>LR738715.1:393804955-393848360 GCA_902687465.1 Secale cereale | reverse complement strand
TGACCCTAGGTGTCTTAGAGGATCACCCAGTAATCTAGCAATGCTTTATATTATCAGTGTGATGATTCTGGCCATTGTTCTCGAAAGCATCCCGTGATGCCATTTAGTTAGTAGGCATTCTACTCCTGGGTTCTTGGACCCGAGATTCACTCTATTTACTTCATGTTGATAGTGTTTGCTCGTTCCTTTAGGATAATAGTAACCTTGTGATAGTCCTCGAGGTCCGTGGTTATCGTTCTTCCAATACCATGAACTATCATGGCAGAAGTTCTTCTGAACCAAAGATCACGGCCAGAGTGCTCTTAAGTAGTACTCCAATCATATTGTGACTCTGCCAGTCCTACCTCTCCGAATGGATTATCCGGAAGAAATTTGTTGAACTTGGTTCAACATACTAATCTATGCATCCACAACTCAGAAAATCATACGTTCCTTGAGTTGTTCCTTTTTAGCTGTATTATGACCCTCGTCTATCAGTTGATAGTCAGGAGTAGTCGTGTATTCGTGTTCATCGATGCCTTTTACTCTTGTGGTCTGTCAAGCCGTTCTGTTCTGGAATGACTAGGAGAAACAAACTCCAGTACCTTATCCATATCCAGGATTGGGTCAAAGAAGTTGTACTTCGCAGATGGAGAATTCTAATACAACTTCTAATCTGTTCTATCTTGGAGTATTACCATCCTTATGTCAGGAATGTCATGGGAATTGCACCAACTTCTATGAACTTTTGATAAGGTGATACTTCTCGCCATCATCGTTTATTCCTCGGCCTCCGTGTTATTGTAACCGGAATGCTGACAAGTGAATTGTGCTGTGTGAAATCAATACTCCTAGCAACTTCGTTGCTTGGTAGTTAAAGGACAACAATCTCATTCTTAGCGTGTTGGTTATTCAATCACCATTCTAAGATTGATCGTGCTACTAGTCCATCTTTCCTGGTGCACTCTTCGAGCAATGAGTTAGGATTGTGTCAATCTCTCACTCTTCTGATCATATCGTCTTGCCCTGAAAAGCAAGATTGTTCTCGAGCTTAGTAACATACCGGTGGTCCGTGATTTTCCGAATATCTTCTCGGAAGTATTACCAGGTTGCTCCCTGACTGTTATGTTGAGCTCGTGATCAAGCTGGTTTCTCTCTAAACCACCCTTTCTCCAAGAATCTGTGTTGGATACCTGAGCTAGTCGGTTAAGCTAAACGACAACTTGGAGAGTTGGAAGATAAAAGCTTGTCTGACTTAGTTCCTTCCAAGGGATATCTTTTGTGTGTGTGTTGAAGAAAGATGATATCTTGATTGATTGATCCTCGTGATCAATTGTTGGATCTATTGTCTTGTCCAAACTTTGATTTGAGTGTGGGCTATCGTCAAGTCAAATCAGACCCAATGGTATTCATAATGTTGTCTTACTCGTGGTTGATCCCTCGAGCATACACCGTTACATCTTTTGGTCTGACCAATGCTATCACTTTGTTCACATTGTCATGGAATTCCATCTATATGGAAGCGTGGATGGATTATTGTTGAGCCCATCAACAAACATCCCTATCTTCTCCATAATCTTGTTGAACATTAAGCTAGTATTGGAAACTTTTGATAGCATTTCTTCATGCTAGTTCATGAAACATATGTTCGAATGGAAGAAGTGACTTTCCCTAATTCATGTGTAATTGATGTAAGTTGCCACCGTGAGTTCGAGAAAGTTGTTTCACTTCCTGTGGAATCATCCCAAGTCAGTCATGCATACGTGCGAAGTATTCTGTGGTTTGGAGACTTGCAACCTTTACTCTATATGTATCCCTAGCACACCAAGCCTCTGATTGATTTGTTTAAGGAGAAGGAGCTCCTTCTTAAGAGCATGCCTTATGCAGGTACGTCCTTATCCGGATGATGGTTCCTAACTTGAACTCGGTAGTGTTTTATCATAAGACTACTACCTGGTCATGCTTGTCTTGAAAAACGTGTTCACAGGTTTTGTAGCAGAACCAACTCATGTTTTGGAGCTTCCTATCATAGTTCATTCCCGAGAATCCCGCAACGTCGTCTCGTCGATTTGGGTTGCAGACTTTCATTTTTCTTTCTAGACTCGATGAGTCTGGAATATCCTGACCCCAACCAGAACTGAATCTCAGGCAGATATGATGGTTGGAGCATTTCCCAAGAACTATAATTTGGTCTCTCGATAACCGGTAAAGTGGATGTCGTGGCCAACACACCCAACCAGAAGATCTATTGTTGTAGTATCTCTATTGAAGAAGTTGGCCACCTCCCCATAAGGATTTCGTAGGATTTACTCCCTAGTTGTTCCTTAAGGATTATTGTGCTCCTGAAGTCCGACCTTTTACTTGACGTTCTAGGTACCAAACCATTTTAATAAATGGGTTGCGCTAGCACATTAAGGAGAACATTAGAAGCGGAGTGCTAAATGTCTCTCCGTCGATCATCCAGATTTCGTTCCCTTGGCCTCGCTAAGGTGAAATCCGAGAAGGTGTTATCTTCCTTTGCATCTGCACCATCCATCATTATTCATCAAGGTAGTATGTGGTGTTGCCAGAATCCTTGACACGGATATTGGTAAAACCTTGATGAATATGGGAATGCTCAAGTTCTTGAGAGCATGCACCAGCACCAGGTGTTATCTCTGGCACTAACCGGGATTGCTCCTACTGTTCTTAGTTATGCTATAACCTCTCAAACAGTAGATTCACTTTCGACTGTTGGGTTTCTTCCCAGTTACCAGAATCATTCCCAGCATTTACATTTTGTTCCCAGCTTGCACTGTCAATTTGCCATTTTTTCCATGGGTTCCATCCATTTCCGATGATAAGCAAAATCATCCCTTGTGTTGTCTTCAACAAGGTAGTCCACATCATCCATTCTAGTCCGAGAATGTCATTCTTTCGGACTCCGTCAAACGATCGATTATGGTTGCCTCAGGATGGTATAGAGAGTTTCAATGATCTCTATATCAAAAGTAATTATTTTTGCCTCTTAAAGGAATAATTATATGAGTCACTTTCTCTAAGGTGCCCCGTCTGGTGGTATCAATCACCATCTTCTTAGGTGTGGAATTATTACCACTAAGTGAACCTTCATCGTTTGTTTCACTCCATTCCTTTGGATGTGTGTTCCGTGTCTCAACTCAAGAGATGTTTCAATGTCTCACTCCATGAGGTGATCTTGAGTTGCTCGATCTTTCAGAAGATCAATTTTGTAGAGTTTCTTTCGTCGTCACCTTGTTGGAGAAAGACCTCAAAATCAACATGATGCAAGCAATCAACATCTCCGAGAAGGGCAGTTGGATCATGAAGATCGTGTTGTTAGCTTTGTGTCCCCTCTGTCTTCTTACCTCACGTCTTGAATCCCGGGACGAGATTATTTTTTAGTGGGGGTGAGTTGTCACATCCCCAGCTTCACCTTGCATTAGGATAGCACTTGTCTGTTGCATCATGTTTAAGTTTTCCAGAAAGTTGAAACGGGGTTCGACTAAACCCTAGCATCAAAGGAATTCACTAGGTCCAACTAAAATATTTTTCAGTAAATCCAAATGGCTTTCAAAAATGTTCATCATTTATGGAAAATAATGTACACAGTAACCATAGGTGATGCACATTTTTCCATGACATATTTGGGCTCTGAATTAAACCATATGTTATTTGAATTTGGTCATTTTAATGCTAGTAAACATTTTAAATGTCCAAATAATCCTAAACTGAAATGTTCCATGTTGGATATATTCTATACAGTGGGCATGTGCGGTTTGGTGATTTTTGAAAGGGTCAAGGTATTTTTAGAAAAGCCCTAAATTTTACAGAAAAATAGAAAACAGTAATTAAAATAGAAATTAGAGACAGAGAGGGAACTACCTGGGTCGTTTACCAGTCCAGCGTGGCAGCCCAGCTCACTGGCCCAGCCAACCTGGCTCCTCCCCTATCGTCTTCCTCCCTGGACAGAAGGACAGGGGTGCGTGGTCGCCGCGCGCCGGCACGCGCACAGCCACCTCTAGCCTGCCTGCCTGCCCCCTCGTCGCCCTGGATGTCCCAAACGACGCCACGCAACTTCCCCCGACCGCTCTGGCCGTCCACTCCTCTAGCTCCCTTCTCCGAGCTCGCCCGCGAGAGCAGGAGCGCACCGACGGCCGTAGCCGTAGCCACCGCCTCCCCCTCGTCCCCTCGATGTGTCTACGAGCTCCGCCACGGACCCGTGGATCTACATGCCCACGCACACGAGCTCGAGAGCCTCATAGCGTCTTCCCCGACCTCGTCTTGAAGCTCCGGCCGCCCCGAGCTTCCCCGTCCACGTCGTTTGCTCCGCTGGAATCTCTGTGAGCTCCCGCGTCGAACCCCTCTTCTCCCTCTCTCGTTCCCGCTCGCTAGCCTCGCTCCCAGCCATGACCGTGAGCCCATCACCGGCGTCCATGTCGTCGACGTCGTTGCAGAGGAAAAACCTCGCGTCCGAGCTCGCGTACTTGCTCTTGGCGTCGCTACGAACCTAAAACGCAGCTCAGCTAGCTCCCTTTCGTGCTACACCGCCGCGCCCGCGCAAGCCCGACCTGCTGCCGCTGCAGAACCTCGTCGCCGGCCACTTTTCGGCCACCCCAGCACACACTGTCGCCTCCACTAGATGCGCACGAGCCCCAGCTCGCCGTAGAGCCCAACCGGGGCTCAAACCGCGGCCTGTAGGCAAAACCCGAGCACCGCCGCCGCGTTTGGCCTCGCCGGCGTCGAGCCGTCGGCAGGATTAGCCCGTTTGACCTGGGGTTTCACTCCCCTGGGTCAATGACATGTGGGGCCGTCGTCTGACATTTTAGTTTAGGATTTTAGTTAAGTTTAATTGCTGTCATTAGTTTAATGAGTGACTGACGCGTGGGGCCCAGCCCCTGTTAACTTTTAGTTTAGTGTTAAACTTAATT
Source organism: Secale cereale (assembly GCA_902687465.1). NCBI lineage: Eukaryota > Viridiplantae > Streptophyta > Magnoliopsida > Poales > Poaceae > Secale > Secale cereale. The sequence continues at coordinate 393,843,453 of LR738715.1, read as the reverse complement.
AGTTAGTACTGAGAGACTTACCAGTGGGGCCCACTAGTCAGGTTTGACCCTGGCCGCCCTGTTGACTTGCTGACATCACAGTGACGTCATGCTGACGCAGTAATTATTTTCTGGGATTTTAAATAAATCAGAAATGATTTATTTATTTCAGAAAATAGCTAAAACTTCTAAAAATCACAGAAAATAATCTATAAATCAGATGAAAATAATTTATATATGAAAATTGATCAGAAAAATCCAAGGAATTTGTTTATGGCATTTTCATGCATGTTTGAATAACTTACATTCACTGTTTAGGACAATTTGAATAATGGCATTTAAATAACCACATGTGGAGTTTGAATTTAAACCTTGGGTTCAAACCAACTTCATTTAATTGTGTTGCTAGTTGCATTAGCTCAATAAACATCATATTGCCATGTCACATTCATGCATCATATTGTTGCATTGCATTGATCGTGTTCCTTCTGTGTTACCGGTATTTGTCCCCTCTCGGTAGACGTGGTTCTGACGATGAGATCGATGACATTGATGAAGACACAGTGCTATCTTCAGAAGTGCCAGGCAAGCAAAACCCCATTGAGCATTCCGATACATTCCCACTCTCTCGCACTTGCTCTCTTTTTCTGCATTAGGACAACAACGCTTCAACTGTTACCTGTTGCGGTAGTTGAACCCCTTTCCACTGCATGACCTGTCATTGCCACAGTAAATAGTTGAAACCCACTAGTATGAGTAGGAGTTGTTTGAGCCATGTTGTGCCTACTCATTCATGCTTTCTGGTTATGCCTGCTATTGCTTAGAGTTGTGTCAGGTCTGATTCATCGGGGATGAATTGGAATGTGGTGAACATGTCTTACTGTTGAGAGCTAAGTGTGTGAACACGATTTGGTAAAGGTAGCGATGAGAGGCCATGTAGGAGTACATGGTGGGTTGTCTCATTGCAGCCGTCCTCAGGAACTGAGTTCTGTATTTGTGATCCATGAAACAGCTACTACCACACATTGGGATCCTTAATTGACTCTCTCGACTTTTTAATCAACATGATCTCTATCCAGGAGTTGCGATTAGTTTCTGGTGTTTGTAGTTTACTAGAGGTCGTGCGCAGCGCTGACCCTCGGGGTGGGCTGTGATGCGGTAGGTACGTGGCATAGTGTACCAGTCGCCCGTTTGGTGATGAGGGAACCCTGTACACATCGTTTGGGGCCGTGAGCGACACCCCAGCCGGATCTACCCACGGATGGAACCCAAATAGGCGATAAACCTGGACAAGAGACTTGTGTGGTTAGTCAGGTCGTGGCCGACACCCTCGCCAGGCTTCCGCTTGAAGGTTGCCGAGATACATGATGTGTACATGGCGGTAAGTGGCGAGAGCGTGTCTGAAGAAGTACACCCCTGCAGGGTTATATATGATCTATTCGAATAGCCGTGTCCGCGGAAATGGACTTCTGGGTTACCTTTACAGTTCATAGACAAGTGGAAGTGGATACTCTAAAACACGCAAGATAAGCGTGAGTGCTATGGATGGCCTTCTCGTAGGGAGACGGGAGCGGATCCATAGTGGTGTATTGATTGGTGAATATGTGGACTCGTGTGCGCCACCTCAAAAAAGTTACTTGCAGTTATAGTTCAGGATAGCCACCGAGTCAAAGCTGGCTTGCTGTAGTCAAACTCCACCACCCCTTTGTTGATACTGATGCATATGTAGCTAGTTTTGATGTAAGTCTTGCTGAGTACCTTTGTACTCACGTTTGCTTAATTTATGTTTTTGCAGAGAGACTCCAGTCTCACTAGTAGTTCCGCGTGGACTTCGACGTTTAGCTTGTTACCTCAGCTACGATCTTGTACCCTTGGGAGGGTCTTTTAGATAGTGAGGCTTCTCAGCCTTTTTCATTTGTAGTTGTCTGTACTCAGACATGTTATGCTTCCGTTTCTTGTATGCTCTGTATGTTGGGTCATGTATCTGTGTTTGTAATAAATGCTATGATGGCTCTTCTGGGCCTTTGTCTATATGAGTTGTTGAGTTATGTTGTGATGCCATGTTGTACAACACATACTTGCATGTTATGCGTACGTGTAATGTGTATTGCTATGTGTGGGATCCGACACCTAGTTGTTTACCCTTGGTAGCCTATCTTACAGGGAAATGTCTCCTAGTGCTTACACTGAGCCTTGGTAGCTTGTTACTGCTCCGGAACACTTAGGCTGGCCGGCATGTGTCCTTCTTCGTTCCTGTGTCTGTCCCTTAGGGGAAATGTCACGCGTTGTTCCTTTAAGTCCTTGTAGCTTGCTACGACTTGGGTTCCTACGTTGATGACCGACACGTTCGTTGCTGGGTCATGTATGCCTGTCTCTCTAATTTAGCGCCACTTTTGGTTTATAACTAGTCATGTCGTCCCGGGGTCTTTGTCATATGGATGCTAGCGACACTATCATATACGTGTGCCAAAATGCACAACGGTCCCGGGCTAGGTAAGATGGCTAGTGTGTTAGGATCGGGGTCCTGACACACCATCGAAAACATCAAGACCAATATTCAGGGGCGCCTGCATGGTGGCATGTAGATCTTTGTGGGGCCAAGGGCCTGTAGACCCAGACAACCAGAAGATGAAGACCCCGGGTAAGAGCCTTGTCGGGGATGACCAAAGAACCCCAGCAAAATCCTTGGCGGGGACAGCCACAAGACCCAGGCAAGACCCCTTGCCAGGGGCATCTACAGGGCCACGGCTAGGACCGCACCTGCCAAGGTTTTGCTTCCCCCAAGCCGCTCCTACGAGGCAACCAACTCGCCAACTGGACAAGAGCCTGCGTGGCAGCATGCAGCCTCCAAGCCAATTAGCCAAGCACTTGCGTGGTGGCATGCAGATCTTTGGGAAGACCCTGCCACCACACTAGCCATCAGCCAGCATGGCGCTGCATGCCTCGTCAGCGTGGACGCGTGTCGAAGCGAAGTGAGGTGGCAATGGGCGGGACAAGCTCCGTTGCCATCCCCAATAAAGCTAGAGGACACATAGGCAGCGCATTAAATGCGTTTGTCCTATGATGTCAGGAGATAACCTTGTACACTGTAGATACTTTCCACCTCCTGTGCGCCGCTGTGGCAACCCATTTGTCATATAAAAGGAGGCCTGAGGCATACTGAGCGAGGATTCAGACTTTTTGGACAGGCACGTATAGTAGCCAGTTCAAGATCTCAAGGACACCATATATATAGACAAGCGGGACTAGGGTTTTACGCATCACTTGTGGCCCGAACCTGGGTAAAAATGCGTTGATCGACTAGACCTGCTCTTTGCACATCTCTACGCCCCGCCAACCGTAGTAGGGGTCCTCGGGGTCCCATAGGTGTCGTTTCCCTGACAAGGGACGACTTTTTTTGCCATGTTATTTTTGAAGCTTCGTAGACTTCTTTTGGTATGCTCGAAGTATAATTGTTTTGATATTGATAAACTTTTATTTTGAGTCTTATGGATCTGAACATACATATCACAATAAATAAGAATTACATTGATAAATATGATAGGTAGCATTCCACATCAAAAAAATTGTTTTTATCATTTACCGACTTGAGGACGAGCAGGAATTAAGCTTGGGGATGGTTGATACATCTCCAACATATCTATAATTTTTTATTATTCTATGCTATTATATTAGCTATTTTGGCTGTTTTATATGCATTATTATGCTATTTTATATTATTTTTGGGACTAACCTATTAACCTAGAGCCCAGTGCTAGTTCCTGTTTTCCCCTTGCTTTTGAGTTTCACAGAAAAGGAATATCATACGAAGTCCAAACGAAACAAAACCTTCACGATGATTTTTCTTGGACCCGAAGACACCCTAGAAGCTTGAGAACCATGTCATCAGAGCCACGAGGAGGCCACAAGGAGGGAGGGCGTGCCCAGGAGGGTAGGGCGCTCCCCCACCCTTGTGGGCCCTCATGACTCCACTGATCTATTTCTTTCGCCTATATATTAACATATACTCCCGAAACCCTAGAAGAGGGGACAAAACCACTTTTCCACCACCGTAACCTTCTGTATCTGTGAGATCCCATCTGGAGGCCTTTTTCGGTACTATGCCGGATGGGGATTCGACCACGGAGGGCATCTACATCAACCCTATTGCCCTTTCGATGAAGCGTGAGTAGTTTACCACAGACCTATGGGTCCATAGCTAGTAGCTAGATGGCTTCTTCTCTCTCTTTGATTCTCAATACCATGTTCTCCTCGATGTTCTTGGAGATCTATCCGATGCAATCTTCTTTTGTGTTGTGTTTGCCAAGATCCGATGAATTGTGGATTTAAGATCAACTTATCTATGAATAATATTTGAATCTTCTCTGAATTCTTATATGCATGATTTGATATCTTAGTAATTCTGTTCAAACTATCAGTTTGGTTTGGCCAACTAGATTGGTTTTTCTTGCAATGGGAGAAGTGCTTTGCTTTGGATTCAATCTTGCGGTGATCTCACCAAGTGACAGAAGGGGACGAGACATGTATTGTATTGTTGCCATCGAGGATAACAAGATGGGGTTTTCATCATATTGCTTGAGTTAATTCCGCTACATCATGTCATCTTACTTAAAGCATGACTCTGTTCTTCATGAACTTAATACTCTAGATGCAGACATGAGTCGGTCGATGTTTGGACTAATAGTAGTAGATGAAGGCAGGAGTCAGTCTACTTGTCACGGACGTGATGCCTATGTTCATGATCATTGCCTTATATATCATCATAATTATGCCCTCTTCTATCAATTGCTTGACAGTAATTTGTTTACCCACCGTAATATTTTCTATCTTGAGAGAAGCCTCTAGTGAAACCTATGCCCCCCGGGTCTATTTTCCATCATATATGTTTCCGATCTACAATATTAGTTTCCTATTTACTTATTTTGCAATCTTTTACTTTCCAATCTATAAACCAAGACTACCAAAAATATTTATTTTACTGTTTATCTATCTGTATCAGATCTCACTTTTGCAAGTAACCGTGAAGGGATTGACAACCCCTTTATCGCGTTGGGTGCAAGTTGTTCATTGTTTTTGCAGGTATTTGGCGACTTGCGCGTTGTCTCCTACTGGATTGATACCTTGGTTCTCAAACTGAGGGAAATACTTACTCTACTTTGCTGCGTCACCCTTTCCACTTCAAGGGAAAAACCAACAGAAGCTCAAGAAGTAGCAGCTAGCACTGGAAGATTTCTATAAGCATTAACAATACCAAATGTAAAGGTAATAAGTTTTAGCATTGGTATACTAGTTGTGCAACAACATTAAACCAAATACCAAAGTCTGGAGATAACTAGCATTACTAACTAACGACAGTATTTTTTTTACAAACCATGTACCTTCAAGGCAAATATCATTTTGAATTCGAGAGGACCTCAAAATTGCTATCCCAATCTTGATAATCGATCGAACATACAAACTTGATCAACTGAATCAACAAAACAGCGGGAAGAGGAGGTGCCCACTCTTGACCTTTCCCCATCTCTTCATAATTCATTGTGTAGTTTAACCAAAATAAAATGACATCAATGCCTTGGCATTCTGCTGACACTTTCCATAAAAATTGTCTTCTCTCATGAAAGTGAGGTATGTAATCTATAAGCATTAACAGTGCCAAAAATCTGAAGGTAGTAAAAAGTTTCATCGTTGGTATACTGGTGGTGTAACAGTATTAGAATGCCTTTGCTGAAAAATCTTTAATACATCCACAATAAACAGCTAACCCTGAAATAATCTAGTGACATTAAATGACATTGCTTAAATTTATCGATGGCATTAGACTGAGTGCGGCATTAGTTAGTAGTAGTATTGCTTGACTTTACTGGTGGCATTATACTAACAACGAAAAAGTGGCAATAAGAGCATGGGGGCCCATTCGGACAGTGGGCGCACCAGTACGATGTACCTCCACGGATGCATAGAGTAGTGAGGGAGGGATGGTTGCCCAGAGCAACAAATATCCAAGCAACATATGTGGACCACATCCCATTTTTTCTCTCTTTAGCCACCTTTTTCCTATGTGAGGAAAACAAGCCGATCGACTTGGTCATTCTCTATTGTGTTGTCATGCCTTTCTACCCTTTTTCAACCAAGAGACACGAGACTCATTCCTTAGCTACTGATTTTCTCCTTTTCAACCTAGATGCGGGTTCGATACCTAGTCTCTTCGACAATACTTTCTCCCTTCCTTTCCTTATACAACCTACACATGGATTAGTCTAAATGAAGTAGGGTTTCCTTTAATAGTGCAAATTAAGGATTTCGTCTGCGTGACGAGTAGGGCAGAGGATAGAAAATTGGGGAGATGGTGGAGTGCGAAAAGATCAACATGCAGCGACGGGGCAGAAGGGGCAACAGAAGAATGGTAGGTTTGAAAAGAGGTATGATACCCAAGGGTCAGCGAGAAGTGGCTTCGCTCGTGGTCGTCGTCCTCCGCACACACTACGACAGCAAGCTTTGGGACAGAGGACATCCCACGCGGGCGCTAGGTCTGAGAGGACGGCCTTGTCGTTAGTGCGACCTCGCTCGCCAACGACAAGTGCGTCCACGCTACACGTCCTTTTCTTCCCCAGCGGACAGGATCTTGGCGGATCTTTGAACACCGGTGAAGAGGGAGATAGAGGGGCCTCTGCCGTCTTTTTTAGATCTGGAGAAAGGTTGATAGTGTGAGAAGCAAGCGAGTAGCCCTTAGCAAGCAAGCACTAAAGCTCCAACCTATATATATTTTTTGATACTAGTACGAGAGGTGGAGTAGTGGTACCATGGTGGAGTAGTTTATATTTTTTTTCTCATTCAGTACCAATTAGTTGTGCTTCCAAACTGAACGACATGCCATTAAAAAATAAAGTTGAGAAATAATGCGGCACCTCGGGCCAACACGGCCAGATCGCATTTTGCACGAGAAATGACACACCATGTTTCATTGACATGTTGTCCCATTCCAACATGTCAGTGAGACGACGCCGAGTCCTCTTGTACAATTTCGGAACGGACATCTATGTAGGCCGCGAAGCCTCTTCCTGTACCGTGGCAACCGTCCACCGTCTCTTCGCCTTTCCCTCTAGATTTGGAACTGCTGTCGCACGCTCTTCCTCCCTCCATTTACCTTCATCCTTCCTTCTGCCATTTTTTGATCATCTTCTCCATGGAAGGAACAGGCCCAAAATGATCCTATTATTCTTGCCCCGATCGGAAAGATGACATGGTGGAGGAACTCACTGAACGGTGCGACGTCATCACCACGGCTAGCATGGCATGTTCGTTCAAGACCATTCTCGACTCAACAAATAACATCATTACAAAGAACCCGATGGTTCAGGAGTGGTTTGATCTCCCCTATCTTCTTCGCCATGACCCTTCTCGCTGGCGTGGGGATGACAGAAGCCTCGCCTTGTGCAAGTTGATGCCGCTTGATAATGATACGTGTGATTTTAAGATGCCATCGCTTAAGGGTAAGGCCTGGGCAGCCGCAAATGGAGATTGGGTTGTTTATGTTGGGTACAACTGTGAGTGGAAACTTGTGAATGTGTACACCCGTCACCGGTTTCCACTTCCAAAAATCTCAGACTGCCTTGAGTTGAGCACACAGATGATCTATGTACGTTCAAATACAATCATGGTGACTGTCGTCTACAGAAGATAGGCAGCATAAAATTTCTGAATAATCATCCATAGATTCAAACCATGTGTAGGGTAATTACATATCATCAATTTCATTCTCTCCCAAGCTTGTGCAACATGCTCATGATCTAGTTGCTTAAAATTCATAATATCGTTTCTAAGAGAGATGATCTTAGCAGGAGGGAAATACTTAGAGATAAAAGCATCTTTGCACTTATTCCAAGAATCAATACTATTTCTAGGCAAAGAGGAAAACCAAGTTTTAGCACAATCTCTATGTGAAAACGGAAATAACTTCAATTTAACAATATCGTTATCTGTATCCCTTTTCTTTTGCATATCACACAAATCAACAAAGTTGTTTAGATGGGTAGCGGCATGTTCACTAGGAAGGCCGGAGAATTGATCTTTCATGATAAGATTCAACAAAGCAACATTGATCTCACGAGATTCAACATCAGTAATAGGAGCAATCGGAGTGCTAACAAAATCATTGTTGTTGGTATTGGAGATGTCACACAATTTGGTATTGTTCTGAGCCATAGTGACAAGCAAGCAATCCAACACACACAAGCAAACAAGAATCAAGCGAACAATAAACACACGGCGGAAGAAGGGCGAATAAAACGGCAAGGGTGAAGTGGGGGAGAGGAAAACAAGAGGCAAATAAATGTAATGCGAAGGATAAGGGTTTGTGATAGGTACTTGGTATATGAATTTTGCGTAAGCCTCCCCGGCAAGGGCGCCAAAAATTCTTCTTGCTACCTCTTGAGCTTGCGTTGTATTCCCTCGAAGAGGAAAGGCAGATGCAGCACAGTAGCGTAAGTATTTCCCTCAGTTTTTGAGAACCAAGGTATCAATCTAGTAGGAGACCACGCACGAGTCCCTCGCACCTGCACAAACAAATAAGAAATTTGCAGCCAACGCAATAAGGGGTTGTCAATCCCTTTACAGTCACTTAACAAAAGTGAGATCTGATAGAGATGATAGTTTATATTTTTGGTATTTTTAGTTGAATAAAATAGCAAATAAAAGCTCTAAAAGTAAAGTAGATGTAGATTGATATGTTGAGAATAGACTTGGGGGCCATAGTTTTCTCTAGTGGCTTCTCTCATGATAGCGATATTCTACGGTGGGTAAACAAATTACTGTCGAGCAATTGATAGAAAAGCGAATAATTATGAGACTTTCTAGGCATGATCATTGTATATAGGCATCACGTCCGAGACAAGTAGACCGACTCCTGCCTGCATCTACTACTATTACTCCACACATCGACCGCTATCCAGCATGCATCTACTGTATTGAGTTCATACGAACAGAGTAACGCCTTAAGCAAGATGACATGATGTAGAGGGATAAACTAGAGAAATATGATGAAAACCCCATCTTTTCATCCTCGATGGCAACAATACAATACGTGCCTTGCTGCCCCTACTGTCACTGGGAAAGGACACCGCAAGATTGAACCCAAAGCCAAGCACTTCTCCCATTGCAAGAACTATAGATCTAGTAGGCCAAACCAAACCAATAATTCGAAGAGACTTGCAAGGATATTATGAGCACACATAAAAAGTTCAGAGAAGAACCAAATATCTTTCATAGATAACCTTGATCATAAACTCACAATTCATCCGATCTCGACAAACACACTACAAAAAGAGATTACATCAAATAGATCTCCTCAAAGACCGAGGAGAACTTTGTATTGAGATCCAGAGAGAGAGAAGAAGCCATCTAGATACTAGCTATGGACCCGAAGGTCTGTGGTAAACTACTCACAACTCATGGTGAGGGGTGATGATGATGATGATGAAGGCCTCCGTGATGGATGCCCCTCCGGTAGAGCTCTGGAACAGGCTCCAGGATGGGATCTCCACGGGAAAAGAAGCTACGGCGGTGGAATTAGGGTTTTCTCTCTGTATACGGAGTTTCTGGGGTACGTGGACTTATATAGGAAGAAAGAGAGCACCGGGGGCCACTTGAGGGGGCCTCGAGGCAGGGGGTGCGCCCTGGGAAGGGGGCGCGCCCCCACCCTCAAGGGCCACCTCTCTGTCCCTTGACTTGGTCCTCAAGCTCCGCGTGCGTGATTTTCTCCAAAAATATCTCTCGCCAAGGTTTCATTCCGTCTGGACTCCGTTTGATATTCCTTTTCTGCAAAACCCTGAAATAGGCAAAAAACAGCAATCTGGACTGACCTTTGGGTTAGTAGGTTAGTCCAAAAAATGATATGAAAGCGAATGATAAAGCCCATTAAACATCCAAGACTTCATAAATAATAGCATGGAACAATAAAAAATTATAGATATGTTGGAGACGTATCAGATTTCGCCAGGGGTGCCTAAGAGGCAAAGGTGCTCAAAGAGGAAGCATGACAGGCTGACACTCTCTTGGCCGAAATGCGGTCGCAACTCTCCTCCAAGACACAAGGCCTCAAGACTGCCAATAGCAACATCACGGACATGAAGGTGAGGATCGGCTCGTTGGAGAGCTCCATAGAGTTACTTGAGTCCCGCCAGCAGTTGCTGACCAAGGAGCTGGAGAACACCAAGCATCTTTGGCAGGATGAAGAGGACAGGCTGAAGAACCAGGCGAAGGTGAGCAACCTTTGGATCAAGAGCCTGGTTCACGTGGCTGAACGCCTCGGTGCTCAGGCCGCGACAATGGGCATGGACGGTCCAGTCTTGACGGTTGGCAAGCATGAGGTCCAAAGCGCCAAACTGGGACTCTTCTTCGACGAGCTGATCGAGAAGCTGAGACTGCATGAAGAGGGGAGCACCGAGTGCTTTGCGACTGATTCCCGAAAGCTTGCTCGCGACACCCTCTTCATAGTCTTGAGCAATATTGCTTGCCACCACCCGGACATCAACCTCGATGACGGATTCAAGAAGCCGCCACCGGGCGCCGATGTTGCAGCCGCCTGGGAGAAAGCTGCCCCCCGGGCTGACAGGGTTCATGTATGAATTATTCCACCTCGTCATTAGGCCAAATATTGGGCCACTTCTGCCCTCTAATGAATAATAACATATATTTTCCGTTTAGTTACTCTATCTCTCATGTCCGCGTGGAACTGATATCTCTAGTTGCATTCTGAATCCGTGTTTATCCCTTTGAGCTATGTATGTTTGCGTTCATATGATCAATCCCTATGTATGCTCCGGATACCTACGGGTATCATATTGCCGCGATAGTCGCAAGGGACCAGCCCTTATCAGTCATTTTAGCGTGGATGCTTCCCGACAGGTTTTTCTTGGGTAGTTGTTGATGCAGCCTCTCGCCCTGGGAGCATGGCTCTGGACAGGACGATGGTGCAATAAAAGAAACTAGCCTAGGTTCCGTCACACGAGGGTAGTCACGATACGAACACTCACTAGAGTTAAGGGATAAAGGACTACAAAATTCCAAAAAGTATCAGTAGGATGAGGCATCGTAAACTTAGCTTTCATCTTGAGCTTCTCCCCATCCTTTGTCGGGTCATGCGCACCGGAGGTGCCCGCGTGGCCCGGAAGAGCAACCAGGCGGTTCTTCCTTCCCGACAGAAACCGATATGATTTTCTGATGATTTGCGGGCACCGGGGCGCTGTGTCGAGCTTCTCTGGTCCCCCTCCCGCTTTCCTCCCTTCCTTTCGAATCAATCTAGCGGCTGCCATTGAAAGGACCGTGCCAGTGGAGGCAGCCTTGCTGAAGTATACTTTGCCGGGGCATCTATCAACGGATTCATACCAACGCTCTGCTCGGGATAACCCAACGTAGGGGAAATACTTAGTCCGAGCGTCGCGCTATAATCGTCGACGTTGACGATGCCGGGACTAAAGCAACTTGACTGCTGATGAAAGGAAGGGATGGGGAGGAGGAAGTTTGTGCTCGCACACCTTAAGCCCTTTCTCCGAACGGCGTCCAAATGACGGTGATGCCATACGGACCACCGGGGCAGATCCATCGCCATCGGCGACGATCTTTGTCACGGCCGGGGCCGCAGCAAGGCACATAAACCAATAGCGGAGCACGGAGACAGCCCCGCATTGCTCCAGTGTCTTCGCGGGCGCTATAGTTGATGGCTCAGTTGAATATAAGAGTGGTGATGAAGATAACGCACTGCGCATGCTTTCAGGTTCGCGCAAGCGACCCCCTACCTGGCGCACCAAAGATGTCGTGGGATATCGGCGGCCACCTATTGGACCAGGAGGCCCCTTACTGGTTTGGCAGGAGGACGTCGCGTTGCACAAAGAGCAGACCAGCGCACGGCAGCACGGCAAAGAGCACACAAGCAATTTCCCCGGGTTCGTGCTGCCGCGAGGCGTAAAATCCTACTCCTGCTTTGGTGGATTGATGGTGGAATGGAAGTGGTTGAGCGTAGTACACTTTCCCGGCAGGGGTTGCCTTTGGCAGTAGCGACTATGCGTGTATGGGGGTCTGGGCCTCCTTTTATAGATCAAGGGGCTACCACAGTGCAAAAGTAGTCATTATGCACTAACATGATAGCAAATAGTGCTATCATACCTAACTCTGCGGGCTGACAGGATGCATTAAATGCACTGCTTAGTGTCACATCACTGGCTGCCCAGCAAGGCCTACCGGGATATCTTGCAAGCTCCGCACCTGTCCTCTTGACACGTCGCAGGATGGGTGTCATCTGCGGGTTCTTCTAGTGAGGAAAGGCTGCCATTTGGCTAATGGCTGCCACTTAATAATCTTGCGGCTTGATACTACATTGATCGACGACGTGGGTCGTGCTTGAGTGATTGGTGAGGTGGTTTTGCCTCCACGAGCCCCAGCAGGCCCAACCGAGGTGTCTTGACTATCTCCTTCTAAGGATGGCATTTCGCCTTTCCAGGCTCGCCAGCCGGCAAAGGAGGCTCTTTTCTTGGCGATGCCTTGCTTCTCTGGTCCGACCTTGATCAGCTTGTTGGCCCCTTGGACCTCTTGGTCTCTTGTACATCTTGGTTCGGCCTTGGCTTGTCCATGCACGAATCAAGGGAAAACACATATCCCTGTATATTTTCCCTGACGACTGCATTCAAAACCAAATAAAACGATACTCCATGTATTTATTTACTGAGGGAGTAGTACATTTTCTATGACATGCATTACTAGATATTGCTAGTCAAATAGTACTAAATCCAAATGGAGGTGGTAGTACTACACCAAACGGTGGTGATAGTACTAGTAGTACTAGTAGTACTACCACATCTAATAGTAGTAGTACTGTACTACCCCGTTTGTCAAATTATTACGTGCTGCTCCTCACAGTGAAGTGACAAGACCCTACGCCGGAGATGACACCTGAGTGTAGGCGCCGTGTTCGGCATACCAAAGTCAGCCTCACCGTGCGCAGTCACTATCATCATGGCTGTAGAGCTAGCCTTCTTACAACTAGCAGTGTTCGACATAATTTCCCATGCATTGCCACGAGTAATAATAAATATTTTACCCGGGTATAGGGTACTATATCGTTGCTGCACCTATGCACACGAACATTTATCGTAACATAGTACCTCGTGTTGGATAGTCGTCATATTACAAGCTTCAAAATGGTATTACAAATGCTAGGAGTAATGGTGCACCTACGAAGAGGGAATTATTAGAGTTTATGTCGTAAAAACTTTCATTACTATAGGTGGATGCAACATTATCGTACAAACTGAAATCCACCATGCCGTCAAGTCACTAATGGGCAAATAAATTTCTGAGTCTCTCGCGACTTAATGTTTCAAAAATAAATCTAGCTTCTGCGGAGCCTTTGTTGTTTAGGCTTAGACGCTTGCGGTGATCATCACGCCATTCATTGTTGCGCCAGAGAACGCCAATCCTCATTACCTTGAGCACACTTGCCTCAAGAACAAACAACCTGGCAAATTTAATCTTAGATGTGCTGCCTCAGTAGTCGATCAAATCAATTTCTATAAGATGGATTTCTAGGAATTCGATGAGATTGTTATAGTGCATCACATTTTTCACTTTTAGGTATTTTTCAGCCTACAAAAGAACAGAACATATTAGAGCAGCTGGCTATATAAGATTGCCGTGTCATCAAGAGGTACCAATATCATTCGCTCATACGATAGGGTTGGCTCTAAGGCTAGTGATATTTTTTCACTCTCTCTCTCTCTCTTTCTCGTTCGTCTCATTTACCTAGGAGCTCGTGAAGAGCTCGGGAATTTGTTGCCTTCAACTATGGGGCCGATGCCATATTTCTCAAAAAAGTCAAAAGTATGCCGCATATAGTAAAATACGCATCGATGTCAAATTAAAATATTTTGGCACCGCGCTACCAATCTGAGAGAGTTGGCACCGTTGTGCACACAGACCCGCATGTACAAACAAATCAATCAAACCAACTACACCAGCCTATTTCTCTCCCAAACAAGTGTTTTTGTATTCCCTCAGTCCTGTGCCTCTCCAACACAAGTTTTTTTTGCATTGCGTGAGTTAATTTGGCACCGGAGCAAAGTAGGTGATCCTGATTGGGGCACCAGGTGAGCAATGGAGGGCATCGAAGCCAAATGCATCAGAAGTGAATTCAGCACATGTTTTGGCCTACATAGTGGAGGGCTGTTATAGCCCACTTTTGTACTACCTCGTATTTAGTGTAAAATTTTGACCATAGATTTACTTAAGAAAATGCTAATACATGTCACAATAAATTATACAATTTGAAATTGTGTTCAAATATGAATCCAGTGATATAACTTTTAGTGACATACATTAATATTTTGTCAGTTAAATCTATGGTCAAATTTTGATACTACGAAATACGAAGAGTAAACTTGGACGGAGGTAGTACTTGCTCTTAGGCAAACCATAGAGTTACTAGTCTAAGTTACTTGCCACTTTGACTAGCCTATGCTACTAGTACAACAAAAAAACGATGCAAGTGATCACGTGAGAAAAATACTAAAAACATTTCTTTCGGCGCAGTGCGTAGATGTAGTTTTGAACACTACACTTGTCATCGTAATTTGGGAAATTATGAAAAAATTGAGCTATGTTGTGATTACTATTTACTACTAGGAAAGAAGGTTCACCTCGATGAGTAACTTCTCCGTGCACGGAAAGCATGTACGGAATCCAACAACTTGATCTAGATTGGGGCCGATAGATTTTTTTTGCCAAGATCTTCACTGTGCGCACAGACTGGTTCAAGCTTGTGGGAATCATTTTCTAGATGACAGTCGTAAATACAACTAGAAGAGATTTAAAAATATGAATTTCAAGAAGACGGATAAGAAGAAGACGAGTGTTGTACCTGAATGATTTTGGATACAATAATGAGTTCGGAGAATTTGGCAGACGAGTACACCAACGCTGTCAATTTCTGCGTGTTAATGACCTTGGTTTTTGTTGAACCTTCTAGAAGAGATACAAGCAATCTCTAAAGGAAAGACACATTCTCAATGACTATAATGTGGAACAACTCGAGTGATCTCTTCCCAATTGATGTCTTGTTGCGGCGCCAGCATGACACATAAATCATCAGAGAGTTGTCAAGGCGATGTGGAGCCTAGTGAACATGTTGATCTGCCAAAGACGTAGGTACTTGAGCACAATATAGCTGCAGAGCAGGTGCTCCATAACCTTCTTTGAGATGCCATTGTCGATGAGGTCAAGCTGCTTGAGTTGATGGAGAAGAACGGCGGGCGCGACATTAATCTTTGGGAAATAGCAGGAACATAAGTTGGCGCGGTGCAACGTTGGGGTGAGGCGGAGCGGGGACGGCTATAGAGAGCGACAACATCCAGCTTCAAACCTGAGCTCCTCGAGCTGATCTAGGGTGGGGGATAAGAACCACACGTCGAATTTGGCTTGGACCTTGTAGTTGGTACTAAACATGTCGATGGGAAGGCGTCTGGGTGGCCCATGGTGCGATGTAAGGATCTTGGAGAATGCGGCCATGCGTTTGCATTCCCCGTCGCAGAGGCACCTGTCGATGGTGAGGTTGAGGGGGACGCGGCGCCAGAGGGGGCGCCACCGCCGGGAGAGCAGGGTGGTCCACACAACAGATTTGGTGGGGAGGAGGGTGATGATGACGAGCAGCATCTCGTCGGGGAGGTTGCTGATGAAGTCCAGGCTCGCCGGATGCGGTTTTGGCTCGAGCCGCCTCCGCTTGTTAGCTGTCTCGCCATCCATCTCAGTCGGCGGCGACGCTGGTGTACACGTGTGCTGGGGTGTAATTTGTGATGGGTGTGCGTGAGTGTGTCCTTGTGTGCATGTCTCTGTGCAGTGGTGTGGTGTGTGCGAGTGCATCCTTCACGTGGAAGAAGTGTGCCCTCAATTCACTAGATGAATTGTTTCACGCACGACAGCCAACGCACGACGCCTGCATGATTCCCCTTCCCCAATAGTGCTCCTGCATGCACGCTAGCTGTTGGTGCTGCCACATCTGAATCGTGCATGCATCGTCCGTGGATGCATCATGTGTTTAGTAGTGCTGATTTACTAGCATGCGGGGTGCTACCGCAAGTGGTTTCAACTTTCTTTACCTCGCCGCGTGTTAGATGGGCCTCTAGTTTACTTATTTTCACCCACTGCCACATGGGCCAGCACACGAAGATAGAGAACGCGAGCTGACAAGGCAGCATGTGGACAGGTTGATAGGTCAACTAAACAATATACAGAGCTATACACTAACATAGCGAATGTGCAATCCCTCGGTAAAGAGAGATCGAGTGAGAAGGGAGGCCCGTGAGAGATAGTGGACAAAGAGAAAGAGTTACTCCTTCTGTTTGATAATGTAGAGCCTATATTTTTTTTAAAGTTAAACTTTTGAAACTTTGACCAAGTTTATAAATAAATTACTTATATCTACAATACCAAAGATATATGATAGTATGAAGTAAGTACATGAAGTGATGAATCTAATGGTCATTCCAGATGTAAATGTTTTCTCCACATATACCTAGTCAAACTTTTCTGAGGTTTGACTTTTCAAAACAGCCATACGTTTATGAACATGAGAGAGTACGTAACGAGAGAGAGAGAGAGAGAGAGAGATAAAGAGAGAGATAGAAAGAGTGAGTGAAAAAAGTGTGTGTGCGTGTGTGAAAGATACATGGACAACACACGATAAAGTAGAGAAAAGGCGTGTGTGTCTTATGCAAACATATCACACATGCATCTTTGACAGCGGAAGCGAGGTGAGGAGTTAGTGCGTCGTTGTTTGCAACCAAGAGAGAAAGACCCCTAGGACGTGGCCAAGAGTGGTCTGAGGAGGAGAGAGTGTGTGTTTGTGAAAGAGAGATCCACTAGATATCATGATGGAACTACATGTGTGCGAGATTGAGTGACAAGGTGTGTCCGCGATAGAAGATACACGGAGAGATATCAAGATAGACTTAATGATGGAAGGAGACAATACATGTGTTCCCGATGGATAGTGTGAGATAGTAATACTTAGGGGGGAGTGCATGTGCTTATGATGGAGTGAGAGATTATGGTACTTAGGGGGGTGCGTGTCACATAGAGAGAGAACAAGGGAAAAGAGTGTTAGATGGGTCTATGTAGCGTGATACGTGAGACCCTGATGAACGAGTACACGCCCGAGGGTGGCCTGATCTTCAAGTCGTAGGATCGAATCGAGAGGGATAACTAGATGCAAGTAGCCGGTATAACTAGCTTTATACCTGCCAAGGTTAGATGCAACCCGTACGTTGGGGATGGCTGACCGAAGCTACAAGAACTCCAACCTACTATCCAAAGAATCGCAGAACCACAAACCAATACTAATCCACACAAAACGTCCAGAACATTAGAGCACGAACTAGGGGGAACCAGAGGCTCCTTCTCGCGAATCCGAATGAACTCACAAGAGCAAGGGTAGCAAGATCTCTCGAATCTCTCTAGCAGTCTTGCTGCATAACCTTGTACCTGAATGGTTTGACAAAAAGATTCTAAGAGGATGAGGGAGATGGGGTTTTGTAGCCGGGACAACCCCTTAGATAGGTGTGAAAATGGTTTCAAAAGTAAGTAGGTTTCCATGGCTTCCTTGCGAGAATAAACAGTCAACTTTGGGAGTTGTTGGAGACCTCCTCGGAAATTCACGAAGTCTTGACATCGTGGACACCTTCCACGAGATTGGCTAGAACTTTTGACTTGCAACTACAAATGATGTAAGGTCTTTTGCATTGGAAAGATAATTTCATGTAGCTTCTGTTTATCTACCCATATGGCCCCGTCTCCCTATCACAGGTGTGGCGCACCAAAACATCAGAGGTAAAAACTGACAACATCAGCTTCAATTGAAACTTGTTTCCTCCAAACTTGTTCCTCCAAACCGGTTGCTTCAAAAGCTCATAGGTTGTTGGGTTTCTTCCATGTGATACCTAAGTTCAACCAACAACAATGGGGATGAAATCCTAGTTGTGGCATCAAGGTTACAAGGTAAACTTAAGTTAGCGTACACCTGGTCACTTACTAGTTTGGCGCAACTTCTTGTGATTGGACCTATAATTATTGTAGACTTGTAGATGGTTGTGGTGTCCTCATCATCCTCCCTCTCTTAAAGAGGATTCATCCTCGACTCTGATGGTCGAAAGTATGGAGAGAGGTCGGACACGTTGAAGATTGGACTAACACCATAATCCATCAGAAGGTCAATCTTGTAGGCATTGTCATTGATCTTCGCAAGCACTTTGAATGGACCGTTTCAACGTGGTCGTTACTTCCATTTGCGTTGAACCGGGAAACGATCCTTCTACTGGTGCACCCACACAAGATCACCTTCTTCAAACAACACCTTATTTCTTCCCGTGTTTGCTCGTTTGCATATTGTTCAGTCATCTTCTCAATATTTTCCTTGGTCTTCTCATGAATTTTCTTCACGAAGTCAGCACGCTTACTTGCATCAAGATTAGTCCGCTCCTACAATGGTAAAGGAAAAAGGTCTATGGGAGTAGCAGGTTTGAAACCATAAAAAATTTCCAAAGGACTAAAATTAGTGGTCGAATGTACCGCCCTATTGTATGCAAACTCCAAGTGGGGGAGACACTCTTCACACATCTTCAAATTTTTCTTTAAAACTGCCCTCAACATCATGGATAGTGTGCGGTTGACAACTTCAGTTTGTCCATCTGTTTGTGGGTGGCATGTAGTGGAAAAGAGAAGCTTTGTTCCTAGCTTTGCCTACAACATTTTCCAAAAATAGCTCAGAAACTTGGAGTCATGATCTGAAACAATAGTGCATGGTACTCCATGTAGCTGCACGACTTCCCTGAAAAACAAATCAGCAATGTTTGAAGCATCATCGCTCTTATGAGATGGAATAAAATGAGTCATCTTTCTAAATCTATCAAACACCAAAAAAACTGAATCACTTCCCCCTCTTAGTGCGTGGTAATCCAAGAACAAAATCCATAGAAATACCTTACCAAGGTGTACTAGGAATTCATAAAGGCATATAAACTCCATGAGGGTTTAAATGTGACTTAGCTTTGCGGCAGACCTCACAATGTAGCACATAGCGCTCAATATCACGGCTCATCCTTGGCCAAAAGAAATGGTCAATGAGCAGAATCTCAGTTTTATTTTCTCCATAATTTCCCATGGGACCACCAGCATGAGCATCCTGCAAAAGCAACAAACGAACAGAGCAATCTGGGATGCACAATTTGTTAGCTCGAAACAAGAATCCATAATGCGAGTGAAACTTTTCCCAACATTTTCCCTCACTACACTTTCAGTGTGGTTCAGCAAAATATGGGTCATTGGCATACAATTCTTTGATGCTTTGCAACCCAAGAATTTTAGTATCAAGTTGTGAGAGTAAAATATGGTGTCTAGACAAAGCATCTACAACAACATTATCTTTTCCTTTATTTTACTTGACAATATAGGGAAAATATTCTATGAATTCACTTCATTTTGCATGTCTACGGTTCAGTTTTTATTGACCCCTAAGGTGCTTTAAAGATTCATGGGCGGAATGTATCACAAATTCTTTAGGACACAAATAATGTTGCCATGTTTCCAAAGATCTCACAAGTGCATATAATTTTTTGTCATAATTTGAATAATTTTGAGTTGGACCACTTAGCTTCTCACTAAAATATGCAATAGGCCTACCTTCTTTCATTAGTACACGTCGAATACCCACATCACTTGCATCACATTCAATTTCAAAAGTCTTACCAAAGTTGGGCAGTGCAAGCAATGACGTAGATGTCAATTATTCTTTCAGCTCTTGGAAGGCCTTCTCTTGTGCGTTTTCCCACTTGAAGGGAACATCTTTCTTGGTTATCTCATTCATTGGGGCAGCAATGGTGCTGAAGTCCTTCACAAACCGATGGTAGAAACCAGCAAGGCCAACAAAGCTTCGTACTTGGCTTACATTTTGTGGAGGCATCCACTCACGGATGGCATTGACCTTCTCCTCATATACCTCCACACCTTTACATGAAATAGCGAAGCCAAGAAACACAACTTTGTCTGTGTAGATTGTGCACTTTTCCTTGTTAGCATATAATCTCTCCTCTCTTAGGACAACAAGCACACACTGGATGTGTTCAACATGTTCATCCATATTTTTGCTATAAATCAAGATGTCATCAAAGTAAACAACCACAAACTTGCCGATGAACATTCTAAGCAAATGATTCATTAATCTCATGAAGGTACTAGGTGCATTTGTCAATACAAATGGCATAACTAACCACTCATACAAACCATATTTTGTTTTGAAAGTAGTTTTCCATTCATCACCCTCTTTCATTCTAATTTGGTGGTGGCCACTTCGCAAGTCAATTTTAGAAAAGATGGTGGCACCACTAAGTTCATCAAGCCTAGGTATTGGGTGCCTATACCTCACGATGATGTTGTTAATAGCCTACAATCACAACACATTCGGGAAGATCCATCTTTTTTTGGCACTAAAAGAACAAGTACAACACAAGGAGAGAGACTTTCCCTTACATAACCTTTGTTTATTAGGCCTTCAACTTGTCGTTGAATCTCCTTGGTTTCCTCCTGGTTTGTGCGGTATGGTGGTCAGTTCGGTAATGGGGCTCCCGGGAACAAATAAATTTGGTGCTTCATGGCTCTTTGTGGTGGCAGCCCCGGTGGTATCTCTTCGCGGAACACGTCTTCATACCCCTGCAAAATCTCAATAACAACACTAGGAGTCGTAGAGGATAAGTCATTAGTAGAAAGAAAGTTATCCTTGTACAAAAGTACAAAGAACACGAAATTGAGTTCTCTCAACTCTCTCATGTCCCTTTTCCTGGCCATCATAACAAATCCCTATTTTTCCCATGTCTTGGTTAATTTAAGTTGTGGTGTTTTATTTGGCTTTGGATTCTCTCGCTCACTATGTTGGTGGATGTTACTCAAGTGTTTCTTGCTCTCTCTCTCTCTCTCTCTCTCTCTCTCTCTCTCTCTCTCTCTCTCTTTTAGATCATCCACCAAATTTTATTTTGGTGTGAAAGGAAGCAAAGATATGCGCTCTCCCTCATATTGGAACAAGAGACGATTAGCACGGCCGCTTATTTGCACATCACGATCATACAACCAAGGTCTTCCCAACAACAATTGGCACACTTGCATTGGCACCACTGAAGAAAAATATGCCCTAGAGGCAATAATAAAGTTATTATTTATTTCCTTATATCATGATAAATGTTTATTATTCATGCTAGAATTGTATTAACCGGAAACTTAGTACATGTGTGAATACATAGACAAAACAGAGTGTCCCTAGTATGCCTCTACTAGACTAGCTCATTGATCAAAGATGGTTATGTTTCCTAGCCATAGACATGAGTTTTCATTTGAACAATGGGATCAGATCATTAGGAGAATGATGTGATGGACAAGACCCATCTGTTAGCTTAGCACTATGATCGTTTAGTTTTACTATTATTGCTTTCTTCATGACTTATACATGTTCCTATGACTATGAGATTATGCAACTCCCGAATACCGGAGGAACACCTTGTGTGCTATCAAACGTCACAACGTAACTGGGTGATTATAAAGATGCTCTACAGGTGTCTCCGAAAGTGTTCGTGGTGTTGGCAAAGATCAAGAAGAGGATTTGTCACTCTAAGTGTCGGAGAGGTATCTCTGGGCCCTCTCGGTAAAGCACATCATAATAAGCCTTGCAAGCAAATGACTAATGAGTTAGTCACGAGATCATGTATTACGGAACGAGTAAAGAGACTTGCCGGTAACGAAATTGAACTAGGTATTGAAATACCGACAATCGATTATCGGGCAAGTAACATACCGATGACAAAGGGAACAACGTATGTTGTTATGCGGTTTGACCGATAAAGATCTTCGTAGAATGGTGCCAATATGAGCATTCAGGTTCCGCTATTGGTTATTGGCCGGAGATGAGTCTCGGTCATGTCTACATTGTTTTCGAACCCGTAGGGTCCGCATGCTTAACATTTGATGACGATCGGTATTATGAGTTTATGAGTTTTAATGTACGGAAGGTAGGTCGGAATTCCGTATGACATCACGGACATGACGAGGAGTCTCGGAATGTCCTAGACGTAAAGATTGATATATTGGACGACTATATTCGGACACCGGAAGTGTTCCGGATAAGTTTCGGATTTAACCTGAGTGCCGGAGGGGGTTACCGGAACCCCCCCGAGGGAGTATGGTCCATAGTGGGCCTATGAGGGAAAGAGAGGGGCAGCCCATAGGGCTGGCCGCACCCCCCAAGAGTTCCTAGTTGGACAAGGAGAAGGGGGGGAGGCGCCACCTCTCCTTTCCTTCTCCTCTCCCCTTTCCTTTCCTACTCCTAGTAGGAATAGGAAAGGGGATTCCTATTCCTACTAGGAGCAGGAATCCTACTCCTGGCGCACATTAGAAGTCCGGCCGCACCTCCCCCCTTGCTCCTTTATATAGGGGGGCAGGGGGGCACCCAAAGACACACAAGAAACATTGTTCTAGCCGTGTGCGCCCCCCCTCCATAGATACACACCTCGGTCATAACGTTGCTGTGCTTAGGCGAAGCCCTGCACCGGTAACTTCATCATATCCGTCACCACGCCGTCGTGCTGACGAAACTCTCTCGTGAAGTTCAACTGGATCAAGAGCTCGTGGGACGTCATCAAGCTGAACGTGTGCTAAACGCGGAGGTGTCGTACGTTCGGTGCTTGATCAGTTGGATCGCGAAGAAGTCCGACTACATCAACCGTGTCACTAGACAATTCCACTTTTGGTCTACGAGGGTACATAGACACACTCTCCCCTCTCGTTTCTATGCATCTGGTAGATAGATCTTGCATGATCGCAGGAAAATTTTGAAATACTACTTTCCCCAACAGTGGCATCATGACTCAGGTCTATGCGTAGATGATATGCACGAGTGGAACACAAGTGAGTTGTGGATGATACTAATCATATTGCTTACCAGCATGCCATACTTTGGTTCGAAGGTATTGTGAGATGAAACAGCCCGGACCGACATTACGCGTACGCTTACGCGAGACTGGTTTCACCATTATGAGCACTCTTTGCTTAAAGGTGACTGGCGGGTGTCTGTCTCTCTCACTTTAGCTGAATCGAGTGTGGCTACGCCTGGTCCTTGTGAAGGTTAAAACAACACATAGTTGACGAAATATCGTTGTGGTTTTGTATGCGTAAGTAAGAATGGTTCTTGCTAAGCCCGTAGCAGCCACGTAAAACTTGCAACAACAAAGTAGAGGACGTCTAACTTGTTTTTGCAGGGCATGTTGTGATCTGATAGGGTCAAGACATGATGAGTGATACGTTATTGTATGAGATGATCATGTTTTGTAAAGTTATCGGCAACTGGCAGGAGCCATATGGTTGTCGCTTTATTGTATGAAATGCAATCACCATGTAATTGCTTTACTTTATCACTAAGCGGTAGCAATAGTTGGCGAGACAACAACGATGCTACGATGGAGATCAAGGTGTCGCGCCGGTGATGATGGTGATCATGACGGTGCCTTGGAGATGGAGATCAAAGGCACAAGATGATGATGGCCATATCATATCACTTATATTGATTGCATGTGATGTTTATCTTTTATGTATCTTATGTTTCTTAGATCGGCGGTAGCATTATAAGATGATCCCTTACAAAATTTCAAGGTACAAGTGTTCTCCCTGAGTATGCACCGTTGCGAAAGTTCGTCATGCCGAGACACCACGTGATGATCGGGTGTGATAAGCTCTACGTTCAAATACAACGGGTGTAAGACAGTTTTGCACATGCAGAATACTCGGGTTAAACTTGACGAGCCTAGCATGTATAGACATGGCCTCAGAACACTGGAGACCGACAGGTCGAGCGTGAATCATATAGTAGATATGATCAACATGAGATGTTCACCATTGAAAACTACTCCATCTCACGTGATGATCGGACATGGTTTAGTTGATTTGGATCACGCGATCATTTAGACGACTAGAGGGATGTCTATCTAAGTGGGACTTCTTTATTAATATGATTAATTGAACTTTAACTTATCATGAACTTAGTCCTGGTAGTATTAGCATATCTATGTTGTAGATCAATAGGTCGCGATGTAGATCCCCGTTTGTTTTATAAGTTCCTAGAGAATGCTAAGTTGAAAGATGTTAGTAGCAATGATGCGGACTTGCTCCGTGATCTGAGGATTTTCCTCATTGCTGCACAGAAGTATTATGTCCTTGATGCACCACTAGGTGACATATCTATTGCAGGAGCAGATGTAGATGTTATGAACGTTTGACAAGCTCGGTATAATGACTACTTGATACTTTAGTGCACCATGATTTACGGCTTAGAACCGGGACTTCAAAAACGTTTTGAACGCCATGGAGCATATGAGATGTTCCTAGAGTTGAAATTAGTATTTCATACTCATGCCCGTGTCGAGAGGTATAAGACCTCTGACAGTACATTGCCTACAAGATGGAGGAGAATAGCTCAACCAGTGAGCATGTGCTCAGATTGTCTGGGTACTACAATTACTTGAATCAAGTGGGAGTTAAACTTCCAGATAAGATAGTAATTAACAAAGTTCTCTAGTCACTATCACCAAGTTAGAAGAACTTTGTGATGAACTATAATATGCAACGGATGACGAAAGTAATTCCCGAGCACTTCGCGATACTGAAATCGGCGAGGGTAGAAATCAAGAGAGAGCATCAAGTGTTGATGGTTAACAAGACCACTTGTTTCAAGTAAAGGGCAAAGGGATAGAAGGTGAACTTCAACAAGAATGACAAACAAGTTGTCACTCCCATGAAGAAACCCAAAGCTAAACTCAAGAATGAAACTAAGTGCTTCTATTGCAAAGGAAATGGTTACCGGAAGTGGAACTGCCCTAGATACTTGGCGGATAAGAAGGATGGCAAAGTGAACAAAGGTATATTTGATATACAGATTATTGATGAGTATTTTACTTGGGTTCATAGCAACCCCTGGGTATTCGATACCAGTTCAGTTGCTAAAATTAGTAACTCAAAACGGGAGTTGCTGAATGAACAAAGACTAGTTAAAGGTGAAGTGACAATGTGTGTTGGAAGTGGTTCCAAGATTGATATGATCATCATCGCACACTCCCTATAATTTCGGGATTAGTGTAGAACCTAAATAAATGTTATTTGGCATTTGCGTTGAGCATAAATATGATTAGATCATGTTTGTTGCAATACAGTTATTCATTTAAGGTCATATAATAATTGTTATTCTGTTTACATGAATAAAGCCTTCGATGGTCATACACCCAATGAAAATAGTTTGTTGGATCTCGATCGTAATGATACACATATTCAAACATTGAAGACATAATATGCAAGGTTAATAATGATAGTGCAACTTATTTGTGGCAATGCCATTTAGGTCATGTTGGTGTAAAGCGCATGAAGAAACTCCATAGTGATGGACTTTTGGAATCAGTTGATTATGAATCACTTGGTGCTTGCGAACCATGCCTCATGGGAAAGATGACTAAAACTCCGTTCTCCAGAACAATGGAGCGAGCAACATATTTGTTGGAAATCATACATACTGATGTATGTAGATTGATGAGTGTTGAAGCTCGCGTCGGGTATCGTTATTTTCTGACCTTCACTGATGATTTGAGAAGAAATGGGTATATCTACTTGATGAAGCACAAGTCTGAAACATTTGAGAAGTTCAAAGAATTTCAGAGTGAAGTAGAGAATCATCGTAACAAGAAAATAAAGTTTCTACGATCTGATCATGAAGGTGAATATTTGAGTTACGAGTTTGGTCTTCATTTAAAACAATGTGGAATAGTTTCACAACTCACGCCACCCGGAACACCACAGCATAATGGTGTGTCCGAATGTCGTAACCGTACTTTATTAGATATGGTGTGGCCTGTGATGTCTCTTACCGATTTACCACTATCGTTTTGGGTTATGCATTAGAGACAGCTACACTCACGTTTAATAAGGGCATCATCTAAATCCGTTGAGACGACGCCTTATGAACTGTGGTTTGGCAAGAAACCAAAGTTGTCGTTTCTTAAAGTTTGGGGCTGGGATGGTTAAGTGAAAAAGCTTCAACCTGATAAGCTCGAACTAAAGTCGGAGAAATATGTCTTCATAGGATACCTAAAGGAGACTGTTGGGCACACCTTCTGTGACAGATCCGAAGGCAAGATATTCGTTACTAAAATGGATCCTTTATAGAGAAGGAGTTTCTCTCGAAAGAAGTGAGTGGTAGGAAAGTGGAACTTGATGAGGTAATTGTACCTTCTCCCGAATTGGAAAGTAGTACATCACAGAAACTGGTTCTAGTGATTCCTACACCAATTAGTGACGAAGCTAATGATAATGATCATGAAACTTCAGATCAAGTTTCTGCTGAACTTCGTAGATCAACCAGAGTACATTCCGCGCCAGAGTGGTACGGCAACCCAATTCTAGAAGTCATGTTACTAGAACATGATGAACTTACGAACTATGAGGAAGCGATGATGAGCCCAGATTCCGCAAAATGGCTTGAGGCCATGAAATCTGAGATAGGATCCATGTATGGGAACAAAGTGTGGACTTTGGTTGACTTGCCCGATGATCGGCAAGCTATCGAAAATAAATGGATCTTCAAGAGAAAGACCGACGCTGACGGTAATGTTACTGTTTACAAAGCTCGACTTATTGCAAAAGGTTTTTGACAAGTTCAAGGAGTTTACTATGATGAGACTTTGTCACCCGTAGCGATGCTTAAGTCTGTCCGAATCATGTTAGCAATTGCCGTATTTTATAAAATCTGGCAAATGGATAACAAAACTGCATTCTTTAATGGATTTATTAAAGAGGATTTGTATATGATGCAACCAGAAGGTTTTGTCGATCCTAAAGGTGCTAACAAAGTGTGCAAGCTCCAGCGATCCATCTATGGACTGGTGCAAGCATCTTGGAGTTGGAATATACGCTTTGATGAGGTGATCAAAGCATATGGTTTTATACAGACTTACGGTGAAGCCTGTATTTACAAGAATGTGACTGGGAGCACTACAACATTTCTCATAAGTATATGTGAATGACATATTGTTGATCAAAAATAATGTAGAATATTCTGGAAAGCATAAAGGAGTGTTTGAAAGGAGTTTTTCAGAGAAAGACCTCGGTGAAGCTGCTTACATATTTGGTATCAAGATCTATAGAGATAGATCAAGACGCTTGATAAGACTTTCGATGTATACATACCTTGATAAGATTTTGAAGTAGTTCAAAATGGATCAGTCAAAGAAGGAGTTCTTGCCTGATTTGTAAGGTATGAAGTTGAGTAAAGACTCAAAGCCTGACCATGGCAGAAAATATAGAGAGAATGAAAGTCATTCCCTATGCCTCAGCCATAGGTTCTATAAAGTATGCCATGCTGTGTACCAAACCTGTTGTGTACCTTGCCATGAGTTTGACAAGGAGGTACAATAGTGATCCAGGAGTAGATCACTTTACAATGGTGAAAAATTATCCTTAGTAACTGGATGACTAAGGAAATGTTTCTCGATTATGGAAATGATAAAGAGTTCGTCATAAAGGGTTACGCCGATGAAAGCTTTGACACTAATCCAGATGACTCTAAGTATCAATCTGGATACATATTGAAAGTGGGAGCAATTAGCTAGAGTAGCTCCATGCAGAGCATTGTAGACATAGAAATTTGCGAAATACATACGGATCTGAACGTGACAGACGCGTTGACTAAACTTCTCTCACAAGCAAAACATGATCACACCTTATTACTCTTGGGTGTCAATCACATAGCAATATGAACTAGATTATTGAATCTAGTAAACCCTTTGGGTGTTAGTCACATGGCGATGTGAACTATGGGTGTTATTCACATAATGATGTGAACTATCGGTATTAAATCACATGGCAATGTGAACTAGATTATTGACTCTAGTGCAAGTGGGAGACTGAAGGAAATATGCCTAGAGGCAATAATAAAGTTATTATTTATTTCCTTATAGCATGATAAATGTTTATTATTCATGCTAGAATTGTATTAACCGGAAACTTGGTACATGTGTGAATACATAGAGAAAACAGAGTGCCCCTAGTATGCCTCTACTAGACTAGCTCATTGATCAAAGATGGTTATGTTTCCTAGCCATAGACATGAGTTGTCATTTGATCAACGGGATCACATCATTAGGAGAATGATGTGCTGGACAAGATCCATCCGTTAGCTTAGCACTATGATCATTTAGTTTTACTGCTATTGCTTTCTTCATGACTTATACATGTTCCTATGACTATGAGATTATGCAACTCTCGAATACCGGAGGAACACCTTGTGTGCTATCAAACGTCACAACGTAACTGGGAGATTATATAGATGCTCTACAGGTGTCTCCGAAAGTGTTCGTGGTGTTGGCATAGAACAAGAACATGATTTGTCACTTCGAGTGTCGGAGAGGTATCTCTGGGCCCTCTCGGTAATGCACATCATAATAAGCCTTGCAAGCAAATGACTAATGAGTTAGTCATGAGATGATGTATTACGGAACCAGTAAAGAGACTTGCCGGTAACGATATTGAACTAGGTATTGAGATACCGACGATCGAAACTCGGGCAAGTAACATACCAATGACAAAGGGAACTACGTATGTTGTTATGCGGTTTGACCGATAAAGATCGAGCCAATATGAGCATCCAAGTTCCGCTATTGGTTATTGGATGGAGATGAGTCTCGGTCATTTCTACATAGTTCTCGAACCCGTAGGGTCCGCACGCTTAACGTTTGATGACGATCGGTATTATGAGTTTATGAGTTTTGATGTACCGAAAGTAGTCCGGAGTCCCGGATGAGATCACGGACATGATGAGGAGTCTTGGAATGTCCGAGACATAAAGATTGATATATTGGACGACTATATTCGGACACAGGAAGTGTTCCGGAAAAGTTTCGGATTTAACCGGAGTGCTGGAGGGGGTTACCGGATTCCCCCCGAGGGAGTATGGGCCATAGTGGGCCTATAACGGAAAGAGGGTGGCAGCCCATAGGGCTGCCCGCACCCCCTAGAGTTCCTAGTTGGACTAGGGAAAGGGGCGGAGCCGCCACCTCTCCTTTCCTTTTCCTCTCCCCCTTCCTTTCCTACTCCTAGTAGGAATAGGAAAGGGGATTCCTATTCCTACTAGGAGTAGGAATCCTACTCCTGGCGCGCCTTAGAAGGCCAGCCGCACCTCCCCCCTTGCTCCTTTATAAATGGGGGCAGGGGGCACCCAAAGACACACAAGAAACATTATTCTAGCCGTGTGCGGTGCCCCCCTCCATAGAAACACACCTCGGTCATACTGTTGCAGTGCTTAGGCGAAGCCCTGCACCGGTAACTTCATCATATCCGTCACCACGCCCTCGTGCTAACGAAACTCTCCCGTAAAGCTCAACTGGATCAAGAGCTCGTGGGACATCATCAAGCTGAATGTGTGTTGATTGTGGAGTTGCCGTACGTTCAGTGCTTGATCGGATTGATCACGAAGAAGTTCGACTACATCAACCGCGTCACTAGACGCTTCCGCTTTCGGTCTACGAGGGTACGTAGACACACTCTCCCCTCTCGTTGCTATGCATCTGGTACGTAGATCTTGCGTGATCGTAGGAAAATTTTGAAATACTGCGTTTCCCAACAACCACATCACATTCCACTTGATCTCGGTACTTCCCAATGGAAAACTGAATGGTGACCATGTTGCTTACTCGAAGTATGCCAGAATGATTGAGCCATTGCATCTTATATGGACTTGGGTGCCTCTTTTGTTTCAGTCCCAATTTCTCTACCAAATCTATACTTGCAATGTTGTTGCAATTGCCATTGTGACCAATAATTTTGCAAACCTTTTCCTTGATGGTGCCACGGGTGTGAAAAATATTATGGTGATGCCCTTTCTCTTCTCTAGTTGCGTTGACACTAATAACACGACAAGAAACCAAGCAATCTCCCATGTCGGCTTGAATATCACAACCACTCTTCTCGCTTTATTCATCCTCATGCTCACCCGGTGCTCCACTATATTCATGATCACTCTCAGATTCCCACTAACCTTGTTCATTGACAAATAGAACTCTCTTGTTTTGACATTCAGAAGAAATGTGACCATGCCCTTTGCACTTACAACACTCAATATCCCGTCTTCGAGATGATAGTATAGCCGTGGAGCTAGAAGTACTTTCAGCAACAGAGGGAGCATGCTTGTCAACATTCCTGGGAGCCGATGATGATGCCGATGAAGCCGTTGTTCGCCGAGTGGCAGTAGGGTGTGAAGTATGCTGAAGGTGAGAACCACCATGAGAGGCACTTGGCTGCAAACTTTGCCATGATGTGGTGGTGCGGTTATGAGATATCCGTCCATGACCACACCGCTGCACCTTCCTCTCCATGCACTTGGCCTCCTCCAAAATATCTTGTAGAGTGTTATAGGGAAACATCTCCACAAAATCTGAAATTTCATTTTTGAGACCATGCAGAAATCTTGCCATCTTTGACTCCTCATCTTCACGAATACGAGCATGAACTAGCAGCAATTCCATCTCTTTATAGTACTCATCCATCATGCGCGTACCTTGGCTGAGGCGCTGCAATCTATTTCGGAGATCTCTTTGATATTGTGAAGGAACAAACCTTCACCTCATGGCTTGTTTTATCTCTTCCCAAGTATCAATGTGGTCACGGCCTAGCATCAGTTGATTTCCTTGGAGTTGGTTCCGCTAAGTGAGTGCATGACGAAAAAACTCAACACAAGCAAGGTTGACTCTCTTCGGATCAGCAAAGTCATGGATACGAAAAGTCTGATCACACTGCTCTTCCCAATCGAAACATGCGTCGGGGCCTTCCTTTCCTGTGAACTTGGGGACATGCAACTTGATTCTTGCTATGTCATATCGACCATCTCGATCATGATGTTCTGCACGCCGCCCATCTTCAGCAGCATGACGGTATGGTACACCATCATAATCATCAAAATCATCTCCATGATCATGAGAAACACGCTCATGAGGGTCATAGTAGCGCCCACGAGGACCATGACCTCATCCTCAAAGTTTTCCTCCTCGCTGCTCTCCATGAGCAGCGGCACCAGGCCCACGAGCAGTAGCCAAATGTCAACCATAGTTGTTGTTATCATCCGCCAAGGCACCATCCACAGCAGCATGCATGGAATTCTCATCCCTATCGCCGTCCTGGGAACCAGGGTACCCAAACATGCCTGCCTGCGGGCCGTGACGCGCTCCTACTACGACCTGGTACGGCCCAGCTGATCGACTAGCTGCTCAAGACCCTCGCGAGGGGGCTATTCCTCGCGAGGAGAATGACACGAAGACCCCCTTAGGAGCGGCCTCGGCTAGGTTGCTCTGGAGGGGCGGAGAATACAAGGCCAAGCCTGCCTCAGGAGGAGGCAGTGACGCACCGCGCCAACGGGTGCCAGCGCGTGCCAGCGACGCAGTTGTCGTTTTGGTGCAAAGGAGACAGCGCGGGTGCAGGTTCCCGAGGGGTGGGACAAAGGTTTCCCATTTGGTGCAACAAGACCGAAGACCGCAAGGACGACAAGGAGGATGTCACCACCGAGCCCACCAATGCGTCATCGCCTGATCCCGTTGCAGGCGAAGACCGCTTTTGTCAGGATAGGAACGTCCTTGTGTTCCCGCTCAAAATGGCTGTTGTGGGATCCCTTCCCTCCTAAACATTTCGGGGGAAGAGGACCCTGGCCGCCTATATAAGTAGCTAGGGTCTCCACTATGGAGGCATGCTGATCGGATCCAGAGAGACTCCGCCTTCACATCGAGGAGCAAGAACCCTTGCCTCCTGACACTCCTGAGCTCTCCTCGTGAGCTCAGGAACCACTGTACTTGTTCGTATTCAAGCCCTCCCGAGGCTAATCCACCAAAGCAGGACGTAGGGTTTTACACCGCAAGGTGGCCTGAACCTGGGAAAACTTGTGTGTGCTTTACTTGTTGCTTTCTTGAATCTTACCATTGGACAAGGGCGAGGCGCTAGGTAGACGTGAGTGGTGGAGACCTTCATTCATGCCCCTGTGTTCGAACTTCTTGGGTTTGCGGAGCCCGTAATCCGACATTTGGTCTGCCAGGTAGGGGCGTGACGAAATCTCGCCTCTCCGACGACCACGCCCCGCTCTTGTTCGTCGACCTGGCTTCGCCGCCATGGTGGACACACGCCGAGCGCGCACCCCCCGCCGCGCCTCCAACGTCGCTCAGATGGCGCCCGCGGGCAACGGTGCACCGCTCCGCCCCAACTCGCCGGTCACCAACGCCGCCACCGACCCGGCCGTCCACGAGCAGCAGGACTCGTTGCTGCCACTGTCCGTGCGGCGCGATGGCCGCACGGCGACGCCATCACCCTCGCTGGCCGCAGCGTCGTCCTCGCTGATCCGCCGTGGGCCGGTCTACCAGCTGCCCGCGCTACTGATGGCGCGGGAGCTCCTGCTCTACCGCCCAGCGGATGACCTCTACGACGAATGGCTCCACCGCATCACTGAGCTCATCAACGCCGTCGGGGAGGTACCTGCACCAACTCACTCCTCCCGTCCTCCGTCGCCCATGGCGGGGAACGTGGGCCACGATGTCCCGGCTCCACCTCCACTGTACGGCGCCGGCCAGGGACTCAGACGCTAGGCTCCGCGGCGTGAGCCGCCCCGTAGGGCCCCTGTACGTGACGAGAAGAGCTGCCAGGTGATCCTGCATCCCCAGGCAGAAGCTCGCGGGCCCCACGTCCCGCAGCACCAGAGCCGCGCACCATAGGAGGTGGTGGCACATGTGCCCCAGGAACCAGCACCACAGGCGCAGGGGGTGCATGCAATCATGAGCGTGGCTGGATGTTGCGCCCTAGCTACAGAGCTGGGACGCCTCGTCTGGCCTGGCAAGTTCAAGCCGGATCTGCCTCCGCGCTACGATGGCACCGCCGACCCAGCAGTGTTCTTTCAGCTCTACGAGCTGAGCATCGAGGCGTCCAACGGCACCGAGCAGGTCATGGCGAACTGGTTCCCCATGGCCCTCAAGGATGGCGCCCGCTCCTGGCTCCTGAACCTCCCCGTGGGATCCATCTCCTCCTGGGGGAGCTTCGTGAGTGTTTCGTCGCCAACTTCCAGGGTACCCGCGACCGAGCCCCAGCCGTCGCAGATCTGCGCCGCGTGAAGCAGCAACCTGGGGAGACCCTACAGAAGTAGATCCAGCGTTTCAACACCGTGTGCCTCAGGATCCCCAGGGTGTCAGACGAGGCCATCATCTCGGCGTTCTTCGATGGTGTCCGCGACGTTAGGATGAAGGAGGAGCTCGCCATCCACGAGGACCTGTGCACATAACTCAAGATGTTCAACCTTGCGGCAAAGTGCGCCTGGGTAGAGGAAGGACGCCTCTCTCTCCTGGAGCTTCCTGAAGCGGAGGCTGACGACAAAAAGGGCAAGGTCAACGAAGCAAAGCACAAAGGACCCGCCGTGCTGGCTGCGGAACCGGAAGTAATGTGTGGCTGCGGCTACAACGACCCTCCCTAGAGACAACCTTCCGTACCGCGTCTTCCACGATTTTCACAGCCACAACACTAATGACTGCCAAGAGCTCAGGGTGATGCGCGGCGGGCGCGTCGGGCAGCGCCCTGAGCGCGACAACCGTGGCTACGGCCGCGGAGGGGGCCATGGTAGAGGACGCGACCGCAGAAACTCGCGCCAAGGATGGCGTGACCAACCACGTGAAGACCATTGGCAGGAGCAGCCTCGTGACGCCCCCTAGCGCGACCAGCCTCGTGAGGGTCGCTCTCAGGGCAACGCGGGCCTGCCTCCGCTGCCATGACCGCCAAGAAGGAATGAGGACGACCACCAGGGAGATGAAGCAGGGGGCTTTCAGGAGCCACGCGTGGTCGCATGCATCTTGGGAGGAGCCCATGCTCCGGCTTCCCACCGCATCTTCAAGCAGTTTGCTCGCGAGGTGAACGCGGCGCTTCCCAAGCCTGATGCCGCTCACAACCTCAGGTGGACCAAGCAGGTCATCGCCTTCGACCCCAAGGACCAGCTCAAGTGCACCGCAGCCCCAAGCGCTCTCCCGATGCTCTGCACTCTCACCATCAGCAACGTCCTCGTGACCAAGACCCTCATCGACAGCGGAGCAGGGCTCAACATCTTTTCCGTCTAGACCTTCGAGACGCTCCAAGCTCCCTATGATCAGCTCCACCCAACCAAGCCATTTTACGGTGTCATAGATGGCTCCACACTCCCGATGGGGCAGGTTCGCCTCCCCATCACCTTCGGTGATCGCGACAACTATCACACCGAGCTCATCGACGTCGATGTTGCCGTCACCAACATTCACCTCCCGTACAACGCCATCCTAGGGTATCCGGCCCTCGCCAAGTTCATGCCGGCGACCCATCACGGCTACAACGTCCTAAAGATTCCCGGGAGTGGCGGGGTCATCACAATCGCTTGCGACGAGAAGGACGGTCCGTTCCCTGGAGCGTGCCTACCAGACCGCGGTGGTCGGTAACCCCGATGAAGGTGGAGCCATCTTCTCCCTACAGACCGCCCCCAAGAGGAAGAACCTGCCCGCCAGCGGACCTCAGGACACGGAGGCTCCTGACGGCCTCGTCTCAGGACCCGTGCCCGCCGACGAGGCGCCCTCCACTCTCGCATAGGGAGGCGCGCCTGGCGCCCCTCTTAGGACGGGCCCGGGATCTCTCCTCTGGAGCGCCTCTAGCCTGACCAGCGTCACGAGGGAGCTGTTCGGGCACCACCTGCAGGCGTGTCTCGACGAGCGTTTTTGTGAGCCCGGCATGATCCGTACAGTGCTGGGGGCTCAAGACTTCATCGACCAAGTTACCGAGGAAGTTTAGTATGCAAGGCTCATACGCGGTGGGCGCAACCGCATGATACCAAGCCCACCTACCTGCAACCCAAGCAACCACTTGCACGTCTGCATCGACGTCGCGGGCCTCAACCGAGCTGCTTCTCTGGAGCCTTTCTGGCCGACGGCAGTCGGCTGGAGAAGGACTCTCCCCTGCAGCTACATTCGCACGCTCTTCGGCTTCCGCAGCGCAGCTCCCACGTTCCAGTACCGCGCGCGGCATGCTTTGGGGGATCGGGAGGCTCAGTGGCGGGCGGTCCAGACGGAGCGGGAGCCGGACCATTGTGACCACTGAGGGCCTCCGGTGCCCCTGAGCCTCAAGAGCCCGACGATCCTCCGGTGCGACCCGCAAGACTCGCGTCTTCAGCTACCCCAACTCTTTTTCGACAAGTGTCAGGTGATGTCTCAGGTATTCAATCAAGGGCGCCCCCCGGGTTGCATCATCCTCGAGCTGCTGGGGGCTCACCCCCACAGCTATCTCTTTTGCGCTTGAATCAAGGCTAGTTGTTTCTTCCTATTTTCATTATCTATATGCTCAGCGTTCTCACCGCCACTAAGGTCACGACCCCTTGCGAGCCCACTCGCGACCGCCCCATGATTAAGGACTGGCACGACGTCTGTGCTCGGGTCCGTCCCTGCACCTTCGCTAAATCCAAGGGCTAAGCTTTGTCTCGCGAGCCATTCATGTGACGTCACCTCCCGTGGTCCTTGGTGCCTTGTTCTCGCATGGGCTAATCGCGGATGGGTAAGTTGCGGCCCGTGGCAAGTACCTTGCTACCGCGGGAACCGCACGCCGGTTGTTTTTCTTTTGGACTGTTTAATAAGAAGACTGGGCACAGTGTCTGTGCTCAGGTCCGTCCCTGCAGCGTCGATAAATCCAGCGGCTGAGCTCTGTCTTATGGGCCGGTCCCACTAATGTCACCTCCTGGGGTTGTTGGTGCTGCGGCCTTCTCATGCGATGCCCTCTAGAGATGCACTCGGCGCAAGTCGACACAACGCGTCTCTTTTCATATTTTGTAGAAGAACACTCAGGCGCAACCCGCCTCAGGGTAGGGTCTTGTGACTGATGCGTAAGCTCACGAGAACTTCCTCAGAGTTGTTGAACTCGTCTTAAGGAGGGCCCATATACACCTTGGCTGTCCTGCCGTGCAAGCCACATGTCAGGACGGGGTTGTACACGCCCCAGAGTATCTCCCGGTGGGAGGCTCCCTCCCACGGTCCAGTGGAAGTACCATGCTCCGCGCTGGTAGAACCAACCGAGGAACGGTTTTCCCACAAACCAGTGGAAGCACCAATCTCCGCGCTGGCCGCTACGACCGAGGCACGGTTATGCCCACACTCTGCGCAAGTGTGGTAGCTCTATGCTCCACGCTACTTATAAACAACTGAGGGCGGCCCCCAGTGGTCGCACCAACCTCAGGGAGCTTTTCAGCTCACGATGCTCACAGCTTCTCCTTGGATGGGTGTCGCGAGGGGGGATAGGCACGGTGGCTATGCTCAGGTCACGCCTAGCAGACGCGAACCTACCATGTGCCCAAACACCTGGCTTTCTCGCGCCCCCATCCTAGGTGAAGGCTCGTGAGCAAGGTATGGTGCTTGTTCTCCCTCATGAGAGCCGTTCGTACGTCAAGGGGGACCCCTGGGCATCGCGACCCAGGGACCTCACTAGTCACGTAGCCCCTCACTCCTTGAGCCCAGCGCTCAACGATGGTCGAGGTATGCGCGGGGCTGGGCCCTGCCGACGCAGAACACAAACGGGATCGCTTGAACGTCAAGGGGGACCCCTGGGCATCGCGACCCCGGGGCCTCACTAGCCACGTAGCCCCTCATTCCTTGAGTCTAGTTATTACGATAACCCCGGTCACCCGGAGGGCTCAATGGGGATCGAGGTATGCGCGGGGTTGGACCCTGGCGACACAGAGCACCTAAGCAAACATGAAAGGAAGCAAGCAAGGAAATCACCAAGTTCAAGTCTAGTTATTACAATAAATACCAAGTTATCCAAATTCAAGCGAGTCCTTACGCCTCCCCAAGGCACTTGCAATTCTCTCATCTAGACAGGAATAGGTTAGGCATCGCCAAGCGCGCCATCGCCAGCCTCCGCCTCCTCGGCCGCAGCAGCAGCGACCCGGAGGAATGACTCCACCAGCCCCTTGACCTTCACCTATAGGGCCTCAGCAGCCGCACCATCTATGCTTGCGGTCACGGGCTCGGACAGCGAGGCCAGGTCCAGAGTGGGATCGCGGAGACAGAGGTGGCTGCACACCCGCGTCAGGGCCAAGGTAAGGAGCGTACGACTCTTGGCGTCTGCTAACTGGCCAATCTCTGCCGTAACCTCACGCAGGGCCTTCACGAGGGCGGCAAGGAGCCCGGCGGAGCCATCCTCTGGGGTGGCCAGCGGCTTCTCGAACCCTTCCTCATGAGCAATCTGCAGCGACGTACGGGTCTCAAGCTCGAGGGCGACGAG
Organism: Secale cereale; assembly: GCA_902687465.1. Classification (NCBI taxonomy): domain Eukaryota; kingdom Viridiplantae; phylum Streptophyta; class Magnoliopsida; order Poales; family Poaceae; genus Secale; species Secale cereale. Next base: position 393,806,061 of record LR738715.1, on the reverse strand, counting down.
GACCTCGAGACTCACCGCCGCCGAGGCCGCGACGACGTCTTCCTTGTCGTGCGCAGCTTGGGTCGCCCTGGCCTGCTCGGCCTCAGTCTTCAGCTTCTCCAGGCTCGCACGATCAGCGAGCTGCTCCTGCTGCAGCCGGCACGTCTCACCCTTATGTGCCTTGAGCTCCTTCTCCAACCTTTCAAGCTCCAGGGCGTGCCTGGTGCCTTCCTCGTGAAGGGCTTCCAGCTCGCTCTCACCTTGCGGCAACACTTCTCGGAGGACACCGCGTCGGCTCGCGCGGCGTCACATGCCCGCGTGGCTGCCGTGGCCTCCTCCTGACCCTTGGCGGCGACCGCTGAGGCCTGGCTCCAGGAGGCCCGCGCAGACTCATCTGCCAAGAGCCACCCAGAGACCAGGAAGATAACCCACAAGTGAAGGGATCGCAACAGTTTTTGAGGGTAAAGTATTCAACCCAAATTTATTGATTCAACACAAGGGGAGCAAAGAATACTCTTAAGTATTAGCAGTTGAGTTGTCAATTCAACCACACCTAGAAACTTAGTATCTGTAGCAAGATAGTTTAGTAGCAAAGTAATATGATAGTGGAAGTAACAATAACAAAGGTAACGATAGTGTTTTTGTAGTTTTTGTAATAGTAGCACTGTTCAAGAAATCTTCCGATTCAGCGATTTATCGTCCGATTTATCGCTACTCTTGGGATGACCGATAAGATTATACCTTATCTTCATCATTTATCATTTGGGCCGATTTATCGCTATGACAAGCGATTTATCGGGAATCTACCGATAAATCAAGCTTATTTATAGCACTATGTTTGCAAGAACTATGTTACTTGTGTTTTGTGGACCTTGTTACGCAATATGTAATGTTTTTCTATTTTGTTTGTCATTATATCAGGATTCAAAGGGTAGGATTCAAGGTAACACTTCTGTCCGATATTGTTTTGGTGTTGAATATAGCATATTTTAGTGTCGGGAACCTGGGATTTGAATAAAATGGCCGATTAATAGTCGACCGATAAAATCGATTAATCGACGATTTCCGATTAATCTCTAATCCCCAGGTGACCGAGACGATAACGATAAGCGATATCCTCAACATTG
>LR738715.1:393767717-393804356 GCA_902687465.1 Secale cereale | reverse complement strand
AGCACTGTTCAAGAAATCTTCCGATTCAGCGATTTATCGTCCGATTTATCGCTACTCTTGGGATGACCGATAAGATTATACCTTATCTTCATCATTTATCATTTGGGCCGATTTATCGCTATGACAAGCGATTTATCGGGAATCTACCGATAAATCAAGCTTATTTATAGCACTATGTTTGCAAGAACTATGTTACTTGTGTTTTGTGGACCTTGTTACGCAATATGTAATGTTTTTCTATTTTGTTTGTCATTATATCAGGATTCAAAGGGTAGGATTCAAGGTAACACTTCTGTCCGATATTGTTTTGGTGTTGAATATAGCATATTTTAGTGTCGGGAACCTGGGATTTGAATAAAATGGCCGATTAATAGTCGACCGATAAAATCGATTAATCGACGATTTCCGATTAATCTCTAATCCCCAGGTGACCGAGACGATAACGATAAGCGATATCCTCAACATTGAATAGTAGCAACGGAAAAGTAAATAAGCAACTAGAAATATGTGAAAAGCTCGTAGGCATTGGATCGGTGATGGGAAATTATGTCGGATGTGATTCATCATGTAGAAGTTATAACCTAGGGTGACACAGAACTAGCTCCAGTTTATCAATGTAATGTAGGCATGTATTCCGAATATAGTCATACGTGCTTATGGAAAAGAACTTGCATGACATCTTTTGTCCAACCCTCCAGTGGAAGCGGGGTCCTATTGGAAACTAAGGGATATTAAGGCATCCTTTTAATAGATTACCATACCAAAGCATTAACACATAGTGAATACATGAACTCCTCAAACTAAAGTCATCACCGGGAGTGGTCCCGATTATTGTCACTTCGGGGTTGCCGGATCATAACACATAGTAGGTGACTATAGACTTGCAAGATAGGATCAAGAACACACATATATTCATGAAAACATAATAGGTTCATATCTGAAATCATGGCACTCGGGCCCTACTGACTAGCATTAAGCATAGCAAAGTCATAGCAACATCAATCTCAGAACATAGTGGATACTAGGGATCAAACCCTAACAAAACTAACTTGATTACATGATAGATCCCATCCAACCCATCACCGTCCAGCAAGCCTACGATGGAATTACTCATGCACGGCGGTGAGCATCATGGAATTAGTGATGGAGGAAGGTTGATGATGACGATGGCGGTGATCTCCATTCTCCGGAGCCCCGAACGGACTCCAGATCAGCCCTCTCGAGAGAGATTAGGGCTTGGCGGCGGCTCCGTATCGTAAAACGCGATAATTCTTCCTCACTGAATTTTTTCTCCCCGAAAGTGAATATATAGGATCTAGGGATATGTCGGTGGAGCACCAGGGGGCCCACGAGGCAGGGGGCACGCCCTAGAGGGGGGGGGCGCCCCACCCTCGTGGACAGGGTGTGGCCCCCCTGGTCTGGATCTTCTTGCACGTATTTTTTATATTTTCCAAAATAATTCTCCGTGGATTTTCAGTTCATTACGAGAACTTTTTATTTCTGAACAAAAACAACACCATGGCAATTCTGCTAACAATAGCGCCAGTTGGGTTAGTTCCATTCACTTCATGCATGTTAGAGTCCAAAAGAAGGGCTAAAGTGTTTGGAAAAGTAGATACGTTGGAGACGTATCAACTCCCCTAAGCTTAAACCTTTGCTTGTCCTTAAGAAATTAAGTTGATGAACTAAAAGTGATAAAGAAAAACTTTGACAAACTCTGATTGCTCTTGTTATTGTAAATATATAAGCCAGCATTCAGGTTTTCAGCAAGATCATGAACTAACCACATTCACAATAACTTTCAGGTCTGAAGTCTACTCACACCAATGGCATAATCAACTAGCGAGCAATAATAATAAACCTCGGATGACAACACTTTCTCAAAACAATCATGATATGATATAACAAGATGGTATCTCGCTAGCCCTTTTTGAGACCATAAAACATAAATGCAGAGCACCTTTAAAGATCAAGGACTGACTAGACATTGTAATTCATGGTAAAAGAGATCCAGTCATGATCATACTCAATGCAAATTAATAGTAATACATGCAAATGATAGAGGTGCTCTCCTACTGGTGCTCTTTTATAAGAGGATGATGACTCTGCATAAAAGTAAATAGATAGGCCCTTCGCAGAGGGAAGCAGGGATTTGTAGAGATGCCAGAGCTCAATTTTTTAATAGAGGTGAATAACATTTTGAGCGGTATACTTTCATTGTCAACATATCAACCAAGAATCTCGATATCTCCCATGCTACGCACATTATAGGCGGTTCCCAAACAGAATGGTAAAGTTTATACTCCCCCAACCACCAACAAGCACACTACACGGCCATCCGAATCCACGGGGTACCGTCCAAACAAGCAACAACCCTAGGGGAGTTTTGTTTAATTATTATGATTTGAGCATGGGACTGGGTATCCCGGTGACCAGCCATTTTCTCATGAATGATGAGCAGAGTCCACTCATCGTGAGAATAACCAACATAGCATGGAAGATATAGACAGCCCTAGTTGTTACATGAGCTGTTCGATCATACAAAACAGAATTTCATTTGAAGGTTTAGAGTTTGGCACATACAAATTTAATTAGAACGGCAGGTAAATGCCGCATATAGGAAGGTATGTTGGACTCATATGGAATAACTTAGGGGTTTATGGAAGTGGATGCACAAGCAGTATTCCCGCTTAGTACAGGTGGAGGCTAGAAAGAGACTGGGAAGGGACCAGCTAGAGAGCAACAACGGTCATGAACATGCATTAAAATTAATCAACAATGAATGCAAGCATGAGTAGGATATAAATCACCATGAACATAAATATTGTGGAGGCTATGTTGATTTGTTTCAACTACATGCGTGAACATGTGCCAAGTCAGACCACTTGAATCATTCAAAGGAGGATAACACCCCATCATACTACATCACAACCATTTTAGTATCATGTTGGCACGCAAGATAGACCAATATAAACTCTTAGCTAATTAAGCATGGCATAAGCAGCTATGATCTCTAATTGTCATTGCAAGCATGTTTCATTCATAGCAAGCTGAATCAGAAATGATGAACTATTATATTTACAAAAACAAGAGAAGTCGAGTTCATACCAGCTTTTCTCATCTCAATTAGTTCATCATATATCATCCTTTTTGCCTTTCACTCGCATGACCGAACGGTGTGGATAATAATAATAGTAGTGCACATGAATTGGACTAAGCTGGAATCTGCAAGCAATTTAATACAAGAGAGAAGACAAGGTAATATGGCTCAAGGTTAAATCAACAATAAAGCATATGAGAGCCACTAAGCATTTAAATCATGGTCTTCTACTCTTAACCCCCAAAGAAAAGGAAAGAAACTATTTACACGGGAAAGCTCCCAACAAGCAAAAGAAGAACATGAAATATTTTTGGGTTTTTATTTTAGTTACTACTACTACAAGGAATGTAAACTAGCTAGAAGCTACTACTAATATATTTTTTTCTTAAGGTTTTTCTAGTACACGAGAAAAAGACTAAGAAAAAGAAATTGAAACTAAGCATGGATGGTACAATGAAAGAGTGTGAGCACCGACAACTAGAATAAGTGTGAACATGAATGTAAAGTTGGTGGGAAACACGTACTCCCCAAGCTTAGGCTTTTGGCATAAGTTGGTCTATGGGCAATATTGGCCTGACGGATATCCAAAGTCATAGTTGGGGTTGTACTGAGATGCAGCACCTACCGCCTGTTGAGCTACAGCTCGAAAGCGGGCTGCTTCCGTCATATTATGATACGCATTTGCCTCCTCCATGGTTATAGTGTATCTCCCTTTTGCCTGAAAGTCAAACAAAGTAGGGGCAGGAAGAACAATAGGGATTGCATGACACCTGTTAAAGATTAGTTGATATTTGAGGGATTGATCATCCCTCTCTATAAACCGGTGACTAGTCATAGCATGGCAATCCAAATGAGCAGGCGGTAATGGTTCATCCTTCTCACGCACAGGCACACCAAGACGGCGGGCTATGCGAGTGGCATAGATCCCACCAAATAAATCTCCATGAAAACCATTAGGGTGTAGCCTACGTGCAACAATGGCTCCCAAGTTATATTGTCTATCACCTAGTACAGCACTCTTGAGAACACTAAGATCTGGGAAACACAAGTGACAAGCCTCATCTTTAGCATTTATGCATCTACCAATAAAGAGAGCAAAGTAATGAATAGCAGGAAAATGAATGCTCCCTATGGTAGCATGTGTGATTTCTCTAAATTCCGCCACGGTGATACTAGCAAGAAACTCTCTGTATTCAGATTTGTGAGGATCACCCATACTGCCCCACTGTGGGAGCTTACAGGCATCATTAAAATCCTCTAAATCCATGGTGTAAGATTTATCATACAGGTCAAACAGGACAATGTGAGAATTATGTGAAGATAAAAATTCAAACCTTCTCACAAAGGTGTCAGTTAAGCCACGGTGTTGAGGCGACTTATCATGTATGAAGCCCTCGAGGTCAGCATTGCGCACATATGCGTAAAATTCATCCTTGATGCCAACCTGATCCATAAAGTCATCTGACGGCCATTCACAAGGCCGCACGCCAACATCCCTTGAAGAACCATCTTGGAAGTTTTTCCTATGCATTTTTCTGAAATTTTCTGAAATTTTTAGTAACTCAAAATAAAAGTTAACCAAACTCAACAAGATTGATAGCAACAACTCCTACAAGTGCCTAGGGACTATATCATGCATTAGAACTACTGACCAAGAAAATTTGACATGCAAGCTCAAGAACAAGGTCACCACAACAGCAAAAAATTGCAATAAGTAAAGCACTAGAACAAAAATTAATTGGACCAATGGAGGAGTCGCATACCAAGGAACAATCTCCCCAACCAGTTTGGTGAATGGTGCTTTGAGCAAGGAGATCGAAAATGGCAGCAAGATGAGCTAGAACTCGTGCTTGAGCTGGTTGCTGATTTTTTTGGGAGGAAGAAGAAGAGTATGGGTGCAGGAATAATTGGAGGGGGGCACGTGGGGCCCACGAGGCAGGGGGCGCTCCCTGGACCCTCGTGGCCAGGTGCTGGCTCCCCTCGCTGTGTGTTATGTGCCATATATTCTCAAATATTCCAGAAAAAATCATATTTAATTTTCAGGGCATTTGGAGAACTTTTATTTTCGGGGTATTTTTTATTGCACGGATAAGTGAGGAAATAGATAGAAAATACTATTTTTGCTTTATTTTTTCTAATTAACGGAAAGTAAAAGGAGGGTACATAAGGTGGTGCTATCTAGATTCACCTATCCCATGCTCATCAAAAGGAATCCATTAACAAGGTTGATCAGGTCTTGTTAATAAACTCTTTCCGAATGACATGAAACCGGAGAATTTTCGAATAATACTAGGTTACCTCAATGGGGATATGTATGTCCCCAACAATAAGAATGGCATATGTCTTCTTGATAGTAGGAAGAGGAAATTCAAAACCTCCAATAGTAATAGTTGAAGTTTTTCCAATATAATTGATACTATGGACATGAGGTTGTTTCCTCAGAAAGTGTACCGTATGCTCATTACCATTGACATGAAAAGTGACATTGCCTTTGTTGCAATCAATAACAGCCCCTGCAGTATTCAAAAAGGGTCTACCAAGTATAATAGACATACTATCGTCCTCGGGAATATCAAGTATAACAAAGTTCGTTAGAATAATAACATTTGCAACTACAACAGGCACATCCACACAAATACCGACAGGTATAGCAGTTGATTTATCAGCCATTTGTGTCAACTTACTCAAGTCAATTCTACGATATAAAGAGATAGGCATAACACTAACACTGGCTCCAAGATCATATAAAGCAGTTTTAACGTAGTTTCATTTAATGGAGCAAGGTATAGTGGGTACTCCTGGATCTCCTAGTTTCTTAGGTATTCCACCTTTAAAAGTGTAATTGGCAAGCATGGTGGAAATTTCTACTTCAGGTATTTTTCTTTTGTTGGTAATAATATCTTTCATATACTTAGCATCAAACGCGTTCGCAAAAAGATAGGTCTAATCATTTCAGCAAAGCGCTCAAAATCCTCATCATCCTTTTTCTTGGATGGTTTCGAAGGAAAAGGCATGGGTTTCTGAACCCATGGTTCTCTTTCCCTACCGTGCTTCCTAGCATGAAAGTCTCTCTTATCATAACATTGATTCTTTGATTGTGGGTTATCAAGATCAACAGCAGGTTCAATCTCTACATCATTACCATTGCTAGGTTGAGCATCATCATGAATATCATCATTAATATTATCACTAGGTTCATGTTCATTACCAGATTGTGTCTCAGCATCAGAAACAGATATATCATTGGGGTTCTCATGTGTGTCAGCTACAGGTTCACTAGAAGCATGCAAGGTTCTATCATTTTTCTTTTTCTTCTTCTTAGAAGAACTAGGTGCATCTAAATTAGCTCTCTGAGAAGCTTGCTCAATTCTCCTAGGGTGGCCCTCAGGATATAGAGGTTCCTGAGTCATTTTGCCACCTCTAGTAGCAGCTCTAATAGCATAGTCATTATTCTTACCATTTAATTTATTGAGCAAATCATTCTGAGCCTTAAGTACTTGTTCTACTTGAGTGGTGACCATGGAAGCATGTATACTAATAAGTTTCAGTTCACCTTCAACTCTAGACAGATAATCACTCAAGCGTTCAATCATATAAGCATTGTGTTGCAATTGTCTTCCAACATAAGCATTGAAGTTTTCTTGTTTCACAATAAAATTGTCAAACTCATCTATTCATTGGCTAGTAGACTTATAATGAGGAATATCACCTTCATCAAATCTATCAAGAGAATTTACCTTTACTACTTGTGTCGGGTTATCAAGACCATGTATTTCTTCAATAGGTAGTAAACTCTTGACATCTTCAGCTTGAATACCTTTTTCTTTCATAGATTTCTTTGCCTGTTGCATATCTTCAGGACTGAGAAATAGAACACCTATTTTCTTTAGAGTTGGCTTAGGGGCTGGTTCAGGAAGTGTCCAATTATTTTCATTGGCCAGCATATTATTCAATTGTAATTCAGCTTGATCAACTGTTCTTTCCCCGAAAAGACAACCAGCATAACTATCCAGGTGGTCTCCGGAAGCATCGGTTAGTCCATTATAAAAGACATCAAGTATATCATTCCTCTCAAGAGGATGATCAGTCAAAGCATTAAGTAATTGGAGAAGCCTCCCCCAAGCTTGTGGGAGACTCTCTTCTTCAATTTGCACAAAGATATATATTTCACGTAAGGCAGCTTGTTTCTTATGAGCGGGAAAATATTTAGCAGAGAAGTAATACATCATATCATGGGGACTACGCACACAACCAGGATCAAGAGAATTAAACCAAGTCTTAGCATCACCCTTTAACGAGAAAGGAAATAACATAAGGATATAGTAGTAACGAATCTTTTCATCGTTGGTAAAAAAGGGTTATATATCATTCAACTTAGTAAGATGTGCCACAACAGTTTCAGATTCATAGCCAGGAAAAGGATCAGATTCAACAAAAGTAATTAACTCAGGATCAACAGAGAATTCATAATCCTTATCAGTAACAAAGATAGGTGAAGTAGCGAAAGCAGGGTCATGTTTCATTCTAGCATTCAAGGACTTTTCTTTCAACTTAGCTAATAATTTCTTAAGATCATATCTATCATTGCAAGCAAGAAAGTCTCTAGCAGTTTCTTCATCCATAACATAACCCTCAGGAACAACAGGCAATTCATATCTATTGGGAGAAGCTTCATCATACATAGTGGCATAGTATTATCAAACATAGAAGTAGTTTCATCATACATAGCAGAAGTGGCATCATCAAGGACATACGACATATCAGATTCAATAGCATGAGTAGGTGTCGTAAATTTACCCATAGTAGAAGGAGAATCAAGTGCAGAGCTAGATGGCAGTTCCTTACCTCCCTTCATAGTTGAGGGTAAGATATTGGTTTTTGAGTCATTCAGATTCTTCATAGTGATCAACAGATATAAATCCCAAGTGACTTAAAGAATAGAGCTATGCTCCCCAGCAACGGCGCCAGAAAATAGTCTTGATAACCCACAAGTGTAGGGGATCGCAACAGTTTTCGAGGGTAAAGTATTCAACCCAAATTTATTGATTCGACACAAGGGGAGCCAAAGAATAATCTTAAGTATTAGCAGCTGAGTTGTCAATTCAACCACACCTGGAAACTTAGTATCTGCAGCAAGATAGTTTAGTAGCAAAGTAATATGATAGTGGCGGTAACGGTAACAAAGGTAACGATAGTGTTTTTGTAGTTTTTGTAATAGTAGCAACGGAAAAGTAAATAAGCAACTAGCAATATGTGAAAATCTCGTAGGCATTGGATCGGTGATGGGAAATTATGTCGGATGTGATTCATCATGTAGAAGTTATAACCTAGGGTGACACAGAACTAGCTCCAATTCATCAATGTAATGTAGGCATGTATTCTGAATATAGCCATACATGCTTATGGAAAAGAACTTGCATGACATATTTTGTCCTACCCTCCCGTGGCAGCGGGGTCCTATTGGAAACTAAGGGATATTAAGGCCTCCTTTTAATAGAGTACCGGACCAAAGCATTAACACATAGTGAATACATGAACTCCTCAAACTAAGGTCATCACCGGGAGTGGTCCCGATTATTGTCACTTCGGGGTTGCCGGATCATAACACATAGTAGGTGACTATAGACTTGCAAGATAGGATCAAGAACACACATATATTCATGAAAACATAATAGGTTCACATCTGAAATCATGGCACTCAGGCCCTAGTGGCAAGCATTAAGCATAGCAAAGTCATAGCAACATCAATCTCAGAACATAGTGGATACTAGGGATCAAACCCTAACAAAACTAACTCGATTACATGATAGATCGCATCCAACACATCACCGTCCAGCAAGCCTACGATGGAATTACTCACGCACGGTGGTGAGCATCATGGAATTGGTGACGGAGGAAGGTTGATGATGACAATGGCAACGATCTTCATTCTACGGAGCCCCAAACGGACTCTAGATCAGCCCTCCCAAGAGATTAGGGCTTGGCGGCGGCTCCGTATCGTAAAACGCGACAATTCTTCCTCTCTGAATTTTTTCTCCCCGAAAGTGAATATATAGTATCTGGAGATAGGTCGGTGGAGCAACAGGTGGCCAACAGGCAGGGGGGCGCACCCCCCACTCTCGTGGACAGGGTGTGGGCCCCCTGGTCTAGATCTTCTTGCAAGTTTTTTTTTATTTTCCAAAATAATTCTCCGTGGATTTTCAGGTCATTCCGAGAACTTTTTATTTCTGCACAAAAACAACACCATGGCAATTCTGCTGAAAACAGCGTCAGTCCGGGTTAGTTCCATTCAAATCATGCAAGTTAGAGTCCAAACCAAGGGCAAAGTATTTGGAAAAGTAGATACGTTGGAGACGTATCATAGGCCCAGGCATCCTTCCATCGTGCGTCCATCACCACCCAGAAGTTCGGCACGGAGCCGAGCCGGAGCAGCGGAAGCGGCTTCCAAGGTCCCAGGGCCAGGCTGCATCAGCTGGCAGATGGGTGCCATCACGATCGCCGGCTCGGCCAGGAGCTCGGCGGCTTCGGCTGCCCTCGCTGGAGCAGCACGAGCAGGAGCCACCGCGGCCTCGCAAACAGCATCGACGCCCTTAGGTGACGCCGCCACTGCGCGCTCGGTGGCCTGGCGGGCCGAGGTGCGCAAGGCTGTGGCACCCTTCTCCACGGCAACAACAACGGCAGGTGGAGCGGGGTACCGCGACGTGACCTCGCCCTTCGCCTTATTCATAACGCCACCCAGGCTGCTGCGCCAAGAGAAGTATGTCAGGAACACATCAACCAAGGAATAGCAGGAGACTACACACTTACTCATCAGAGGCAAGGCGCGCCCTCCTCTTCATCAGCAGGTCGGCTGCGGCCGCTGGTGCCACGGGCGTGCTAGCAGTCCGGATGCTGGCATGGCGCGAGGCCACGGACATGAGCACGGCTACGGCCACCGCCTTCGTTGGCACGGCGCTCCTTGGCGGGGTCGTTGCATTGCTCCCTCCGGACGCAGCCTGGTCGGATCGACATGGAGTGGTTGCCTGGGGCCGCCCAGCAGTACCTGCGCCTGGCGCCACTTCCTCAGCAGATGCCTCGGAGGTGTCCTTCTCATCAACCCGGTCCCCGTCGCCCAGGGTCTCCTCCGAGTCCTCTTCCCCGTTGCTCCCCTCCTCAACACCGGAGGACACGTCGACCGTCGGCAGAGCAGCCACGGGCACCCTGAAACCTGACACGGCCTGCAGCAGCTCGGCCTTGTCAGGACGGCTGTACAGCGACAGGTGGGCCCCCGAAAGGTCCTCAGGAACCATTCCGAGGAGAGTGATCGAGACGAGGTCCAGGTCGACCTCGGCCAGCGTCCCTGAGCGCAGCCGAAGCCCGTCATCGTCTCCCATCAGCTCCCACATGTGGCGCGAGTGTGCCTGGAGCGGCGCCAGCCGCTGCCTCAGGAACTCTTTCACGATGTGGTCCCCTTCGTGCCTCGAGCCCAGGTCGGCCTCGATCCTTTCCAAGACAGGCTCGGCAAGGGGATCGTTGAGCTTCGCGTAGCTCCAGCAGGCACGTTTCTCCAAACGGGTGCTAGGTAGCGCCAGCAGCGGGTGAATATGCTGGGCATCCAGATAGACCCACCTCTTCTAGTGGGTGTCTATCTTCTTCCCGGCTGTCATTAGCCTGCAGCCCTGGCGCTGGAAGACGAAGGAGACGCATCCCAAGCACGGACCCTCGTCGTACCTCCGCATGGAGAAGAAGTGGCGGAAGAGGGTGACAGTCGGCTTCACCCCCACACACGCCTCGCGGTAAAAGGCGAAGAGCGATATGACGAAGATGGAGCGAGGTTGGATGTGGAGGGCGTGCACCTGGTAGTGATTCGGGATGGCGTAGAAGAACTCCGAGAAGGGCAGCACGAGCCCGACTGAGATGCTGTGGAGGAAGAAGGGGTAGCAGGACTTCGGCAAGATCCACGCCGTGGTGGACCCAACCCAAATCTTCGTTGGGCCATGCTCGTTGTGGTCGCTCGACAAGAAAGACTGGACCTCCGAGTAGTCTCCCTCCTCGGTGATGGTGGACTCCTCGAGCGCCGCCTCGGGGGAGGAAGCAGATCCAGACGCCTGCGCGGCACCCTTGCTTTCCTTTGCCAATGCTGGAGGCGCTGGAGGATGCAGGCGATTTGGGAAGGCTAGGTGCAAAGGAGAAGGGGATCTGAGCAGGAAGGAAAGGAAGTGATAACCCCTCTGCGAGAAAGACAATCCCTTTTGTCAAGTCGCATTGTCGCCAAGGCTGCGTGGGAAGTGGAGTCGCCCACGTCCCATCCAACCATCTCGCGCCAGCCTGGCCCGCAGTCTTTTGGGGCCCGCGGCGCTTCGTCCTCGACTAAGGCTTTGCCCCGAAGCCAACTCCGCGCGCGCCTTGGGCCCGGGGGCTACTATCGGCGTCCTGGAAACCAGGGTACTCAGACATGCCCACCCACGGGCCGCGACGCGCTCTTACTACGGCCTGGTACGGCCCAGCTAATCGACTAGCTGCTCACGACCCTCGCGAGGGGGCTAGAACTCGCGAGGAGAATGACACCAAGACCCCCTCAGGAGCGGCCTCGACTAGGTTGCTCCGGAGGGGCGGAGAATCCAAGGACAAGCCTGCCTCGGGAGGAGGTAGTGACGTGAGCAGTGACGCACCGCGCCAGCGGGTGCTAGCGCGTGCCAGCGACGCAGTTGCCGTTTTGGTGCAAAGGAGACAGTGCAGGCGCAGGTTCCCGAGGGGCGGGACAAAGGTTTCCCCTTTGGTGCAACAAGAGAAAAGACCGCAAGGACGGAAGGGAAGATGTCACCACCGAGCCCACCAACGCGTCATCGCCCGATCCCTTTGCAGGTGAAGACCGCTTTTGTCAGGATATGAACGTCTTTGTGTTCCCGCTCAAAATGGCCGTTGTGGGATCCCTTCCCGCCTAAACATTTCGGGGGAAGAGGACCCTGGCCGCCTATATAAGTAGCTAGGGTCTCCACTATGGAGGCATGCTGATCGGATCCAAAGAGACTCCGCCTTCACACCGAGGAGCAAGAACCCTTGCCTCCTGACCCTCCTGAGCTCAGGAACCACTGTACTTGTTCATACTCAAGCCCTCGTGAGGCTAATCCACCAAAGCAGGACGTAGGGTTTTACAACGCAAGGTGGCCTGAACCTGGGTAAACTTGTGTGTGCTTTACTTGTAGCTTTATTGAATCTTACCATTGGACGAGGGTGAGGTGCTAGGTAGACGTGAGTGGGAGAGACCTTCGTTCACGCCCCTGTGTTCGAACTTCTTGGGTTTGCGGAGCCCGTAATCCGACAATCCCCAACTTCCTCAAGTGGCTCAATAGGGTGTTGTCGGTGTCGAACCCTGTCGCCACCTGTTGGAGATCGTTCGTGATACATCGTTCCAAGTTCTCAAACCATGTTCCGTAATTCTTGAAACTCAGCATGTGTGATCCGGACAACTTCTTCCCCTGAAACTTCTGCATGAACACTCGAAGCAGTTCCTACCATATTACTGGGGCTAAAAAGTGGAAAAGGATATTTTTTGTGGAATCAGACAACCTCACCTTTACTCACCAAAGTTCTTATGAGTTCACATCAAATTATGCTTCTCCCGGTTGTGTTAAAGTGATTGAAAGACATGAATCAAAGAACTAGTTTTGGTTTTTGGTGGAGCTCGGTGGGGTAAACAAAAAGGGGCTTGTGCTGAAATCAAGTTGATGCAAAACAAGAATATATGGGGATAGATCTGCTGCACCTTGGCACCAGGATTGAAAAACACACAACACACAAGCTTCTGAAATTTTTCTACCAAGCTGAAACTTTTGGATCTTACACAACACTTTGTTTTTCTCTCTTGACATTTTTGCCACTCTTTTTTCTCTCACTCATTTTCCCAAAGCACAACAACCAAATCTAAAAACAAATACGAAGATGAACTTGGTGCAGATCTAAAAGATGAAGAACATGCCGGGTATGCAACAACAAGATCTCAGCACCAACAAGGCCTGGATTTAGTTTTGGTGGGGCTTTGACTTCTAGGACAGAAAATATAATATGAAAAACACTCGATCTAAAGGGATGATTGCAAGATAACTTGGATAACAGATCCTACCATGTCAATGAAGGCTCTGATACTAGATGATAGGAGAGAACCCGATGAACGAGTTCGCGCCCGAGGGTGGCCCGATCTTCACGTCGTAGGATCGAATCGGGAGGGATAACTAGCTGCAAGCAGCCGGGATAACTAGCTTTATACCTACCAAGGTTGGATGCAACCCATACATTGGGGATGGCTGACCGAAGCTAGAAGAACTCCAACCTGCTGTCCGAACAAGCATAGAACCACAAACCGGACTAATCCACACAAAATGTCTGGAACCGTAGATCACGAACTAGGGGGGACCAGAGGCTCCTTCTCGCGAATCCGAATGAACTCACAAGGGAAAAGGTAGCAAGATCTCTCGGATCTCTCTAGCTGTCTTGCTGCATAAGCTTGTAGCTGAATGGTTTGACAAAAGGTTTCTAAGAGGATGGGGGAGATGGGGTTTATAGCAGGGACAACCCCCTTAGATAGGTGTGAAAATGGTTTCAAATGTAAACAGGTTTGCATGGCTTCTTTGGTAGAATAAGCAGTCACCTTTGGGAGTTATTGGAGAGCTCCTCGGAAATTCATGAAGTCATGACAGCCTGGACACCTTCCACGAGACTGGCTAGAACTTTTGACTCACAACTCCAAATGATGTGAGGTCTTTTACATTGAAAAGATAATTATATATAGCTTTTGTTGATGTACCCCTATGGAACCGTTGCCCCACCACATGGGTGTGGTACCCCAAAACATCATAGGTAAAAAATGACAACATCAGCTTCACTTGAAACTTGTTTCCTCCAAACCATGTGCTTCAAGTGCTAATAGGTTGTTGGGTTTCTTCCATGTGATACCTAAGTTCAACCAATAGTAGTGGGGATCAAATCATAGTTGTGTCATCAAGGTTACAAGGTATTCTTAAGTTAGCGTTCAGCTGGTCACTTATTAGTTTGGCACGACTTCTTGTGATTGGACCTATAATTGTTGGAGACTTGTCGATGATTCTGGTGTCCTCATCATAGCGTGAGCGATATATGTGTATGTGAACCAGGGAGATATAAAGTTTGAGAGCGATAGAGGAGCCCCGATACGGCAGAGTGGTGCGTCAGATAGCTGAGAGGGGGAAAGAGATACTCCATCATTCGATGATGACGTGCATATAAATTTTTTAGAAGTCAAACTTTGGAAAATTTGACCAGATTTACACAAATATTATTTATATCTACAGTATCAAAGATACATCATACAAAACTACACCTCGTGATGAATCTAATGATATATGTTTTCCATTCTAGATGTAAATGTTTTTCTCCATGTACCTGGTTAAACTTTGTGAAGTTTGACTTTTCAAAAAATCTATATGCTATGGACTGAAGAAAGTACCTAAGTTGAGAGAGATCAAGAGTGAGTGAAGGAGAAAGAGTGGGTGTGCAAAAAGAGAGTGTGTGTGTGAAGGAGAAAGGGAAAAAAACAATAAAAATAGAGAGAGAGAGTGTTCGTTACTTATGCAAACATATCACGCATGCATCTCCGAGATATAAAGGCGAGGCGAAAAGATACATAGAGATAACTAGTGCGTGATTGTTTGCAATGAAGAGAGACACCCCTATAGCACATGTCCCATAGAGGTCTGGCCAACAAGGGACAAAGGTCGAGAGGGACGCGTGGAGAAGATTGATGCATGGGCAGGGAGAGAAGGTGTGTTTGTGATAGAGACGTCCCCTTTAGGATCGTGAGGGGGCTATATGGCTGGGAGATCGAGGGACGATTGATGTCTACTATGCAACCTTCTTCTTGTAGACGTTGTTGGGCCTCCAAGTGCAGAGGTTTGTAGGACCGTAGCAAATTTCCCTCAAGTGGATGACCTAAGGTTTATCAATCCATGGGAGGCGTAGGATGAAGATGGTCTCTCTCAAGCAACCCTACAACCAAATAACAAAGAGTCTCTTGTGTCCCCAATACAGCCAATACAATGGTAAATTGTATAGGTGTACTAGTTCGGCGAAGAGATGGTGATACAAGTGCAATATGGATGGTAGATATAGGTTTTTGTAATATGAAAATATAAAAACAGCAAGGTAACTAATGATAAAAGTGAGCACAAACGGTATTGCAATGCTTTGAAACAAGGCCTAGGGTTCATACTTTCACTAGTGCAAGTTCTCTCAACAATAATAACATAACTGGATCATATAAATATCCCTCAACATGAAACAAAGAGTCACTCCAAAGTCACTAATGGCGGAGAACAAACGAAGAGATTATTGTAGGGTACGAAACCACTTCAAAGTTATTCTTTCTAATCGATCTATTCAAGTGTCCGTAGTAAATTAACATGAAGCTATTCTTTCCGTACGATATATCCTCGACTTCGTACTAGAATGACACCTTAAGACACATATCAACCAAAACCCTAATGTCACCTAGATACTCCAATGTCACCTCAAGTATCCGCGGGCATGACTATACAATATACATCACACAACCTTAGATTCATCTATTCAACCAACACAAAGAACTTCAAAGAGTGCCCAAAAGTTTCTATCGGAGAGTCAAGATGAAAACGTGTGCCAACCCCTATGCATAGATTCCCAAGGTCACGGAACTTGCAAGTTGATCACCAAAACATACATCAAGTGAATTAATAGAATACCCCATTGTCACCACGGGTATCACACGCAAGACATACATAAAGTGTTCTCAAATCCTTAAAGACTCAATCTGATAAGATAACTTCAAAGGGAAAACTCAATCCATTACAAGAAGGTAGAGCGGGAGAAACATCATAAGATCCAACTATAGTAGCAAAGCTCGCGATACATCAAGATCGTGCCATATCAAGAACACGAGAGAGAGAGAGAGAGAGAGAGAGATCAAACACATAGCTAATGGTACATACCCTCAGCCCCGAGGGTAAACTACTCCCTCCTCGTCATGGAGAGCGCCAGGATGATGAACATGCCCACCGGTGAT
This sequence comes from Secale cereale, assembly GCA_902687465.1. Classification (NCBI taxonomy): domain Eukaryota; kingdom Viridiplantae; phylum Streptophyta; class Magnoliopsida; order Poales; family Poaceae; genus Secale; species Secale cereale. Next base: position 393,788,205 of record LR738715.1, on the reverse strand, counting down.
GGATCCCCCCTCCGACAGGGTGCCGGAACAGGGTCCCGATTGGTTTTTGGTGGCTACAGAGGCTTGCGGCAGCGGAACTCCCGATCTAGGTTATGTTCTGGAAGTTTTGGTATATATAAGAGGTGTTGGACTCGGGAACAAGTCAGGGGGTCCCCGAGGCGGCCACAAGATAGGGGGCGCGCCCCCACCCTCGTGGTGCCTTCGGGACTCTTCTGGTCCATCTCCGTTACTCCGTGGGCTTCTTCAGGTCCAAAAACAACCTTCGTGCAATTTCAGGTCAATTGGACTCCGTTTGTATTCCTTTTCCGCGATACTCAAAAACAAGGAAAAAAACAAAAACTGGCACTGGGCTCTAGGTAAATAGGTTAGTCCCAAAAATCATATAAAATAGCATATAAATGCATATAAAACATCCTAGATGGATAATATAATAGCATGGAACAATAAAAAATTATAGATACGTTGGAGACGTATCGAGCATCCCCAAGCTTAATTCCTGCTCGTCCTCAAGTAGGTAAATGATAAAAACAGAATTTTTGATGTGGAATGCTACCTAACATATTTCTGAATGAAATTCTCTTTATTGTGGCATGAATGTTCAGATCTGAAAGATTCTAAACAAAAGTTTAATATTGACATAAAAATAATAATACTTCAAGCATACTAACAAAGCAATCATGTCTTCTCAAAATAACATGGCTAAAGAAAGTTCATCCCTACAAAATCATATAACTTGGCTATGCTCCATCTTCGTCACACAAAATTTTCAAATCATGCACAACCCCGGTTGCAGCCAAGCAATTGTTTCATACTTTAGCATTCTCAAACTTTTTCAACTTTCACGCTATACATAAGCATGAGCCATGGATATAGCACTATAGGTGGAATAGAGTGGTGGTTGTGGAGAAGACAAAAAGGAGAAGATGGTCTCACTTCAACTAGGCGTATCAATGGGCTATGGAGATGCCCATCAATAGATATCAATGTGAGTGAGTAGGGATTGCCATGCAACAGATGCACTAGAGCTATTGTATGAAGGCTCAACAAAAGAAACTAAGTGGGTGTGCATCCAAATTGCTTGCTCATGAAGACCTAGGGCACACCCACATAGTTTATTTTGTTGAGATTTCATGCAATAGCAAAAGAAAATGATGCTCCAAGCAAAACTCATATCCTATGGTGAATAAAAATATAGCCTCAAGTAAAGTTACCGATAGACGAAGACGAAAGAGGGGATGCCTTCCCGGGGTGTCCCCAAGCTTAGGCTTTTGGTTGTCCTTGAATTTTATCTTGGGGTGCCTTGGGCATCCCAAAGCTGAGGCTCTTTCCACTCCTTATTCCATAGTCCATCGGATCTTTACCCAAAAACTTGAAAACTTAACAACACAAAACTTAACGGAACTTCGTGAGATGCGTTAGTAAAACAAATCCAATCCTTACTTGTAGGTACTGTTGTGAACTCATTCTTCTTTCATATTGATGTAATATCTACTATATTCCAACTTTTCCATGGTTCATACCCCATGATACTACCCATATATGCATCAAAATAAGCAAATGACACAAGAAAACAGAATCTGTCTTAAACAGGGTACTCTGTAAAGATGCGAATTGATGTAAAACCTCTGCTTCTCCAAAAATACTGAAAAATTAGGAAAACATGGGCAATTTGTAGTTCAGAGTTCTGTAAAAAAATCAAGAATTTATCACATTCCAGTAATCAGAAATAATTGAAACACTGGGCGCAAAACTTTCTAATTTTCAGCAAAACCAATCAACTATCTTCCAAATCCTCCCAAAGGTATTACTTGGCACTTTATTGAAACAAAATCTATAAAACATGATTACTACAGTCGCTTAATCGTGTGAAAACACAAAAATTAGGGGTAAATATTGGGTTGTCTCCCAACAAGCGCTTTTCTTTAATGCCTTTTAGCTAGGCATGACGATTTCAATGATGCTCACATAAAAGATAAGAATTGAAACATAAAGAGAGCATCATGAAGAATATGACTAACACATTTAAGTCTAACCCACTTCCTATGCATAGGGATTTTGTGAGCAAACAATTTATGGGAGCAATAATCAACTAGCATCAGTAGGGAAAACGATCATAACTTCAAGATTTTAAACACATAGAGAGGAAACTTGATATTATTGCAACTCCTACAAGGATATATTCCTCCCTCATAATAAATTTCAGTAGCATCATGAATGAATTCAACAATATAGCTATCACATAAAGCACTATTTTCATGATGCACAAGCATGTAAATTTTATTACTCTCCACATAAGCAAAAAATTTCCCATTCAGAATAGTGGGAGTATCATAAGAAACTTGAAAACTATAGATTGTTTCGACATGAAAAGGGTAATGTTCAGAAAAAGGGTAATCACAATCATGACAAGTTTTATAAATATAATCATCACAACTTTTTATAGCATAAGTGTCATCACAATAATCATCATAAGTAGCAACTTTGTTCTCATTATAATCAATTGAAACCTCTTCCAAGATAGTGTAGTCATTACTAAATAAAGTCATGACCTCTCCAAATCCACTTTCATCAATATAATCATCATAAATAGGAGGCATGCTATTATCATAATAAATTTGCGTATCAAAACTTGGGAGGCTAAAAACAACATCTTCATCAAACGTAGCATCCCCAAGCTTGGGACAAACATTAATTGCAGCAAATAAATTCTCAAACATTTCATTCTCATCAAACATAGCATCCCCAAGCTTTGGCCTTTTCATATCATAAGCATAATCACTCTCATCATTAATAGTATGGATAGCACCGGCAGTATAGCAATTATCATCATCACAATGAGTAATAGGAGCAACATCATTTGGAAGGGATACCTTTTTACCTTTGCTTCTCCGTCTTTTCTTTTTCTTCTTCGCATCATATGCGGGTTTAATCCTCTTTTTGGAGCTCCTTATTAATGAGATTGGTTGAATAGAAGGCTCCTCCTCGTTACCTGATTCATCATAAGAAAGAATAGGAGGATACATGGAAACCTCTTCCCTTTCATTAGTATTCTCTTCATCTTATATACGTTTTCTTGTCTTTATGTAATTGGCAATATAAGGATTTTCAATGCAATTCACCAAACAATACATATAAATTTCCTCTAGATCAAAATCAAGAACTTTATCAAGGACAAATTCTGGAAGATCCTTAGTTACACGTTTCATTTCTTCATAACCCAGAAGCAAACTAAGTTCATTATGATGTGCAAGGGAAATCAAGTCATCACAATTTTTGGACACGATTCGATCATGAAACAATTTGCATTGGATATTTAAATGATCACGTTCATTGCAAAGTTCACAAGGATGGCAAAGAAAAAAAATTAGCACAAACATCTAGCCTCTCTTGCAACCATTTAGTTCACAAGGATATTTAAATACTTATGCCTCTTGCAAAATCTATCTTCCCTATTTAGTGTGTAGTTGCAAACTCCATGCACTCCACAAAAGTTGACATGCTTATAATAAGCATTTTCATCATGACTAGTGCAATCATTATTAGTACTATGGATATTCAAGGAGTTCGTACTAACAACATTGCAATCATGCTCATCATTCAAAGATTTAGTGCCAAACATTTTAATGCATTCTTCTTCTAACACTTGAGCACAATTTTCCTTTCCATCATTTTCACGAAAGATATTAAAAAGATGAAGCATATGAGGTACCCTTAATTCCATTTTTTGTAGTTTTCTTTTATAAACTAAACTAGTGATAAAACAAGAAACTAAAATATTTGATTGCAAGATCTAATGATATACCTTCAAGCACTCACCTACCCGGCAATGGCGTCAGAAAAGAGCTTGATGTCTACTACACAACCTTCTTCTTGTAGACGTTGTTGGGCCTCCAAGTGCAGTGGTTTGTAGGACAGTAGCAAATTTCCCTCTAGTGGATGACCTAAGGTTTATCAATCCGTGGGAGGCGTAGGAAGAAGATGGTCTCTCCCAAGCAACCCTGCAACCAAATAAGAAAGAGTCTCTTGTGTCCCCAACACACCAAATACAATGGTAAATTGTATAGGTGCACTAGTTCGGTGAAGAGATGGTGATACATGTGCAATATGGATGGTAGATATAGGTTTATGTAATATGAAAATATAAAAACAGCAAGGTAACTAATGATAAAAGTGAGCACAAACGGTATTGCAATGCTTTAAAACAAGGCCTAGGGTTCATACTTTCACTAGTGGAAGTTCTCTCAACAATAATAACATAACTGGATCATATAATTATCCCTCAACATGCAACAAAGAGTCACTCCAAAGTCACTAATAGCGGAGAACAAACGAAGAGATTATTGTAGGGTATGAAACCACCTCAAAGTTATTCTTTATGATCAATCTATTCAAGAGTCCATAGTAAAATAACATGAAGCTACTCTTTCCGTTTGATCTATCCTAGAGTTTGTACTAGAATAACACCTTAAGTCACATATCAACCAAAACCCTAATGTCACCTAGGTACTCCAATGTCACCTCAAGTATCCCCGGGCATGATTATACGATATGCATCACACAATCTCAGATTCATCTATTCAACCAACACAAATAACTTCAAAGAGTGCCCCAAAGTTTCTATCGGAGAGTCAAGACGAAAACGTGTGCCAACCCCTATGCATATATTCCCAAGGTCACGGAGCCCGCAAGTTCATCACCAAAACATACATCAAGTGAATCAATAGAATACCCCATTGTCACTACGGGTATCCCACGCAAGACATACATCAAGTGTTCTCAAATCCTTTAAGACTCAATCCGATAAGATAACTTCAAAGGGAAAACTCTATCCATTACAAGAAGGTAGAGGGGGAGAAACATCATAAGATCCAACTATAGTAGCAAAGCTCATGATACATCAAGATCGTGCCATATCAAGAACACGAGAGAGAGAGATATAGATCAAACACATAACTACTGGTACATACCCTCAGCCCCGAGGGTGAACTACTCCCTCCTCGTCGTGGAGAGCACCAGGATGATGAAGATGGCCACCGGTGATGGATCCCCCTTCCGGCAGGGTGCCGGAATAGGGTCCCGGTTGGTTTTTGGTGGCTATAGAGCCTTGCGGCGGTGGAACTCCCGATCTAGGTTATGTTCTGGAAGTTTGGGTATATATAAGAGGTGTTGGACTCAGGAACAAGTCAGGGGGTCCCCGTGGCGGCCAGGAGATCGGGGGGCGCGCCCAGGGGGTAGGGCGCGCGCCCACCCTCGTGGTGGCCTCGAGACTCTTCTGGTCCATCTCCGGTACTATGTGAGCTTCTTTTGGTCCAAAAAACAACCTCCGTGCAATTTCATGTCAATTGAACTCCGTTTGGTATTCCTTTTCTGCGGTACTCAAAAACAAGGAAAAAACAGAAACTAGCACTGGGCTTTGGGTTAATATGTAAGTCCCAAAAATCATACAAAATAGCATATAAATGCATATAAAACATTGTAGATGGATAATATAATAGCATGGAACAATATAAAATTGTAGATACGTTGGAGACGTATCAACGATGTGTGTGTGCGATAGAAAGATGCCCCGAGAGAAATCAAGATATACCAAGTGAGGGAAAGAGACAATGCATATGTTGTGATGGAGACTAAGAAATAGTCCCATACATCGGGTCGACTACGTGTGCCTACAATTAAGTTAGAGACAGTCATACTTATCTAGGCATGAGTGTGTGTGTGTGTGTGTGTGTGCATGTGAGTTGGAGAAATGAAGAGGGAGAGAGAGAGAGAGTTTTAGATGGGTCTATTGAGTGCGAGTGAGATATGCATGTGTATGTGTGACCCGGGGAGATGGAGAGTTCGAGAGAGAGAGAGAGAGAGAGAGAGCTAAGAGCTTCTATACGGGAGAGTGGTGTGTGAGAGAGTTACGAGAATGAGCTAGGGAATTTGTGTGTGTACGATGAGTGCACCCTAGATATTTAGCTTGGACTAGAGAATCATACATTTTGTGCTAAAGAGACCTATACATGCAGTGTGCATGCAAACTAGAAAGACCAACACACACACACACACATACACAGAGATAGATAGAGAGAGAGGGGGGGGACCGACAAGGTTTGTGTTTGGATGCGTGCGATAGAAACGAAGATTGTCAGCGAGAGAGAGATCATGAGTCCAGGAGAGGGGGAGGTCGCGTTTATGCATCAAAGATTGATATAAACCATGGTTAGATATAAATTTTGCATTCAAATATTTGAATTGGAGAACATGTTGTCTGCAATGCAGACATGAACGGAGATATGTGTATCAAACAAGTTCATTAATTTGACTTTCAACATGTTCTTGGAGCCTTGATCTTCTCTGGGTTAGCTATTATCCCACGGTGCGAGACAAGGAAGTCGAGCAGCTTGCCAGACGGAAACCCGAAAACACACTTCTCTGGGTTGAGCCTCAGGTTCACCTTGCGCATGTTGGTGAGTGTTTCTTCCAGGTCCTTGATCAGGGTTGTCGCCTTGCGTGACTTGACCACAATGTCGTCGATGTATGCCTCCCGTTTTTTCCCAGTTGTAGCCCCAACATGATGTGTATGAGCCACTTGAAAGTGGTTCCGACACTTCTAAGCCCGAAGGACATGCAGGTGTAGCAGTACATGCCACACGAGGAAGTGAAGGCCGTCTTCTTGACATCTTCTGTTGCCATCTTCATCTGATGATAGCCCAAAAATACATCTAGGAAGCACAACAGATCACACTCCGCGGTTGAGTCCATGATTTGGTCGATATGGGGAAGCGGAAACGGGTCCTTAGGGCAAGCTTTGTTGAGGCTTGTGAAGTCGACACACATGCACTCCAGGCCGCCCATTTATGGGACAACGACCGGGTTGGCGAGCCACTCTGGATGTTGCACCTCTAGTATGACCCCGGCTTCGTCAAGTTTGCGCACCTTTTGGACAATGAATTCTTACTTTTCCTGTGCCTGGCATCTTGCCTTCTACTTCACCGGACAAGCGTTGGGGCACACCGCCAGGTGGTGCTCAGTTACCTCCCTCGGGACACTAACCAGATTAGATGCCTTCCACGCGAACATGTCCTTGTTTGCCTAGAGGAAACGAATGAGCGCCTACTCCTGATCCGAGGGCAGGACGGCACCGATGGTGAAAGTGGGGCCTGGGTTGTCATCGTTGACGGGCACCCTCTTCATCTCGGCGCGGTCCTGGAAGAACAACTGCTTCTTCTACGCGAGCGAGGTTCCGGGAGCCCCCGAGGCCTCTTTGATGTCTGGTCGTGAGGCCGTTGCGGCCCTGTAGGCGAGCCTGAGTGCTTAAACAGCATCTTCCTTATCCCCGATCATGGTAATGACACCGCCGTTACCATGCCTTTTGACGATGTTGTGGCCCGGGTGGCTCGCCACCATGAACTTAGCGAGAGCGAGGTACCCCAAGATGGCATTATATGGGAGGCCGATATGGGCCACCTAGAAGTCGATGAGCTCGGTACGATAGTTCTCGCGCTTTCCAAAGGTGACAGGGAGGCGCACTTTCCCTAGAGGGATGGCATCGCCATCCGTCACCCCACAGAATGGCCAGGTGGGCATGAGCTGGTCATGGGGCACATGAAGCCTCTCAAAGGTCTCGATGGAGAGGAAATTGAGATTGGCGCTGCCACTGATGAGAGTCTTAGTGACGGAGACATTGCTAATAGTGGGCGTGTAGAACATGGGGAGTGCCCCGGCAGCAGTTACAGACTCATGATGATCCTCGGAGTTGAAGGTGATAGCGACCTCGTGCCGCACGTGGCCCCGCGGGGCCTCTGGCTAAAGTTGAATGGTGCTCACCAGGCGGAAGAGCTGCTTGGCTTGGCAACTGGACCTAGGCCCTTGAGACCCACTGAGGATACAAACGACCACGTGGGGCCTCAATGCCGCCAAGCGTGTGATGAACTAACCGCAGAGCTCTTCCCAAAAGGACACCAAGTCCTCCAGGAGCCCACGGAGCCAAGCGCGTAGGACTTCTGCGAGAGCTAGGTGGAGCCAATTTGCAATGGCTTTGTCGTCGCCTCCCACCGCCAAAATGCTCTGGGCATATAGCCGAAAGAAGTCCACGGGGTCTTGTGTGCCATCATAGCATGGGGTCAGGACCGGCCTGAATCTGACCGGCTACCGCACGTGGCACAGGTCTGGAGTGAAGGCCGAGCAACCCGTGGGGATGCTTGGGACAATGATTCAAGCGGCAGAGTGGGCGACGCCAGCCATGAAGGTAATGGGGCAAAGAGGAGCGGACCCGAAAGAAGAACCTCCACACACGGCCCCTACTTGGCGTGCCAAATGTCGGGATCGAGGCTCCGCAGACCCAAACAAGGTTCAAACTCTGGGGCATGTGCGATGATCTAGTCTGATTGTGTTGGTGCAACTAACCCTCGTGTATGTTCTCCGGACAGTACACATGCACGTCAACAAAGAAACAAGCTTCATAAAGTGTCTAAGACAAGAACTAAGCCAGAGAGAGATAGAGATCCCTTTGGAGAGTCGAAGGGTGGATCAGAAAGACCAAGACATGCCAAGGGAACAAGATTCCATTACACGTCGTTTGGCATCCATCATTAGGGCTGGAATTCGCAGAATTATTTTGTGAATTCCAACACCAACTTGTTTGGCTGTCCTTGATTTGGGATTCAGAAATCATTCCATAAATCCAGATGATCGAAACCGTATGTAAACCAAATCATGTCCAACAAGCTGTCATTTCCCAAATCCGCTCACCCCCGATCCCCGCTCATCTTGCTCCTGTCGCCACGCCGACGCCCAGGGAACCCACCGGCCACCGCCTATCGTCTCACCCAACCCCCTCTCATCTCCTTCTTGATGACCCTCCGCCCAAGGAACCCATCGTCACCGCCCCGTAAAATCCCTCCTCAAACCGTACTCCCTCCGCCATCAAGACCTCCAAGACCGCATGCCAAGGGCGCTGCCACCGGTGAGGGCGACCACACAAATGAGCTGGTGCTTATTAGCTACAGGGTAGTGGCCACGCTTACGCGGCTGTGACTGGTACATCAACAACTATCATCTCACCTTGTCTTGGATGCAGATCCAGGTGGGGAAGAGGATGGTCCTTCCGTGGTGGAGAAGCTTGTGCAACCCAGCAAGATTACCATCGATGCACTCCTCCTGAGACCATCAAGCAGGCACAGAGGGATCTTGTTTCACCTCCACCCCACCCCCATTTTTGATTTGATGATGTAAGTGGTTGCTGGTACCTGCACCGGTCCCTTCTGACAGGTTACAGGTTCCCGCACCTCCAATTTTTTTAAGATTTGCATTGTTTACTTTGGACTAAACCTAAGCTAGCTGCATAGTCAGTGTTAGTGTCAGGTTCACGATTTTTTTGAATCTTTGAGTGTGCCTGAAGATTACAGTCGGCTTTTCTGAGTTATGGTTCTGGTTCAGTGCCTGTCTTTGGGGCTACATCCAGGTTATTAGTGTAAAACACACATACGTCAGAAGCTAAGTTTTTAGGAAATTTTGATGGGCATAAAGTTGTGAAAATGAGTAATTAATACTCCAAGCCCTATGATTGACAAAAAATAATGCTATACTCTTACTACAAGCCGTAGGGCTGGGATCGAGTAAATTATAGTTCTATTTTTGTCGGTTTGGTTCTCATTACTGTTTAGAATGTAACATTACTGAATCGCACAAAAGAAGGGAGAAAAAAAGGTGCAAGTTATTAGTGCAAACTTATACAGTAGGAGTTCTGGATAGTGTACCACCTTTGTTTAGTCATGTTAGGTATGGGTGCTTGTTTTTCTGCTAAGTTAACAACCGAAAGAGTAAGATCATAGTACTCTATATTGCACACCAAACCTTGTCAATTTTCGCTTGATTTTGAAACCTCTTTCAGTCATGAATGTGTATGACTCATACATGTGTAATGCTTGACACTTGACAGTCATGTAGCCTGTCATATGCATGAATAGATGATGCAATTCAGAACCACAACTTGTTTTAGCAATCCTTTCTGTGACTTGATTAGTACTCTCAACTATGTTTATGCAGTTGGTAAGGCATGTGATTTATGCTTCCAAAGTTACACAAAACTATCTTGCACATTGTTACTTGTACAGTTTTTAGATGTTTGTGTGTGGTAGACCATAATACCTTGTATATCTGCAACTATACTAGTTGCATAGTTTTTAGGACGAATTAAAACATGAATCATCAATGCAGTTCTGATTAATTTGGACATGATTAACATGAGCATGCTATCAGCAATATGACTAGGCAAATGACTAATTTGCAACTCAGGAAGAGATCACAATCATGTGTATATTATAAACTGCACCAGCCGCTACACACGCCATCGTTTCTTACAAGCCGTAGCTTCTTCAAAACCATTGTGTTCATGAACTATTGACATGTACATTGTCAGACTGTTTCTTATCATATTTTGAAGGAAAACGAAGTAGCCGCTTGATACATACACAAGGTTATCATATCTTCGGATTTACTCAGCCCTGTCTTTATGAAGGATCGTGCTACTATAGTTGGATTCAGAATTGCTGATGAAAGTGCATCATACATGGCTGCCGAGGATGTCAACAACGACAGATAAGATTGATTTTGCTGCTAGTCAAACTTGTGATTTAGTGTAGACCAAAAAAGGGGAAGGTATCAAGCAATGAAAATATTCCTTGGCGGTGCTAGTGATGCAAAGATTTATTTCTTATGTAACCTTGAATGTGTTGGTTGTGCTATATTATAATCTTTCGATGTTGTTGTGACCTGTGCTATAATGCACAGATTAATTATTATTTTTGGCGAAGTGCCATGTGGGTCGATCAGTTCAATGCATAATATTGTTGTATGTGTGAATAGAAGAGGTACAGTGTTATATTCTTGCTCATTTTATTGTTGGTTAATGATCACAGCTCACAATGGCAGCCAAACATGGCTTATAATTCATTTCAGTTGAGGGATGCTAGCGTCAGCCGAATATGAAATTTTGGATTTGGAATCCAGAATCAACAGAATGAAATCCTAACAAAGATTTCATTTCATTTCATTTGCATCGAATGAAATGAAATCTCGGGATCCAAACAAGCTGTTAAGGGAAAGCCTCTCTTGCTGGGCAGGCGAGCCCAGTTGGGTCGAGGCTTCTCCAAGGAAAAGTCCAAGCTTTCCCCAGCAGGCTTGCCAGGGCCCCCAGGGGTGGATCTCCCCGCCAAGGCTCCACCGCTCCACCGAACATCGAAGCAAGTCACTTATCAGTATGATGTTGAGCCCCCAAGTGATTAAGTAGCTGTCATTTGGCACGTGGCCGCCATTTGGAAGAGAAATCCCACCTATGTGACACCCGTCCAGTGGCGTGTCATGCAGGCAGACAAGAAGGTGGTTGAGCGGCGCAACAGGTTGCTGGGCTGCCTCCTCAGCATGACACCTAGCAGTGCATTTGATGCACTTTGTCCTCAGTTTCAGAGTTTGGTATGATAGCACTGTTAGCTCTCTAATCAACCAACATTGACAGTTTTGGCACTTTGGACGCGCCTTGAACTATAAAAGGAGGCCCCAGGTGAACTAGAAATGGATTCAGACCCTTGTACACTCTTATGCGCATAGCTGCTCTCCCCGAGGCAACCATGCTGGGTTTGGGCATTGCGTGTTTGTTTTGATCCCTCGTCCAATCCACCAAAGTAGGAGTAGGGTTTTATGCTTCACAGCAGCCCGAACCTGGGTAAATACAACTAGCATCACCCCATGTCATGCTGCTCCATGATCTCCGCTCTTCGTGCAATGTTCCCTTCCCCCTTGACAAACCACAAGGGGCCGATGGCCCCATAGGTGATCGTGTTTTCCCACGACATCTTTGGTGCGACAGGTAAGGGGAAGCGCTTGCACGAATCCAAGGTTGTGAAAAATGTGTCAACCTTCATCATCGTCTTCTTCATCTCCAGCTTCATCACCCATGGCGCCTAAGATGAAGTCTGGCATAGCGGCACAACCCTCCACCTCGAAGGCCCCCTCGCATGTAGCCACTGTTATCGTGGGCGCTGCAGCGGCACTGGGGGACACTGGAGCCAGTGGGCACGTGACCGGTGCAGGCGGCGACGTTGTCGTATACCCCACGGCCGATGTAGGGGCGGAGGACGGCGGAGAAGGGCGACTCCAACAACATCCCGATGGTCGTGTTCCACAAGGCGCAGGTGGGGAGAGAGTTCAGTCTCCGCATCCTCACTGCGCTGGAGGGTGCATCCGCAACGACAACGCATGCTCTGGTATGAGTCACGACCCTCCGCTGCCCCGATCACGGATGCAGATGCGGGGCGCGCGCCTTCCCCGGGGAAGGGTAATCAAGACGAGCAACCGAACGGGGTCGTTAACCCCCAGGCGCATCCTTCTCGGCATCATGCCGCCATGGCGACTGGCTCGCGGTGACGAGAGCAGGGCAGCGCCACCAACACCACCACCATCAGAAGGCGGGCGACGTCGTGATCCACTTGTCGTCCATGCCAAGCACTACTTCAGAAGCCATAGCGCGAACCCAACTCCTACTGAGATTCCTGCGAGTGGCCAATCAAATGGATGAATGGAGAGCCACTATTCGAGGTTTGATTGGTTTCGCTGAGGTGGGAGGATCACATCAGGCGGGTCCTCCACGGCACACACAAGCAGCGGCAACTGCCAAAGCTGCTCACCGTGCTGAAGGGCCACTCCGACAGTGCACTCCCCTCCACGACAGCCAGCACAGAAGCTGAGGCATTGATGGCCTCTTATGACCCTCGGGCTCGTCAAGATAACTGGCAGGTCCTGGAAGACAGGCCGAAGGAAGATGCACACGTCACCATAGAACGAAGCCACTAAACCCGCTGCCAGTCCGACAGGCGCAATTTCCCCAACATCGACGAACCAACGCCTAGTGGAGGCGGGTGCCTGCCTTTCGAGGTCAGGTTCCCTGCCTTCACTCATGAGCTACGACAACTCCGTTGGCCGTCTGCCCGTGTGTTCAACACAGAGATACCAGAAAAGTATGATGGAAGATTGAATCCGGCAGAATTCTTGAGCATCTACATCATCGCCGTTCAAGCTGCTAGAGGAAGAGATGAAAAGGTGTTCGCCAACTACTTCCCTTTGGAACTGAAGCCAAATGTGAGGTCGTGGCTGATGCACTTGCCAGAGAATTCCATCTTGACCTGGGCTAACATGTGCAATGAGTTTGTTAGCACTTTCAAGGGCGTCCATCAAGAAGAAGGGCAGCCCAACAATTTACATCTCCTCCCACAGAAGGAAGGGGAGAGTTTGCGGAAGTACATGCAGAGGTTTACTTGGGTGCATAGGAACATTCCAGATATCCACTCCGCAGGTGTGATTGTTGCGTTCATGTCCAACATGCGCAACCGCAGGATACGTTCCAAGATTAACGTCCGGTTGCCCAAGACTATGTATGAGTTGTACACCTTGGCGGATAAGTGTGCCCATATAGTGGAGGGGAGGAGACTCCTAGGAGAAGAAGATGTCATCGAAGTTGACTCAGAAGATGACGACGATGCTGTTGACCAGAAGAACAAGAACAAGAAACACAACAAGAAGCGCGAGGAGAAGGCAGTGCTAGTTTTCGAAGGTTCTTGCACCCCTAGTACCGGCAAGAAGGCCAAGGCCAAAGGTGCCGACAAGGAAGTTGCCTCGTGCACTGACTGCCGGGAAGCTGCGGCAGCCGAGAAGGCTAGGAAGGCTGACGGACCATACCGCAAGATCCACCGAACCAAGGGCCACAATCTCCAAGATTATCATCAAGTCGAGCAACTCGTCAAGAATAATAAAGCTCGGTATGAGTAGCATGACAAGGAAAGAGACCAAGAAGGCATTGGCGGGAAAGGTCCTGGCGGCAGGGGAAACCTCCACGGCAAGGTCCCTCAGAATTAAGGTAAACCTGCCAAAGGCCATGAGAAGAAAGAAGGTGGTGACGAGAGTGAAGAAGGGGATGAAGAGGAAACCAGCGAGCAAGAGTTCCAAAGAGCTACTAAGGCCCTATGCATTGACGGGGGAGAATCCTTGCACTCCTCCCACCGCTAGCTTAAACAGTGGGCGCATGAAGTCAATGTCGTGGAGCCAGCGGCAGATTCCCGAAAGCCACTCAAGCGGTCTAGCACATCCATCATCTTTGACAAAGAGGATCACCCTGACTGCACCACTGGGGTAGGGTGTTTGCCGTTGTTGGTCTCTCCAACAATCCGCAACCTCAAAGTCATGAAGATCTTGGTTGACGGTGTGCCAGGCTTTGAATCTGATTTCCCCCAGGGTAATCAGCAAATTGCAAATATTAGATGAAGAGCTCAGGGTTACTAGTACGTTCCAAGGGATGAACCCCGCCAGGTGATGTCCTAAGGGGAAAGATTGTACTACCGGTGACATTTGGAGGAGTGCTGAATTACCGGACATAGAAGGTTGTGTTTGATGTGTTCGACCTGCATCTACCTTACAGTAGGATCCTTGGTCATCCAGCCCTTGCTTCATGGCAGAGTCTCACTATGCCTACAACACCCTGAAAATGAAAGGGCCAATGGGCGTCATTTCCATCCCGTCAGATAAGAAAGATGTAGTCATCTGTTTAGACAAGATGTACTGGGAGGCGGTCGTTGTCGAGGCCGTGGAAGCTAAAGCTCCCATCAAGGAGAAAGGAAAGAAGGCTAGCAGGGACAAAGGCAAGAAATCCGAGAAGCGTACCTCTTCGGAGTGTGCTACACCCGTCGATGACAAGCCGGAGAGCTGCACTAGCAAAAGATCCAAGGTTGCTGCGCCTACTGCAAAGAGGGTCCTGGCAGGGCTGGTTGGCGCTGATGGTCATTCACTATCACCTCCACCCTGGACGACAAATAGGAAAGTGCGCTCATTGCCTTCCTGCGGGCGAATGTCGATGTTTTTGCTTGGCAACCGTCTGACATACCGGGCGTTCCCAGGGAGGTAATCGAGCACCACCTTGATGTGTGCCCTCATGCCCGGCCCGTCAAGCAGAAGGTTAGGAAACAAGCTCTAGTGTGGCAACAATTCATTGCCGAGGCAATCAAGAAACTTGAAGTAGCTAGTTTGGTTAGAGGAGTGTTGCATCCAACATGTTGGCGAACCCGGTAGTAGTGCGCAAGGCGAATGGGATGTGGAGGCTCTGCATAGATTTCACAAATGTAAATAAAGCATGCCTGGAGGACTCGTTCCCCTTGCCTTGCATCTATCAGATCGTGGATTACACTTCCGGGTGTGATCTGCTTTCTTTCCTGGATGCCTACTCCAGGTACCACCAGATATTCATGTCCAAGGAAGATGAGGAGAGGACTGCATTCATAACCCCGTGTGGGACGTACTGCTTTGTAAGGATGCCCTTTGGGCTGAAGAGCGTCGGGTCCACTTTTGCGAGAGCAGTACAAATTGGTTTTGAGTCTCAGTTGCATAGGAATATTGATTTTACATGGATGACATTATGGTCAAGACCAAGGAAATATCGACACTCATTCAGGACTTTGAAGAAACCTTCGCAAACCTGTGCAAGATTAACTTGAAGCTGAATCCATAGAAGTGTGTGTTTGGCGTTCCCGCCATCAAGCTACTTGGCTTCTTTGTATCTCATAGGGGGATAGAGGACAACCTCGACAAGATCAGCGCGATAGATCAAATTCAAGCACCCAAGATGGTCAAGGACGTGAGGCGCTTAACTGGATGCATTGCCACGCTGAGTAGGTTTACTTCCAAGTCTGCCGAGTGTGCCCTACCGTTCTTCAAAATTGTGAAGAAGGAGGGGCCCATGAAGTGTCGCCGGAGGCGGAAGTAACGCTGCAGGACTTCAAAGCCTATCTTTCCTCTGTTCCCATGTCGGTTGCTCCTAAACCACAAGAGTTGTTGCTACTTTACTTAGCAGCAACCAATCAAGTGGTTAGTGCGGCACTGGTGGCACAGCGGCAAGTAGAAGAAGGGGCAGCCACAGGTACTGTCCTCCCCAGAGGAGGAAGTGAACCAGTCATGACAGGAATTGGTGCAGATCAGGAGAAGGAAGAGTTGAGGAGTGAAGTCAACCCCAAGAGCATGGCAAAGAACAAAGTGGTACAACGACCTATCTAGTTTGTTAGCTCCCTATTTCAGGGGGCTAGGTCAAGGTATTCTGGGGTGCAGAAAATTGATCTTTGGCCTCATTATGTCCTCAAGGAAGCTACGCCACTACTTCCAAGCCCACGAGATCACAGTTGTCGCCTGTTTCCCTCTACAACGCATACTGAGGAATCCAGAGGCTACTGACATGATAGTTGAATGTGCATTAGAACTATTAAGCTTTGGATTGAAGTATGAAAGCACCTCTACCATTCAGAGCAGAGCATTGGCGGAATTCATTACGGAATGAACACCCATTCCAGACGAAGTAACGTCGGAAAGAGCTATCCCCGACAAGGAAGCGCCCCAAGAGTGGATGTTGTACTTTGATGGTGCCTTCTCATTGCAGGGTGGGGGAGCTAGCGTACTCTTCGTCGCACCCACTAGAGAGCACCTCAAGTATGTAGTCCACATGCATTTTCCTCGGGAAGAAGATACCAACAGCACTGCTGAATACGTAGGGCTCCTTGCCGGGCTCAGGATCGCAGAAGAATTGGGAATCAAGAAGTTGATCATCCATGGAGATTCCTAGTTTTTTGTGAGTCAAGTCAACAAGGATTATCAGAGCCAATTGATGGAATCATATGTTGAAGAAGTAAGAAGGTTGGAGGAACACTTTGACAGATTGTAAATAGAGCACGTGCCACATGCAAAAAATAGCACTGCTGATTATTTGTCAAAGTGTGCTGCCCAGAAGCTCCCTGTGGAACGAGGGGCTTTCGTTCCTCATCTAACTCAACCATCAGTGTCTCCATTGATGATGGCTAAGAAAAGGAGGAAGCTCGACTCCGGCAACCCGTTACAGGGAGAACCTCCGCAGGTCCCCGGTAAGGAGGCTACCGGGAACAACTCCACCTCGCTTGGTGAGCTGCGCCCTACTACGGGACCACATGTCCTTGTAATCAAGGCAAGCGCTCCCGGGTGTAAGGAGGTGCCACTAGTCCTGGTTGTCGAGTCACGAGCTCCAGCTTGGGTGCAGCACATCATCCACTACCTCCAAACTGGAGAACTTCCTGAGGAATAAGAAGAAGCTGAAAGAGTAGCCCGAAGGGCCAGTATGTATCAATTTGTCGATGACACACTATAAAGATGGAGGCCCAACAGCGTGAAATTGAACTGCATTTGTCGGGAAGAAGGAAAGGAACTATTGGCAGAGATACAGCAAGGCTTGTGCGGCTCTCATATTGGTTCAAGATCCTTGGTTGGAAAAGCTTTTCGGAAAGGTTTCTACTTGCCCACGGCCCTCCAAGATGTAGTCGAGCGAGTCACCAGATGTGAAGCCTTCCAGTTCCACTCCAAGAATATCCATCAACATGCTCAAGCTCTCTAGGCAATCCCTTTGACATGGCCATTTTTGGTCTAGGACTCGACATCTTGCGCCCCTTCCCTCGTGCTGTTGGGGGCTTTGAATTCTTTTACGTCGCAATCGAAAAGTTTTAAAGTGGCCGGAAGTGGAGCCTGTGAAGAAGGAGACTACACAGTCAGCTATCAAGTTCTTGAAAGGATTGGTGTGCCTCTTCGGAGTACCGGCCAGGGTCATCACTGACAACGGCACCCAGTTCACGACCCGCGACTTCATGCAATATGTTCAAGACCTTGGAAGCAATATTTTCATTCACTTATGTTTCCCATTCCAGAAGTAATGGACAAGCTGAGAGGATGAACACTGAAGTGCTGCGGGGACTCAAGATGAGGACTTTTGATAAGCTACAAAATTGCGGAAGGTGCTGGATCGACGAGCTGCCAATGGTTATTTGGTCCCTCCGTATGACACCAAATCGAGCAACTAGCTACACTCCCTTCTCCCTAATCTACGGGGCAAAGAAGTGATCCCCACAGAACTGATATACGGGTCACCTCGAGTATTTGGCGACGATGCAGTAGAGCAAGAGCAGCACCGGCATGACGATGCCGTGCTCCTTGAGGAGAACCATCTCTGGGTGCTACGCGTGTTGCACGCTATCAGCAAGCCTCGTGTCGCTATCACAACCTAATGGTTCATGCCTGGAGATTTGAGGAAGGCGACCTTGTACTTAGGCGTCTTCAGTCCGCCAAGGGTGCAAACAAGTTGAAGCCAAAGTGGGAAGGCCCTTACCAGGTAGTACGAGTCACCAGACCTGGTGCAGTCTGTCTGGAGACCGAAGATGATATTCAGTTCCAAAACTCATGGAATATTGAGCATCTCCGTAAGTTCTACCCATAAGGCACGGCTGTCGGGCCCTGCCTGACAACCACCCTTTTGCATACCTCAAGCATTCCATGATCATATGGATGAGGTCACATTGATATGTTTCCCTCTACACTAATTGTAGGTTTCTTGCCGCAGACTCAGTCCCAAAAAGAATAGAAGAAAATGAGACAACATTTGGATACCCGACAAGAAAAACAGGTAAGTTCCTTTCCTCATCCATACATGTTTCTCCAAGAGCAAACTTGTGCATTGAAAGACCCCGTCACCTCCAAAGAATTTGTGCTCCCATTCTTTGGTACAAACAACATTTTACCCAAGTTGGTTGTAGTGGCATTTTCTAGAAAAGGTTCGACATGGGCTAGTTCCCTTCCGTAGTGTTGTGCCCGGTAGGCCAAGCCCTGCGATAACAATGTAAGGCACCGGCAGGATAGCTTGCCGGGAAAAGCTTGTTTACTTGGAACTCTAGAGGCAGTTTTTCACTGCATGGGTATAGTACATGCACAAGTGTCCGGCAAGCCTGTCTTTTTTTCATTAATATGCGGATAAACAAGTACAAGTCTTATAGAACACAAACATGGATAGAAGAGATTACATATTTAAGACTAAAATTTGGCAAATGGCTACATATTTTAGACTAAAAAAAGACAAGTGCCCCGTAATCCCTTTCTTGTCCCTCTCCTCCTAGGAACTACAGTAGAAAGTCAAGAGGGCAAAAGGAGCGCCTGGGCTGAAGCACAGGCTGACCCCGTCAGGTCCTGCCTAGAGCAGCCTGACAAGATCGGTAGTGTCGAGGCTGCAAAGGGAGGGGCGGAGAGAGCTGCTGGACTGTGCCCTGGTCACCACCACCAGGGCCAGCGGGACGAGCTGTCACACCCTGATTTCCGTGCCATAACACATAAGCTAATAAATCATGAAAAATGTTATTTGAGAAAACTTTTGAGTGTTTTCAACCTTGCTTGATTTGGATTTTTGTTGTTGTTTGCAAGTGCTCTAAAAATCAAATAAATCCCCCAACTCTTATACTCCTTCTCATTGACCAAGAAAAAATCCCCAATGATCATGCTATGCGTAAAGGACAGAATAATAGTACCTTGCAAAAATAATTTCGCCAAAAAGTATTTTGAACCAAAACCCCGTGAATTGAGACTTGAACTACAAGTACTTAATTAAGGGTGTGAAAAATCTTTCAAAAATTATATTGGACTCCTACTAGACATAGGACTCCCAAAAACCACACAAATATTATTTTAAAAATTATTTTATTTAAAGGCTTTTTATTAAGGCCGGATATAGTCTTTAATACATTAAAATTATTTTAATCTTTCAAAAATATTTGAGAAAATTTAGGGAAGCTCATTAGATATATATTGTCCATATATAAGAGTTTCAACACATGGTCATGTTCAAAATATTGGTCAAATCCATCAAAAACCCCTTTCTGGATATTTCAAGCTGTTGAAATATTTACAAAGGAAATATTCTCTGTAAATTCCAAGAAAAATTCTATCATGTCAAATATGACATATTTGATGACCTAGACAAGCCTCATGTCTTGGAGAACAAGATAACATCACCAAAACCCCTCAAAACTACTTTTGTCCATTTTGAAGTTTGAGCAACTTTACATTGCCAAACATGTCCAAATGCTCTCAAACATGGTGCAACTGCTCATATGGTCTAATTATGCATCTAGACCAAATGACACAAGTTGGAGAGAAGGATATCTTGATCAAAGTGTCCCAAAACCCTCTTTCTATTGATCCAAGTTTGAACAACTCTACATTGCCAACTTTCACGTTTTTACCTCCATTTTTGTGGACATGCCCACATCTCAAAATGCTGACACTACACCAAGTGGTGCATCAAGGAGAATAGTTTTGCATGACTAAATCTTGGAAAACCCATTTATGTTGATTTCTATGGTTTACCAAAGTTGCATTGTTAACTTTCTTCAAATGTCCCAAAACTTGGTGAACAACCTCATTTCTATATTCCATTTGATCCTGTTAATTTTCATGTCAATTGGAATTCATTTGATTGTCCAAAACAACATAAAACACCTTCTGTCATTTTGCGAAAACCAACATTTGCCACTTATACTATTCTCCTAAAGCTCAATTTTTTTACCAGAGCTTCTCCTAGTCCTCTTCTACGTCCAGTAACAATGGCAACATCACAACTCCATTATTGGGG
>LR738715.1:393712241-393761719 GCA_902687465.1 Secale cereale | reverse complement strand
TTGATTCACCTGATGTGCGTTTTGGCACTCAAATCGCGGATTCTCGAGGTGACATTGGGTAATCTATGCATAGGGGTTGATGCATGTTATTGTCTTTGTTTCTCCGATAGAAATCTTGGGGCACTCTTTGAGGTTCTTTGTGGAGTATTATGAATCCGAATTTATTTTGGTGTTATTTGAATACGAACTCTTGATAGATCGATCGGAATAACTTGTGTTATTTTAGTACAAACTCTTGATAGATCGATCGGAAATAATAACTAGGTGTTATTTTAGTACGAACTCTTGGATAGATCGATCAGAAATAATAGCTACAAACAATTTATTCTTATGTTCTCCGCTAGGTAGGAACTTTGGAGTGATTCTTCATCGCACGTTGAGGGATGGTTATGTGATCCAATTATATTAGCATTGTTGAGATATTGCACTAGCGAAAGTATGGACCCTAGGCCTCATTTTCAAGCATTGCAATACCATTGGTGCTCCATTTTATCACTTGCTACCTTGCTTTTTTTATTGTTACTATTAAACAAATCAATATCTTCTATCCATATTACACTTGTATCACCATCTCTTTGCCAAACTAGTGCACCTATACAATTTAACATTGTATTTGGTGTGTTGGGGACACAAGAGACTTTTTATTGGTTTCAGGGTTGTTTCAGAGAGACCATCTTCATCCTACACCTCCCATGGATTGATAAACCTTAGGTCATCCACTTGAGGGAAATTTGCTACTGTCCTGCAAAACTCTGCGCTTGGAGGCCCAACATGAGTCTACAAGAACAAGTTAGGTAGTAGACATCAAGCTCTTTTCTGGCGTTGTTGCCGGGGAGGTGAGTGCTTGAAGGTATATCTTTAGATGTTGCAACTAAATCTTCTAGTTTCTTGTTTTATCACTAGTTTGGTTTTGCAAAAGAAAACTAAAAAATATGGAATTGAGGTTGCATCATATTATTCATCTTTATAATGTCTTTCATGAGAATGATGAAAAAGAAAATTGTGCTCAATTGTTAGAAGAAGAATGCTATAAAATAATTGGCATAAATGATGAGCATGATTGCAATGTTGTTATTGTGAATTCTATGAGTATCCAAAATGCTAATGATGATTGTACTAGTCATGACAAAAATGCTTCTTATAAGCATGTAGTTTTTGTGGTGTGGAAAGACTTTGTGAAGACATGCCTCACAGGGATGATAGATTTTTCAAGTAGCATAAACATGATTAAACCAATCGATGGCTCAAAGTGATAGATAAGTTTGCTACAGAGTTATGTTCTCTTTATCCTATTGCTTGCGAGCTTTGCAATAAAGTTGGTCACCTTAATTTCCAATGCATGCTTTTTCATGATCGAATCATGTCCAAATATTGCAATAACTTGATCACCGTTGAACTTTATAATGAACTTTGTTTATATTTGGGGTGTGAAGAATTGACACATAAGAATAGTTGGATTGAAGCATTCATACTCACGGACCATGTTGAAACTAGCATGAAAGAAATATATATGCTTAGTGTGGTATATTGCAATGCAAATTCTTATATTGCCAACTATCGAAAGATGGGAAAACCAATAGAGTATAAAAAATACTAATGAATGGGTGAATATTTCCAACTTCCCTCCTATTGTCACCCATGTTGTAACAGGTGACGAGGAGAAGCTCCTTATTCAACCAATCTCATCAATAAGAAGCTCGATTTTTTTATTAAACCCACACATGATGTGGTGAAGAAGAAGAAAAGAAGAATGAATAGAGGTAAAAAGGTATCTTTTCCAAATAATGTTCCTCCTATTATTGTTGTGCCTCGTGAAAATGAATCAAAAATAATTGTGGAAGATGATGCACTTGATGATGATATTGCTTCTTTATCTTATGGCACAATGTCCGAGATCACTATGGATGATGATTTTGTTATGCTTATTGCTTGTTATTATGATTATGATTGGAAAGATAATGATACTTCTTATAATCTTGGAAATCTTTTTGGCACCTACTTGGGAAACTATGATGATAGCAATTGTTATACCATTGGTGCTATTCACACTATTAATGATGAGAGTGATTATGCTTATGATATGCCAAGATGCAAGCTTAGGGATGTTATGTTTGATGATAATGACATGTTTGAGAATCTATTTACTGCAATTAATGTTTGTACCAAGCTTGGGGATGATATGCTATGCTTAATGAGGATGATCTTTTTAGCCCCCCTACTTTGAATGATCAAATTTTCTATGATGATTGCATGCCTGCTATCTATGATGAGAACAAACTTGCTACTTATGATGATTATTGTCATGCTACTTATGTTATAAAAAGTAGTGATAATTATTTCCATAATTTTGAATATCCTTTTACTGAACATTACTCTTTTAATGTGGAAACAATTTATAGTATTCGAGTTCCATATGATGCTCCCACTATTATTCATGAGAATAAATTTGCTTATGTGGAGAGTAGTAAAATTTCTATACTTGTGGATCATGAAAGGAATTCTGTATGTGATAGCTATAATATTGAATTCATTCATGATCCTACGGAAATTATTATGGGAGAGGAACATGTTCTTCTACATATCTCATTAATATCAAATTTCCTCTCTATGTGTTGAAAATCCTGAAGTTTTGCTTGTTTTGCCTTCTTATGCTAGTTGATTCTTGTTCTCATAAATTTTTTGCTCACAAAATCCCTATGCATAGGAAGTCGGTTAGACTTAAATGTGCTAGTCATATGCTTCATGATGCTCTCTCGCATGTTTCAGTTCATATTTTTTATGTGTGCATCATTGAAATCATCATGCCTAGCTAAGGGCATAAAATGATAGCGCTCATTGGGAGGCAACCCAACTTGTATCTTTTTGCTTTTTTGGTTTCTTGCTGTTTTCAATAAAATACTCAATAATACCTCTGGTTTGATGTGTTTTTTTGGTTTGAATAAATGTTTGTGCCAAGCAAAGCCTTAGGGATGATTTGGTTGAGAGTTGATTTGATCGCGTTGGAAATTCAAAGACTTTTGCGTACATAGTTAGAATTTCTGGCGATTACTGGAGCGTGATAAACTCTTCAATTATTATGGATTTATAAATATACAAATTTTCCATGTTGTCCTAATTTTTCAGAATTTCCAGAGTTACAGAAGTATGGTCAAAAATCGCATCTTTACAGAATGTTCTGTTTTTCATAGATTCTACTTTTGTTGTGTTATGTGCTTGTTTTAATTGATCTACGGTTTGTTTTAAAGAGTTTTTGTCGGATTACGGGCTCCGCAAACCCAAGAAGTTTGAACACAGGGGCGTGAACGAAGATCTCTCCCGCTCACGTCTACCTAGCGTCTCGCCCTCGCCTAGTGAAGAGATTCAAGCAAACAACAAGTGAAGCACGCAAGAATTTACCCAGGTTCAGACCACCTTGTAGTGTAAAACCCTACTTCCTGCTTTGGTAGATTGGCCTCAGGAGGGCTAGAATACGAAGTAGTACAATGGTTCCTGGGCTCAGGAGGGTCGGGAGGCAAGAGTTCTTGCTCCTTTGCGTGGTGGCAGAGTTTATGGATCTCCCTCTCTATGATGGGGGTCCTAACTACTTATATAGGCAGCCAGGGTCCTCTTCCCCTGAAATGTTTAGGCGGAAAGGCATCCCACAACTTCCACTTCGAGCGGGAACACAAGGACGTTCCTACCCTGACAAAAGCAGTCTTCGCCTGCAAAAGGATCAGGCGGTGACGCGGTGGTGGGCTCGGCGGTGAATCCTCCCTGTCATCCTTGCGGTCTTCGGTCTTGTTTCTCCAATGGGGAAACCTTTGTACCGCTCCTCGGGAACCTGCGTCTGCGGTGCCTCCTTTGCACCGAAACAGCAACTGCGCCGCTGGCGGGCACTGGCACCCGCTGGCGCAGTGCGTCATTGCTTGCGTCACTACCTCCTCCTGAGGCAGGCTTGGCCTTGGATTCTCTGCCCCTCTAGAGCACCTTGCCGAGGCCACTCCTGAGGGGGTCTTGACATTGTTCTTCTCGCGAGGTCTAGCCCCCTCGCGAGGGTCTTGAGCAACTGGTTGATCGGCTGGGCCATACCAGGCCGCGGTGGGAGCACGCTGCGGCCCGCAGACAGGCAAGTCTGGGTACCCTGGTTCCCATGACGCCGATAGTAGCCCCCGGACCCAAGGCGCGCGTGGAGTTGGCTTCGGGGCGAAGCCTTAGTCGAGGACGAAGCTCCACGGGCCCCCAAAAGGCTGCGGGCCAGGCTGGCGTGTGACGGTTGGATGGGACGTGGCGACTCCGCTCCCCACGCAGTCTTGGTAATCGTGTGACTTGACAACTCCCCGGCGTAGACGATGGGGCTGTTACGGGTACGATGACAATGACTGGTGGTTGGGCTCCTCCGCCCTATAAATGGGACTAGGGGCGGAGCCTCCAAGCCATCTTCAAGCCAACGCCGTCTTCCTCCTTGCTTGTTCGTCGTTCTCCCTCTTGCTACAAGATCTCCGTGGCGCCGCGGAGAAAGGGAAGGCCCCGAAGGATCTGGCCCTGCTGCCACCGAAGAGGGGCCGCGGGCGTCCCCGCAAGCATGCCACTGCGCCCGCAGCGACTCCTCGGGAAAGCGGGCGCGGCCTTCCTCGTCCTGGCGCGGCTGCTGGTGAGAGGCGTGATGCGTCTTTCTGTGGTGAAGGTGGTCGTGGCCGTGGTGGGAGAGGAGGCGTGAGGCGGTGCATGGCGGTTGCGCGTCCTCCGCGCCCGCAGCTCCACTCCTTCGACGTGTCATCGGAGTTCGTGGTGTGGGCGGAGAAGCCTGGTGGCTCGTGGCTCCGGCTTCCCCGCTCGTTCGGCAACGTGCTTCCGGCCGGAGGCCCCGGTGGCGTCTGGCTGCAGGCTGACAGTTGCTGCAGTGGCGTGTCCTCGGTGGAGGTTGATGTGTCTCCCTCGGGCGACGTGTTCCTGGAGCGCGGCTGGCAGTCGTTTGCTCAAGCGCCGGCTGCAGGGGAGGTGTACGCTCCACTTCAGGTACGATGACGCCTCCATGCTGTTTGTCAGGGTCTTCTCGGAGGAAGGGAGGTGCCCTGGGTGCTGTCCCGAGGCTGATGACGAAGAGGATGACGGGGACGGTGTCCAGAGGAGCAGCTCTTCCTCCGGAGACGATCTCAGTCCTGGTGGGCGCCGCGGGTCCCCCCTCTGTGGCAGCAGCAGCTCCTCCAGCAGCAGCGGCTACAACGAGCCACCACGCTGCCGAGGTCGGCCCGGCGAGGGGAGGGGGCTGTTGCGCCGCTGTGGCTCAGTGAAGCTGGAGGAACTGGGAGACTCCGACTAAGCGGGAGCGGCCTCTGCTTCTTCTCGTTCTTTTCCTTCATGTCCTTCCTGTGTCAAAATTTTAAGTTGCCTCGAGAAGGCGTGTAATGGACTACGATATATGTATGAAGCTAGAACTTGCTGTCATGTTTTTGGTCTTGGAGAGATTACTTAGCTTTACGCGTCGCGACATCTTGAAGCGGGGTGCTCCTGACTCCTTGGCGTCATGAGCCCCCATCGGGTCGTGAGGACGGCCAAATCAAGAGAGCTCGTGCAGCCCCCGAGCATGAGTGAGCCGCTAAGAGTTGCTGAGAGCGCCGAGCGCTGGTTAAAGCACCAAAGCCTGAGCCGGCTCGGTAGGATGGATTGCGCGGACTGAGAAGCCCGACGCCAGAGCCTGAGCAGGCTTGGCCAGGCGAGGTCACGGGGCTGTGGCAGAAGAAGACCGATGACCGACCGTGCCCCAGATCCCACGCGCGAGGCGCGCGAGGGAGAGCGAGTGGGGCAACCCCTTCTTAACAAACTGAACTTAAAATCGGCGAGAAAGATCCCAATCAAGACTTCCAACCAAATGCAAGAAACGTGAGAAACACGAGAACTTCATAGCACGGGGTAGAGGAAGGACTGATAGCCAAGGAAGTAGAAAAGGCTGACAGCTAAACACCAAGCCAAAACTGAAAAAGGTCGCGTCCGACCCCTACACTACGTCTTCTTCCCAGCGCGGAGCTAAGGACTACCACTGGGACGTGGGTGGGAGCCCCATCTGAGTGCCCATAGGCAACGCACAGGAGACTCCGAGGCGTGTATAGTCCCAACTCATTATTACGTGAGAGTGTCACGAGCGTAGACCTTCACGGGCACGGAGCCTTGATTACGGATAGAACCTCCTGAGGTGTTCAATGTTCCAGGAATTTTGGATAGGTATCCCATCTTGCATCTCCAGGCGCACAGCACCGGGCCTAGATACACGGGCGAATCTGAACGGGCTCTCCCACATGGGCGAGAGCTTGTGTAACCCCTCTCTGGAGAGGACCCGCCTCAGGACCAAGTCGCCAACTTCAAGTGTCCTCGCGCAGACGCCGCGGCAGTGGTATACCGCGCCGCCCTGAGGGCAGCTCGGCGGCAGCCCTCCTCGCCGAGCACGAGGTCCATCCGCCAGGCGGCGTCGTAGCATTACTCATTGAAGGCCAAGACCCGTGGGGAGCGATGCTTGACGTCGTGAGGGAGGACCGCCTCCGCCCCATAGACGAGAAAGAAAGGAGTTTCCCCCATGGGTTTGGTGGCAGTGGTTCGGATTGACCACAACACGGACTGGAGCTCGTCGATCCAGCCCCTGCCGCAAGCCTCAAGCTTCTTCTTAAAGCTGCGCGTCTTGAGCCAACGCAAGACTTCCACGTTGGCGCGTTCGGCCTGACCGTTGCTGCTGCGGTGAGCCACCGAGGCGTAGCAGATCTGTGTTCCAAGGTTAGCACAATATGACTTGAAGAGATTGCTTGTGAACTGCGAACCGTTATCCGTGATGATGCGGTTGGGGACCCCGAATCTCCTCACGAGGCCCTGGATGAACTTGACAGCCGACCCGACTGGGACCCAACGGGCTCCACCTCTGCCCACTTGGTGAATTTGTCGACGGCCGTGTACAGGAAGCGGTAGCCCCTCGCTGCCCGGGGAAATGGACCTAGGATGTCCAATCCCCAGACCGAGAAGGGCCAGGAGAGCGGGATCGTCTGGAGGCCCTACGCCGGTTGGTGGATTTGCTTGGCGTGAAACTGGCACGCCTCGCAAGCCCACACAAGCTCCGTGGCGTCGCTGAGCGTCGTGGGCCAGTAGAAGCCGCTGCGGAAGGCCTTGCCTACGAGGGTGCGGGACGACGAGTGATGACTACAGTCTCCACCATGGATGTCAGCCAACAGCTCGTGCCCTTGCTTCTTTGAGATGCCTTTTAGTGAGATGTCGTTGGGGCGCCTCCTGTAGAGTTCGCCGTCTTGGAAGCAGTAGGCTAAGGCCTGTCGGACCACACGCTCTGCATATTCTTCCTTGTCCGGCAGGGTGTAGTGTTGCAGGTACATCTTGAGCTCTTGGGTCCAGCAACCCTCCTCGGGCTCCGTGGCGAGCAGCAGGCGGGCTCCGGAGGCCACTCCGCAGGGCGGGGCGCCGTCCGCAGGCGCCGCGGGTAGCCCCTGCTAGGGTGACGCAAGCTCGAGAACGGGCGGTGTTGCTGACGGTCTGAGCAGCCGCTCCCCGAAGATGCCTGGCCTCTGAGGCTCCCGCCTGGAGGCTCGCTTGGCGATGTCATCTGCTTCCTTGTTGGCATCTCTCGGTATGCATTGCATCTCCAACCTTCGGAAACATTGCTCCATTTTGCGTACCTCCTCCAGATATGCCTCCGTGTGCTCGTCCTTGGGCTTGTATCTTATGTTGGAGAAGCTGACGAGGAGTTGTGAATCACCTCTGATGGTGAGACACCTGACCCCCAGTGCAGCAGCGGCCTTGAGCCCAACAATTAGTCCCTCGTACTCTGCGATGTTGTTGGAAACCATCTCGCCTTGCTGGAAGCAAACTTGCACATCATAGTACAACTTGTCCTGAGTGGGAGATAATAACACGGCGCCAGCCCCCGCGCCAAGGCGCGAGAAGGCGCCGTCGAAGTATACCACCCACCCGTCCGGGACTCGACCGCGGGTGCCTTGGAAGTTGGAGACAAAGCGCTCACAAAGCTACCCCAAGGAGGAGATGGATCCCACGAGGAGGTTCAGGAGCCTGGAGCGTGCGCCATCCTTGAGAGCCTTGGGGAAACAGTTCGCCATGACCTGCTTAGTGTCGTTGGATGCCTCGATGCTCAGCTCGTAGAGTTGGAGGAACTCCGTGGGGTCGGTGGTGCCGTCGTAGCGTGGAGGCAGGTCCGGCTTGAACTTGCCGGGCCAGACGAGGCGCCGTAGCTCAAGAGCTAAGGCACGACATCCAACTACGCTCATTATAGCAGGCACGCCTGCGCCTGCAGTGCTGGTACTTGGGGCGCAGGCGCCACCACCTCCCGTGGCGCGCGGTCTTGGCACTGTGGGCCAGGAGGCCCGTGAGCCCCTGCCTGGGGATGCGGAAACACCTGGCAGCTCTCCTCGTCGCGCGCATGGGCTTTGCGGGGCAGCTCGTGTCGCGGAGTGTGGGGACCCCGACTCATAAGTCGTGATCATCGAATGCACGTGTACAGTGATCCCAGAGATCAATGCTCACTGAACAAACAGAAGCTGAATAACAAGAGTCTTACATCCATACATACCGTATTACACAAATAGGACCATTATGGTCAAGTCTTGAGTATATCATTGCAGCGGAAATCTTCAATAACAACTTGGACCCATGCCATCTGCCTTAACCCTACAAGCATTCTGACTGGGAAGCGTCCTAGATCGCATGTTCATCACCAAGAGTTCTTCAACATATCCTGTTCTTTCATGCCTGGCCAAAAAAATAACCAGTGGCAAGCCAATGAGTACTTTGAATGTACTCGCAAGCAACCCAAGTGTGATGACAGAATAATTATGCATGGCTCTATTGCTAAATTGGCAGTTTTGCGGAAAGCTAGTTTTTCATATGCAAGTATGATCAACATATAACAAGGGCATGCATGCGTCTGCAACAAGTATCAGGAGGTTACAGACATCAACATCGTGAAAGAGTCATGAAAAACTCTTGCTCACGCTCATCGTGACATTCTCACAATAACATCAACAGATTTACCCAAACCGTGTTGTTTTCCAGAAACTTATGGACATAGTCTAAGCAACACCACCCAACTGTCCTTGACCATGGCCATGGCTATTCGAATAGTTTGACACTCTGCAGAGGTCGCACACTTTACCCACTAGATCCGGGGAACTTCCATGTCATCCACGGCCCGCGCTACCTCAAGTACCCGGGGTAAGCACCCGATCACTATCTTTCCCTAGACGACACTAACACAGAGTCCACTCGATTAGTAGTAAGCTCCGTGCCCAACATTTCACATCTTAAAAATTGTGGAGACTCGCTCCCATATTCATCACATACCACTGACACGGGGTACCAATGGTGTGTTCGGTGCCCTGTAAAAACAGTCATGGCCGCCTATCCAAGCACGACCCGGCCCCGATAGTGACCTCATGTCACCCCCGTCACTAGTAATGCGGACACCATGCTAGTATCGACCTAGGTAATCAATAATGCCCTTTCCCATATAAGGGTGGAGTGGTTGCGCATGTTTGGTTGGGACGGCAATCACACATAAATCTAATCCATCTCTGTAAACAACACTTTCATCAAGCCTCGATACACTACTTCTCCACCAAGTAGTGCCCTAGTTCCTCCTCACCTCCCAGGGGCATTAGTGGCACCCACTGGGCTATTTGCAAGTATGTCATACCACACTTGTTTCTCTCAATGCATAACCCTGACCCATTTTGCGTAGCCAACTACTATAGTATACATCTATCTACTCCCACCGGCATAACCCTCATAAGAAGGTAGGGTCATGCTTGATGCAAGTTTCAATGGTAAAATAACAAAGGTACCAACCAAAGTGGTCACCACCTCTACATGATTCCGATGCATTGATAATAAGGTGCTATGAGTCATGCATAAAAAGGTTTCTCGAACATGGTCAAAGGGTTGCTAGCCCTGTCCTTTCGAGTCTTCAAACCTTCTGGTCCATCTCCAAGTACTCCGTTTATTCCGTCAACTAACGATGGAAACAATCATAATAAGCAACACAACAAGGCAAAAATAAAAGTGCTCTAAAAAATTGAGTTGGACTTTTCTAGGATACCTCTAGTCATATGAAAAATGACCAAGGTGGTTTCATTGGAGTATGATCAATGGATGGTTTGGAACATTTCAATATGAGGTAATCAGGGGATTTGTAATTTTGCAAGAAGTGTACAGAAGAATTATTTTGAAAAATGGTCAGAGGCACCTATCTAACAAGGAATGATTTTAGAAGCAGCTAGGAGTTGGTTTCACTTGATTTGGAGTTCAAATGAATTTCCTAGGATTTGGCAAAGTTGACAAATATGAAGAAATGGCTCATTATCTTGTGGGGTACAGAAAGTATTAGGAAAAATGTTCCAAAACTAAGTTTTGATATTACAAGCATCTAGGAATTTTAACCATTGCATTTGGATCAACTTTGAGCCCTCTGTGATTTTCTAAAGTTTATAACAGAAATAGAAAAATGAGATTTGATAAATATTTGTGAAGAAAAAGTCTCTGGAAAAATGTGCATGTTTCTCCAACAGGTTGATCATGATTTTTGAAACTACTAGAAATTTGAATCATCAAATTTGGAATTAATTTGAATTATTTATGGATTTTGCAAATTGTGCAGAAAGGAAAAAAAAGGAAAAGATTTTTACCCAAACATGCTAGATTGGGGCGGCTACGGCATGCACTGAGCGAGACATAGCGGGGCAACGCACTGGGCCTGGCCCAGCCGCACGACCGCACGGGGCGACAACAATGACGTCGAAGGCACCCGCCTAGAATATGCCTTGGCCTTGGGGAGACGGCTCCCGAAGAAGCCATGTCCACTTAACCTGCGGGCCCGGCCCTCAGGGTCGCCGACACGCGGGACCCATCCGTCGGGTTCATCCGCAACCTCCCGCTCGAACAGAGCAGGGGCAGGGGCGGTGTCGACGGTGGCTTGCTGGTGCCACATGCCACTGTTTCCGGAGAGCTGACCACCGGCATGCTCAGGGGACCCGACCGCGTCCATCCGTGGGTGGCACGGTCACCCAGGGGCACCGGGTTGAGCAGGGCGTCGGCCGCGGCGGACGAGGCTGACGGTGATGATGGAACTTGACGACAATACCACGGGGAGGAGAGGGAGAAGCGCGAGATGGCTTGCGGTGATGGTGGAGATGCTCTAGTGCAGTCTAGAGGGGAGGAGGAGGAGTGGTGGATGCGAATTTTGGCGGAGGCCGATGGCAAGGCTGCGACCATGGAGGTGGTTGTAGGGGACAAGCTGGAAAGTGGGTCGGTCCAGGCGGTGCACGGGAGGGAGAGAGAGCCAAAGGAGCAGCGAGAGGCTCGGGGGTGGCCTTTAAGTAGGCGGGCCACGCAGCACCGTGAGCTCATGCGCCGGCGAGGTTGTTGCCGTCGCTGCAAGCCACGGGGGAGTGCGTGGGCATGTCTGGGGTGCTCGTGGGGTTGGTCTAGGTCGAGGGGAAAGGAAAAGGTGGAGCGGGGAGTGCCAGAAGCTCCGCGTGTGTGAGCTCGCTCGCTGGAGCTCATGGTCGGCCGGTGCGCGTGCGAGGTTGACGATAGGAGGGAGAAGGAGGAGGGGGCAGACCGCGTAGCGTGTCGTGGACGTCGAGGCGACCTCGACGGACACGCTCGTTCTGCCCAATGCCGCCTGGGTGCCTCGGGAGGGCCGAGCTACAGTGCCTTGGTGCACTATAGCGCGCTCCAGAGCGTGACTTTGGCCAGCATGGGCATGTCGTTACGCCTTGTCCGTGTCCCCTAGTGTCCAACAACTCTAGGGGGTAGTAAAGAAGTGGGCTGTGGCTTTGGATGCCCTGGGGATCTAGTAGGAGAGGAGAGAGGCAGAAGAAGAGGGAGAGAGGGGTTGTCCAGGGAGGTAAATGGGGTCTTACCCCCCCCCCCCTCAATCATTGATATGAGGAGGGGAAGGAGTTCCTGGAGGTAGAGGGTGACTAGGAGCAGTTGTGGTAAACACTTGAGGCAAGGAGGAGTGGTGGAAGTGGATCAAAAGGTGATTTTGGCAAAGTGCCAGAAGGTGTTTAACGTGGTTCTGGGCAAGCAAATGATCTTCAATTGACATGAGACTTAATGGGATCAAATGGCATATAGAAATAGGGTTTCCCACCAAGTTTGAGCTCATTTGAAGAAACTTGCCAATGTAAGTTTGGTGAACCCTAGAAATCAACATAAATGGATTTTCCAAGATTAAGTTAAGCAAATCATCTCTCCTTGATGCACCACTTGGTGTAGTGTCATCATTTGGGGTTGTGAGCATGTCCACAAAATTTGAGGCCCCAAGTAAAAACTTGGCAATGTAGAGTTGTTCAAATTTGGATCTGGTTAGAAAGGGTTTTGGGGCACTTAGATCAAGTTATCCTTCTCCAAAACTTGTGCCATTTGATCTAGATGCTTAATTATACCATTTTAGCATGTGCACCAAGTTTGAGAGCATTTGGACAAGTTTGGCAATGTAAAGTTGCTCAAACTTCAAAATGGACAGAAATGGTTTTGAGGGGTTTAGATGATGTTTTCTTGATCGTCAAGGCATGAGGCTTTGTAAGATCATCAAATATGTCATATTTGACATGATAGAATTTCCCTGGAATTTTTGGAGAATATTTCCTTTGTAAATATTTCAAAGCTTGAAATATCCAGAAAGGGATTTGGAAGGATTTGCCAAATA
The DNA here is from genome assembly GCA_902687465.1 of Secale cereale. NCBI lineage: Eukaryota > Viridiplantae > Streptophyta > Magnoliopsida > Poales > Poaceae > Secale > Secale cereale. The sequence goes on along the minus strand of LR738715.1, from coordinate 393,749,025 downwards.
TTTTGAACATGACCATGTGTTGAAACTCTTATATATGGACAATATATGTCCTATGAGTTTCCCTGAATTTTGAAAAATATTTTTGAAACAGTTAAATAATTTTAATCTATTAAAGACCATTTCTGGCCTAAATAAAAAGCATGAAATAAAATATAAAAATAACTTTTAAAATTATAATTTTGTGGTTTAAGGGAGTCTTATACCTAATAGGATTCAAATATACTTTTTTAAAGATTTTTCACACCCCAAATATGGTACTTGCAGTGCAATCCTCAATTCAGCGGTTTTTGGAAAACTAAATTTAGAAAATAGTATTTGGCCAAAATATTTTTGTAAGAAAATACCATACTGTTCTATACACATGGTATGGTCATTGGGCAGAAGTTTGGAGCAACGGGATGAAGTATAAGAGTTGGAGGATTTATTTGATTTTTAGAGCACTAGCAAACAGCAAACACAAAACCAATCAAGCAAGGTCAAAAACACTCAAAAGATTTTGCCAAACCACATTTTAGCATTACTATTAGCTTAAGTGATGTGGCATGAAAATCAGGGTGTGACAGACCTACCCCCTTACAAGAATCTCGTCCCCGAGATTCCCAGACTAGGTGTGGAAAGGAATGTGGAGAATTGGAGATGGGGTAGTCTTCACTTCTTCTTGTTGGTTCTGCTTCCGAGTGGTGCTCCATGGAACCTTGAAGAAAGTTGATATATCTTGGTGTGAGCGTCCCTTCGCATGGAAATGCTTGGTTCCTTCGAGAGGAGTGGTTTGCAGATGCGCCTGGTCTTCGACGCGGAAGTTTACTTCTTGATGACGGTGGTCGGTGTAGTTCTTCCTTCTTGATATGTCAGTCTTCAAAATGTCTTCTAACCAACTGAACGGCTCTTTTCCGTCTTCGGGTAGTCAAGTATGTTTCCAAATAATGACGACACCGACTTGTCCAAGTACTCCATGAAGTCCATGGGGTACGCAAAGTAGGCTTGGGTATTGGTGGTGGTCTCGGTTGAGTATTGGCAACGGTCTTCTTGACTTAGAGTCAAGGCTGTGGTCAGGACCTGACCATGTCGTGGCTTGGTGGGGCTTAAGGGTCTCAATGATTCTAGTGTGTGAGTGAACGTTTATCATCTTATCCCTCAGCACGGTTTTTGAGATGCCAATAGTTCTACCTAGTCCTACAATCCTTATACCACCGAAAGCATCTTCTAGCATAGGTCAACTCCAATCACCACTCATGCCATACATATCCTCATGACTCCCAAAAGGAGGTCTAACAAAATTATGCATGTCTACGATCCCAAAAATCATATGTATGGCTACCCCTAAAAATCCACGGGTAGGGCATACAAGCTGCCAAGCAGGAATTAATCATGACAATCCAAGTGCTCAGCCTATTCTCGCAAGGTTTAAGATAATGCATCTCTATTCTAAGGAAACACGTCGTAAGCCACTACAAGATCTTGTTTCCTTCCTATAGATCAACTCCAACAGCCCGTTAACTTCCATCAATCCCCACATAATCCAACAATTCTACAAAACCGATGTCTACGGTGTTCCACAAGATCTCAAGTCCCTATGATATCCAAACACTTGGAAGGGCTATGCATTCTATAGTAAGTTCACCAAATTCGATTATCATGATCAAGTAAACTCCAAGATCAAGCTCATACAGATCCCTAGATAAACTCTGATAATTAATCCAATCTCCTAGTTTATCGTCCACCGAGAAACATGGAATCCTGATCGGGATCATCAGTCTAAATCCAGTTTACTCCGAACCATGTAGACATACTTAGCATCTATACCCATCCAGAATCACCTACATAAATCAAAATCTCATGTCCGCCGAGAATTCCTACATTTTCCCCCAAGTCATTCTCAAAATGTCAACTATCTCCAATCAATATCCTCCGATGAAGTCAAAACCTTATACTTCCAACAATTTCATCTTGCAATCACAATTTCCCTGCAAATCCAAGTTACTCCAGGGTGGTGATAGTTACACTACTCTATGAATCATGATCCCACCAACATGAAAACCTCACAATCCATCAAGGCCTCAGATAATTCCTCGAAGTCACTGATATAAAGTCACCACATCGTCTGTCCTATATCCTCAAATTGGTCTATCTATGGCATCGTCAGTTCTTGTGCTATATTAGGACGAAAATGTGCTCACTCACTGTGTCCACTAGTTCCATTACGAACCAAGTGTTGTGCAAGGTTGTAGAAGCTTAACTGGTTCTCTTGTAATTCTATGGGTTAGGCACATGGTTAAGGATTCGCGCTGGAGTATCTCGTGAAGTCTCAAAGGGTCTAGGAATGGGTTTTTAGTCTGGAGGGGTAAACATAACTTCACGGGGTTGCACTTGGTCGTGGAGGTTGTAGCAGAAGTCTTCATTGTTAGTTGGTTGCCGAGTTGGAATCCTTGGTACTTCTTGTCTTGCTGGTCTTCAGTTGAGGAGATAGAAAAGAGGGAAAAGGCAGCATAGAGGGGGAGAATGCCTAAAGGGGGTGCTATAGTGCAAGTGCAATCAAACAGGTGCAAAAAGGGCGAAACAAAGGAAACAAGGAAAGGAAGATGATATAGCCATGTACTTGTTGCCTAGGGCAAAAGTACGACTTATATCAAAACACAAACAAATAAAATCAAGCAACACACAATCATGGTTCTATTCGAACCATCATACAGACTCGACTGCGCATAGGGGGTACACGACTCATCCTACCCTAGGGGTTCTCGGACTAGTAGTCGCGCCTTGTGCCTCGTGCAGTCTTTTGAATTTCCTCAGGTGTTGATATGTCCCTTGTAGTTGTTTGATGAACGATCCGGGTTAAGCCCGAAGAATCTTCAACAACTTCTCGCCTGATGAGGTGATGCGGTGAAGGTGTCTCCTTGTAGATGGCATTGCCTTGGTCTTCTCTTGTCTCTTTAATCATGACGATCCCCTGTGCCTTCTAGGGCATCGAGGGTACCAAGTAGGAAATCCTTTATGCAATGATATTAACAAGGCATAGTAGAGGTTCAACATGTCGGTTACGTTGATGACAACATCGACACCAAGAGCGGGGGACGAAGAGAACCGTTTTCCTGCTCACTATAGTGAGGCGGACCAAATGGCGAGGTTCTCATCCACCAGTGGTTGCCGATACAACAACGGTAGTGACAAGGTTACTCTGTTAGTGATGTATATCATGATCTTGCATAACTCATGCCATGTTCATCGTAGGCCAAGGTTGCACCATCTTGGGGCAGTGTCAAGGGTGTCACCATCTTCTAGGTCTTCATGTCCTCATTCCTCGAGGATGTATCTTCTGTTGGCATCATCTTGTTATGGTGTCGCCAATATCATGTCCAGAAGAGGTGGGTGAGTGTTTGTCAAGGTATCATCCTTCTAGATTATCCACGATGATTACAGAAAACCCGGTGGTCAGGGGCATAAGGGATCTAACGACCAACAATTTTGAAGGGGGAAGAGATCAATAAGGAAAGTATAGCCTAGTTTTCGAAAAACTGAGAAGGGAAGAGAAGTATAGATAGTTTTAAAAACTAGCAATAGTTTTGGAAATAGTTTCACCCTAACTAACGACAGTGCTAACTAAGGCTTCCTACAGTCAGGATGGCTCTGATACCAGCAATGTGGGGACCCCGACTCATAAGTCGTGATCACCGAATGCACATGTACATTGATCCCATAGATCAATGCTCACTGAACACACAGAAGCTGAATAACAAGAGTCTTACATCCATACATACCGTATTACACAAATAGGACCATTATGGTCAAGTCTTGAGTATATCATTGCAGCAAAAATCTTCAATAACAACTTGGACCCATGCCATCTGCCTTAACCCTACAGGCATTCTGACTGGGAAGCGTCCTAGCTCGCATGTTCGTCACCAAGAGTTCTTCAACATATCCTGTTCTTTCATGCCTGGACAATAAAATAACCAGTGGCAAGCCAATGAGTACTTTGAATGTACTCGCAAGCAAACCAAGTGTGATGACAGAATAATTATGCATGGCTCTACTGCTAAATTGGCAGTTTTGAGGAAAGCTAGTTTTTCATATGCAAGTATGATCAAGATATAACAAGGGCATGCATGCGTCTGCAACAAGTATCAGGAGGTTACAGACATCAACATCGTGAAAGATTCATGAACAACTCTTGCTCACGCTCATCGTGACTTTCTCACAATAACATCAACAGATTTACCCAAACCGTGTTGTTTTCCGGAAACTTATGGACATAGTCTAAGCAGCACCACCCAACTGTCCTTGACCATGGGCACGGATATTCGAATAGTTTGACACTCTGCAGAGGTTGCACACTTTACCCACTAGATCCGGGGAACTTCCGTGTCATCCACGACCCGCGGTACCTCAAGTACCCAGGGTAAGCACCCGATCTCTATCTTTCCCTAGACGACACTAACACAAAGTCCACTCGATTGGTAGTAACCCCCGTGCCCAACATTTCACATCTTAAAAATTTTGGAGACTCGCTCCCATATTTATCACATACCACTGACATGGTGTACCAACGGTGTGTTCGGTGCCCTGTAAAAACAGTCATGGCCGCCTATTCAAGCACGACCCCGCCCCTAGAGTGACCTCATGTCACCCCCATCACTAGTAATGCGGGCACCATGCTAGTATCGACCTAGGTAATCAATAATGCCCTTTCCCATATAAGGGTAGATTGGTTGCGCATGTTTGGTTGGGACGGTAATCACACATAAATCTAATCCATCTCTGTAAACAACACTTTCATCAAGCCTCGGTACACTACTTCTCCACCGAGTAGTGCCCTAGTTCCTCATCACCGCCCAGGGGCATTAGTGGCACCCACTGGGTTATTTGCAGGTATGTCATACCACACTTGTTTCTCTCAATGCATAACCCTGACCCATTTTGCGTAGCCAACTATTATAGCATACATCTATCTACTCCCACCGGCATAACCCTCATAAGAAGGTAGGGTCATGCTTGATGCAAGTTTCAATGGTAAAGTAACAAAGGTACCAACCAAAGTGGTCACCACCTCTACACGATTCCGATGCATTGATAATAAGGTGCTATGAGGCATGCATAAAAAGGTTTCTCGAACATGGTCAAAGGGCTGCTTGCCTTGTCCTTCCGAGTCTTCAAACCTTCTGGTCCATCTCCAAGTACTCCGTTTATTTCGTCAACTAACGATGGAAACAATCATAATAAGCAACACAACAAGGCAAAAATAAAAGTGCCCTAAAAATAGGAGTTGGAATTTTCTAGGATACCTCTGGTCATATGAAAAATGACCAAGGTGGTTTCATTGGAGTATGATCAATGGATGGTTTGGAACATTACAATATGAGGTAATCAGGGGATTTGTGGATTTGCAAGAAGTGTACAAAAGAATTATTTTGAAAAATGGTTAGAGGCACCTATCTAACAAGGAGTTGGTTTCACTTGATTTGGAGTTCAAATGAATTTCCTAGGATTTTGCAAAGTTCACAAATATGAAGAAATGGTTCATTATCTTGTGGGGTACAGAAAGTATTAGGAAAAATGTTCCAAAACTAAGTTTTGATATTACAAGCATCTATGAATTTGAACCATTGCATTTGGATCAACTTTGAGCTCTCTGTGATTTTCTAAAGTTTATTATAGAAATAGAAAAATGAGATTTGATAAATATTTGTGATGAAAAAGTCTCTGGAAAAATGTGCATGTTGCTTTAACAGGTAGATCATGATTTTTGAAACTACTAGAAATTTGAATCATCAAATTTGGAGTTAATTTTAATTATTTATAGATTTTACAAATTGTGCAGAAAGGAAAAAAAGGAAAAGCATTTTACCCAAACAGGCTGGATCGGGGCGGCTACCGCGTGCACTGAGCGAGACATAGCGGGGCAACGCACTAGGCCTGGCCCAACCGCACGACCGCACGGGGCGACAACGATTATGTCAAAGGCGCCTGGCTAGAATATGCCTTGGCCTCGGGGAGACGGCTCCCGAAGAAACAGTGTCCACTTAACCTGCGGGCCCGGCCCTCAGGGTCGCCGACACGCGGGACCCATCCGTCGGGTTCATCCCCAACCTCCCGCTCGAACAGAGCAGGGGCAGGGGCGGTGTCGACAGCGGCTTGCCAGTGCCACATGCCACTGTTTCCCGTGAGCTGACCACAGGCGTGCTCAGGTGACCCGGCCGCTTCCAACCGTGGGTGGCACGGTCGCCCAGGGCACCGGGTTGAGCAGGGCGTCGGCCGCGGCAGACAAGGCTGGCGGTGATGATGGAACTCGGCGGCAAGACCACGGGGAGGAGAGGGAGCGCGAGATGGATTGCGGTGATGGTGGAGATGCTCTGGTGCAATCCAGAGGGGAGGAGGAGGAGTGGTGGATGCGAATTTTGGCGGAGGCCGATGGCAAGGCTCCGATCATGGAGGTGGTTGTAGGGCACGAGGAGGAAAGTGGGTCGGTCCAGGGGGTGCACGGGAGGGAGAGAGAGCCAAAGGAGCAGCGAGAGGCTCGGGGTTGGCATTTAAATAGGCGGGCCACGGAGCACCTTGAGCTCATGCACCGGCGAGGCTGTTGTCGTCGCTGCAAGCCAAGGGGGCGCGTGTGGGCGTGTCTGGGGTGCTTGTGGGGTTGGTCTAGGTCGAGGAGAAACGAAAAGGGGGAGCGGGGCGTGCCAGAAGCTCCGCGCGTGTGAGCTCGCTCGCTGGAGCTCGCGGTCGGCCGGTGCGCGTGCGAGGGAGACGATAGGAGGGAGAAGGAGGAGGGGGCAGACTGCGTAGCGTGTCGTGGACGTCGAGGCGACCTCGACGGACACGCTCTCTCTGCCTAATGCCGCCTGGTGCCTCGGGAGAGCCGAGCTACAGTGCCTTGGCACACTGTAGCACGCTCCAGAGCGCGACTTTGGCCAGCATGGGCGTGTCGTTGCGCCCTGGCCGTGTCCCCCAGTGTCCAAGAGCTCTAGGGGGTAGTAAAGAAGTGGACTGTGGCCTTGGATGCCCTGGGGAGCCAGTAGGAGAGGAGAGAGGCAGAAGAAGAGGGAGAGAGGGGCTGTCCAGGGAGGTAAATGGGGTTTTACCCCTCCCCCATCAATCATTGATCTGAGGAGGGGAAGGAGTTCCTGGAGGTAGAGGGTGACTAGGAGCAGTTGTGGTAAAAATTTGAGGCAAGGAGGAATGGTGGAAGTGGATCAAAAGGTGATTTTGGCAAAGTGCCAGAAGGTGTTTGATGTGGTTCCGGGCAAGCAACTGATCTTCAATTGACATGAGACTTAATAGGATCAAATGGCATATAGAAATAGGGTTTCCCACCAAGTTTGATCTCATTTGAAGAAACTTGCCAATGTAACTTTGGTGAACCCTAGAAATCAACAGAAATGGATTTTCCAAGATTAAGTTAAGCAAATCATCTCCCCTTGATGCACCACTTTGTGTAGTGTCATCATTTGGGGTTGTGAGCATGTCCACAAAATTTGAGGCACCAAGTTTGAGAGCATTTGGACAAGTTTGGCAATGTAAAGTTGCTCAAACTTCAAAATAGACAGATATGGTTTTGACGGGATTAGATGATGTTTTCTTGATCTTCAAGGCATGAGGCTTTGAAAGATCATCAAATATGTCATATTTGACATGATAAAATTACCCTGGAATTTTTGGAGAATATTTCCTTTGTAAATATTTCAAAAGCTTGATATATCCAGAAAAGGTTTTGGAAGGATTTGCTAAATATTTTGAACATGACCATGTGTTGAAACTCTTATATATGGACAATATATGTCCTATGTGTTTCCCTGAATTTTGAAAAATATTTTTGAAACAGTTAAATAATTTTAACCTATTAAAGACCATTTCTGGCTTAAAGAAAAACCATTTAAATAAAATATAAAAATAACTTTTAAAATTATAATTTTGTGGTTTAAGGGATTCCTATACCTAATAGGATTCAAATATACTTTTTTAAAGGTTTTTCACACCCCAAATAAGGTACTTGCAGTGCAATCCTCAATTCAGGGGGTTTTGGAAAACTAAATTTAGAAAATACTATTTGGCCAAAATATTTTTGTAAGAAAATACTATACTGTTCTATACACATGGTATGGTCATTGGGCAAAAGTTTGGAGCAAGGGGATGAAGTATAAGAGTTGGAGGATTTATTTGATTTTTAGAGCACTAGCAAACAACAAACACATAACCAATCAAGCAAGGTCAAAAACACTCAAATGTTTTTGCCAAACCACATTTTAGCATGACTATTAGCTTAAGTGATGTGGCATGAAAATCAGGGTCTGACACGGAGCCTCGCGCCGGACCTTCTGGCCGGCGTCGTTGAGTGGAGGCGGAGCAGGGACTCCGTAGCCTTCGTTCCCCGCCTGGGGCGACAGGGGATGGGAGGAGTGCGTTGGTGCAGGTGCTTCCCCAGCGACATTGACGAGCTCGGTGATGCGGTGGAGCCGCTCGTCGTAGAGGTCATCAGCCGGGCAGCGCGGCAGCTCCCGCGCCATTGACAGCACAAGCTGCTGATGGACCGGCCCGCGGCGGACCAGCGAGGACGACGGCACGGCCGGCGAGGGTTAAGGCGTCACCGTGCAACCATCGCGCCGCACGGACAGCGGCAGCGACGAGTCCTGCTGCTCGTGGATGGCCAGGTCGGTGGCAGCGTTGGTGACCGGCGAGTTGGGGTGGGCGATGCACCGTTGCCCGCGTGCGCCGTCCGAGCGATGTTCGCGGCGCGGTGGGCGGCACGAGCTCGGCGTGTGTCCACCATGGCTGTGGAGCGAAGTCGACGACGAGAACGGGACGAGGTCGTCGGAGTGGCGAGATCTTGAGACGCCCCCTACCTAGCGCACCAAATGTCAGATTACGGACTCCGCAAACCCAAGAAGTTTGAACACAGGGGCGTGAACGAAGATCTCTCCCGCTCACATCTACCTAGCGTCTCACCCTCGCCCGGTGAAGAGATTCAAGCAAACAACAAGTAAAGCACGCAAGAGTTTACCCAGGTTCAGGCCACCTTGTGGTGTAAATCCCTACTTCCTGCTTTGGTGGATTGGCCCCTGGAGGGCTAGAATATGAACTAGTACAGTGGTTCCTGGGCTCAGGAGGAGAGCTCAGGAGGGTCGGGAGGCAAGAGCTCTTGCTCCTTTGCGTGGTGGCAGTTTATGGATCTCCCCCTCTATGATGGGGGTCCTAGCTACTTATATAGGCGGCCAGGGTCCTCTTCCCCCGAAATGTTTAGGCGGGAAGGGATCCCACAACGGCCACTTCGGGCGGGAACACAAGGACGTTCCTACCATGACAAAAGCAGTCTTCGCCTGCAAAAGGATCAGGCGGTGACGCGGTGGTGGGCTCGGCGGTGACATCCTCCCTATCGTCTTTGCGATCTTCGGTCTTGTTGCACCAATGGGGAAACCTTTGTCCCACTCCTCGGGATCCTGCGTCTGCGCTGCCTCCTTTGCATCGAAATGGCAACTGCGCCGCTGGCGTAGTGCGTCATTGCTTGCGTCACGGCCTCCTCCTGATGCAGGCTTGGCCTTGCATTCTCCGCCCCTCCGGAGCACCTTGCCGAAGCCGCTCCCGAGGGGGTCTTGACGTTGTTCTCCTCGCGAGGTCTAGCCCCCTCACGAGGGTCTTGAGCAACTGGTTGATCAGCTTGGCCATACCAGTCCGCGGCAGGAGCGCGCTGCGGCCCGCAGACAGGGAAGGTTGGATACCCTGGTTCCCAGGACGACGATAGTTTTTGCCATATAAAAGTTAGAATACAGTAGATATAATACAATTACAAAATAAGAATTGGTTTGCTATAGTACTTAGAGTAAAGATTAGTTTTGTTATACTAACGGATCTCACGATGTTTTGTTGAGTTTTGTGTTATTGAAGTTTTCTAGTTTTGGGTGAGATTGTGATGGATGAAGGAATAAGGAGTAGAAAAAAGGCTAAGCTTGGGCATGCCCGAGGCACTACAAGATAATATTCAAGAAGTATCAAGCAACTAAGCTTGCGGATGCGCCCGAGTCGCAAACCCTCTTTCTTATAACGACCATCGATATTTTACATGAGACTATATTTTTATTTGTCACATATTATGAGTTCTGCATGGAGCGTCTTGTATGATATGAGTCTTTGCTTGTTTTTATTTTAAATTTTTAATAAGTACCCTTGCTGTACACACCTATTTGAGAGAGCCAAATTATGCTATGCTTGCTCGTATGCTTCACTTAAAAAAATTAGACCCTTGGAATTGCTCTAGTGCTTCACTTATATCCTTTTAAGCACAGTATGCTTTGTAATTTTTGAAGAAATTATATCTTGCTTGACTTAGATTAATTTTAGAGAGAGAAATATGATGCTCGTGTTCTTCACTTATATTTTTTTGAGCTTATCAAAAGCAACATATGAAACTAGTCCCAAAGTGATATATATTCAAGAGGGGTATAATAAAAACTTTCATGACGATCATTGGACAAAATAAAGTTGATTATTTGTAATAGTTTTGAGATATGATGATAGTGATATGTGAGACATGTTAATGAGTAATTATGTTTTAGTAGGAATATTGATGTTAAGGTTGTGATTACCTATGCAAGCACAAAAGTCAATAGTTATGCAATGAAATTACATCCTACTTGTGGTGCATTATTCGTTGTTATTTATGCTCAATGCTCGCTTATGTATTTTTTCATTTCTTGGTTGGTCGCTTCTCAATCTATTTCTGAGCCTCCACTTGTACTAAGTAGAAATACTACTTGTGCATCCAAACTCTAAAAACCCAGGTTTTCCACATGAGTCCACCATACCTACCTATATGCGGTATTCCCTTGCCGTTCTAAGCAATTTTTTATGTGCCATCTCTAAATTTCAAAATAAGCTTGTCTTTTGTGTGCCCGTACCACTCATGAAGCGGCGAGGGGTGGCTAATATTTTTCATGCTAGATTTGTTATTCTCAAGATGAGTGTTTATTCACTTTTCATTGCACGAGAGTATGGCGGTAATAGGGTTTCACAGTCCCGAAATGAAAAATTTAATTTAATTTATGTTGTCAAATAATAAATTCATTGGAAAATGTTGGTATGGAGGGCACCCGTGGATACGGTTAGCCATGGCTTGTGAAAGTTTGGTGGAAATAGGAATAAACTTTATTTTATGTTTGAGAACCGCCTATGATATATCTGGCATGGGAAGTGTTGGGACCTCTAAGTCGTTCTCGTTGACAAGAAAAGCATGCCACCCAAAATAATTTTATCTCTCAATTTAAGCTTTGAGCTCTGGCACCTCTACAAATCCCTACTCCCCTTTGCAAAGGGCCTATCTTTTACTTTATGCAAATTTATTTTTATTTGAGTCTCCATCTTCTCTTATAAAGCACCAACTAAGGGTACTATGATCGTACTTGAGCATTGGTTGTAGCTAATATGCGAGTGTGTTTCATGAGTGGATCAATGATTTAGCATGATGGGCTAGGGATAACTTGCTTTAGTATTGATATTTCGAAAGGTATGGTTGCTTGTTGGTATGCTTGAGTATTAAAGTCTTCATGTCAAAACTAGACTATTGCTTTGAACCATATAAAAGTCCAATTGTCCATGCTGTAAAGAAAAGAATATGTGATGGACATGATAGGTAACATCCCACATCAAAAATTATGTTTTTATCATTTACCTACACGAGGACGACCAGAATAAAGCTTGGGGATGCTGATACGTCTCCAACGTATCTATAATTTTTGATTGTTCCATGTTGTTATTTTATCATTCTTGGAAGTTTTACAATCATTTTATATCATTTTTTGGGACTAACCTATTAACATAGTGCCAAGTGCCAGTTGTTGTTTTCTGCTTGTTTTTTTATATCACAGAAAATCAATATCAAATGGGGTCCAACTGCAGTGAAACTTTTTCTGGATTTTTTTGGACCAGAAGACATCAGATGGGCTAGAGAAGCACCTGGGGGGTGCCTCGAGGGGAGCACAACCCACCAGGGCCACCAGGCGCGCCTCGGTGGGTTATGCCCACCTCAGTGGCCTCCCACACTGCGTCTTTGCTCTATAAATGCCCAAATATTCTGAAAATCCTAAGGTGGGGGGTCGACGAAATTTTATTACAGCCGATGCAGGCTTCTTTATCCACGAGATCCAATCTAGAGCCCATTTCTGGCACTACACCGGAGGGGGAAACAATCACCTGTGGCCATATTCATCATCACGGCGGCCACCATGTTGAGGAGGGAGTAGTTCACCCTCAAGGCTGAGGGTTTGTACCAGTAGCTATGTGTTTAATCTCTATCTCGGATGTATCATGGGCTTTGTTAATATAGTCGGATCATATGGTGTTTTCCCCTCTCTATCTTGTGATGAATTGGGTTTGCCCTTTGAGATATTTTGGATTAAATAGTTTTATGGATTTGAGAACACTTGATGTATGTCTTGCTATGAATACGTGTGGTGACAATGCGGTATCATATTGATTCACTTGATGTGCCTTTTGGCACTCAACTCGCGGATTCCTTGGGTGACATTGGGGTAATCTATGCAGAGGGGTCGATGCATGTTCTTGTCTTTCATTCTCTGGTAGAAATCCTGGGGCACTCTTTGATGTTCTTTGTGTTGGATTTAGTAGTATGAATCTGAATTTTTTGGGTGTTATTTTAGTATGAACTCTTGATAGATTGATCGAAAAGAATAGCTTGTGTTACTTTAGTACGAACTCTTGATAGATCGATCAAAAAGAATAACTTGGTGTTATTTTAGTACGAACTCTTGGATAGATCGATCGCAAAGAATAGCTACAAACAATTTCTTCTTATGTTCTCCGCTAGATAGGAACTTTGGAGTGATTCTTCATCGCACGTTGATGGATGGTTATGTGATCCGATTATATTAGGATTGTTGAGAGATAGTACTAGCGAAAGTACGGACCCTAGGCCTTGTTTTGAAGAATTGCAATCCGTGTGTGCTCTATTTTATCACTTGCTACCATGTTGTTTTTATTGTCCCTATTACAAAAATCAGTATCTACTATCCATATTATAGTTGTATCACCATCTCTTCGCCGAACTAGTGCACCTATACAATTTACCATTGTATTTGGTGTGTTGGGGACACAAGAGACTTTTTATTATTTGGTTGCAGGGTTGTTTAAGAGAGTCCATCTTTATGCTACACCTTCCACGGATTGATAAACCTTCGGTCATCCACTTCATGGAAATTTGCTACTATCCTACAAAACTCTACGCTTGGATGCCCAACACAAGTCTATAAGAACAAGTTGCGTAGTAGACATCAGTGCTCGACAGCACGATTGGACCAAGCCCGGGGGCTCCTGTCAGTGCAACAAACACTCGCGTAAGTTGCTCGGACCATACACAAGCACGACAACAAGGAAATAATCTTCATCAAGCGTCTAAGACAAGAACCAAGCCAGAGAGAGTTAGAGAGCCCTTTGGAGAGTCTAAGGGCGGATCAAGAAGATCAAAGGCAAACCAAGGGAACATAATTCCATTAAGGGAAAGCCTTCCTTGCCCGGCAGGCACCCGGTCGGGTCGAGACCTCCCCAAGGAAAAGTCCATGCTTTCCCCAACAGGCTTGGCGAGGCCCCCAGGGGCAGATCTCCCCGCCAAGGCTCCATCGCGCCACCGCACAGTGAAGCAAGTCACTTATGAGTGTGGTGTCGAGCCCCCATGTGATTAAGTTGTTGTCATTTGACACGTGGACACCATTTGGAAGAGAAATCCCACATGTGTGACACCCATCTAGTGGTGTGTCATGTAGGCAGACAAGAAGGTGGTTGAGCAGCGCGGCACGCTTGCCAGGCTGCCTCCTTATCACGACACCTAGCAGTGCATTTAATGCACTTTGTCCTAACTGCCAGAGTTAGGTATGATAGCACTGCTAGCTATCTAATCGACCAATAGTGACTATTTTTCCACTGTGGACGCCCCTTAAACTATAAAGGGAGGCCCGAAGCAAACTAGAAAGGGATTCAGACCGTTGTACACTCTTACGCGCGTAGCTGCTCTCCCCGAGGCAACCTTGCCGGGCTTGGGTGTTCCGTGTTCGTCGTGGTCCCGCATCCAATCCACCAAAGCAGGAGTAGGGCTTTACGCTTCACAGCGGCCTGAACCTGGGTGAAAACAACCGGCGTCACCCCCTATCGTTCTTCTCCATGATCTCCGTTGTTCATGCAATGTGCCCTACCCCCTTGCCAAACAACAAGGGGCTGATGGCCCCATAGGTGATTGTGTTTTCCCGTGATAGACTGTTGTCTCAAGATCATCGTCCTATGGCTAGGTTTCGTCAAGTTCGTGTGAGCGGGAAAGGATGGACACAGGGATTTACCTAGGTTCAGGCCACCTTGCTGTGTAAAACCCTACTTATGCTTTGTGGTGGATTGCCTCACGAGGAGGCTAAGCATGAATTAGTACAAGACTGATGCCTCGGGAGGGCTCAAGATCTAATGGGTTCAATCCTTCTCTATCATGGAGACTAACCTATATTTATCCTGGCCATGGTCCTCTTCCCTAGGAGCACAAGGCGGGAAGGGTTGCCACAACAGCCAAATTTGAAGGGGGACAACAGTACATCTTATCCTGACTAAAGGTGGTCTTCGCCTGCAAAGTTTCTGGTTGTGATGTGGAGGTGGGTTCGGTGATAACATCCATCCTGCCGAGCTAATGGTCTTGGTCTTGTTGAACTGGAATGGCTCCTTTTGGGGGATTCCTTGGGAATTCGTGTATGACATTTCCTCCTTAGCACAAAAGAGGAAACTGTCTTGAATTGCGCCCACTGGCGCCCGCCTGGTCTTGGTCGTCACGGCTTACGTCAGCCTATGCCTCATGAGGAAGGAACTTGCATAGAGATCTCCGCTCCATGAAAGGCACGCTCGGGAAGATGCCCCTCGAGAGGTCTTGATGTCTTTCTCCTCCCACGGCCAGGGGCCCTCACGAGGGTCTTGTCCTTGGGGTCTTGAAGCTGGGCCGTACCGGGCCGTCGACGAAGCCACATCCTGGGCCACATGCATGCAAGTATGGGTACCCCCGATCCCAGAACACCGACAGAGGCCGCTGGGTTCCCAGCCCCTGCCAAGAAAGAAAAGAAAGCTGGCAAGGACGCCGACAAGGACCCCGGGAAGCGCGCCTCTCCGGAGTGCGTCATGCTTGGCAGTCACTTGCTTGAAAGTTCTACGAACAAGAAGCCCAGAGCTGCTCCCCCCGTAGTGAAGAAATTTGTGGCAAGGCAAGACAGCACCGATGGTACCTTCATCATTAGTGCCACCCTTGATGACAAATCGAAAAGCACCCTTGTTGCCTTCCTGCGGGCGAATGTCGATGTGTTTGTCTGGCAACCATCGAACATCCTCGGCGTTCCCAGGGAGGTAATCAAGCACCACCATGCTGTTTGCCCTAATGCTCGTCCCGTCAAGTAGAAGGTCAAGAAACAAGCTTTGGAGAGGCAGCAGTTCATCACCAAAGAGATCGAGAATCTTGAAGTAGCTGGTTTGGTCAGAGGAGTGTTGCATCCAACTTGGATAGCAAATCTTGTGGTGGTACGTAAGGCAAATGGGAAGCAGAGATTTTGCATTGACTTCACTGACTTGAACAAAGCCTGTCCGAAGGATCCCTTCCCCTTGCAGCGTATCGAGCAGATCGTCTATGCCACCCTCGGGTGTGATTTGCTCTCCTTCCTTGATGCATACTACGGCTACCATCGGATCTTCATGGACAGAGAGGATGAGGATAAAACTGCATTTATAACCCCATGTGGAATGAACTGCTTTGTGCGTATGCCTTTCTGGCTAAAAAATGTTGTTCAACATTTGGGGGTGCCATGCCATGCATATTGGTTTTGAACCCTAGCTGCATAGGAACATAGAAGCTTACATGGATGATATTGTGGTCAAGACTAGAGATAAGGCTACGCTGATCACAAACTTGGAAGAGACCTTCGCGAATCTGCGCAAGGCCAACTTGAAGCTCAACCCAAGAAGTGCATGTTCAGTGCCAGTACGACAAGCTCCTTGGATTTTCCGTGTCTCCGCAAGGGATAGAAGCCAACCCCAAAAATATCAAGGCAATAGAGCAGATCCAAGGCCCGAAAACTGTCAAGGACGTAAGGCGCTTGGAGGGCTGCATTGCTGCGCTAAGTAGGTTCATTTCAAAATCCGCTGAGCATGCCTTGCCATTCTTCAAAATCTTGAAGAAGGCTGGCCCGATAAAGTGGACTCTAGAAGAAGAAGCAGCACTCGAAGATTTGAAGGCCTACCTCTCACCTGCTCCAACCTTGGTCGTGCCTAAACGACAAGAGCTGCTGATTCTTTACTTAGCAGCAATGAATCAAGTGATTATTTTTGCGTTAGTGGCGCACAGAGAGGTAGGCATCAGCAACGATGAATCCTCAGAGCCACCTAATGGCCAGACGGACCTATCCCTGCTATATCCCGACGGCGGTAAGGGGAGCGGATCCCAAGCAACTGTTGATGACCAAGTGACATTGTCAAAGAAGAAAATGGTGCAGCAACCAGTGTACTCTGTTAGTTCCCTCTTGCAGGGGGCTAGATCAAGATACTCTGGGGTGCAAAAGCTGAGCTTTGGCCTCCTCATGGCCTTAAGGAAGCTACGCCACTACTTCCATGCCCACTAAATCACAATTGTCACCCTCTTCCCATTATAGCGTATTTTGAGGAACGTACAGGCTATTGGCAGGATAGTGGAATGGGCACTGGAAATTTCAGGTTTTGCCTTGAAGTTTGAAACCACGGCAACCATCCAGAGCAGAGCACTGGCAGAGTTAATCATGGAGTGGAGGCCAACACCAGATGAAAAGGTACCAGAAACATCTCTCCTCGACAGGGAAACCCCAAGGAGTGGATCATGTACTTTGATGGTGCTTTCTCGCTGCAAGGCGCTGGGGCTGGAGTGTTGCTTGTCGCACCCACCAGAGAGCATCTCAAGTACGTTATTCAGGTGCACATCCCCAGGGAAGATGCCACTAACAATGCCACAGAAAACGAGGGACTCCATGCCGGCCTTAGGATCGCCATAGAGTTGGGAATAAGGAAGTTGATCATCTATGGCTACTCTTAGCTCGTGGTGAAGCAAGTCAACAAGGATTATCAGATCCCACTGATGGAGGCAAATGTAGAAGAAGTTACAAAGATGGAAGAACACTTTGACGGGCTGCAAGCAGAGCAAATACCTCATGCGGAGAACATCATTGTTGATCACCTGTCAAAGTGCGCTGCTCAGAAGCTGCCTATAGAACCAGGGACTTTTCTCCTCCGCCTAACTCAACCATCAGTTTCCCCGTCAGTGATAGCCAGGAAAATAAGAAAATTTAACACCGACAGCCATTTCTCGACAGAGCTTCCCAAAGCCGCCGGCGAGAATGTTGCTGGGGAGAATCTGATGGTGGATAACGCGTTGTACAGAAAGAGGCCGAATGGAGTAAAGCTAAAGTGCATAAGCCGGGAAGATGGACTGACGATGTTTTCGGCGTCCTGGGAACCAGGGTACCCAGACTTGCTTGCCTGCGGCCCGCGACGCGCTCCTACTACGACCAGGTACGGCTGGACTGATCGACCAGATGCTTAAGACCCTCGCGAGGGGGCTAAGCCTCGCGAGGAGAATGACACCAAGACCCTCTCAAGAGCGGCCTCGGCTAGGCTGCTCCGGAGGGGCGGAGAATTCAAGGCCAAGCCTGCCTCAGGAGGAGGCACTGACGCGAGCAGTGATGCACCATGCCAGCGGGTGCCAGCGCATGCCAGTGGCGCATTTGCCGTTTTGGTTCAAAGGAGACAACGCATGCGCAGGTTCCCGAGGGGCGAGACAAAGGTTTCCCCTTCGGTGCAACAAGACCGAAGACCGCAAGGATGACAGGGATGATGTCACCACCGAGCCCACCATCGCGTCATCGTCTGATCTCTTTGCAAGCGAAGACCGCTTTTGTCAGGATAAGAGCGTCCTTGTGTTCCCGCTCAAAATGGCCGTTGTGGGATCCCTTCCTGCCTAAACATTTCGGGGGAAGAGGACCCTGGCCGCCTATATAAGTAGCTACGATTTCCACTGTGGAGGGAGGCGAGATCTAGAGAGACCTCATCTCGAACACCCCACCTTCACTTGAAGGAGCAAGAACACTTGCCTCCTGACCCTTTTGATCTCTCCTCCTGAGCTCAAGAACCACTGTACTTGTTCATACTCAAGCCCACCTGAGGCTAATCCACTCAAGCAGGACATAGGGTATTACACCGCAAGGTGACCTGAACCTGGGTAAACTCGTGTGTGCTTTTACTTGTTGCTTGCTTGAATCTCACCAGCGGGCGAGGGCGTGGCGCTAGGTACACGCGAGCGGGAGAGATCTTTGTTCACACCCCTGTGTTCGAACTTCTTTGGGTTTGCGGAGCCCGTAATCCAACATTTTGCGCGCCAGGTAGGGGGCGTGTCGAAATCTTGCCTCTCCGACGACCTCGTCCCGCTCTCGTTCGTCGACCTCACTTCACCGCCATGGTGGACACACGCCGAGTGCGCGCCACCAACGTCACTCAGACGGCGCCTACGGGCAACGGTGCACCGCTCCGCCCCAACTCACCAGTCGCCAACGCTGCCACCGACCCGGCCGTCCATGAGCAGCAGGACTCGTCGCTGCCGCTGTCCGTGCGGCGCGATGGCTGCACGGTGACACCATTACCCTCGCCGGCCGCAGCGTCGTCCTCGCTGATCCGCCGCGGGCTAGTCTACCAGCAGCCTGCGCTACTGATGACGTGGGAGCTCCTACGCTATCGTCGAGCGGACGACCTCTATGACGAGTGGCTCCACCGCATCACCGAGCTTGTCAACGCTACCGGGGAGGTACCTGCACTAACTCACTCCTCTCGTCCTCCGTCGCTCATGGCGGGGAACATGCACCACGGTGTCCAGCTCCACTTCCACTGCACGGCGCTGGCCAGGGGCTCACACGCGAGGCTCCATGGCGAGAGCAGCCCCGCAGGGCCCCTGCGCGCGACGAGGAGAGCTGCCAGGTGGTCCCGCGTCCCCATGCAGAAGCTTGCGGGCTCCCCGTTCCACAACACTAGAACCGTGCACCACAGGAGGTGGTGGCGCCTGTACCCCAGGAACCAGCACCGCAGGCGTAGGGGGCGCCAGCAATCATGAGCGTGGCTGGATGTTGCGCCCTAGCTCCAGAGCTGCGGCGCCTCGTCTGGCCCGGCAAGTTCAAGCCGGATCTGCCTCCACGCTACAATGGCACTTCCGACCCCGCAGAGTTCCTCCAGCTCTACGAGCTGAGCATCGAGGCGTCCAACGGCACCAAGCAGGTCATGGCGAACTGGTTCCCCATGGCCCTCAAGGACGACGCTCGCTCCTGGCTCCTGAACCTTCCTGCAGGATCCATCTCCTCCTGGGGGGAGCTTCGTGAACGTTTCGTTGCCAACTTCCAAGGTACCCACGAACGAGCCCCGGCGGCCGCGGATCTGCGCCGCGTGAAGCAGCAACCTGGGGAGACCCTACAGAAGTACATCCAGCGTTTCAACACCATGCGCCTCAAGATCCCCAGGGTGTCGGACGAGGCCATCATCTCGGCGTTCCCCGACGGTGTCCGCGACGTCAGGATGAAGGAGGAGCACCCATCCACGAGGACATGTGCACGGCCCTCGAGATGTTCAACCTCGCGGAGAAGTGCGCCAGGGCAGAGGAAGGCCGACTCTCTCTCCTGGAGCCGCCTGAAGCGGAGGCTGACGACAAGAAGGCCAAGGCCAAGGAAGCAAAGCGCAAGGGACCCGCCGTGCCGGCTGCGGAGCCAGAAGTGAAGCGTGGCTGCGGCTACAATGACCACCCTAGAGACAATCGTCCGTATTGCATCTTCCACAATGTTCACAACCACAACACCAACGACTGCCAAGAACCCAGGGTGATGCGTGACGGGCGCGTCAGGCAGCGTCTTGAGCGCGACAACCGTGGCTACGGCCGCGGAGGGGGCCGTGGTGGAGGACGCTGGGATGACACGAACTCTCGCCAAGGATGGCGTGACCAACCTCGTGAAGACCGCTAGCAGGAGCAGCCTCATGACGCCTGCTCGCTCGACCAGCCTCGTGAGGGTCGCCCTCAGGGCAATGCGAGCTTGCCTCCACTACCACCACCGCCAAGAAGGAACGACGACGACTGCCAGGGAGATGAAGCAAGGGGCTCTTAGGAGCCACACGCGGTTGCATGCATCCTGGGAGGAGCCCATGGTCCGGTTTCCCACCGCATCTTCAAGTAGTTTGCTAGTGAGGTGAACGCAGCGCTCCCCAGGCCTGACGCCGCACGCAACCTCAGGTGGACCCGAAGGTCATCGCCTTCGACCCCAAGGACCAGCTCAAGTGCACCACAGCCACATGCACTCTCCCGATGCTCTGCACTTAGACCATCAGCAACGTCCTCGTGACCAAGACCCTCATTGAGGGTGGAGCAGGGCTCAACGACCTCTCCGTCCAGACCTTCGAGACGCTCCAAGTCCCCTACGATCAGCTGCACCTGACCAAGCCATTCTACGGAGTCACAGATGGCTCCACACTCCCGATGGGGCAGGTCCGCCTCCCCGTCACGTTCGGCGATCGCGACAACTATCACACCGAGCTCATCAACTTCGGTGTCGCCAACATTCACCACCCGTACAATGCCATCCTAGGGTATCCGGCCTTCGCCAAGTTCTTGGCGGCAACCCATCACGGCTACAACATCCTCAAGATGCCTGGAGTGGCGGGGTCATCACGATCGCCTGCGACGAGAAGGAAGCAGTGTGTTCCCTGGAGCGCGCCTACCAGACTGAAGCGGTCGAGAGCTCCGACGGAGATGGAGCCGTCTTCACCCTGCAGACCGCCCCTAGGAAGAAGAAGCACCTGCCCGCAAATGGACCTCAGGACGCAGGAGCTCCTGACGGCACCGCCTCGGGTCCCGCGCCTGCTGACGAGGCGCCCTCCACCCTCGCATAGGGTGGCGCACCGGCGCCCCTCTCAGGACGGGCTCGGGGGCTCTCCTCTGGAGTTCCTCTGGCCTGACCAGCGTCACGAGGGAGGTGTTCGGGCACCACCTGCAGGTGTGTCTCGATGTGCGTTTTTGTGAGCCCAGTGTGAGCCATACAGCACTGGGGCTCAGGACTTCATCGACCAGGTTACCGAGGAACCTCTGTACGCAAGGCTCATATGTGGTGAGCGCAACCGCACGGCACCAAGCTCACCTACCCGCAACCCAAGCAACCAATTATGTGTCTGCGTCGACATCGCAGGCCTCAACCGAGCCGCTTCTTTGAAGCCCTTCTAGCCGACGGCTGTCGGCTGGAGGAGGACTCTCCCCTACAGTTACATTCACACGCTCTTCGGCTTCCGCAACGCAGCTGCCATGTTCCAGTACCTCACGCGGCAGGATTTGGGGGCTCAAGAGACTCAGTGGCAGGCGGTCCTGACGGCGTAGGAGCCGGTCCTCGGTGACCATTCAGGGCCTCCGGAGCCCCTGGGCCTCAGGCGCCCGGCGATCCTCAGGAGCGACCCGCACGACTCGCGTCTTCAGATACCCCAACTCTTCTTCGACGACAAGTATTAGGTGATGTCTCAGGTATTCAATCGAGGGCGCTCCCGGGCCGCATCATCCTCGAGCCGTCGGGGGCTCACCCAACAGCAGTCCTCGGGCTGCTGGGGGCTCACCCCCACAGCTGTCTCTTTTGTGCATGAATCAAGCTAGATGTTCCCCTTTTTCCTCATTACCCATATGCTACATGATCAGCGCGTGGCTTCTGCACGTTCCGTGTCAAATACACTCACTCGGCTGCAAGGTCACCGGCACGGCGTCTGTGCTCGGGTCCGTCCCTGCAGCGCTGAAAAATCCAAGGAACCGAGCACTGGCTCGCGGTCGGCTCCGCGCACGTCACCTCACCAGGTCCTTGGTGCCTCCACCTTTAGGAAGAGGAACCCAGGACAGGACTTCGGGAAAAGCCACCTTCCCAAGACTATGAGCAACGCGCAGGCACGTCTCCGGAAGTTCAGGAGCCGGCCTGGCTCGGCGGCCTCGGGAGCGATAGCTGCCATCCCCTCGCGAAGGCAACTTGGGCGCGGAAGGGGGAGCTCCTGAGCATCGTGCCTCAGTGCCCCGACTGTCCCCTGAGCGCTTACCCCCTGGCCTTGTGTGTGGCATCGCGGCCCGGCATACCAGCAGCGGCCTAGGCACCTCAGGGGGCGGGTCCCGAGAGCGCAGAGTTTCACCTCGTGGGTAACGCGGCAGGCACGACCCCGCGGCCATCAGCAGTTGGCAGGACAGGGCGCGATCAAGCGTCACTACCGCCCGATCGCAAGGGGTCACTAAGATAAGTGTTCAACGCCCACATTCACTTGCGTACCTACGCCTCCACCCACCATAATTGTGAATTCACTGGAGCACGAAAGCCCCTCTCGCCGGCTCTCACGGTCGCTACCTGCACGCCAAGGGGGACCTCCCGAGCATCGTTCCTCGGGGGCTCTTACCGGGCCCTAGGCCACTCACCTCCTGGCCTTGACCACGAAATCGCGACCTGGCATACCAGCGACGGTCGAAGCCTGCCTAGGGACTGGTTCTCGCAGGCGTAGGGCCCTGAGCTACCGCGGGATGGAAGAAAGGGAAGATGTTTCTCTAGCGAAGGATCTCATGAGGAACATAAGTTCATGACATCGGATAACACCAAGAGTGTCGCAAAAGATTTACATGCACTCATGGGGCCATCCATGGTTGCCTCGCAGGGACCAAGCAGAAGAAGGCCGCTCCCGGAGGGACACGGCCCGGGCTCCTTCAGCGGTGATGAGGGCTGGAGGACGCTGCTCCCCTCTTGCGACGAGAGCAGCGACTCGATGGCTCGTAGCTCTCGAGCTCTAGGCTGTCTCAGGAGAAGCATAGCTGTTGCTGGAGGAATCGGAGGCAAAGCCGACGGCGAACTCTTCGCCCCGAGCCTCGTCGTCCTGGCAGCATGGGAGATGGTCGCCAGCGGGCCCATCCTCTGTGCTGCACGCCAGCCGTCGGTCGTCCTCGCCGAAGACTTTGAAGGTAAACATGGCCAGCCCGTCCAGCGTGAAATGAAGAATGTGTCTCCCGGCACGGGCGCAGGCGCGGCGCACCACGCCCCAACCCCAGGTCATGTAGACCCTGCCGGAGGAGATCACCTCCACGTCGGAATATGAAGGGGGGAGATGGCACCCTTCATGCCACAGCTGCATCGTTACCCGTCCGCGAGCCAGGAGCACCTCCTTCAAGAATGGGGGAAAGAGGATCCAAGAGTGCGTAGGGGCTCCCGCCCACACGACAAACTCGCAGACGTCATCTTCAGTGTGGGACGGCGATGGGAGGCGTGAATTCACTCGCCTCTCCGGGCGGCTGACCGCACCGCCATGGTCGCCGCCGCACGCGCGTCGCATGCCTGTCGCCGGGGCACCCATGCGAGGTGGGAATCCCGGCGGCACCCGCGTGCACCACGTACGGGCGTCCGCCAGCCTCAAGGGCACCCTCGGGGAGTCGCGGCGCCTCTTCTTCGGTGGGAGCTACTCGGGATCCACCATCGGAGCCTTCCCTTTCTGTGCAGATGAGAACCTATGTATCGGCGGCATGGAAAAACCCTTGACGAAGAAAGAGGAGCTGGGGATTGATCTGCAATGGTCAAGTGAACGGGGGTGGCGCTTCACCCCCTGTTTATAGGCTGAGAAGATCAATCGCCGGCCACTCGCACACGGCCATGATGACCCTGTCGTCCGCACCAGGGAGACATCAAGTCGCACGGTCACCAAGGCTGCCTGGGGAAGAGGAGACGCCACATCCCATCTAACCGTCGTGGGCCAGCCTGGCCCGCAGTCTTTCGGGGCCCGCGGTGCTTCGTCCACGACTAAGGCTTCGCCCCGAAGCCAACTCCATGCGTGCCTTGGGCCCGGGGGCTACTGTCAGCGTCCTGGGAACCAAGGTACCCAGACTTGCCTGCCTGCGGCCCGCGACGCGCTCCTACTATGGGCTGGTACGGCCCAGCTGATCGACGACCTGCTTAAGACCCTCGCGAGGGGGCTAAGCCTCGTGAGGAGAACGACACCAAGACCCTCTCAGGAGCGGCCTTGGCTAGGCTGCTCCGGAGGGGCGGAGAACTCAAGGCCAAGCCTGCCTCAGGAGGAGGCAGTGACTCAAGCAGTGACGCACCGCACGAGCGGGTTCCCGCGCGTGCCGGCGGGGCAGTTGCCGTTTTGTTGCAAAGGAGACAACGCAGGCGCAGGTTCCCGAGGGGCGAGACAAAGGTTTCCACTTCGGTGCAACAAGACTGAAGACCGCAAGGATGACAGGGAGGATTTCACCACCGAGCCCACCACCGCGTCATCGTCTGATCTCTTTGCAGGGGAAGACCGCTTTTGTCAGGATAGGAGCGTCCTTGTGTTCCCGCTCAAAATGGCCATTGTGGGATCCCTTCCCTCATAAACATTTCAGGGGATGAGGACCCTGGCCGCCTATATAAGTAGCTAGGATTTCCACTGTGGAGGGAGGCGAGATCTAGAGAGACCTCATCTCGAACACCCCACCTTCGCTTCAAGGAGCAAGAACACTTGCCTCTTGACCCTTTTGAGCTCTCCTCCTGAGCTCAAGAACCACTGTACTTGTTCATACTCAAGCCCTCCTGAGGCTAATCCACTCAAGCAGGACGTAGGGTTTAACACCGCAAGGTGGCCTGAACCTGGGTAAACTCGTGTGTGCTCTTACTTGTTGCTTGGTTCAATCTCACCACCGGGCAAGGGCGTGGAGCTAGGTAGATGCGAGCGGGAGAGATCTTTGTTCATGCTCTTGTGTTCGAACTTCTTTGGGTTCTCGGTGCCCGTAATCCGACAAATGTTGGCGGAGATATACGCAGGAGTGTATGGTTCACACCGGGGATCAAGAGCACTTGCCGGGAAAGCTTTCCTGCAAGTATTCTATTGTCCTGTCACCCTCCAAGATTTCCGAGAAAGCTTTTCGGCAAGGATTCTAGTCACCAAGTGTGAAGCATGCACTACAAAAAAAGACACATCCGTGACATATTGGCCCGAAGGATTTTTTTCTGTCATGCTTATGACACTTCTATGAAGATAATTGTGACTAAACCCGGTATCATTATAGATGTGGTGGGATCCTATTTCTATTAAAAAAATGGGCTTTTCGTCCTGGGCAGGCTGGAGACGCACCTACAGGACATTCTTTGGGCCGTCCATGATGGAAAAAGTCGTGGTAGAAGCGAGGGCGAGGAAAATTTCGGGGAGTTCCCGGTTTCGGTGGGTGGATGGGGTGGAGCGATGCACCGTGGTTGCACGTATCTCTCTCTACGTGCGCACGTAGTGCAACCTGTGTTGGCTATAACTGAACTCGAGCGAGGCGTTTGCTTACTGCACCCGAGCGATCACACTGCTACATATTGAAGTCGATCGATCGACCCCTTCACTACTAACTGAACCCGACCGACTCCTTCGCTGCAAACTGAACCTGATCGATCACTGTTGCTTCTTACTAAAGCCAATCGAACAGGTTGCCTCTTGATGAACACTGATTGTTGGGAGTTGGTTGAACGAGTCGAGACGTGGTGAGTCTAGCAGGTTGGTTGGGTTGGATGAACAGTTCCCGATGGGGGTTGGATGAACAGGACCCCGTGGTAGTAGGCCGTTGCCGCTGGATGAACAGGACCCCGAGGCGGCCACCAGATCCCAGCCGATTGGGGTGGATGAATAGGACCCCATGGAGGCTGATGAACAGTAGCCGGTGGAGGCTGGAGTCGGTCTACGGTGGATGAACAGTAGCAGGTGGAGGCTGCAGGAGGTCGATGGTGGATGAACAATAGCCCATTGAGTCCCGTTTGCGGCACGCCACACCCTCCCAATGAACAGGACCACGTTTCGACCGTAGGCGATCGAAGAGAAGTCTGTTTCCTCCATTTTGTGGTACACCAGACCCTCCCGATCAACACGGTCCTGTTTTCATTGTAGGAGCTCGAGTAGAAGTCTATTTCGTCCATTTTGCGGTACGCCAGACCCCGAGCCGATGAACAGGACCCCATTTTGACCGTAGGCGGTCGAACAGAAGGTCGTTTCCTTCATTCTGCTATACGCTAGACCCGGTTTTGGCTGTTCCGTCCAAGCCGGTTGCCTGCCAATGAATAGGACGCAATTTCTACGTTCTGACCTAGCCGGTCCGCTGCCGATGAACAGAATGCCGTTGCTGCAGTCTCATGTACACGAGCCCTAGCCATACGAATACGCGAGTACGCGTTCGAGACCCCGCATGTATGTTCTACGTGGCCATATGTTTTGCCTTGTGCTTGTACGTATGTGTACATGGTTTAGACGAGACTACCGGAACT
Organism: Secale cereale; assembly: GCA_902687465.1. Lineage (NCBI taxonomy): Eukaryota > Viridiplantae > Streptophyta > Magnoliopsida > Poales > Poaceae > Secale > Secale cereale. Next base: position 393,722,692 of record LR738715.1, on the reverse strand, counting down.
GCTATGTCGGGGGCTTTACTACAACACATGTCGCTGCTTGCTCGACCATGGTTCATCATTGCAGAGACACCGATCGGCCAGTATGTACGTATATGTTTGCGACCAGATAGACAATGCTACGTCTGCTTCAACCAGGTGGATCCCAGCTGTCAGGTGGGATAAGGACGCACTTCCTCCCGAGCGAAGATTTCGATGGTGGGTCCCAGCTATCAAGCGGAGGGATCATTTTTCGCGCCTAATATGGAGACACTTCCTTGCATCCGAAGATGTAGCTGGTGGGTCCAGCTATCAGCGTCACCGCGTACAGTCGTCTTCCGATGGCTATCATTCACTGACCACGCCATGTTGAGAGCAGCAAGGCCATGGATGACGACAAGGCCTAGGAAAAGAACGACACAGAGTCGGGGAAGACATGGAAGTGGATGCCCACGTAGAGGGGAGTACGAGGGTTGATAGGTTCAGCTGCGGTGTGAGATTGCCGTCGCCGCAGAATAACAAGGGGTACGGGTGAGTAGAAGATGTCCTAACCAGCGATTGGAGTAGGAGGGGCGGTGAGGCCTGGGCGGCAGCACAGCCGGCCACAGGAGGCAGGAGCATGCACTACAAAAAAAGACACATCTATGACATTTTGGCCCAAAAGAATTTTTTTCTGTCATGCTTATGACACTTCTATGACGATAATTGTGACAAAACCCAGTATCATCATAGATGTGGTGGGCTCCTACTTCTATGACAACAAATCATGATAGAAAATGGGCTTTTCGTCCTGGGTGGGTCGGAGACGCATCTGCATGACATTTTTTGGGCCGTCCATGACGGAAAAAATCATGGTAGAAGTGAGGGCAAGGAAAATATCGGGGAGTTCCGGGTAACGGTGGGGGGTTGGGGCGGAGTGATGCATGGAGGTTTACGCATTTCACTCGTATACGTGCGTGTGTATGTGTGAGGCGTTGGGCTCTAACGAAACCCGAGCGATGAATTCACTTACTGAACCCGAGCGATTGCACTAGCTACGTTACTGAACCCGAGTGATCGATCCCTTCGCTGCTAACTAAACCCGACCGACTCCTTCCCTGCTAACTCAACCCGATCGATCACTACTGCTGCTTACTGAAGCCAATCGAACCTGCTGCCTCTTGATGAAGAGTGAATGTGGGGTTGGTTGAACGAGTTGAGACATACGTGGTTGGGGTTGGATGAATAGTTTCCGGTGGGGGTTGGATGAACAAGACCCAGTGGTAGTAGTAGTAGGCGGTTGCCACTCATTGAAAAGGACCCCAAGACGAGGCCGCCACAGCCGAGGCGTTGGGGGTGGATGAACAGGACCCCGTGGAGGGCTGCTTGAATAGTAGTCCATGGAGGGCAAGTTGAACATTAGCCGGTGGAGGTAGAGGAATTGCGGTGCATGAATAGTTCATGTGGATGCTGGAGGATGTCAACGGTGGGTGAACAGTAGCCCGTGGAGTCCCGTTTTGCGGTACGCCACACCCCTGCCAATGAATAGGACCCCCGTTTTGACTGTAGCGCTCCAACACAAGTCCGTTTCCTCCGTTTTATGGTACGCCAGACCCCTCCCGATGAACATGATCCCATTTCGATCGTAGCCGGTCGAGCAGTAGGCCGTTATCTCCGTTTTTTAGTACGCTGGACCCTTCCCGATGAACAGGACCCCATTTCGACCATACAAGCTCTAGCAGAAGGCCGTTTCCCTCCGTTTTGCGGTACGCTACAGCAGGTTTCGACTATTCCGTCCAAGCATGTTGGCTCCCGATGAAAGCGACGTCGTTTCTCTGTTCCGACCCCGCCAGTTGGCTGCCGATGAACACGACGTCGTTGCTGCTATCTCCATATGTACGGGACTGCATGGCCATACGTATGCACGAGCATGCGCTCGAGACGCCGCCCGTATATACGTACGTGGCCGTATTTTTTGGCATGTGGTTGTACATACATGTACACGGTTTTGACTCGACTGCCTAAACTACTACGCCAGGGGCTCTACTACTACACATGCTGCTTCTTGCTCGGCCACGGTTCATCATTACAGAGAGACAGATCGACCAGTATGTACGTACACGTTCGCGACTAGACAGACAACCGTACGTACGGCTCGTCCGGGTGGGTCTCAGCTATCTGGGACGATAAGGAGACACTTCATTGCATGCTAAGATATAGCCAGTGGGTCCCAGCTATCAGGGGCGAATCATTTTTTACCCGTAATAAGGGGGCACTTCCTTGCGTGCGGCCATGGACCCAGCTGTTAGACTCTCCACGTATGATCCTCTTCCGATGGAAGTCATTCCTTGACCACATTGACCACGCCGTGCCCAGAGAACCAAGGCGGTGGACGACGGCAAGGCATAGGAAGGGATTGACTCGAAGCCTGGGGAGATGCGGCAGTGGAGTCATGGCCGGAAAGGAGTACGACGTACGAGGGTTGACTGGTTTAGTGCGGCCTGGGGCTGCAGTCGACATAGAATAACAGGAGGGGTGGAGGGGTGGCCTTGCCAGCAGTGGAGTAGCGCTTCGCAGCAAGGCGTGCGAAGTGGCGCTGCTGGCCGCGGGAGGCGAGAGCAGGAAATCCTACTGGCATTGGAGCAAGAAAACGAGATATTGAAGATGCATGCCAACCTTTAGATGTACATCAAATGACTACATATGTCAGAATTATTTTGTTGGCCAATTTGACAAAGCATTCCTTAGTCGACCTAATGGCCCACATGTGAGGCTCCTTGTTGGTGTGTCTTGGCTGTCAGTGGGAGGAATAATTGTTTTTGCCCATAATAAGAGACACTTCCTTTCATGCGAAGATCTATATGAAGTGGAAGTACATTGAACAACGAACTTTGGAGAAAGCATTGCGAGGTGCTTCCATCATAGTGGAACACCGCACCCTGATGGGCGCGGTCATGAAGAAGATTCAGTCCGCCAAAAGCAGACTGAACAAAGCATTCAACAGCCTATTGACAGGCTTCGAGGTTTGTGACGTACTGCTCTATAAAGAACTCTTTCCTTTTATGTATATATACATAGGTTATAAAACCTGGCATACAGACATTAGCCCCTGATGCTTTGTTTGATTCTGAACAGAATCAGACAATGGTTCCATATTATAGCATCTAACAGAGCAGAACTGTCTCCTGTATTTAAACAGGCTTCGCTAGTAGTGCCATCTTTCCAGGCGGTAGAGGTGTCCGAGCTCAATCGAAAGCTTCAACTAGCCGGCGAGGAAATCGACCGTGTCAACAAGCGTTTTGATGAAATGCAAGGTATGTAGATTTTTGAAGAATTGACATGTCCAAACACTATATGTTTGATCTGTGTGAGTATGAGCTTATTGTGCGATATGATTTGTGAAACAGTTGACACAACTGAGGTCGATACCCTTAAGGGCGAGCTCGAGAAGGCCAAGGAAGAGGCCAAGGTGAGCAAAGCAGCCGCTCACAAAGCGGCTTCTGACCTGAAGGCCGAATAGGACGTGCGCCAACAACACGAGTCACGGGTGGTCGAAGTCAAACAAAAACTGTGAGATGCCATTCGGAAGTGCGAGGCATTGAAGCGGAAGACTTCGGAGCAAGCATCCGCACTCAATATGGCAGTCAATGATGCCAAGGAGGCGCGGAGCGCATCGCACAGTGCTCGTGAGGAGATCAAACAAGCACTGCAAATAGCGGCTGGTAATGCCTTCCTTTTGTAGAGTATCTTCGAAGGTCAGAGGTATCTTCCGCTCATGCGATTGTGGAGTTCTCCAGGCGTGTTTGCGGATCTCCTGAAGAGCATCACCGACGCCACCCAATTCTTCCGATCCCAACAGAGGAACGACACGGACAAGTTGTTCTTGTCGCAAATCCTTGCGCAAGAACTTCTAGTACCTCTAAACGACCAGATGAAGTAGCTGGAGGAGCTACACAACATGGCGGGTACGACCATGAAGGACTTGATAGCCCGGCTATGGCCCACTGATCCAATTCCAAGTAGCTACTTTGGGTTGGTGAAGCGGCTCGTCGACGCGAGGCCACGTGTTGATGCTGTGAAGCGTTCGGCCTGCATAGAAGATGCACGAATGGCCTTTGCTCGCGTCAAGGTGAACTGGGCGAAGATGAAGGCTGCTGAAATAGCGACTGCTAGCCCGCCAGAGGGAAAGGATCATCGGAAGCCGGAAAGGTACTTCGGAGATGTCCTAGAGGGAGCCTGCATTATAGAGGGCCAGTGATCAAAGGATGTAATCTTTGAGTAATTCTATGCGGGTTGTAAAGACTAAGCTTATGAATCGATGTCTAAATAGTTTTGCGCTTTTGTATTGTAAGCGACTTTCCCTCCAGTGCGGCCGTTTGGTTATATCTGAAAGTTTCCAGTGGTCGGCTTCAGCCCCATGTAAATACTGCAGGGGTGCTCGCTAATGCGCGTGAACACTCTTTATCCAACATCTTGGTGCATAAAGGAGGTGTCTGTGGAGCGAACCAGGCAATCAAACTATGTGGCTTTAATGCTTTATCTTAGCCATCGGAGCTTGACTTGTGGGGCCAAGTACTAGCCCCTAGTGCGCGTGCGGCTTTCTGAACTATGGTGTCCACTTTACGCGGCTGGGCAAAGACCAGCCCCTCGTATAACACGGTGTCACACCCTGATTTTCCTGCCACAACACTTAAGCTAATAATCATGCTAATATTTGGTTTGACAAAAACTTTTGAGTGTTTTGGTCCTTGCTTGATTGCTTTTTGTTTTGCTGATTGCAAGTGCACTAAAAATCAAATAAATCCTCGAACTCTTATACTCCTTATCCTTGATCCAAACCTTTTCCCAATGATCGTACCATGTGTATAGGACATAACAGTATTTTCTTACAAAAATATTTTGGCCAAAAAGTATTTTCTAAATTATGTTTTCCAAATACCCCTGAAGTGAGACTTGAACTACAAGTACTTAATTAAGGGTGTGAAAAATCATTTAAAAATTATATTCGGATCCTATTAGATATAGGACTCTTCAAAACCACAAAAATATTATTTTCAAAGTTATTTTGCTATTTTATTTAAAGGCTTTTTCTTAAGGCCAAAGTGGTCTTTAATAGGTTCAAATTATTTAAATGTTTCAACACTATTTGACAAAAATTAGGGAAGCTCATAGGACATATATTGTCCATATATAAGAGTTTCAACACATGGTCATGTTCAAAATATTGTTCAAATCCCTCAAAAACCCTTTCTGGATATTTCAAGCTTTTGAAATATTTACAAAGGAAATATTCTTCATTAATTCCAAGGAAATTCTAGCATGTCCGATATGACAAATTTGATGATTAGCAAAGCCTCATGCCTTAAATATCAAGAAAACATCATCAAACCCCCTCAGAACCATTTCTACCAATTTTTGAAGTTTGAGCAACTTTACATGGATAAACATGTCCAAATGCTCTCAAACTTGGTGCACATGCTAAAATGGTCTAATTATGCATAAAGACTAAATGGCACAAGTTTTGGAGAAGGATAACCTGACCAAAGTTCCCCAAAACCCTTTCTGACCATATCCAAATTTGAACAACTCTGCATTACCAACTTTTTACTTGTGACCTCAAAATTTGTGGACATGCTTAAAACCCCAAATGATGACACTAATCCAAGTGGTGCATCAAGGGGGAATGATTTGCATGACTAAATCTTGGAAAAACCATTTATGTTGATTTCTAGGCTTTACCAAAGTTACATTGGCAACTTTATCCAAATGAGCTCAAATTTGGTGGAACACCCTATTTCTATATGTCATCTGATCCTGCTAAGTCTCATGTCATTTGGACTCAATTTTCTTTCCCAAAATACCATCAAACACCTTCTGGTGATTTTCCAAAACTGCTATTTTCACCCCTTTCCTTGTTCTCCATGAGCTAAGCTTTTTACCATAGCTCCTCCTAGACCTCTTCTAACTCCTGTAACTCACCCAAGGCCAAAGCTCAATGATTGAGAGGTGAAAACCCTCATTTTACCCTTATGGACAGCCCATGTTCATCTCTCTCTCAACCCCACCTCTCTCCCATTGGGTCACCAGGGCATCCAATGCCACCACCACTTTGGTTACTCCACCTCTGTCCCCCTAGACACTAGTGGCCACGCCCTGGGCGCCAAAAAGATGCCAATGACAGCGATATGCATGCTCTAGAGCACACTACAGTGCACCAGAGCACTGTAGCCACTCACTGCCCGAGCCACCCGACAACCTCGGGCCTCCCCAGCATGTCCCCCGAGGTCATCTCGACGTCTGGGACACAACACGTCGTCGGCCCCCACCTGACCCTCTCTCCTCTCCCCTCTACGAGCTCGCGCAAGTGCGGCCTGGACCGTGCTCATGGTGCACCGCGACCTTCTACTTAGAGGCCCTCCCGAGCTCTCCTGTAGCCTCTTCCCGCTTTACCTCTCTCCCGTGAACCTCCCAGACAAGCCTCCTCCCCCTGGTGCTCTCTTTCCCTCTCCATGGCCATCGTGGTCGCCGTCGGCCTCTTCCCGGCTCCGGCAAATTAGAGCCTCCCCTCCTCTGCTCTGACCACCAGGAGAAGGACCGAAGGACCACGGAGCCCTCCCACTCCTTCTTTACCCTGCCCTAGCGCCCATGGCATCGCGCCCGTCTTCCCTTGAAGCCATCCGCCGGCGCCAAGGCCGTCGTCGCCCCCGTTCCTCCCGGTCTGCTTGAAGCCCCTGGATGGACGTGGCTCGTCCTCCCGAATCCTTTGGTGCGCTGGACACCATCGGGGACGGCCGGAGTCGTTGGGGATCAGCGCCGGCATGCGCTCTACCTCGCCTCCTCTGCTTCGAGCAGAGGAAGAAGAAGGCGTTGTGTCAACCAGTGGGCCCCACCTGTCAACGACTCGGCGCACGCCTGAGCCATTGACCGGTGGGCCTGCCCAGTTTAAATGGATACGGGTCCAAATCGTGCCCGCCTTCCTTGAGGGAAGGCGTATTAGCCGAATGTGCTTTCGGCATGACCTCCAGCGCGCGTGTGGCTGTGCAGCTGGGCCGGCCCACTGCTTTACGGTGCTATGTTGCTGTAATGCCCAGGATGGAGTTATACCTCCTACGTGTCGAGGCACGACTTAAAGGCATAAGTCCATCCTAGAATGATCTCAAGTTTGGTATCTTTGCACGACTCATGTAAAAGAAGGATTAAATTGCAAAAGGAGATAGTTGGCTTACACTCGCCACTTCACACAATACATTACATAAGCAATACATCATTCAAAACATCACAACCCGACTACGGGTGAAGAACCAAAAGAAAGATACCAAAACAACATAAAACCACAGGTCAGGATCGAATCCTAGTAGAAACCACTACTGAACATCGAAACGTCACAAGCAAACGGCCACAACTTCAACGAACTCCGAGTGAAGAACTTGAACCAGCTCCTGCATCAAACTCGGCTGAACCTGCATCTGGTGTGGTGAAGTAACTGTGAGCCACAGAGGACTCAGCAATCCCGTTCCCGGGTAACAAGACTATTTAAACCTTGGGTGAGGACAAGGCTGAAGAAAGAAATATGAGGTGAAGGAACAAACAAGAGTCTGCAGCAGCAACTAGCACTAACTTGCGTAATAGAGAGCGAGAAGAGAAGTGCATCGGTCGAAAGATGATCACGAAGTGATCCTAGCTAAAGCCGGTCAAACATAACCCCACCGTGTTCAACTCCCGAATCCCTATTCGGAAATTGACAGTCACGGTACACACGCTGGTAGTGTATTGAAAACATTGTGTCAAGTTATCTACAACCGGAATTAACAAGCTCCCATCTGCCACATAACCGCGGGCACGGCTTTCGAAAGTTCAAACCCTGCAGGGGTGTTCCAACTTGACCCATTACAAGCCCACGATCCGCGGAGTCGCAACTCCATAGTTGGGAAGACCCGAGTATTCTCGGAATCCCGTGCTCAAGTTAAACCGAACTAAGGTAAGGCTAATCCAGCAAATCCTCCCGGCGTGTCGACACCCTGATAGTAGCCGCGCATATCTAGGTCTCAGGACACGACCGGATGGGCGATCCCACGGGTTTTTACCAAACCTTGAGTTTCCTCGAGGTGGCCCCGCGTAACCCCCGTTTCGGACCAACACTCATGTGGAGCACTGGCCCGGGGTTGTTGAATTAAGAATAAAAGAGGGTTTGCAAGGCCCTTATGCAAGTTTTATTAGTTTGTTATTAGGCAAATAGTACCAATGTTGGGATTTGCTGGAAAAGACTTAGCACTTAGCGGTTTATCAAGGGGGTCCCATACACCCCAACCGTGTTAGGAACGCATAATCAAGGAACATAACACCGGTTTATACGGTTCCTAACGGCATCAGTGGAACAAAACACCAAGCAAAAGGCTTAACCTTCCACCCTTGCCAGTATATAGATGATTTCATTTTTAAGCATTTATATAGTGTGATATAACCCAACCAAACTTCAACATGAAGCAAGCATCTTCGATCTTCACCTGCAACTAACAATGCTATAAGAGGGGCTGAGCAAAGCCTACGTATAGCCAAGCAACGGTTTGCGTAGGTAGGTTGGTTAAACATGGCAATTGGTTACAAGTAGGAGGCTGACAAGAAAGACATGGGCATCGAGGCAAAACTAAAGATCGAGACTACTAGCAAGAGGCAAAAATAGTAATGGTATCCGGGTTCGGTCATCTTGCCTGGGATTCCACAAGGGAGAAGAACGGATCCAAGAAGAAGACGGAGCAACAGTCGAGCGAAAAAGCCTCACAACTCCGGAACGAAACCGAAGCTAACAAGAGAAGCAAACCGGAAAGAAAGAAACAACACGGTAAACACACAAGCAAGAACATGGCATACGATGCACAAACAAGTATGATGCATGTCCGGTTTAAATATGCAAGGCATGGCAAAGTGCACAAACAAATACTACAAGTTAAGTGGAGATCAATATGCAACGAGTTGCATATTGACGAAACACCACATTAATTATTTAGTTGACTCACATTTAATTACAAGACAAGATTAATGATGATTAACATGGCAAGAGGTGAAGCATAAGAAAACTACACTATTAAGGCATTTTAAATGAGGCTGGAAATAACAACAACATATCCGGAAAATCCTCATGAGCATGGTTTAATAATTATAAGCAAACAACAATTCACTCATTATAAAGTTATTAACATGATGCGGATGACATGATTAAGTTTATGCAAGTTTTATTAAAAGGTTGACTTAAACGAGATAAGAAGTATTGTCACCGTGGTGAAAGGAAAAGGTGCCACGGCATGATCCGAAAATGGTGCAACGCATCATATCGGCTCCGGTATCTCGTTAAGAGACCGGTGCAAAACAAAAGGTGGAGTGAGCGAGTTGAACAATATGATGGGGTGATCCCGTTGCCGGGTTCCCACGAGTCGGCGACGAGGCAACCGAGGAACATGACAAAAAGGTAGAACGGGCACGAAGCACACAAGGGAGACATTCATACAACACACAAGCACGAGCGTTCATCCACGGGGTCGTTTCGGTATACCTTCGAAGCGTGCGTTTCGGGGCGGTTCGAGACGTCGAGGGACGTAGTGGAAGTAGCCGTAGTAGTGGAAGTAGCCGTACACGAGTCGTAGAGGGAAGTAGACGTTCACGGGTCTTCGGCGACGGTAGACGCTCGGGCGACGGTAGTGGTACTTGGTGCATCTCCAAGACGGTAGTTGTTCGGGTCGTCGTGGTACTTGTCGGTCATGTAGAGGTACTTGGCGTTCGACGGCGTCGTGGTACTCGTTCACGTAGTCGTACACGGATGTAGTGGTACTTGTTCTGTAGCCGTTCACGAGCTCGTTTTCCGTAGATGTTCGGTTCGTCGAGGTACTTGGTCGGGTCGCCGGTGGACGTTCGGGTCCAAAAGAAGATAGACTTGTTGTTTTCCTGGTTATCTGAGATTAACAACACAGCAACAATACAACAAAAACCAAAACTACATCAGCAACTTGGCGTGAAGGAACACAGCAGCAGCAGCGGTGGTTTTGGCGCTGGAAAGTGCTGCTCGGTGCTGTTTCTGGAGGACGCCGACGAGGGGCTCGGAGGAGACGGCAGCTCCTGGCCGGCCCTGGAAGGAGGGGCGACCTGCTTCTTGCTGGCGACGGAGCAGAGCTCCTGGCCGGCGGAGGGAGGACGAGGCCGGGCGGAAGGAGGAGCGCACAGGCTGCGGGACGACGGTTCCGGGCGTCGAGGGAAAGGGGCGCGGCCCGCTCCTGGCGCTCGACGGAGGAGGCTGCACGGCTTGCAGCGCTTCCTGGCGCGGAGAGGCAGGGCGCGAGGCCACCTGGCAGAGGCGAGCTGGAGGAGAAGGACGCCGGCGGGAGGAGTTCGGCAGGAGGCCTCTTGCGCGGGCGCCTTGCGCGACGGAGGAAGCGGCTGGAGGGGATGACGCGCTCGCGGGGCCGCGGGAAGAGAGGACGGAGGGGAGTCCTCGGCGAGGCGGGAGA
>LR738715.1:393659531-393704721 GCA_902687465.1 Secale cereale | reverse complement strand
GACCAAGAGGGCTAGGGTTGGGGAGGTGAGTGGGCCAGGAGATGGATGGGCCTGCACGGCCTGGAGAGAAATGGGCCGAGGCGCCCTGGGCCAAGGAGGGGAGAAGGAGATAAAGAGGCTGAGAGCTGATGGGCTGCTTATTTTAACTATTACTGTTTTCCACAAAAAAACACAGAAAGCAGCAAAGAAATAAAGGAAAGGAAGGAGGAGTTAGGAAAAGTGCACATGGAAATATATTTTTCTCGGGCTCATAAAAATAAGCACGACCGGAGAAAAAATAAGAAAGGCATGAACGGAAAAATAATTCAAACATATTTGAATATAATTCAAATAGGGTTGAACTAAGACGAGATTATTGAAGTGTCCAAAAATGTTCAAATTTTCGGAGGAACCTCAAAACAACGGAAAAGAATTATTGGCAAGATTTTTAAGGTGAAACTCGAAGTGAAAAGACATGGGGAAACTATGCAAGTGTGTTATGGTGATTCCGAAGCAATGGAATAATTATTAATATAGCTCCATAATTATTAGGAGGCTTTTATATGTTTTACAGAGAAGACATCTTCCCTCGATTTAAATGGACCGAAGGTCCACACGGTTTATTAGGTTGAGATGCAAAAATAAAATGACATGATGGCATGATGACATGATGCAATGCAAAAAATAAAAAAAACACAAACACAAAGAACACACGGGCAACCCTGAACATCCGGAATCTTCTGGAAGCTTCTGGGACGTCGGTCTCGGGCGTCACAGTTGCGCTCAGTGCGCAGTATAGGTATAATACCCCCCTTCCTTTGTCTTTTTTTCTTTTCCCAGAGATTTGTAAAACCTCCCAAATATTCATATTATCTCCAAATTTGATGATTCAAGTTTCTTGTAGGTCCTAAATTCATGATCTATCCTATGGTGCTATTTTCACATTTTTCCAGAAACCTTTCCTTCACAAATATTTATGAAAACCCATAATTCCATTTCTGTGATGAACTTTAGAAAATCACAGAGAGCCCACTTTTGATGGAAATGCCATGATTCAAATTCCCAGATACTTATAAGATCAAAACTTAGTTTTTGAACATTTTTACCAGTACTTCCTATGCCACATGAAACATTGGTCCATTTCTGTCGGGGGAAACTGTCCGCCACGAACACCTATGGGACCGGAGCCCCTTGCTTGTGCGGTAAGAGGGCGGAGGGAGCACAAAGAGCAGATCGTAGTGAACACGCGGGCAGTTTACCCAGGTTCGGGCCGCGGCGGACGCGTAAAACCCTACTCCTGCTTGGCTTGTATTGAGTTGGAGAGCTCGGGAGCTTGAAGAACTAGCTACCCCGAGCGTATGAGCGATCTAGGTTCCGAACCCCCTCCACGTTGTGCATGGGCCTCCTTTTATAGTGCAAGGGGTCACCGACAGGTGTCAACGTAGGAGAAAGGGTAAAAATGTAAAAGAGGTGGTAGTTGTAACAGTGCGGGAATAGTGGAGCTACAGTGTATGAACAGTGGTCGCCACCTACTTAGACAGTGGGGGACAAGAGCATTTAATGCCCGTCGCCGTCGACCCCAAAAGCGCCCGCCCTTGCGTCTCCGTTTGCCACGGCGATGGCTTCACCACCGTGGAGTGCCACCGTGTCCCCCAGGCTGCACAGCCATCCGCCACGCGTCCCCGGAATGGCCCCAGTGCGACGCGTGGACAGATGAGCTGGAGCGTGGGCACACAGCACAACTCTCCCGGCAAGCACCTTGCCGGGGTCTTGACCTTGCCGGGCCCGGGAGCTTGCCGGGCTCTTAAAGCTCGTCACTCCCCGGGCCCCGCCGGGGCGCATGTTGCGCCGAGGCGTGTCTTTTGTAATGTAATCTTAGTCTTCCTGGCAAGCTCCTCTTGCCAGGGCCTTGCGTGGTTGAAGTAATCCTGAGCCTTGGAACGGCCTTCCCGGCAAGCTCCACTTGCCGGGGTCTCGATCTTCTGTCTTGTATACTTTGTTTTTGAATGGTTTTACAGGGAGCAGGAAGGCCTCCAGCGAGCACGTGGTAGACCCTGCCGCGGGAAGCTGCTACTGTCCGTGCATAAGTTGGGGTACTGAGGTACCCCTACCTTAGTACACCGACAGGAGCCCCCGGGCCTGGGCCACACACGGTGCCGAGCGCTATTGGGCCAGACCCAAAACAGTGCACGGACACACGCGGCCCACAGCGCGCCGAATCCACTTCCGTATCCGCCGCGTCCCCCCGTAACGGCACGCGTCGATTGCGGCGTCGTGGGATGGGACGTGCCCACGTTCTTTTAATGGAAAGAGCGAAACGCCCCCCCCACTTCCCCATAAAAGCAGAGGAAGCAGGAGCGGTTCCCCTCCTACGCCTTCATTGCATCTTCTTCTATCTCCAGAGATCCCCTTTGCGCTCCGCCTCCACAGCTCCTCCGCCATCTTTCGCATCCCCGGCGCCGCCGGGTTCTTCGCCCCCCTTCCTCCGCCGCCTCCGCCATGGCCCCGAAGACCGAGAAGGCGAAGGCGGAGAAGACCAAGAGGGAGAAATCGGAGCAAGCGGCGAGGCTCACCTTGTACCGGAAGCGGAACCTCGTCTTCCCGCCGAGGCTCGGCGCGCGGGAGCTGTGGAACAAGTATTACTTGTTCTGGTCCAAGAAGACCAAGGCGCACCCCCGCACCCGAGCTTATCCGGCCGCCGCCAAGGACGACTACCCCGGCGGGTACTATTTCTTCGCAGCCTTCTTCCACTGCGGTCTCTGCCCTCCTTTTTCCGAATTCTTCTGTGACATAATGCACACCTATGGCCTCCACCTTCTTGACTTCACCCCCAACGCCATCCTCATGATGGCGGTTTTCACACATATGTGCGAAAACTATATAGGAATATACCCAAACGTAGCTCTGTTTAGGCACTTCTTCACCCCTAGAGCAGAGGCCGGCCCCACTCTCCGGAGGAATATCTTGGGTTTTTCGTCTGAACAAGAAGGAGTCCTACTTGCCGGGGGAGCTCCGCGGCAAGTGGGAGGAATGGCGTGCTGACTGGTGTTGGATCGTCGAGGACCAGCCGCCATCTTTCACCGCGCCGCGCACAACACCTATCGTGCGCGGCAGGGACTGGAGCGAGCTGGATTCGGACGACAGCAAGCTTGACATCGCGCTCATCAGGATCATCCGTCTCTGGGTAGCAAGATTGTCCGTTGCAGAAGTAGGCACAGACTTCCTCCGCCGCCGCATCGCCCCTCTCCAAGACAGGAAAAGGCCGGCCTGGTAGTTCGGCAACGCGGCGGATATCATGAGGCTGCGCCCCGGGCTCAACTTTAACTTCACGTCGCTGGAGCTGAAGGGGATGGTCCGGGAACTATTTAAGCACGACCCGGCACACCCGAAATGGTTCAGGGGTCCCCGGGGAGTAGTGCCCCTCTGCAACAGCACAGCCAGGGACAACCTCCGCGCCATGATGCCCGCGTGCGATTCGCACGGCGTTGACCGCACGTGGATCGCGCCCAAGCCCGACGTCGTCTTGAACTTCTTCGACAACTTGGTGGAGGTGGCGAAGAACAAGAACGAGGTCCGGGAGCTGACACGGGACACCACCGACCAGGAGATAGCGTACATAGCTTCTTGGGTTGAAGAGGCCGCTGCAGCCGCAGCGGCGGGAGAGTTCGGCTACACGCCCGAGGAGGCAGATGCTGCGGAGACGTCCTGCCAAGCGGAGGAGGCGGAGATCCGCAGGCTACTGAAGCTGCCTCCCGACGCGCTCGCCGGGGTCCCATCCTTGAGGCACTCCGGGATCCAGGGGATCCAGACCGAGGCCGCGGCGAGAGGCAACGCCGCCGGAGGGAACAGGGGCGCCGCAGGGAGCGGAGGCACCGGAGGGAGCGGAGGCGCCGGAGGAAAGGAGGCCGCAGTGCAGGGCGCTGGGCCCAGCAAGCCTGCCGGGGAGGAGGAGGAGGAGGACGACGCCGAGGCCGCCGAGGACTCCGACGGGTCTCTGGGGCTCTACGCCGACGACCTCTCCTCGTTGTCGGAGACCTCCCCGCGCCGGGCAAGCCCTAGGCGTTCTCCATTGAAGCGCCTCCGGAAGACGGCGACGGGGGCGGGGGCGCAGGCGCCCCGGCAACAACCAGCTCGCCGGGCGGCGCGAGCTACCCGGGGGAGCCAAGCTGCGACGGGAGCGCCCGGCGCACCCACCACGGCGGAGGCGACCCGCACGCAGGCCACGGCGGAGACGACCCGCACGCAAGCCATGACGGAGGCGCCCCGCACGACAGCGCCAAGCGGAGGAAGGTCTTCGCGGGGCGGAGCGGCGGCTCCGCCCGCTCCCCGGGCCCCGGCTACCACAGGGGCTGGGTCTTCGCAGCCCCCAGCCCCGGGGACCGCCAAGCGCCCGAGGGAGTCTTCGTCTCCCGCTCCCCGCGCGGACGCGCCTCAGGTGGAGTTTGACTTCTCCGCCCTGAGCGACGACGACGACGAGGAGGAACAGGAGTAAGTATCCAAGGCCTTGCATCTTCTTCATCATTGTCTTGATTTTTGTTGATGCTGATCTCGTTTCTTGTTTTGATTTCAGGTCCTTGGCCCAGCGAGCAGCGAAGAAGGCCAAGGTGCCTGTGGTAGAAGTCGCGGACGACTCGCCCGCCGCGGCGACTGGAGACGTGCCGGAGCCAAGCCTGCCGGACCCTAGCGCTGCTCCGAGGAGCAGCCCCCAGCGCAGCCCCCAGCGTAAGTCTGGGATTTTGTACTTCCATTTGTCGGGTGTGCTTGAGTATCCTGTCTCGTGCTGGCATCTTGATATTTTTGTCTTTTCTTGCGCAGAGGTGGAGCCACAGCCGCAGGAGCGTCCAGAGGTCGTCTCCGAGGAGCCGCAGGCCCCGCCGTCCCCGCCAAGGCCGAACTCCCCGGCAAGGGAGAGCGCTCCGCCAAGGGCGGGTACTCCGCCAAGGGCGAGTACCCCGCCAAGGGCGAGCAGCCCGGCGAGGGTGGCTACTCCGCCAAGGCAGAGCTCCCCGGCGAGGGAGCCCGCCGCCGATGACGTCCGCCAAGGTAAGTTCTGTTACTTTGTCTTCTTGGAGTCGTCTCTTTTTGGATATTTGCTTGAATTCTTTTGCTTCTTCTTCTTCTAGATCCTCCTCCGCCCGAGCAGACGGAGACGGAAGTCATCGTCATCGAAGAGGAGGGCGCGCAGGGCGGCGGCGGCGACGTCCCTGTCGCCGAGGGCACGACGGAAGCCGCCGAGCCGGCCGCGCAAGAGACCGCTCCGGCTGCGGACGCAGCGGTCGGGGAGGGGGACGGCGACCGCACTGCCGGCCCGGAGGCGGCAGGAGCATCAAGTGCTGCGCCGGCCGCCGATCCCTCCGCCGGAAAAGAGCAAGCCGGTTACTATCTTGAAGCTCCCAATGGCGTCTTCATCCAGGGGCCGTGGGGTTCTTCATCGCGAGCCCCCACGGAGGGCGAGGCCTTTGATGGGGAGGTCCTCGCCTCCGCGGGCTTGAAGATCGTCGAGGCGCCCGGCGGAAGCGACGGGCCCGAGGAGGAGAAGCTGCTTCATCAGCTCCTGGCCCTTTACCGGGCCAGGCAGGCGAAGCTTGCTTCTCGGGAGGCCCTTGCCGCCAAGGCTGCCGTCGAGATGGAGAAGCGCGCGGCGGAGCTCAGCGCCGCCAACCAGGCTGCCCTCCGCGAGGTGGCGGAGGAGCGCGAGAGGCTCGCCGGCGAATATCAAGAGTGGTTGCTGGAGAAGGCCGAGGCCGAAGAGCAGCAGCGGCTCGCCGGGGTGGAGCTGTCCCGGCGAGAAGGAGAGCTCGCCCAGCGGAAGGTCAACGTCGACTCCCACGAGGAAGACCTTGCCGCTCGGGAGCAGGCCCTTGGCGTAGAGCTGAAGGAGGCGAAAGCTGCCGCGGCTGCCGCGGAGACCGCCAAGGAGGAGCTTGCCGCCAAGGTCGCGCAGCTGGAGGAGTCGCTGAAGGCGAGCGTGGAGAGGGTCGCCGCGCTCAACATAGAGCGCGAGAAGGACGCCCACACCAACTCGGAACTCCAGGTGCGTCTCTCTGAGAGGGGCGACGAGCTGAAGGCCGCCAAGGACTCCATCGAGGATCTGGAGCTGAAGGTTTCCACACTGAAGAACTCGCTTGACGCCGCCCAAGCCCGGGAAACCAAGCTGAAGGAAGAGCTCCGCAAGGAGCGAGGCTTTGTGGAGAGCGCTAACAAAGCGGCCGAGAACTTCCGCCGGACTGTTGAGGTATGGACCGAGGACTTGGTATCTTCTGCGTCCAACATCGACCAGGAGCTGCTGGCGCTGAAGTTGGAGCATCTCATCTACTCTCTGGACCCAAACCTCCCTCACAGCGCCAAGCTCAGCCTCTTCTTCAGGGGAATCGCGCCGGCCCTTGCAAATCTTCGGAAGAAGATTCCCGCGCAGCTGGCCGAGGAGTCACGTCTGCTCTGCACGGGAACCTTGGAGCGCGTGCTGACGAAGATCGTATACCGCAATCCCGGTATAAACCTCTCCAACGTTCTTCGCAGCTTGCCGGCCAACGCAAACATAGAGGCGCTGAAAGAGCAGGTCGCCCACATCATCGCCAAGGTGAACAAGATCTCCAGGGTCGAGGGCGACCGTGTAGATTAGGCCTCCTTTATTTTTATCTCTTTTTGTTGCTGCATAGGGTGTCACGAACTCATTAATCATTGCGACAAGTTATCCTTTGTAAGATATTTACTTCATTTTGATCAATCAGTGCAATGTTATCTTCCTTGTCTTGGTCTTTTACTTTGTATGCTTTTAACCCTACGTTCCCGGGGAGCTCGCCGGCAAGGGTCCTTTGCCGCGGGCGCTGAGTGCTGGACTCTGAGCAGCCTGCTGGCCAAGGTCTCACCGGCAAGCAACCTTGCCGCAACTAGTCGCAACGCACTTAGCTTGCTGAGTGAACTCGAAAACGAAGCAAGGGCGCGACACTTGTCGCAGCTCACTTAAGTCGTTGAGTGTACTCGAAAACAAGACAAGGGTGCGGCTAGCTACGGGTAGGTTCCTCCGCGCACAGGTTTTCCATACAAAGTGTGATCGTTCAAGGAAGACAACTAAAATTTTAAAAATTTGAACTGGTCAAATTCTAATAACTTAACTTTCATATGTTGCTTGCTTCCCGGTAAGGTTTTCTCTTTCTTGAACAGCACTTGGTTCCTCTTCCATCTCCTTCCCCCCCGGCAAACTTGTGCGCGAGGGACGTTCCTTCTGCTTAAGAGGCAAGGAAAAAGAAGAGGGAAACAAGTATATGGCCTTTCGGCGTGCTAATGCTTACCGGATGTGTATGTTGCACAAGATGCCAAATAACACATGCAAATAGCAAAGAAAAGCATGCAAAAGGCAAATAGCGCAAAACACAAATCTTTACTGATGCACGGGGTCTGCGCCTGGCTTTGTACAAAGGGTTACATGCAACAGCGGCAAAGCTTGTACAAAAGGTGGTTGCCGGAGCGGATCACGGCAACCGCGCCTTATGGGTGAAACTTGCGAAGATGCTCTATGTTCCAGGAGTTGCTCACCGGTAAGCCTTCTTCGGTCTCAAGGCGGACAGCGCCGGGCCTTGTGACTTGTCTCACCCGATAAGGGCCTTCCCACTTCGGCGTCAACTTGTTAGAATTCTTGGCGGACTGAACACGCCGAAGAACAAGGTCGCCTTCCTCGAGACTCCTGGCCTTGACCTTGCGGCTATGGTAGCGACGCAAGGCTTGCTGGTATCGAGCAGCTCGTACAGCAGCCTGGAGACGTCCCTCCTCGAGGAGCAATGCATCATCTTGTCGCAGTTGCTCTTGCTCGAGCTCATCATAAGCGAGCACTCGAGGAGATCCGTATACGAGTTCCGTGGGGAGAACTGCCTCTACCCCATATACTAGAGCAAAGGGTGTCTGTCTGGTGGCTCGACTTGGTGTCGTTCTGATTGACCAAAGAGCCGCCGGTAGCTCCTCTATCCAATTTCTTCCGCACTTGCGCAGCCTGTCAAAGGTCCTTGTTTTGAGTCCACGCAGCACTTCAGCATTGGCCCTCTCCGCTTGACCGTTGCTCCTCGGGTGAGCAACAGAAGCGAAACAGACCTTGGCGCCAAGGTCTTGGACGTACTGCATGAAGGTGCGACTTGTAAATTGCGTACCGTTGTCGGTGATGATCCTGTTAGGGATTCCGAAACGGCAAACAATCGACCTGAAGAACCTGACCGCTGACTGTGCTGTCACCTTTCTCACTGGTTCCACTTCTGGCCACTTTGTGAACTTGTCGATTGCAACGTACAAGTACTCAAAGCCCCCGACAGCGCGAGGGAAAGGGCCGAGGATATCGAGCCCCCAGACCGAGAAGGGCCAGGACAAAGGGATTGTTTGGAGAGCTTGAGCTGGCAGATGAATCTGCTTTGCATGGAACTGGCACGCTTCACACTTGGTTACTAGTGCAGTTGCATCTTGGAGGGCTTCTTGCCAGAAGAACCCTTGCCGGAAAGCTTTCCCGGCAAGCGCCCTTGCGCCAATGTGGTGGCCGCATATGCCTCCGTGTATTTCTGCCAACAGCTTCTGTCCGTCTTCCCTGGAGATGCACTTCAGTCGGATACCATTGAGTCTTCTTCTGTACAGCTCATTATCCATGAACTGGTACATACTTGACTGCCTGGTTATCTTTTCTATCTCTTCTGGGTCGTCGGGAAGTTCTCCAGTTTGCAGAAAACGGACGATCTGCTGCGCCCATGCCGGAGCCTGGGGCTCAACGGCAAGGACTAAAGGCTCGAGGGCCGCTGCGGGAACCTCCGCTTCTACGGCAAGAACCTCTGGCTCCGCCGGAGCTGATGGTCCCCCGGCAAGCTCGCCGAGGCGAGGCTTGTCGGGAACGCTTGCTTCAACTGTACAGACCCGAGGATCTGCAGGAGCAAGCTGTTCCTCAGCGTTCTGATTGTTGATCTTGGGGACCTTGGCGGCGGTTTCAGGAAGATCCGCCGGCAAGTAGTCGCCGGAGACCAACTTTCTCTTCTTGAACTGCCCAATTGATGGTGTAACGGATGGTTGAGTCAGCTTGAGCAAGAAGGTCCCTGGTTCCACAGGTAACTTCATCGCGGCGCACTTTGAAAGGCCATCTGCAATTTCATTCTGAGCTCTCGGGACATGCTCCATTTGCAAACCTTCAAAGTGCTCCTCAAGCTTCCTCACTTCATCTACGTAAGCTTCCATCAAAGGGCTCTGGTAACTCTTGTTGACTTGTCGGACCACCAACTGAGAATCTCCCCGCACAATCAGCTTCCTTATCCCAAGTTCGGCCGCAATTCTGAGGCCGGCAAGCAAGCCTTCATACTCAGCAGTATTGTTTGTCGCTTGCTCCCTGGGAAAGTGCATCTGGATGACATACTTGAGGTGCTCTCCGGTGGGCGCGATGAGTACCACGCCAGCACCGGCGCCTTGCAGCGAGAAGGCACCGTCAAAGTATATTACCCATTCACTTGTCGCTTCTTGTACGGGTGCACTTGTCTCTTGGACTTCCTCATCGGGCGTTGGGGTCCACTCAGCTATGAATTCTGCCAAAGCTCGGCTCTGTATGGTTGAAGTACTTTCAAACTTGAGTCCAAAGCTCGACAGCTCCAGTGCCCACTCGACGATCCTGCCTGTTGCTTCTGGATTGTGCAATATCCTCTTCAGCGGAAAGCAAGTGACCACCGTTATCTCGTGTGCCTGGAAGTAATGGCGCAGCTTTCTCGAGGCCATGAGGAGGCCGAAAAGCAATTTTTGCACACCAGAGTATCTTGATCTAGCCCCCTGGAGAAGGGAACTTACAAAATACACTGGGCGCTGCACCATCTTCTTCCGCACTTCTCCCTCTTCCTGCGCTGCACTATCCTTGTCGGGGCCAGAGCTTGTCGGAGCAGCCCCCTGCTTGTCGCTGGATTCGCTTGCCGGTGGTGCAGACTCCTCGTCGGACTCCCTCTCCGCAACTAACGCAGCACTAACCACCTGGTTGGTTGCCGCTAGATATAGCAACAACTTTTCCTGTGGTCTAGGTGCGACAAGTATTGGAGTGGAGGATAGGTACCGTTTCAAATCCTGCAGCGCTGCCTCCGCTTCCGGAGTCCACTTCATGGGACCTGCCTTCTTCAAGATTTTGAAGAAAGGAAGGGCGCGTTCTGCAGACTTCGAAATGAACCTACTGAGGGCAGCCACACAACCTGCAAGTCTTCTGACATCCTTGACGCGCTTCGGGGCCTCGATTTGCTCAATGGCTTTAATCTTGTCGGGGTTAGCTTCAATCCCCCTCTGTGACACAAAGAACCTGAGAAGCTTGCCGGAGGGGACTCCAAAGACGCACTTCTCGGGGTTCAACTTGAGCTGTATCTTGCGCAGGTTCTGAAATGTCTCTTCCAAATCTTGGACCAGGGTGTCTTTGCTCTTGCTCTTCACCACGATATCATCCATGTAAGCCTCTACATTCCTGTGGATCTGTGGCTCAAAAGCAGTATATACTACCCTTGCAAAGGTTGAGCCTGCATTCTTCAGTCCAAATGGCATGCGAATG
Source organism: Secale cereale (assembly GCA_902687465.1). Lineage (NCBI taxonomy): Eukaryota > Viridiplantae > Streptophyta > Magnoliopsida > Poales > Poaceae > Secale > Secale cereale. The sequence goes on along the minus strand of LR738715.1, from coordinate 393,694,208 downwards.
AAGCAATATGTGCCACATGGAGTGATAAATGTAGTCTTCTCTTCATCTTCTTTGGCCATGAAAATCTGATGGTAGCCTGAATATGCATCAAGGAAAGAGAGCAGCTCACATCCGGCAGTGGAGTCAACAATCTGGTCGATGCGCGGCAAGGGAAATGGATCCTTGGGACATGCTTTATTCACATCGGTGAAGTCTATACACAGTCTCCACTTCCCGTTGGCCTTGCGCACGACGACTGGGTTTGCTAACCACGTCGGATCGATCACACCTCTAACTAGGCCTGCTGCCTCTAGCTTCTTGATCTCTTCATTGATAAACTCTTGGCGCTCCACGGCTTGCTTCCTGACCTTCTGCTTAATGGGCCGCGCATGAGGACAAACAGCAAGCTTGTGCTCAATCACCTTCCTGGGAACGCCGGGGATGTCAGATGGTTGCCATGCAAACACATCGACATTCGCCCGCAGGAAGGCGACGAGCGCGCTTTCCTATTTGCTGTCAAGCGTGGCACTGATGGTGAAGGTACCACCAGTGCCGTCCTCCTTGGCGGACACCTTCTTGGTTGCCGGAGGAGCGGCCATTCCCTTTTTACACTTGCCGGTGGAGCTCGATGGAACGTCCTCGACGGCAGCGCAGCACTCCGAAGAGGTGCGGTTGCCGGAGTGGGCCCCAGAGCACTTGCCGGACTTGGTCTTCGTCTTCTTCCCCCCGGGAGCTTCAGGGGCAAGTGTATCCTTCTCTGCCGCAGCTGCCGCATCCCGGTAGATCTTGTCGGCGCAGACAAGCGCATCTTTCTTGTCGCCGTGGACAGTGATGACGCTTATCGGCCCCGGCATCTTGAGTACGTTGTAGGCATAGTGGGAAGCTGCCATGAACTTGGCGAGGGCGGGACGGCCGAGTATTCCATTGTATGGCAACGGAATATCAGCGACGTCGAAAGTGATGCGCTCAGTCCTGAAGTTGAGCTCCCCGCCAAAGGTCACTGGCAAAGTTATCTTCCCCTTGGGCTTGCTCCTTCCCAGGTTGATTCCTTGGAAAGAACCGGTCTCTTCGAGCTCGCCATCTGGAATTTGGAGTTTCTTGATCACAGCAGAGGAGATCAAGTTCAGCCCGGCCCCGCCGTCAACCAACATTTTGGTGACCTTGAGGTTGCGGATGGTGGGTGAGACCAGCATCGGCAAGCACCCGACCGCAGTGGTGCGGTCAGGGTGATCCTCAAGATCAAAAATGATGGGCGTGCTGGACCATTTGAGGAGCCTGCGCGACTCCACGGGCGGCTCTGCTGCATTCACCTCGCGCACCCACAGCTTAAGCTGGTGGTGGGAGGTGTGCAGAGAGGCGCCGCCGTCGACGCACAGGACCTCCGTGGCCTTCTGGAACTCCTGCTCGCTGTCATCACCTTCCTCCATATCGTCGTCATCGTCTTCTTCATCCTTGTCGCGGCCCCGGGGAGGTCGATCACCTTGCCGCTGCTTGGCCTTGCCGCGGCGTCCTCCCCGGCCATTGAACGGCCGCTTCTTGCTCGGCTCTCCTCCGCCACCTTGGGCCTTCTCCTTGTCGCGCGTTTCGTACTCAGCTTTCTGCTGCTCGACGAGGTACTCGACGCGCTTGCAATTGGAGAGATCGTGGCCCTTGGTGCGGTGGATCTTGCAGTATTGCTTGTCGGAGCCGTCCTGCTTGTCGGCTGCCGCTACAGGGGCAGGCTCCTTGCCGGAGTCGCCAGCCTGCGTCTGCTTGGCGGGAGCCTCCTTGCCGGACTTCTCGACGGCAAGCACCTCCTTCTTGTTCTTCCTTCTGTTGTTCCGCCGCCGGCTTTTCTTTGCCGGGGCGGCGTCGTCGCTGTCGCTTCCTCCTGCGCCAGCATCCTCCCCGGGGAGTCTCCTCCCCTCCTCGGCGCGTGCGCACTTATCAGCTAGAGCGTAGAGCTCGCTGACATCCCGAATCTTGGTCATTGCCATTTCTTCACGCATGCGGCGGTTACGCACGTTCTGGTGGAACGCGCTGATAACCGCGGCAGGGTGGACGTCGGGGATGTTGTGCTGTACACGGCTGAAGCGTTGGATGTACTTGCGCAGGGATTCTCCTTCCTTCTAGGCCAGAATGTGGAGATCGCTCTCCTGGCCGTGGGGTTTGTGGCCGCCCGTGAAGGCACCAACAAACTGATGGCAAAGGTCTGCCCAAGAAGAAATGGATCCTTCCGGCAAGTGCATGAGCCATGAACGAACGTTCGGCTTAAGCACGAGCGGGAAGTAGTTTGCCAAAATCTTCTCGTCGCGCCCCCCGGCAGCCTGTACCGCGATGGTGTAGACGCTGAGGAATTCCGAGGGGTGCGTCTTGCCGTCGTACTTCTCCGGTACGTCGGGCTTGAAATTCTTCATGCTGGGCCACTGGACGCGCCGCAGCTCGCGGGTGAACGCAGGACAGCCTGCCGCATACGGCAAGTCGCCTGGTTCACCGGGCGCGCGCGCGTCGACAGTGTTCCCAGCTCTCTGGTCTGATTGCCGCCGACCTTCTCGGCGGCGCTCGATCGTTGTCCGAGCGTCTTCTTGTCGCCGGTCGTCGAGGACCTGGCGCTGGTCCCGACGGGCCCGCGGGTCCGACGACGCCGTGGAGCCGTCGTCGGCGTTGTTCCGGCGGGGCGGCGTCTTCTGCTTCCGCGGCGGGGAGTGCACGGTAGTTGCACCCCCAGCGGTCTTGTTGCCGTCTGCCTTCGTCTTCTCAGCTTGCCGCGGCCGCGATGTCGCCGGCTGCTGCGGAGAGTCGTTGTTGGCGAAGGCGATCAGGCTCTGGATGGTGGCCCTCCAGTCTTCGGCCTTGTCTGCCGCTGGAGGGAAATCGAGGAGCAGTTGCGCCCTTGCGAGCGCTTCTGCTGGAGTGGAGGGGAGCGGGGGCGAGCGGCGCGAGGAGCGGGATATGCTCGGACTTCTAACGGGGTTAGAAGGAGCAGGGTCCCGCCCCGGCGACTGCGCCTTGCTGGTGCCCGGACGGCGGTCCGGGGCATCCCGCGAAACTCCGGTTTGCCCTTGTCCCAGCAAGCGGATACCACCTCCTGTGGTATGGCGCTGCTGGGTTGTCGTGTGCTGAGATGGACGCGGTGCGTCCACGGAGACCGAGGCTCGGTCGTCCGTCTTGTCCTTGGATTTGGTGGCGCCGCGAGTGTCCTCGCCGACGACCACCCTTCCGACGGCGTCTCCCCCGCCCACCGTTGGCTCTGGTGGCGGCGGGTGAGACGCAGACGGGCCTCCGACCTCCGAAGCCTTCTTCTTCGGGGCCATGGTGCTGTTGTTGATGAAGCTACCGAATTCGGAGAGGTTGATGAAGAATGCGCCCGCGTGAACGCCGGATCAGGTTCGCACAACCTCGACGCCCCCTCCCTGGCGCCCAAAGATGTCGGGGGAAACTGTCCGCCACGAACACCTATGGGACCGGAGCCCCTTGCTTGTGCGGTAAGAGGGCGGAGGGAGCACAAAGAGCAGATCGTAGTGAACACGCGGGCAGTTTACCCAGGTTCGGGCCGCGGCGGACGCGTAAAACCCTACTCCTGCTTGGCTTGTATTGAGTTGGAGAGCTCGGGAGCTTGAAGAACTAGCTACCCCGAGCGTATGAGCGATCTAGGTTCCGAACCCCCTCCACGTTGTGCATGGGCCTCCTTTTATAGTGCAAGGGGTCACCGACAGGTGTCAACGTAGGAGAAAGGGTAAAAATGTAAAAGAGGTGGTAGTTGTAACAGTGCGGGAATAGTGGAGCTACAGTGTATGAACAGTGGTCGCCACCTACTTAGACAGTGGGGGACAAGAGCATTTAATGCCCGTCGCCGTCGACCCCAAAAGCGCCCGCCCTTGCGTCTCCGTTTGCCACGGCGATGGCTTCACCACCGTGGAGTGCCACCGTGTCCCCCAGGCTGCACAGCCATCCGCCACGCGTCCCCGGAATGGCCCCAGTGCGACGCGTGGACAGATGAGCTGGAGCGTGGGCACACAGCACAACTCTCCCGGCAAGCACCTTGCCGGGGTCTTGACCTTGCCGGGCCCGGGAGCTTGCCGGGCTCTTAAAGCTCGTCGCTCCCCGGGCCCCGCCGGGGCGCATGTTGCGCCGAGGCGTGTCTTTTGTAATGTAATCTTAGTCTTCCTGGCAAGCTCCTCTTGCCAGGGCCTTGCGTGGTTGAAGTAATCCTGAGCCTTGGAACGGCCTTCCCGGCAAGCTCCACTTGCCGGGGTCTCGATCTTCTGTCTTGTGTACTTTGTTTTTGAATGGTTTTACAGGGAGCAGGAAGGCCTCCGGCGAGCACGTGGTAGACCCTGCCGCGGGAAGCTGCTACTGTCCGTGCACAAGTTGGGGTACTGAGGTACCCCTACCTTAGTACACCGACAATTTCTCCATGTATTGCCAACTTTGCAAATTCATAAGAAAATCATTTGAACTCCAAATCCAGTGAAACCAACTCCTAGATGCTTCTAAAATCATTCCTTGTTAAATGGGTGTCTTTGTTCATTATTAAAATATAATTATTATGTACACTTCTCGAGAATTCACATATCCCTTGGTTCCATCATATTGAAATGTTCAGAGATATCCATTGATCAAATTCCAATGAAACCACTTTGGTCATTCCTCATATGACTAAAGGTATCCTTGAAAAGTCCAACTCACATTTTAGAGCACTTTTATTTTTGCCTTGTTGTGCTGCTTATTGTGTTTGTTTCCGACGTTATTTGACGAAGTAGACGGAGTACTTGGAGAAGGACCAGAAGACTTGAAGACTCTGATGAACCAGGGAAGTAGTCCTTTGACCATGTTGAACCCTTTTATGTCATGAAAGCATTATCATTATTTCATCGAGTGCATGTTATAACTTGAATGACAACCTTGCTAGGCTTGCCTCCGTTGCATACCCCGTTGATACTTGCATTGCTCGCGACTCTAACCTTGTTTAGAGTTATGTTGGTGGGTCGTATAAATATGCTATAGTAGTTGGCTACGCAAAATGGATCAGTATTATGCATTAAAAGAAACAAGTGGGGTTTGACCTACTTGCAAGTAACCTAGTGGGTGCCACTAATGCCCCTGGGAGTTGATGATGAACTAGGGCACCACTTGGTGGACAAGTAGTGTGTCGAGGCTTGATGAAAGTGTTGTTTATAGAGACGGATTAGATTTAAGATTTGTCGACCGTCCCAACCAAACATGTACAACCACTCTACCCCTTTATGGTACGGGGCATTATTGATTACCTAAGCCGATACTAGCATGGTGCCCACATTACTAGTGACGGGGGTGACATGAGGTCACTCTCGGGACGGGATCGTGCTTGGATAGGCGGCCATGACTGTTTTCACAGGGCACCGGACACACCGTTGGTCCCTGCGTGTATATGTGATAATGGAAAGGGCAGAGTCCCAAGATCTTGATGTTTATACACAAAGGCCGTGTACCAACGAGTGGACCCTATGTTAGTGTCACCTAGGGAAAGATAGTGATCGGGTGCTTCCCCCAAGTACTTGAGGTATCGTGGGATTGTGAGTGACACGAAGGCTTCTCAGATCTTGTGGGTAAAGTGTGCAACCTGTGCATAGTGTCAAACTATTCGAATAGTCGTGTCCATGGTCAAGGACAGTTGGGAGGTGTTTCTTAGACTATGTCCATATGTTTCTGGAAAAACAACACGGTTTGGTAAATATGATGACGTGATTCATAAGGAAGTCACGATAAGCTCGAGCATGAGTTGTTCATAACTCTTTTTTGATGTTGGTGTCTGTAACCCCCAGATACTTGTTGTAGACGCATTCATATCCTTGATATACTTGCATGAGAAAAACTAGCTTTCCGCAAAACTGCCAATTTTAGCAGTAGAGCATTGCATAATTATTCAGTTATCACTCTTGGGTTGCTTGCGAGTACATTCAGAGTACTCATTGGCTTGCCACTGGTTATTTTATTGGCCGGGTATGAAAGAACACGATACGATGAAGATTTTTGGTGACGATCGTGCGATCTATGACACTTCCCAGTCAGAATGCATCTAGGGTTAAGGCAGATGGCATGGGTCCAAGTTGTCAACAAAGGTTTCCGCTGTGATGATTTATACTCAAGACTTGACCATAATGGTCACAATTTGTGTAATACAGTATGTATGGATATAAGACTCTTGTTATTCAGCTTTTGTGTGTTCAGTGAGCAATGGTCTCTGGGATCACTATACATGTGCATTCGGTGATCTTGAATTATGAGTCGGGGGTCCCCACACACGGGGTAGATCACTATCGATCGTTGTATAACACTAGGTTGCCAAATCACTGACCACCTCTCACTTTATTATGTCAGTCAGTTTTCGTCTTTCTCTACTGAGGTACTTGACCGGACGAACCAGAAGTACAATCGCAGTAGTTCTCCCTTTACAACCTTAGCCGAATAATGCGGAACGTAATGAGGTAAGAACAGGAGCTGGACAACCCAACTATAGATCTAAGACATGATTCGGAGCCGATGCATATAATGCAATATCCGAGATGCCGAACAGTTCCCTATAGGTGTTCAAAATTGGAGGTGCGCCAGGACGAATACAGCCCCTGGTATTAAGTCCAGGTATTATGGCACATGTGGCAATCTGATGTGGGGAGAGAACACAGGTGGTAACAAAATTAACTCCAAGCAAATTGGAACCAAACTCCTTGTTTTATACCCCGTTTAATATGGCGAGTCGTGTGGTTACATATAATGCCGATAACATCTATGGGCATTTTACATGCCAACAGAAGAAAAGAAAATAAAAAGAGAGGGAAAAGGTTTACACAAAGCCTGAATCTAACAAAAGAAAAGAAATTTCTACAGGGGGCCCTGCTGCACGTCTTTGTCGTTTTCTCCTTTGTAATGTGTCCTTGAAAAGGGGAGTTATGATGGCCACTTGTAAAGACAGGAAAGAGAACTTTAGAAAAGAATGTCCTGCACAGCTGTAGATAAGGTGGGTTCTTTTCATGAACCTTTGAAAGAAAATATACTTTAGAGTCCGAATAGGGTCAAGCTGAACTATGGACTATTTGTATGTAGTATGCCCCCAGCGCTGCCCAAGGTATTTTAAGGGCGTAATTGTGTGCACGAGGTACATATGCTACTACCTTATGAGGCAGTCGATAGGGATGTAACTACTAATCGAGCTCAGGTTCCTATGAGCTGCCACATTTAGTGCGGGACGGACACGTTTCACTGTGTCTGTGGTCTTGATGACCGATGAACTATTTGTCTTGAATAAGCCGCTTTGGACCTCGGCTCCTAGAGCTACAGTGACGTTCTCTGTACGGAGGGAGCGCTCCATGTTTCTGTTGACCGTGATGACGTCGGGTGGTCTGGGTATTTTGATTCTCAAGTAAGCATAATGTGGGACCGCATTAAAGCGGGCGAGGGCCGTTCTTCCGAGTAGTGCATGATAGACACTTCGGAAAGGAGCAAAGTCGAAGATTAACTCTTCGCTTCGAAAGTTATCAGGAGAGCCGAATAAGACCTCCAGTGTTAATGAACCCGTGCAGCTGGCTTCTACGCCTCATATCACTCCTTTAAAGGTAGTGTTGCTGGGCTTAATTCTTGACGGGTCTATCCCCATCTTGCGGACAATGTCTTGGTATATCAGACTGAGACAGCTGCCACCATCCATAAGGACTCATTGTAAGTGCATCTAGTGCCACCCCTAGTTGGTTTTGGAGTATTGACGACAAACCTGGTTGAGGGACTAATGTGTTTGTGAGAATTGCAGGATAACACAAGTAGTAGTCCCTCATTGATTCGGTTTACCTACCGGAGATGACCCCTAAAAATGTATGAAGACATTGACGACAATGGCGGTATATGAAGATATTCATATTGAAGACTACGACAAGAGAAGACATTGTGTGAAGACTATGTAGCGCGAAGACTTAGACGTTTCGTTGTTTCCTTTTCTTCTTTGTTTAGTCATAGGAACCACCGTACTGTTAAGTGGGGTCCAAGTGAACAATGTCAGAATGACTGATGTGATGCTCAACCAAATCCTATGTCTTCGAGCGAAGACAATGAGAGAAAATCTTATCCAGAGCTGGATGAGTCAGCTTTACTTGTAGCCCAAGTAAAGTTGCCGCGTGTGTTTAAAATCTGACCGTTGGAACACGTGTCAGTTCCTTGGTGACCCAGGGTCACTTCGGACAAATCAGGTCGGGTTGCCTAGTGGCTATAAATACCCTACCCCCGACACCATAAATTTGTGGTTGCTCAGAGTTAGTACACGGCTTTTGTCGTTTGAGAGCAACCCACCTCCCAAGCATTTGAGAGAGAGATCCTTGCGAGGACAAAGGCCAAACACCCAGAGCCAAAGAGTGTTAGGCATCACTGAAGTCTTTCTGTCCGCGTGATCTAAAGACTTGTTACACTTGAGGACTGTGAACCCTCCAGCCGGTTAGGCGTCGCGTTCTGAGCATCCAAGAGTCATTGTGGATCGCCGGTGAACGAAGTATGTGAAGGTTTGGAAGTCTACCTTGAAGACTTACCAGAGTGATTGGGCGAGGACTAGGTGTCCTTAGCTCAAGGGGAATAAGGTGAAGACGCGGTCTTCAGAGTTAAATCTCAGCCTCCCTAACCAGACATACAGTTTTCACAGCAACTGGAACTGGTCCAACAAATCATTGTCTTCCCCAAGCTACTAGTTCTATCCCTTCCTTCTCTTTACTTGTTGTCTATCTTTGTGAAGTCATTGCCTGCTTGCCTTATCTGTTTGACTTCACTGTGTGACTACTTGCTCTGACTGGCTTCATACAATATTCCATCCTGATCCATACTGCCTAGCTGCTATTAGTCTTCGTGCTTTCACTTCATTGAATACTTGACTATGGCTTGTCTAGTGTAGTCTACCTTCCACTGCATATAAATAGGATCGGTTCTATCGTTTGTCTTCGAAACTTCCATGTTTTGAAGACTTTCATAAAAATCGCCTATTCACCCCCCTCCAGTTGATATACAGCTCTTTCAATTGGTATCAGAGCAAGGTACTCCCTTGTTATGTGTGATTCAGTTTAACCACCTGGAGTTTTAGCTATGTCAACTGCAGGGATAATCAATGTCTCCGCTGCGTGCCTCATCTTCGATGGCACTGAATACCCCTACTGGAAGAAAAAGATGTGCATGCATCTTGAAGCCATTGATGTGGACCTCTGGTATGTCGTCAAGAACGGCGTTCCCAAGACTGGTGAAGGTCTCACCCCTGCTGATGTCAAGAAGCTCGTTCAACTGGATTCCACGGCCAAGAACATCATCTGTGGTCATCTGACCAAAGGACAGTATGGTCGTGTGAGTGCTCTGGAAACGTCGAAGCTAGTCTGGGACTGGCTCTCCAAGGTCAACAAAGGCGTCTCAACCCAGAGAGATCAAAAGATCAGTGTCCTTCGCAACCTCTTCAATCGCTTCAAGAGACACGACAATGAGAATGTCCAGCTCACATTCGATCGCCTCACTGACATCACAAATGAGCTTCAGGCACTTGGCGCCACTGAGATCACCAAGCATGAAATCGTCAAGACACTCCTGAGATCACTTGACGTCTCATTTGACATCCTTGCCCTGATGATTCAAGAACGCCCTAACTTCAAGACTCTCAATCCGTCTGACATACTTGAGAGGCTCAACACACATGACTTCCAGCTATCTGAGAAACGTGACAGCTATGGTCCCAACTATGGCCGAACTCGCGCTTTGAAGGCAAAGGCTGTTTCCTCATCTGAAGAAGAATCTGACTACAGTTCTGGTGATCCTGAAGACATTGGAAAGGATCTTGCCATGCTTGTGAAGAAGTTCCAGAAATTCACTAAGAAGAAAGGCTTCAGAAAGTCTTCACGATCCAGCTCAAGAAATGATGAAGCTTCTACCCATGACCACAAGAAAAGAACATGTCACAAGTGTAAGAAACCTGGTCACTACATCTCTGAGTGTCCTTAATGGGACAATGAGAAGAAGAAGAAGAAGAGCAAGGAGTATGATTCTGATGACAATAAAAAGATGAAATCCTCAAAATCTTCTTCCAAGTCTTCATCGAAGTATTCATCACAAAAGAAGAATTCGTCTGGCAAGGCTCGTCTGTTTGTTGGCAAGGATATGGATTCATAGGAGGAGTCTGCTTCAGAAAAAGCGGAGGTGGAGTCTGAGGACGAGTCCGATTCTGGTGTTGCAAGTCTGGCTCTAGCCACAGCCTACGTTGCCCAGTCCATCTTCAACACTGAAGACAATGGCTCCGTCACCAACACTGATGATGATGATAACGACGACTCTGCTTCCACCTACTGCTTCATGGCACGCGGTGCCAAGGTAAAATCACACGATGCTTACTTTCAAACATCCAGTGAAGATGACTTCGATTGTGAATCCAAACCTAGCTACAAAACACTTGCTAAAATTGCCACTGAACAACAGAAAGCTATGGAACATATTCAAAAACTATTAGACAAAAGCGATGACCTGTTGGATGCGGGAATGACCCGTTCTCAGTCCTTAATTGAAGACATAAAAAAATCTTCATGTTAAGTACGAGGAACTTGAAAGTCATCATCAATCTCTCTCAAAAAATCATGAAAAGCTTTCCTACGATTATCTTCAAAGGAAGCAAGAACTTGAGAAATTGATAGCGGCTCATGAATATATTCAAAAAGAAAATGAGTCACTCCGCGCTCAACAGGTCAGCTCCGCTCAGGAAGGATTTGAACCACCATGTCTAAAATGCATTTAGCGTGATAACGCTACATCTATCACTGAATGTTCTACTGCTACTACTGTCGCAATATCTTCAACTGCTGATGTGGTAACTAACCCCTTTGCTGAGGATACCACTACTATTGCTGATGAAAATGCTAGGTTGAATACTTTGCTTTAAACAGGGATGTACAAAAGCCTCAAAGGGCATCAGACGTTATGTGATGTCCTCAAAAAGTAGATTCTGAACCGAAACCCTAGGAAAGAGGGTGTAGGGTTCGAGAGGAAAATGAATGTTGATGGTTCATACTGGAAGCCTGAGCAGTACCCCAAAACCACATGGGTTGCTGCAAAGGAACCTTCAGTGGATCGGTCTACCTTATGTGGCTTCACTTGTGCTAATCCTATTATCATTGATGAATCCTTTGATGCAAACTATAAAATGTTTAAGAATTAGAATGGTGAAGTGTTTGCCAGGTATATTGGTACTGACTGCAGGAACGGGCCACCTATGAAGAAGATCTGGGTTCCCAAAAGTTGTCTTGAGAAGCTTCTAGTAAATGTCATCATGACACCACCTGGGAAGAAGACAAACCCCAGATGAAAGGCTTCATACGGTTCTAAGGCTTCATACAGACAGAGGACTCACCTGAGTCACCCTAACGCAAATGTTTTGCAGGGAAATTGTACTCAGACCCATGAATATGAGTGTGTTTCCTCAAACCGCTCTATTCACAATATAAAGAACTTTTCTGCTTATTCTTATGAGTATTATTCTCCTCCTGCAAGGCTATTTTCTAGGGCTCCAAAGCCAAAATTCTCAGATGCTGCACTTAGACTCATTGCTTCTTAGCCACCCCTGAAGATGTGGGTGGTTAAGAATTAACTTTCTCTTGCAGGGAAAGGTCTCCAGCCGAAAATCAAAGGCGTTTGATGCTATTGTTGGGGACCTAAAACATCTTGTAGGGCGCAAGATCAAATGCCCAATTGGTCTTACTATGTATTTTGTTCCTGAGTAGCTTGCCAATCATCCTAACAGTCCCAACTTGGATCTAAGCTTTCATAATCCGCTTGCTCGTCAAATGTTTATGCTTCACAATACTCTTCGTGAAGCCTATCCCCCTAACTGCACTGTAGGGTATGACACCAAAGACTTCAGAATGGATTATGGACAGCGGATGCACTAATCATATGACTGGTGATCTAATTCTTCTTATGGACTCAACCTTACGTCCATCTGACAAGAGTCACATCACATTTGGTGATACTGGTAAAATCAAGGTATTGGGTCTAGGTAGAGTTGCAATCTCAAAGGATCAACACATGGATAAAGTCATGCTTTTTGAATCCCTTGGTTTCAACTTAATGTCTGTCTCAATGCTTTATGACTTAAACATGATTGTGATATTTGGAAAATATCGTTTCCTTGTACTAATGGAATCTGACAAGTCTCTAGTCTTTGAAGGATATCGCAAATATGATCTGTATATGGTAGATTTCTCAGCAGGACCACAGATGGCCGTATGTCTTCTAGCAAAAGCTTCAGAGTGTTGGCTCTGGCATCGGAGGCTAGGACATGCCGGCATGAGGAACTTGCACACTCTCGCAAAGAAGCACGTCGTAGGCATCAAGGGCGTCAAGTTCAAGAAAGATCATCTGTGCGGTGCCTGCGAAGCTGAGAAGATGACTAGGGCCAAGCATCCCTTGAAGACAATCATGACGACATCCCAACCCTTCGAGCTGCTTCACATGGACTTATTTGGCCCTACTCACTACTCCATGTTCACTAGTACAGCTTGTCTCTATGGCTTCGTCATTGTTAATGATTATTCAAGATACACATGGGTGCACATAATTCTCTACAAGACTGAAGTACAGGATGTCTTCAGACGCTTCGCCAACCGTGCCATGAACAATTATGGCGTCAAGATCAAGCATATCAGAAGTGACAATGGCAATGAGTTCAAGAATACCGGCCTTGATCTTTATCTGGATACAAGTGGAATCACTCATGAGTTCTCAGCTCCGTACATACCTCAGCAGAATGGCATCGTGGAGCGCAAGAACAGAACCGTAATTGAGATGGCTCAAACGGTGCTCGATGAATACAAGACACCAAGAAGGTTCTGGTCCGAAGCTATTGATACAACATGCCATGTCATCAACCATGTTTATCTTCACAAGCTTCTGAAGAAAACGTCCTATGAACTCCTTACTGGCAAGAAGCCAAATGTCAGTTGCTTCAGGGTATTTGGAGCTAGGTGCTGGATCAAGGATCCACATCACAAATCAAAATTTGCACCAAAAGCACATGAAGGTTTCATGCTCGGCTACGGAAAGGACTCGCACTCCTACAGAGTCTTCAACCTCTTTCTCTATAAAGTGGTTGGAACTGTGGATGTGCGGTTTGATGAAACGAATGGCACACAAAGAGAGTTCCTGCCAAATGTGTTGGATGAAGCTCCACCTAGTAAATCTATCAAGATAATGGGAACATGTGAAATCATGACTTCTGAAGCACAGCTTGACTAGGAACTCATCATTTCTGCTCCCAATCATCCTGAAGACAATCCTCCTGATGATGACAATGACCAGCAAGAGCAAAATCTTCGTCCAGTTCATCCTTGTGTTGCAAATGAAGTACAAGATGAGAAGATAATTGATAGCATCAATGCACCTGGTCCACTCACTCGTTCAAGAGCAACACAGCTAGCAAATTTCTATGGGCACTTTGCATTTGTCTTGATATCCGAACCCAAGAAAGTTGTTGAAGCCTTCATGGAACCTGAATGGATTCAAGCTATGCAAGAAGAGCTTCAACAGTTTGAGCTGAACAACGTATGGGAACCTATCAAGTGTCCTGACCCCCGCAAGCATAACATAATAGGCACAAAATGGATATATCGCAACAAGAAAGATGAGCATGGTCAAGTTGTCAGAAACAAAGATCGTCTCGTTGCTCAAGGATACACTCAAATTGAAGGGATTGACTTCGATGAAACATTTGCTCATGTAGTTAGGCTTGAAGGTATTCACATACTGCTAGCCTATGCAAACCATCACAACATCCTTCTGTATCAAATGGATGTGAAGAGTGCCTTTCTCAATGGCAAGATTGAAGAAGAAGTGTATGTTGCACAACCACCTGGCTTTGAAGATCAAAAACATCCTGATATGGTATACAAGCTCAACAAGGCACTGTATGGCCTCAAACAAGCCCCTCGTGCTTTGTATGACACACTCAAAGACTTCCTGAAGAGCAACGACTTCAAACTTGGTTCCCTGGATCCCACACTCTTCATGAAGACATATGATGGTGAACTGTTTGTTTTCCAAATCTATGTGGATGACATTATCTTCTGCTGCACTGACAAAAGATATAGTGATGAGTTCGCTCACATGATGCAAGAGCAATATCAGATGTCCATGATGGGTGAGCTGAAGTTCTTCCTTGGTCTTCAAATTCATCAGCAAAGCAACGACATCTTCATATCTCAAGAGAAATACCTCAAAGATTTCCTGAAGAAGTTTGGTATGCAAGACTGCAAAGGATACACGATGCCTATCCCAAATAAAAGTCATGTGAGTCCCGACGCCAATGGTAAAGATTTCGATCAAAAGGTATACCGCTCCATGATTGGTTCTTTGCTTTATTTATGTGCATCTAGGCCAGATATTATGCTTAGTGTTTGCATGTGTGCTCGATTCCAAGCGGCACCAAAGGAATCGCACACTTAGCTGTGAAGCGAATTCTTCGATATTTGGCTTACACCCCAACGCTAGGATTATGGTATCCAAAGGGCTCAGAGTTTGATCTAGTTGGATTCTCAGATGCTGATTATGTTGGTGACAAAGTTGATCGCATGTCTACATCAGGCACATGTCACTTTCTGGGACGATCACTTGTCTGTTGGTCTTCAAAGAAGCTGAACTGTGTATCACTCTCCACTGCTGAATCTGAATACATTGCTGCTGGATCTTGCTGCGCTCAGCTTCCCTGGATGAAGCAAACTCTCAAGGACTATAGTGTCCATCTGGAGCATGTGCCACTCTATTGTGACAATGAAAGCGCCATCAAGATTGCCAACAACCTAGTTCAGCACTCGAAGACAAAGCACATTGAAATTCGTCATCACTTTCTCAGAGATCATGTCATGAAGGAAGATACTGATATCATACACGTCAACACTGAAGAGCAGCTGGCAAATGTCTTCAGAAAGCCCTTGGATGAGAAAAGGTTTTGCAAGTTGCGGTGTGACCTAAATATCTTAGAATCCTCGAATGTCCTGTAATCAGGCACACATCCTAACACTTATGCATTTTGATGACTTAGATGTGCAACACATGAAGTAAAGTATATCTTCAATCATTGAAGACTTACATTTTGAGTGTGAAGACATTAACGCGGAATTTGACTTCGGAGCGCCATGATAATTGTGCGCCGTGTCTGGGTCTAATACTTCCTATACGGTGGGTAACGCCACCACCAAATCTTTGCTTGAAGTGTTTCTCTTGGTGTTACATTTGCAAAATCTTCGCATTTGATTTATCTTCATATATGTCTTCTCTTTGTCAATTTGATCTTACTCAGATATATACAAATATATACTTGTGTTCTGTCCTCTACAACATTCACTTATAGCTATGTCTTCTTATTTGAATCTTTCGAACTAAGTGAATGTGATCGGACCCTAACCTCTCTATGCTTCCTACCTCAAACTCTATCTATCCAAATCATATGCATTCTGTTGGAACCGTCGATTGTCTTCTCTGCGTCCTTGTCAGCAGAAGATACAGAGACAAACATTAAATCTGTTTTTAATGCTCAATCCTTATTGCCTGAAACCCGGAGAAGCCGGAACGACCTCCCCGATAGTCCAGGCGTGCGTGGGAACATGGAACAACTCCCTATGTGTTACATGTCCGCCACGTATCCCTCAGATGAGAACCACTAGGGGCATCTACGTAATTGCACTGTGCCATCTCCTTTCCTTATAAATGCCTGTCCCATCACGGTCAAAACTCTTCTACCACCTCTCCACCTCAACAAACCCTAGCGCCACCGCTAGCTTTCGACGACGCCGGCGACGAAGCGCTTAGCTGCTGCGACCTCGTCGACACCGTCTTCACGCCGGCCGCGGACATCGTCTTCTCTGCCGCCGCCATAGGTGTCCTCTGTCGCCAAGTTAGGGCATGGAAGATCGAACTGCTCGGCCTCCACTTCGTCTCCGTCTAGCAGTTCATCGTGTGGTAAATTAAAACCCTCTTTTTACCGTCTTTTTGATCTGATAGATTCATCCTTTCTTCCAATAGACGTGTCTGCCTCCACATATTTGGATCTATCATGTATGCATCTCATACTTTGACTAGTATATTCACTCATGCTTCACACATAGTTAGATTCCTCACTTGTACCTATTCTTGGATTCATACAAATCTGGAACCAACTCACAACATATAAGTGAATGTCTTCGCGCTATGAGGTCAATGTCTTCTAAACTGATTTATCTTCAAAATATTCTGAGAATGCATATGACCTCTTCCCCTTCCTTCGCATCTCTAATGCTGTCATAGGTACATGTCCGTGGGAGAATCCCTTGGTTCTCATAGTCTGCATTCATTTGCAGAATTCTTGCAGCGACACATTAACTCTCCCGAAGCCAGTTCCTGTCTGACCAGCAGACGGAAGCCTTTGACAGTGTTGAAGCCTTTCAGCTTGAATCTCATGGTGACTGAGAAATCTGTTAGGAAGGGTGGCAGACAGCACCGTGGAAACACCTCCAGAGACTTGCCTCTTGACCTCTATGAGATGTACAAGACTGATCCAGAGGAGGACTACAATCAGAGAAAAACTCGAATCCAATGGATTCGAAGATATTGGGTAGAACAGTGGTACAAGTACAGGTTTGTGACCCAGGAGTATGCTGAGAAGAATGCCATCAAGCGACCATGGGGATACATTTTGTACAAAAATCATCCACCCAGGCCCGGAGCTGAAGCCATTGCCCAAGGCTTCTATCCTTGCATGGTCCGAGGGCCACAACCAGCTGATGCCGACCCATCGTCATTGCTATGGTGTCGAGATGACAATCTGTTCAAGCGCAACCTCCAGTATGCCAAGAACTCAGCCAAGGGGAACAAGAAATCTTGGGGATTAGACTTCAACCCTAGCCCCTGTGCGCCTCGTGCCGATGGCACACGCGAAGCTGAACCGAATCTTGTTGGGCTCTTCTACAACTTAGAAGGTCTCATCTCCCATATAAGGGTTCAAGGGGCGGATGTGGATCAACCTGCAGACGACACTGACTTTGATGAAGCGCCTGCACCTCTGAAGCTGAAGAAGAAGAAGAAACCCAAGGCTTCGAAGCCTTCCACTCCACCAAAAGCTTCGAGAATGAAGCCTTTGGCCACTGCTCCACCTGCACCAAGTGTGCAATCTGAAGATCACTCTCGCATCTCCAAGAGCAAGAAGCTGAAGAAGAAGCCCATGCACACCCCCAGTTCTGCCCTGACTCCTGCTGCTGCTCTAAGGAATGAGAATGACTCCATTGATCTGTCAAGTGATGAAGATCTTGCTGATGACGCTCTTGAGCAATTGATAAAGAGCAAGCAAGATGCCGAAATCTTCAATGACTTGCCTCTCTTTGACGTGGCAGTCATCAACAACTTCATTGATGAGTGCTTTGACACCCCCAATCTCAGCTTCGATGATCGGCAACTTCCGATTGGCCTGAGCGTCTCATTCAACGGTGCCATTGCTTCTGAGCTAGCTCTTGCTCAGAACATTGTTGAGCTGAAGCACAAGATTGATTTTGAAAAGGCTTAGTTCAAGAAGCATATGGCCAAGCTCAGCGTCAAAGATATCCAGAACTTTCAAGTCATGATGCATGAGCTCAAGGAAGCCTTTCACAAGAAGCGTGAAGAAGCTAAAGGTTCTCGTGAGCGCATAAAGGCTTTGGCTGCCAGGTGTGTTCAAGCATACAATGAAGCTGAGAAGCGCAAGGCCCTTGGGCGTCCTGGCATCGACCCCAGGATGGCTGCCAAGAAGAAGAAGCCAACTGTGGCCTAAGCTAAAGCATCAAGGCAGGAAGAACCTCGCATTGTCTTCCCTGTCAACATGTCAGGCTCGAAGGCTAAGGTCCCCACAGTTGCTTCACAATTCAAGAAGACAAAGGTCGCTGAAGCTGAAGCCTAGAAGCACAAAACCAAGAACACCACTGACGATGCTCCACCCACCAAGAAACGCAAGACCAAGAAAGTCCGGGCTGCTCCCACAGAGCCACTTGTCGTCAAGCCAATTTCTATTGCTCGTCCTGCATCTGCACAACAAGAACGTCGCCTGACTGTTCATGAGCCTTCTACCACAAAGGCTCCTGAAGACATTCCAGCTGTTGACCCCACCGTAGCTGAAGACATTGGTCATCACGACAATGTTGAAGATGATGAAGTCCTTCCTCAGATCAAGCATAATGTGGTATCATCGCCTGTTCTCACGAACAGCGAACGCATCAGCATTGGTCGTCCATGGACGCCAATTGCTCAGGATGACTCATGGGCTGATCACCCACAAGAATCCCCACGTGATAAAGACACACTAGTTACTCCCCCAACACAGGTCACCAGTCCGGTGCTCGAAGACGAAGACTTCGAGGCCCAACTAACTCCATCTCCAGAAGCGTCGCTAGCATTCCGCAGGCTTCGCAAAGGATCAAGGCCTCAAGTCGATCCATCAAGTGTTCCAGAAGGAGATGAGCGCCAATCTGTTTCACGCCAAGTGTTTCCTGAAGCCTCTCCTACTGTGAACATCCCTGAGTCTGAAGCCAAAGCGGCTGAAGATATTCCGGCTACATCAGCCGACGACCATGAAGAAGAAGCAAGAGAAGAAGAATCACGTGTTGCCACACCCCCTGCCAACCAGGTTGTTCTCGAGGACAACGTGTCCGACCATCCAGCTCCTGAAGTGGAGGTTACACATTCTGAGGCGGCCACCAACACCACCACTGAAGCCAATGACGTTGTCATGGCTGAAGCTAATGTGGCGCCTGAATTCCATGTGGTGCCTGAAGTGATAGCACCTGAAGCCAATGCTGCACCTGATGCAAATCAGCAGCCTGAAGTCAATGCCACTACTCCTGTCCCGCCTCCAAGGCCACATACCATCGAGCAAGCATACAACAACGATGACCATCTCATCACTGTCAAATGGCCTCTTATGGTTCCTCCACCAGCTGCTGGTCCTCAATTTGATTACCACGTCGAGCACAGGCCTCAGGTTCAGAAGCCAAAGCCAAGACTTCCATGGTTTCCAGGTACTGCCACTTCGCTAGGGTCCTTCAATGCCAATGGCTTCATTGCACACAACACCTTCTTTGATAGCGCCATGAACCCCTATTCCAGACCAAGGATTTCATCAGATAGGTTCTGGAGCTATCAACAGCGCAGCTATTATTTACATGTTCTCTATGATCAAGGGCGCATCTTCCCACATATGCGTCTTGACACTGAAGCCATTGCTGGGTTGCCCTGCCTTGAAGAAGCCCTTGATTGCTTCCGTGATGTTGGCTTACTAAACTTCGTGACTGATAAAGAGCATTGGAATGAAGAGCTGCTTCTGCAATTCTATGCTACCCTCCACATTCGCGGCTACAACAGGGATCCGAAGACATGGGTCCTTGAGTGGATGACAGGAAATGTCCATCATGAAGCCAAAGCCTTTGACATCATTGAGCTAACTGGCCTGCCCACTCCAGGAGAACTATATGAACCTGGTTATCTACGTCACCGCGATGCTTTGGAGAGTATCTTTCAGAAGCCAGAGCCCAATATGAGCTAAATGCTGAGCATGATGAAGCCCTTGCCATGCGATGCTGAGTACCCAAAGGAGTTCTTTGTCGAAGACCTTGAGTATCTACCCCGCAATATATATCATATCATCAGGCGAACTCTATGGCCTGTCAAAGGACACTCTTCACCAGCCAAACTTGAAGGAACAATGAAGACATTGGTCTTCTATATCTTCAATGGCATCAGCTTCAACGCTCAAGACTTCTTTATCAGGCAGTTGGCTGCATCAGGCTCATATCTTTTTGGACTTAAGTTCTACGCTCCATGGGTCATGCGCTCGATCAAGCTTCATTCTGTGGTCAACTATCAGCCTTATGCTCGCAACCATCTCATATTCCTGCCCGAGGTTGATATGTCAGTTGAACCATATACCCACAGCCTGCCAAAGAGCCTCTTTATCTTCACAATGTTGATCACCAAAGCTTCACTCAGCCCATTGAAGGAGTTCCAGTAGTCACTCGTGTTTATCCTCTGGCTGGACATACTCGCTTACCTCACCATGCAGAGACTGAAGCTACTGAGAGCACCATTGCCCAAAGGCCTCGGAAGCGATCTCGTGTTCTCAATGACCGAGAACTTCTCGTTTCCTTACATTAGAAACAAGATAAGCATCACTACTGGCTGAAGCGCCAGATGTAAAGCCTCTTGGTGGACGTCAATCGTATTCGCAACCTTGCCTCCAAGAATGCCTTTGTTACTCATGAAACCTGTCAGAGGTCATGGAAGAGTTTGACATTGCTGAGTGCTGAAGTAGATCTTCAAGACGATGGCTTCACTGAAAGATTCAAGTTTGACACCACTCCCCCAAGGAATGTTGTCTTGCGACGAACTCCATCTCTTGAAGACTATGATTATTCCTCCTCCGCTGCAACGGTGAATGCCAGAGTGATCGATGATCACGATGATGCTACCTCACCACCTTTTCCTTCGGCGCGTGTCGACACTGCTCCAAGTTCTTCTGCACCGCCAAACACCAACGCCGACCCTGCATCTTCTCCTACTCCTTCTGGGAACGAGTAGAGGCTCTGTGTCTTCAAACCTTTTTGGTCCTTACTGACAAAAGGGGGAGAAGCATATGAGTTGATAGTCTTCAAGCGGGTCCATATGGGCGGGTGCTTTATATTTTGCCTAGTGTTTACAACTCTCGGTTTTGTTACATTTGGTTCTTTGAGTTGTAACACTTGAACTTGATGGTCGTCTGCTACATTTTCTGGTACCCTGTAATGCGATGATAAATTCCGCACTTATTCATTTTGCAGACGTCAATTTCTCATTATGCATATCATTATATTCGACATATCAATTATGCATGATGAATTGTCTTCATAAGTTGAAGAGGATCTCCACAAGTACAACCAGCTATGTGCATTTGCATTCAATAGAAAATTACTTATATGCACATCTTTAGGGGGAGCCTTTTGGTACTTATGACGACAATACCTTATCCTTTACAATTTCACATACTTTTATCCCCGTTGAAAACTTCAACCAGTTTGTCATCAATCACAAAAAAGGGGGAGATTATAAGTGCATCTAGTGCCACCCCTAGTTGGTTTTGGAGTATTGACAACAAACCTGGTTGAGGGACTAATGTTTTTGTGAGAATTGCAGGATAACACAGGTAGTAGTCCCTCATTGATTCAGTTTACCTACCGGAGATGACCCCTAAAAATGTATGAAGACATTGACGACAATGGTGGTATATGAAGATATTCATATTGAAAACTATGACAAGAGAAGACATTGTGTGAAGACTATGGAGCGCGAAGACTTAGACGTTTTGTTGTTTCCTTTTCTTCTTTGTTGAGTCATAGGAACCACCGTACTGTTAAGTGGGGTCCAAGTGAACATAGTCAGAATGACTGATGTGATGCTCAACCAAATCCTATGTCTTCGAGCGAAGACAATGAGAGCAAATCTTATCCAGAGCTGGATGAGTCAGCTTTACTTGTAGCCCAAGTAAAGTTGTCGCGTGTGTTTGAAATCTGACCGTTGGAACACGTGTCAGTTCCTTAGTGACCCAGGGTCACTTCGGACAAATCAGGTCGGGTTGCCTAGTGGCTATAAATAGCCCACCCCCTACACCATAAATTGGTGGCTGCTCAGAGTTAGTACACGGCTTTTGTTGTTTGGGAACAATCCACCTCCGAAGCATTTGAGAGAGAGATCCTTGCGAGGACAAAGCCCAAAGACCCAGAGCCAAAGAGTGTTAGGCATCACTGAAGTCTTTTTGTCCGCGTGATCTAAAGAGTTGTTACACTTGAGGACTGTGAATCCTCCAGCCGGTTAGGCGTCGCGTTTTGAGCATCCAAGAGTCATTGTGGATCGCCGGTGAATGAAGTCTGTGAAGGTTTGGAAGTCTACCTTGAAGACTTACCAGAGTGATTGGGCGAGGACTAGGTGTCCTTAGCTCAAGGGGAATAAGGTGAAGACACGGTCTTCAGAGTTAAATCTCAGCCTCCCTAACCAGACGTACAGTTGTCACAGCAACTGGAACTGGTCCAACAAATCACTGTCTTCCCCAAGCTACTGGTGCTATCCCTTCCTTCTCTTTACTTACTGTCTATCTTTGTGAAGTCATTGCCTGCTTGCCTTATCTGTTTGACTTCACTGTGTGACTACTTGCTCTGACTGGCTTCATACAATCTTCCATCCTGATCCATACTGCCTAGCTGCTATTAGTCTTCGTGCTTTCACTTCATTGAATACTTGACTATGACTTGTCTAGTGTAGTCTACCTTCCGCTGCATATAAATAGGATCGGTTCTATCGTTTATCTTTGAAACTTCCATGTTTTGAATACTTTCATAAATATCGCCTATTCACCCCCCCCCCCTCTAGGTGATATATAGCTCTTTCAAGTAAGATGATATCCATCAATTATAGGGTCGAGCACTAGGGCCGCCGAACCTCCATGATGGATACTGGTTGGGTGTTCCCTGCGATCAAAGGTGATCGGGAAAGCCGACCATGGGTTGAACTTGGGGGTGACTGGTTCTACGGCGTAAACGTCCCTGAGTGCACGCTTGCGCTCCCTCTTGGGGATATGGGTAGTGTAGATTATATTCATGGTGTTTACCTCCGGTGGAAATTTGTTCTGTCCCCCAGTGTTGGGCTGGCGAGGTTCATCATCATCTGCGCTTTGAGGCCCTTTCCCCTTGTGTTCGGCATTTAACTTGCCAGCCTGTTTGAAGACCCAACAGTTTCTATTGGTGTGGTTTGCAGGTATGTCAGGGGTGCCATGAATCTGGCAAGGCCTTTCTAGTATATTGTCCAGGCTAGATGGACTGTCTCTGTTGCCTTTGAATGGCTTCTTCCGTTAACCGGGCCTAGAGCCACTGAATCCGGTGTTTACTGCCGTGTCATCTATGTCTCTGGTATTGTTTTGACGCTTGTTCTTATTGCGTCGTGGCTTGCCCTTTCCGTCCCTGACGTCCGAAGTGCCAGGGTCGTTGTTTCTATTGCTGCTACAAGCTAGCCAGCTATTTTCGCCCGCGCAAAAGTGGGTCCTGAGTGTTGTAAGGGATGCCATTGTCCTTGGCTTCCCTTGGCCGAGGTGTCTAGCCAGCCACTCGTCCCAGACACTATGTTTGAATGCCGCTAAGGCCTCGGCGTCTGGATAGTCTACAATTTGGTTCTTTTTAGTTAAGAATCGATTCCAAAGCATGCGGGCTGACTCCCCGGGTTGCTGGATTATGTGACATAGATCGTCAGCATCCGGGGGCCGGACATAAGTCCCCTGAAAGTTAGCCCGGAAAGCATCCTCAAGCTCTTCCCAGCTTCCAATTGAGATCTCTGGGAGGTTGTTTTACCAGTGCCGAGATGGCCGTTTCGGCTTAATAGGTAAGTATTTTATGGCATGGAGGTCATCTCCATGAGCCATGTGGATGTGAAGAATAAAGTCTTCTATCCATACAGCGGGGTCGTTATTCCATCATATGCCTCGATGCTTACGGGTTTAAACCCTTTTAGAAATTGATGATCCATCACTTCATCGGTGAAGCACAAGGGGTGTGCAGAGCCCCTATATCATGCGACATCGTGGCGTAGTTCGGACGGTATCCGTGTTCCGGGTTGGTTTCGAACTTGATTGGGCCCAGCATGTTTGGCTTGATAGCCGCCGTCCCACGTGGGAGCACATTCCCTTGATCCGTAGATTGATCTGGCCTGACCGGATTTTTTATTCAGGTCCTGGCGTAAATTGTACTTATGGCCCTGAGCCGCTGTATCCGTTCCTTTACGGTGGGGAGGTGCGGGCTAGTGTACGGCATTGCTGGCCGCTTTGTCCCGTCCATGAGGTGGTCGGCCCAGTTGATCAGCCTTATCGTACTTCGGCGGAATTGGCGCAATGGCCTCGTCGTCGAATTGGGACAACAGTTTGCGTTTGGGATAGCTCTTTGTTTGGCGATCGTGGCCGTATCTTTATTCAGTGTCTAGAACTTCGGTCCATCTATCATTGAGCGTATCCTGGTCGGCCTAAAGTCGCTACTGCTGTTTATTCAAGCTCCTTACTGTAACAATGAGTTGTTGCTAAAAGCGTTTTTGTTCGAGGGGTTCCTCTGGAACTATGATTTCTTCGTTTCCCAGGCTCACGTCCTCTTCGGATACAGGTGAATAGTTGATGTCTTCGGAATCGTCGTGATCGGCGATTTGTTCAGGGCTGTGTTTGCCATCTTCCCGCTTGTCCTGCTCCACCGCTGGCTCTACGGGGTCATTGGCTTCCTCCGGATCTTCATTGTCTCCGGTGCCGGTGTTACTTTCCCTTCCTTTACGCGATCGTGAGAGGCGTTTCTGAGTCCAGCGTTTAGGAGGTTCATCGACGGGCTTATCCTGCTCTGGATCTTTATCGCCATCATCTTCCTTCTCATTGGGTGTATCCAACATGTACACATCGTAGGTAGAAGTGTCCGTCCATCGCCCGGTCACGGGCGGGTTTGTACTTACATCGGCTTCGACGTCGTGGCCCATCCCATTGATCTCTTCAGAAGAATAGTCTAGTAGATTGGTTAAGTCTTTGACCGTGGCTACCAAGTGGGTGGTGGGTGGGAAGCAAAATTCCATGTCTTCAGCCCCTAGTTCAAACTGGGCAGAGTTCGGCTAGGAATCCTCTATTAGGATGAGAGTTTGTAGTACGGCCAGCGCCTCGTTTAAAAGTGAGTGCTGGATTTATGTTCGGGAATCTGCGGGGCTGGGCTCGGTGACAACCGCTCCATTGGGCCTAGAGAGTTCGGATCCTGAAAGTCCAGAGCACATAATCAGGGACGAGTCCGGTGTTCCAACGGCGGGGGGGAGTCCCGCTTAATCCTGGGTTTGTGAGCTGCTCAAACGCCGTTAAATCTGCGGTTTCCGTGGCGAGGTTGATCTTCCCGTCTTCGGACAAAGCGGTCTCCTCTGAATCTAAGGCCAGAACCATCGCAGGTGTTGACCCCTGGACAGGATTTGATGACATATCTACAACATCTTCATCGTGTAGGCAGGGGGCAGCAGCCATGCGTGCGAATCCATCCAAGATCAAGTCTCCACGGACATCAGCAACATAGTTCAAGCTTCCAAATCTGATCTGATGACCATGGGCATAGCGGTCAACCTGCACGAGGTGGCCTTTTGTGTTGGCACGAAGCACGCGCCGAACACAAAAAGCTGGCCAGGGAGGAATATTCCCTCAGTGGTGGCGTCGTCGTTAATTACAAAGTGAGCCATTAATCCTTTTGTCGACGACACAGTGGAACTCTCAATGAAAGCACCAATGTCAGTGTCAAAACCGGCAGATCTCGGATAGGGGGTCCCGAACTATGCGTCTGAGGATCGATGGTAACAGAAGACCGGGGACACGATGTTTAGCCAAGTTCAGGCCCTCTCGATCGAGGTAATACCCTACTTCCTGCTTGATTGATCTTAATTAATATAGGGTTACAAGAGTTGATCTACCTCCAGATCATAATGGCTAAAACCCTAGGAGTCTACACTACTGCAGGATGGTGCTAACACGACACTACGATCAGAGACCTTCGACGAAATTGTGTGCGAATCCATAATCGCAAACGAGGGTGTAAAAAACTGTCAAAAAAGGTGCAAAACATTTGCGATGATGGATGCATCAAACACGGTTCAGATTTTTGTTGCATGTGGGATGATGGGCGTACAGTTTAGTTTAATTAACTGTTTGTGATGAGGAGGATTAAAAGAAACGGGCAGCCAGATGAAGGTGTGTGTGATATACAGCATACGATTCACTAGGATGAACTGTGTGTGATTAGGAAACACAATGGAAACAGTTCAACTAAGTAAGATGTGTGTGATACGCGCCAAACAGGTCCTTAATCAGAAATGTGTGCGAAGAAAAATAATAACAAAGATGATTGCTGCTAATAAGCCATGTAAATTGCTATGTCTACAGTAGAATACCTTGTGTATATATAACTGAAATAAACATCCAATTACATAAGTGACTATACAGATAATTTGCACACACCTCAATACACAATTACATGCATTCTAAAGTAGGAGAAACGATCATCTAGTCATCTACTTCTTGTGATGCTCCTGCCACTGCTATGTGGCTCGATCCCTCGTCTGGGTCAGGAAGAAGAACGTTCCTCATGTCAACAATCCGCCTGAACATCTCCTAGCTTGTGTACGCGTCCATGGCCGCGTACTTGACATGTTGTTCATCCAGTATCTCATGCCACACACTGTGCCAGGCGTTCTTGTCCTTATTGCTCTCTTCCTTCATCTTCGCGTAGTAGGGTTTGATGATGGCCGAGGCGAGGTCAATCAGGGAGTTCAATTTGTTTTTGTCGCTGCCCCAGACCTTGTTGGTGCTGGATGTTGACAAGATTCGGGCATTTCAAGTCCGAAACCTTGAGCGCTTTTAGATCGTTGGTGGTGTCCACCGTAACGAAACTGTAGTCGGAGCTGTTGATAAACCTGGAGAAATGCTTGCGAGGCCTTGTGGGATGGTGGTAGTGGTAGACGAGGATGTCATGTCGCACGCACAACTGGGCGACATCAACCTTCTGATATTGCCCGGCACTACCCATCGTGTACTCGAGGTCGAAGCCGACCACTTGGTACGTGTCCTTAGCAAGGAACTGCTCCATAGTTTGGATGGAGCTCTCCACAGAGACCGGATCGTTCATGTACACCACTGAGAGGGACTCCCCCCTCACGTGGGTGTCCACTACGTGATGCGTGGTGAACTTCCCGCCGTTGTCGTTGTTGGCCGCTAGGAGTGCCATTGGAGCCACGAGGAGCGCCATTGGAACCGTCGGATGTCCTCTCTGTATGTGTTCTCGTGGGTGTGCTTATTGTGTCGTGTCAGACGAGAGATTGTCACACCCTGCATTTTGTAACATGTTATTTGCATCAATGAAGCATGAAAATTTGGACCAACAAATTTTTTTAGCATCATTTGGCTTTTATTTGGAGTTGAGTTTTTCTTCATGTGCTTTTTCATGTGCTCATTAAATTCAACTATTCCCTCTTGTAGAATTCATCTCCATACCCAAAACTTCTGCCCAATGATCATGCCAAGTGTTATATATCAGTATAGTATTTTCTTACAAAATTAATTTGGCCAAAATGTATTTTATAAATTTTGTTTTCCAAAAACCCCTGAATTGAGATTTGCACTGCAAGTGCTTGATTTAGGGTGAGAAAATTATTTCAAAAGGTATATTTGAGACCTAGTAGTCATAGGACTCCCAGAAACCACAAAGGTATAATTTTAAAAGTTATTTTCCTATTTTATTTAAAAGCTTTTTCTTCAGGCCAGAAATGGTCTTTAATAGGGGAAAATTATTTAACTATTTCAAAAATATTTGCCAAAATTCAGGGAGACTCAGAGGACATATATTGTCCGTATATAAGAGTTTCAACACTTGGTCATGTTCAAAATAATGGGATAATCCCTCTAAAACCCTTTCTGGATATTTCAAGCTTTTGAAATATTTACAAAGGAAATATTCTCCAAAGATTCCAGGGAAATTCTATCATGTCACATATGACATATATGATGATCTTGCCAAGTCCCATGCCCCTTGGGAAGCAAGAAAACATCCTCAAAACCCTCCATAACCATTCTGTCCATATTTGAAGTTTGAGCAACTCTACATTGCCAAACTTGTCCAAATGCTCTCAAACTTGGTGCACATGCTAGAAATGCCTAATAAGGCATCTAGACCAAATGGCACAAGATTTGGAGTAGAGCAACTTGATCAGAACACCCCAAAACCCTTTATGTTCAAATGCAAATTTGAACAACTTTACATTACCAACTTTTTACCTGGAGCTTCAAACTTTGTGGGCATGATCAATACCCCAAATGATGAAACTACACCAAGTGGTGCATCAAGGGGAGATTATTAGCTTAACTCAAACAAGATGAAGCCATTTCTGTTGATTTCTAGGGTTCACCAAAGTTACATTGGCTAGTTTCTTCAAATGAGCCCAAATTTGGTTAAGCATCCTATTTTCACATGTCATTCAATCCTGTTAAGTGTCATGGCTAGTGGAGATCATTTGCTTGACCAAACACTGATCAAACACCTTCTGGCTTTTTACTAAAACCCTCTTCTTGATCACTTTTACCTTTTACCTTGGCCTCAACTTTCTACCACACGTTCATCTGGTTACTAGCAACCTCCAGTAACTTCCCCAAGTCCCCAGCTCCATGTTTGAGGGGTAAAAACCCTAGTTCACCCTGCTGGACATCCATTTTCTACCAAGTCACCAGCCTCTCTTCTCTCTCACGGCATCTCCAGAGCATCCAAAGCTTCAACCGTAGTGCTTGCATCACCCTGGACCCCCCAGACACGGTGGACGCGTCCAGAGGGCCAATGGCATGCCGTGGCGTGCGAGAAGGGCACTCCAGAGCGCGCTACAGTGCACCCACGCACTGTAGCTTCGTCCAATCGTCTGCCCCCGACAGCCTCGGGCTGCCCCCTCGCGCCTCTCAACGCGCCTCGACGTCCGCAGCCTCCACCGGCGCTGTCCCCCTCCTCCTGCGCCCTCTAGTGGCCGTCGCCCCACGCGCACCGGCCGCCCGCGACGCCCACTCCTCGGGCTCGCACGCGCGCACGGTCTGGAAGCCTCCCCGCTCCTCCTCTCTCCTCAAATGGACGTAGGCCTCGTCCAGCAACGCCGTAGACTCACTCCCGTCGCCTCCCGTGCGCTGTAGCGTCGAGCAGGAGCTCGCCGGCGCACAGGTCCACGGGACCCCGCTGTTCCCCTATAAATAGGACCCCCCCGAGCCCTCCGCTCAGCACCAGAAGCTTCTCCTCATCCCCAGCATCACTCCAGCACCACCCGTTCTTCCCCGAAGAGCTTCAGTGCTCGGGATCGACCGGAGCTCCGCCGCGTCGGGCCGCCGGTGATCTCGCAGTACGGGCCTCCTCCGCCCCTCCTTTGGCTCGATCTAGAACCACCATGCGTCACTGATGCTTTCCCCTCGCTTTCCCCTCTCTGTAGCAGTCGGAATCGGCCGGAGCAACGACCTCCCGGAGCTCCTCCGCCGTCCCACCTCGCCGCCGGCGAACCCGACCTCCCCGGCGTGCCGCACCACAACCACTGCCTCCGCAACTCGACGCTGAACCCGTCCCTGCCCTCCGTTGCCGTCACCGTGGCCGGAATCAACGCCGGTGAGCTCGCCGTGGCCGTAGCCGTGAGGTTGGAGATGACAGGCGGGCCCCGCCTGTCATCCTCACCCCTCTCTCCCTCTCCTCACAGCCGCTGACCGCCGGGCCCCGCCCGTCAGGTTTGAAAACCTGACGTGCGTGTGCTGGCGCCCGAGCGGCAGGGTTGGATGCCCTGCGCCGTGCACTGTGGCCATTCTGGCCCAGTTGCACAGGGCATTTTCTTCTTTTCTTTTCTGTAATTATTTCAAACATTTTTACAGAAATGAATATTGGTCCAAATGAAATAGTTCCAACTCCTAAATTCTTGTAATATTCCAACCTATTTAATGGTGTCACTTTCACACACATCCATGAAACTTTTCTGTTCTGTTCAAATTTAAATTCAAATTTGAGCAATAAAACTCCTGTTCTAAAAATCCTAGATTCCATTCTGTAACTCCAAAACTCCAACTAAGAATTTTCCATTCTTAGAAATCCCTCTAGTATTTAACAAAAATAAGTTGACATTTTTCTGAGCACTTTGATTTTTCTGTTTTATTTGTGGTCTTATTTTTCCGTTGTTATAATGCGACGTATAGATACCGTATTTGACGAAGTTGCTGAAGAAGGAGAAGGAGAAGGATTTGAAGACTTTGAAGACCAAGCCAATCCAGGCAAGCAGCCCTTTGACCATGATACACTTGTTCTTCGGAACCCGTTGTTTCCGTTGCATGATGGTAGAGTTACAGTGGTAACCTAGTTGGAACACCACACGATGCATGCCTTGCTCTTAATCTTGCTATGTGCTAGATGACGTGCAAATAGTAAGTAGTGATTCTTAGTGATGCATGTGTGATTTGAACCTTCGTGGTTGAAATCTTTGCATGAACCCATCGGGTGCCCCTAATGCCCGAGGGTGATGTTGAGTTAGGTCATCACTTGAGGAAGAAGTGATGTGCCGGTAAATCTTGTGCATGGGTGAAATAATGGATTAGATTTATGTGTGACTACCGTCCCAACCAAACATGTGCAACCACACTACCCCTTATGGGACGGGGCTTTATTGCTTACTTAGGTCGATACTAGCATGGTGCCCGCATTACTAGTGACGGGAAGACTCGAGGTCTTTCCCGGGATGGGGTCGCGCTTGGATAGACGGCCATGACTGTTTTTACAGGGCACCGGACACACTGTTGGTCCCTTCGGGTACGCGTGACACTGAAATTAGGGCAAGTCCCGTGATCTATTGTTTGTACTCGAGGGCCGTGTACCAACGAGTGGACTCTATGTTAGTGTCGTCTAAGGAAAGATAATGACCGGGTGCTTACCCCGGGTACTTGAGGTCCCGCGGGTCGTGGATGACATGGAAGTTCCCCGGATCTTGTGGGTAAAGTGCGCAACCTCTGCAGAGTGTAAAACTATTCGAATAGCCGTGTCCACGGTCATGGACAGTTGGGTGGTGCTACTTAAACTATGTCCAGAATTTTACTTCATCGGTGACAGTATGTGTGTGATGAGTCAAGGTGGTGACTTGACTCGATGAGTTGAATCATATTCATGTTGATATCGGTAACCTGCCTTCGAGGTTACGCGAGTTCATTGATGCATAAACTTGATGGTAGAATATTTACTCTAGCCCATTGCTAGATTGCTCATTATTGTTCAGTTTGCATTATTATTTTGAACCACATCATGGGTTGCTTGCGAGTACATTCAAAGTACTCATTGGCTTGCCACTGGTTATTTAATTGGCCAGGAATGGAGGAACAGGAATATGATGAAGAGTTCTTTGGAGACGAACATGCGAACTAGGACGCTATCCCAGTCAGAATGCCTATAGGGTTAAGGCAGATGGCATGGGTTCTACCTATTATCGAAGACTTCCGCTATTTGAGTTATTTGCTATTCAGCCCGTGAGGCATTATCTATGTAAGACTTGGCCATAATGGCCTTAATTTGTGTAAGACGATATGTACGGATGTAAGACTCTTGTTATTCAGCTTCTGCGTGTTCAGTGAGCATTGATCTCTGGGGTCATTGTACACGTGCATTCGGTGATCTCGACTTCTAAGTCGGGGTCCCCACAGAGCTGGTATCAGAGCCATCCTGACTATAGGAAGCCTTAGTTAGCATGGGCGTTAGTTAGATGAGACCCTTTTTCAAAACCCTTCTGAACCTCTCTTCTTTTCCAAACCTGAGATTTCATTAGCTTATTAACCCCTCCTATTCCACCTTTGTAGATGGCCGCTGTACCCGAAGAGCACCTGACCACTGGGTTTCCCTTGCTTCTCGAGGATAGCCTCCAGGAGTGTCAGTTCCACCGAGCGCCCATCCTCACCTACCTTGAGCATTGGGTTAGCGACACTGAGGTGGAATACCACGTGGAAGTGATCGTGAAGGCAAACGATCCTCCCACAAGTTGGTTCTTCGAGGGACCCCAGATGGCAACACTACCTCTCGCTGTCGAGGCTGCTGGACTCAAGGCACTAACCCGTCTCCGCGAGCTTCTTCCGGAGATGGCAGCCAAGATGACAACTCGCTTCTTACCTTACCGGAAGGAAGGTGAAGAATAAAGCAGCGCACTAGCCCCTCCACTGAAGGAAGGACTCTCGCTTCGATTCCAGACCTACTTCAGTCTATGTGCCGACATCTTGGCACAAGACTTGGCCTCGGAATCAATGAAGCTTCGAGAAGAACTTCACAAGACCAAGGCACTTCTTCGTCGAGCTCAAGAGAAGACAAATAGGATCAAGAAGGAAGGAGCACCTTCTGGATAGTCCGCTATCGCATACCGAGGCGGAAGGCCCTCCGAGGATGTATCTTCCAAGAATGAAGAACCACCTCGGCGACGCCGGATGACGGCAAGGGAATATCACAAGCTTTTCCCTGCACCCCCGACGAAGCACCGTCGTATCCAACTCCTCCACTCCCCCACACCTTCAAGTGACAAGGGGGCCCAGACAGATGAAGACAAGGAGGAAGACCCAGAAGAGCCGGAATACGCGACCGAGCATTCCGCCGCATAGGCATTATTCGCTACTCGGATATGCCAGTTGTGACCTCTATGGTAGGATAGGTCGTGTAACCCCTATGCGCAGTCGAGTCCTTGTATGGTTCATATGAAACCATCTAGCGTTTGCTTTTGTTGTGTCTGGATGTATGTCGTATTCTTCCTTCAGGAATGTGTAAACGACTACATCACCCATTTGGATTTTAATGAATGTGTTTTGGCCTTTCGGCCCTTGCATGATTTGATTAGTGTCACACCCACCCCCTTACTAGGCACCCATCTATCTTGCTTTCCCTCTTCCAAGTCATGAGACCTTTTACCGCTCCAACAGGATGCCTGTTGTAGCTCGTAATGGTACCTCTACCCAGCAGCTTGAAGCCGGAGCATCCGCTCAGCCAGAGGCAGGCCACGACCAAACCAACGACCAAGCTCCACCACCACAACCTCCTCCGAACATGGACATGGCTTAGCTTCTCCAAGCTTTCCGAGAGGAACACCAAGCCAACACTGCAGCCCTTCAGCTGATTGCTCAAGCTGTCACCAACAACCGCCAGCCGGCGGGGAATGGCAATGGACGTTCCACGTTGGCAGAGTTCAAGAAGCATGCACCGCCAACCGTTATCGAGACTGCTGAACCCCTGGATGCAGACGACTGGATCCGCTCCATTGAGGAAATACTGGAACTAGTCGGATGCACCGAAGACCGCGAGAAGGTGGCTTATGCAGCCCACTGCCTCGGGGGGACCGCTAGAGCTTGGTGGGATGGATTCAAGGTCATGCATGCTGAACAAGACATCACTTGGGTCAACTTCAAGGCAGAATTCCGCAAGGCCCACATTCCTTCCGGAATCATGGCTATCAAAAAGCATGAGTTCCGAGCCCTGAAGCAAGGAAGTGGCACTGTCAAGGAGTACATGCAGAAGTTCAGTGTTCTATCAAGGTATGCCCCTGAAGATGTCAGCACTGATGCTGCAAAAAGGGAGCGCTTCATGGAAGGCCTCAATCAGACTCTGCAATACTCACTTGTCGTGTGCGACTGCCCATCCTTCCCTGACCTGGTGAACAAAGCACTTATGCTTGAAGGCAAGCGGTGTGCTTTGGAAGACACTCGCAAGCGCAAGATGGACAGCAAGGGAAGTTCCAGCAACCAGAAGCCTCGTCCGTGGCAGTCAGCCCCGGGCAAGCCAACCTATCAGCAGCCAAGAGCTCCTGCACCTCGCACCAACTTTCAGCCTCAGCAGTATGCCAACCCAAGGCCAACTTTCAACCCCAATACCAGTGGTGGCAACAACATCAACAATCCAAACCAAGTCACTTGCTTTGGATGTGGTCAGTCCGGACACATCTCAAGGGTGTGCCCCAAAAGAAGCCTGATGCCCCGCGCCCCAATGCGCAGAACCAGGGACAAGGCCGCGGGATGCCACCAAGGAACCCGGCTCCTCGCAATCCACCTAACCATGGGAAGGGGCGTGTGAATCACGTCACTGCTGAAGAAGCCCAGGAAGACCCGGACGTCATGCTGGGTACATTCCTTGTCAACTCAGCACCTGCAACTGTCTTGTTTGATTCTGGAGCAACGCATTCATTTGTCACTCAAAGATTTGCATTAAAAAGTGGAATGACCCCTACACCCCTGAATAACCCTATGGTGGTACAAACCCCCGGAGCCGAGATGAGAGCCAAGATAGGCTGTAAGGGAGTCAGTATTAGCATTAACGGTGTAGATTTCCTAGCAGACCTCATCGTCCTGAGATCACAAGGCTTGGATGTGATCCTAGGCATGAATTGGCTCAGCAAGCACCAAGGCTTGTTAGGCTGTCCCAATCGGACAGTCACTGTGACCAATGACCAGGGAGTCGAGGTCAAGTTTGCTTCCAACTCCTCTTCCGCTCAAGCCGCTCAAGTCAACTGTCTGTCTGAAGTTGGGCTAGAGCAAGTACCGGTGGTATGTGAGTATCCTGATGTCTTTCCGAATGAGCTACCGGGAATGCCCCCTGACCGTGACATTGAGTTCGTCATCGAGCTCGTGCCCGGAGCAGGACCCATCTATAAGAAGCCTTATAGAATGGGGACGGAAGAATTAGCTGAGTTGAAGAAGCAGCTGGAAGAGCAGCTGAGGAAGGGATTTATCCGCCCAAGTGCCTCCCCTTGGGGATCTCCTGTTCTGTTTGTGGCAAAGAGGGACGGTACCATCCGCTTATGCATTGACTATCTTTCCCTCCATGAAGTTACAATCAAGAACAAATAGTAGTAGTAGTAGTAGTAGTAGCAGTAGTAGCAGTAGTAGCAGTAGCAGTAGTAGCAGTAGCAGTAGTAGCAGCAGCAGTAGTAGCAGCAGCAGTAGGAGCAGCAGCAGTAGGAGCAGTAGCAGTAGGAGCAGCAGTAGCAGCAGGAGCAGCAGTAGCAGCAGGAGCAGCAGCAGCAGGAGGAGCAGTAGCAGTAGTAGCAGTAGTAGTAGTAGTAGTAGCAGTAGTAGTAGTAGTAGTAGTAGCAGCAGTAGTAGTAGTAGTAGTA
>LR738715.1:393625154-393659264 GCA_902687465.1 Secale cereale | reverse complement strand
TAGTAGTCTTAGTAGCAGTAGTAGCAGTAGTAGCAGTAGTAGTCGTAGTAGCAGTAGTAGCAGTAGTAGCAGCAGTAGTAGTAGCAGCAGTAGTAGTAGCAGCAGTAGTAGTAGCAGCAGTAGCAGTAGCAGCAGCAGCAGTAACAGCAGCAGTAGTAGCAGCAGTAGTAGCAGTAGCAGTAGTAGTAGTAGTAGTAGTATGCATTAAAAACTCAGTTAATGCATAAAAATGTCCAAATGAACCTTGAAAAATCACAAAGATTGACACATCACTCCTATTGTTCTATGTTGACACGAGAAAAAAATTGAAAGCAATAAGAGGCAATGGATATCATTTCATCCCCAAAGGTGGGATGTCCCCAACCGAAACCAAATGGGACAAAAATTTACAACGGCATGTTGATGCTGCTCCATGATAGCATGCCAAGTTTCTTGAATTTCAGACGAGTTTTGGATTTACTAGAATTTAAAAACTAGGTATCTCAATGTTTGCGGCCGAGTGGCGGTGGCAGGGTGTTTGACATTCATTCCCATTTCTTGCATGGGACCTAAGCAGGCAAGCAAGGACACAGATTTGAATTTTAAACTAATTTATATGCATTAGAGCATGTGCAGGTAGTTCAAATTTGAATTATGCTGATGAATGCATAGAAAACTGAGTTATTCTATTAAAAATGTCCAAGCGAACCCCGAAAAATCCCAAAAATTGACACAACACTCCTGTTGTTCTATGTTGACACTAGGAAAAAAATTTGAAAACGAGAAGAGGCAACGGATATCGTTTCGTCCAGAAAGGTGAAACATTCCCTACCGAAACCATCACATTTGTTGTGATAAGCTCTGGTTTATGAGAAGCTTATACCCAAACCTGCCCCCAAGCGGGACATAATTTTTACCATGGCATGTTGATGTTGCTCCACGATAGCGTGCCAAGTTTCATGAATTTCAGACGAATTTTGGATTTACTAGAATTGTAAAAGCAAGTACGTCGACATTTGCTGGAGATCGACGGTGTCGTGGTGTTCGAATTTCATCCCCATTTCTTGCATGGTAGATAAACATAAACCCATGGACACATATATGATTTTACAACCCATGTTGGTGCACCGGAGCATGTGCATGTAGTTTAAATTTCAATTGTGCACCTGAAATGGCTAGAAAACCAATTTAATGTATAAAATATTCAAACGAATCCTGAATAATTCCAGTTCTTTTACGACACACATATAGTTGCATGTTCACTCCAGATAAAAGGTCTAGCAATTCAAACACTGTCCATTGCCGCTATGACCCCATTATGTAATTCAAATTAAGATGAAAAATCAAGTAGATCGCAGAGAGTTTATTATCACCAACCATGTGAGATGCAGCACAAAATATCCTGGAGCACCGTCGGTGTATAGTACGCCTATGGCTTACGCGAGAAGGTGCGTCGACTACAGTCCACAGCCAACGTCTCAAGAACACTGGCTCACTCCCCAAATATCAGTTCACTATTCAATCGTCGCCGGTGAAAGATGGGCACGTGGACCCGCGTCATGAGGGAAACTTCGGTGGCCCACTCCGGCGAGAGCGCGGCCGCAGCCGCCATACGCGTGCTGACAAGGTGCATGAGCGCGACCGCAATCTGCTACCGGGCGGCAAAGGAAGCCCAAATGGCCGTTGTTGCTTCTCGGGTGGCGGCAGCAACATCTGCCTCGAGGATAGCAACTGGCAAGAGCGGCACAGCAGCTGTCCGTTCCACAGTGGTGGCCTTAGCCCTGATGGAGGCCGTCCACGACCATGTCGAGGCCGCCCATGCCCAGCTCCTGGCGGTCACCGCGCAAATCGAACAAAGCTTCAACGACAACGGTCGGCAACCAATGGCCGAGGAGCTGGCAATCCACGAGAGCGTTCGAGCAACGGTATGTTCCTCCACCGCATACCTTGCGACGACGGAGCCCGTCCAAGCCCAGATCACGTCCGCCCACGCCCAGCTCATGGTGGCCTTTTCCAAAGAGATGGTGGACGCGGATGGCTGGATGCTTGCCGAGTATGGTGTGATGGATGCCATGGAGCCCCTTCCCAATGAGACCGTCGGGCGCGAGCTGGACATGGAGGCGGCACCGGAGATCGACGAGCACCAGCCATAGTAGTACTCTTTGTTTTGTTAATTAAGAGCGCTGGTCTTTAATTTGTTAGAGTAATGTTTAGGTCAGCTAGCTCTGTTTAATTGCTGAACATGCTCGATTAAGAAGTGTTGGTGTGATGTAGTCTCCTTTGTGTACCCAAATTATGCAATGACGTGGATGACCACTCTAACCATGGAAATTCGAACCAAAACTTTTGATGTTCAAACTCATCACACACGGTTGAAGCTATCTGAATCGATTGGGATGCTCACATATCATACACAGTTCTAAATAAGGGACCATGTCTGATGACACTTTGCGCGCCAGTTTTTTGGCTGAAGCGATTCCTAATTTTCATCTTCCGCGGAAATATCTACCTCCCCGCCCCCTCCCCTTACCAAAAGCCACATTTCCCCTCGTTCCGCATTCCTTTCCAAGTTGAAACCTTCACTCCTTGCTTGCAGCGCTGCCTCCTTGTCAGGGACCCTCCTTCACGCTGCCCGACCTCGTCTATCCAGGCAGGTAATCCACACCTGACCTCCAAACCTCCTCCTCCTTCCACATCCCACATGCCCCGGCCGCAGGCGCGAGTGCGACACTTTCCACCGAAATCACCGACCCCTCCACCAAATAAGCGTCGCCCTAAGCCATGGTGCACGCAGTATAGCTAGGATCTCAAGGAGCATTTGGCAGCGGAGAAGCAAATCGCGGCCGCACGCGCGGATGAGGTCGCGATGGCTGCCATTTGTGCCGACCCCTAGATCTTGGAGGAGCACCTTGCCATTTGCTAGCTATGCCGGTTAAGCGTGCTCGGTTTACCCATTGCGTGTGCTGCTCCTGCCTTTCCTTCACAAATTCTAGTGAATTGATGGAACCCCTAGAAAGGATAGTGACAATCCCGAAGAGGAGCCCCCCAAACACCGAAGACAACGCCAACGATCTAAGGGGCGGCGCGGGAGGGAAAGCATCATGGGCGTGAGAGAAGGCGATACCCCGGAGAATGCGGAAGACCTTGGAGAACCTGCCCCCGAACACCAGCCCAACGGCTTAGAAGGGTAGAAGGATCAATATAAAACTATAAAAAAGAAGACACATCCGTGACATTTTGGCCCGACCGAAATATTTTTATGTCATGCTTGTGACACTTCTATGACGATAATTGTGACAAAAACCGTATCATCCTAGATGTGGTGGGCTCCTATTTCTATGATAAAAAATCATGATACAAAATGGCCTTTTCGTCCTAGGCGGGCCAGAGACGCACCTACAAGAAATTCTTTGGGCCGTCCATGACGAAAAAAATCGTGGTAGAAGCGAGGGCGAGGAAAATTGCAGGGAGTTCCCGGTTATGGTGGGTGGTCGGGGCGGAGCGATGCACGGAGGTTTGCGCGTTTCTCTCATACACGTCGCGTGTATGTGCGAGGTGTCATGCAAGGCGTTCGCTTACTGAACCCGAGCGATTGCATTAGCTACATTACTGAACCCGAGCGATCGATACCTTCGCTGCTAACTGAACCCGACCGACTCCTTCGCTGCTAACTGAACCTGATCGATCGCTTCTGCTGCTTACTAAAGTCGATTGAACTAGCTGTTGCCTCTTGATGAACAGTGAATGTGGGGTTGGTTGAACGAGTCGAGACGTACGTAGTTGGGGTTGGATTAACAGTTCCTAGTGGGGGTTGGATGAACAGGACCCCATGGTAGTAGGCCATTGCGGTTGCCGCTGGATGAACAGGACCCCGAGACGAGGCCACCACAGCCGAGGCGTTGGGGTGGATGTACAGGACCCCGTGGAGGGCTGGTTTAACACTAGCCGGTGGAGGGCTGTTTGGATGAACAGGACCCCATGGAGGGCTGGATGAACAGGACCCCGTGGAGGGCTGGATGAAGAGGACCCCATGGAGGGTTGGTTGAACAGTAGCCGGTGGAGGCAGAGGAATACGCGGTGGATGAACAGTGCAGGTGGAGGCTGGAG
This sequence comes from Secale cereale, assembly GCA_902687465.1. NCBI lineage: Eukaryota > Viridiplantae > Streptophyta > Magnoliopsida > Poales > Poaceae > Secale > Secale cereale. Next base: position 393,655,178 of record LR738715.1, on the reverse strand, counting down.
GAAGTCAACGGTGGGTGAACAGTAGCCCGTGGAGTCCCGTTTTGCGGTACGCCACACCCCTCCCGATGAACAGGACCACCATTTCGACCGTAGCGCTCCAACACAAGTCCGTTTCCTCCGTTTTGCAGTACGCTAGACCTCTCCCGATGAACAGAATCCGGTTTCGACCGTAGCCAGTTGAGTAGAAGGTCGTTTCCTCCATTTTGCGGTACACCAGACTCTTCCCGATGAACAGGACCCTGTTTTGACCATACGCGCTGCAGCAGAAGGCCGTTACCCTCCGATTTGCGGTAGGCCACACCAGGTTTCGGATGTTCTGTCCAAGCTAGTTGCCTCCCGATGAACACAACATTGTTTCTCTGTTCTGACCCTGCCGGTTGGTTGCCGATGAACACGACGCCGATGCCGCCGTCTCCATATGTACGGGACTGTATGGCCATACGTATGCGCAAGTACGCGCTCGAGACCCCACTCATATGTATGTACGTGGTCGTATTTTTTGGCATCTGGTTGTACGTACGTGTACACGTTTTTGACTCGACTGCCTGAACTGCTATGTCTGGGGCTCTACTACTACACATGCTGCTTCTTGCTCAGCCACGATTTATCGCTGAAGAGAGACCGATCGACCGCTATGTACGTACACGTTCGTGACCAGACAAACAACCCTACGTACGATTCCACCGGGTGGGTCCCAGCTGTCAGGGAGGATAAGGAGGCACTTCCTTGCGTGCGAAGATATAGCCAGCAGGTCCCAGCTGTCAGGGGCGAATCATTTTTTTCTTGCTCGTAGTTAGGAGGCACTTCCATGTGTGCGGCCGTCGACCGAGTTGTCAGCCTCTCCACTAAATGTCCTCTTGAGATGGAAGTCGTTCCTTGACCACATTGACCAAGCCGTGCCAAGAGCACCAAGGCGGTGGACGACAGAGATGCATAGGAAGGGATTGACCCAGAGTCGGGGGAGATGCGGCAGTTGAGTTGCAACCGGAGAGCAGTACGACGTACGACGGTTGACTGGTTCGATGCGGCCTGGGGCTGCAGACGATAGAGAATAACAGGAGGGGTGGAGGGGTGTCCTAGCCGGCGGTGGATTAGTGGTTCGCAATGAGGCATGCGAAGCAGTACTGCTGGCCACCGGAGGCGGCAACAAGACGTCCCGCTGGCACTGGAGGAAGAAGACGAGAGATTTAAGATGCATCCCAGCCGTTAGATGTACATCCAACGACTACAGATGTCTAAATCATGTTGTTGACTAATTTGACAAAGCATTCCATAAGCGACCTAATGGCCCACATGTCAGGCTCCTTGCTGGTGGGTCCTGGCTGTCAGTTGGAGGAAGAAGACGAGATTCAAGATGCATGCCAATCGTTGGATATATATATATTTAATGGTTGTGGATGTTAGAATGATTTGTTGACTAATTTGACAGTGCCTACCGTAGGCTTCGACCTGTTTGCCTATATGTCACCCTCCAAATATGTGGCTCATATTTAACCCATGTTTTTGAGAATTTACAGTCAATTTGCTGAGCTGGGTGAATAAATAAGGTAGCGTAAATTCGGCCCATTTCACTTGTTCTAGGAAATCACAGCCCATTTGCACTTTCTTAAAATACACGAGTTTGCTGGGCTTTGTAGTAAAGATAATGTTAGGTTAAATGGAGCAATTTGTATCAAAAATAAAAACGGAGCTGGACATTATATTATATAGAAAAATACGAAATTAGCAAGTTATTGCTCAAAATAAAAAATCAGCGTGTTATTATTACATTGGTCCTTAAATCGTCGCAAGCTTTTGTACGCAATCATCGGGATTTTCATTACCTTAGAGTAAAAAACAACCAGGATTTCCCTTGCCAGCTTCTGTTAAACATTTATAAGTTTTTATTAAATCTAAAATAATAATAATAATAATAATAATAATAATAATATATAATATGGTGACAATGGAAAACATAAATTGGGCCACGCATTCTTATTCTTATATATAGAAAAAATAAACAACGATCTGCGTTTTGTTAAAAAAAAGATAAATTGGGTTGCCGATGTTTAAGAAAAAATAAAACCAAGGCTGGGAGGCCCATACGCCGGTACATACATGATGGGCCTCATAAAATAAGTTGAAACCACTATGTCGGTATGTCATGGGCTACGCATGTCATGGTTGAGCACTCTGAAAAATATACCTGCTAGATCCCCGGTACCCCTAAAAACGCTCGTCGATGACGGTCTTTGTTGTAAATTTATTTTGTTCATTGACTACTAGGTTGACAAACCTGTGGGTCCAAAGCGCGGTATACAATTAGGAAGAAGCAGTTTTACAAATGAGTCACTTGCTTGCGTACGGCCATGGACCAGGTGGTCCTGACTATCAGCCTCTAAACATATAGTCATGTCTAGATTCCTCTTGTTTCTTGAGCATGTTGATAATGGAAGACGGCGGTGCTGCGGCAAGCGCACAAAGCAGGAGGAGGACGTCGTGGACATGGACGGGAATGAATCGGAGCCGGGGAAGACGCCTTAGAGAAGTGAAAAAGAGCGCCTTCGTTATTTCGAGCATACCTGCAGTAGCCCGGGCGCTACAGCCGTATCACCCAAAAGTAGTACTATCCGGATTCAATCCCAAATGGTGAAGTTGAAAATTATATAATTTTTTGCCTCAGCTATACTGACATGTGGGTCCCTCCATGTCATCTACACACACCACATCCACCACTTGCCAAAATTTCATCCCTAGTTTACCCAGTTTTTCGCACACTCAACATTGTCTTGGCATTTTGAAAATAGTATATATTTTTTCACTGTGCATCATATGAAGATGTGCTATACATGAACGTTGATCAGCATGATGTTAACTTGTTGTTAGATCCATTTTCGACCATGACTAAAATTTCCACCATTCTGTTATCAAAAGTGCGTGCTGGTTTAAATGCTCTCCCTCTGAAACATGCACTTTCTTATCTCAAAACTAAAATTTGCAGTTTCTTCTCTGAAAATCACTTGGACAGGCAACCATCGTCGGTGGTGGATTGGATGTCGCCCTTCTTCAATCCCCCGGCAACGCTAGGGGAGAGAAGATGAAACTTCCATCCCGTGCTGGCGGTTGGGGAATGGAGCGAACTGGATTTTAACAGGGGGCGCGGGGCACAACGCGAGGCAGCGCCATCGGCCCCTGAGCGATAGCTGGCATTCCGGCCGTGCTGCTAGTTTGGGCATGTCAAAATACATTCTAATAATCCCACAATATACATTCTAACAAGTTAACACACAAGTACAATAGAAAAGGTAAACATTCATGGTCATGAAGGCTTTCTTATGAAAATTTATAGCCCATTTGGTGTGCTAGTTCAAAATAAGTTTGTGGGTGCTAGTGGGGGCTAATCACTTGGGTTCTGTAATGCACAGTGATCTCAAGCAGCCAGTGAGAGTTATTTTATTTCCCTTGGTTGGGATTTTTTACAATATTTCTCTCTTAATTAAAAAATGATAAGTCATTTGCCTTGTTTAAAAAAAATATGATGATCACAACCAAGTTGAAACCTAGGTTACAAACTATGCAAAAGCAAGAGGGTTAATTGGTCATCAGGTTTAGAAAAAACCCAGACTGAACATGCATGGCAATAACATCTAACCCAACCGCTGTTTTTGGCAGTCACAAACAAATGGGTCGGTATGATCCATAAAATCAACATCATGTGCCAAAAAGTTAACTCGCATATGACGACAAGTTGTTGTAAATAGAAGCCGAGCATGTTCAGAAGCCCATTTGTCGACCTAAAACTTCTTTTTTTTCAACATATCCATCCGTGAGAAATTTCTTGTTGGAAAACTTAAGCCTCATGTACAATAGTAACCTCGCATTCAACAGGAAGAATGTGACGAAGTTTCTGTTTGCCTTTGGATGCATAACCATCCTTCATAACTGTCCTCAAGCAAATGTCATGAGAATTGAGAAAATCCCGGTGCTTATTACGCCACCAATTGGATATATGTTTTTATCCATGGGTTGTTGCCTATGTAGACATGGAGATTGAAAACATTTCAGGTCTAAAAAAGAGTAGGTCGATAGACTGACAGCCAAACAGTAATTCTAGTACAATATATATGGGCTTTCAATGTGCATGAAATAATCACCTTTATATACAAATTCTATAGAAATTGAAAGCGTCGCAGCAAGCCAATAATTGTGTTCAGATCAATACTAAGCATTCCAATATATAAGATCTTGACAGAATCCAACACCATTGGTGGGCTATCGATGGACAAACTATTCATTGAGCATATAAGATAATATCAGTATCCAAAGTGTACTCCAAGATGATATAAAACTTATGTGCACAAATGAAAAATGCAGCTTGTGATTACAAAAGTGTAGATGATAATATATCGTACCTGAATAAGTGTGGAGCCAAACACCATGTTCTGATGTACAAATGGATCACGAATTACACCCAAGGCCTCCAGTTTAAGCGCAGAGACGATAATTATTTGCGAATGTTTATAACTATAATCAAGGAGCAACCTTTCAAGTGAAGGGGCATCTTCAATGATGAGTTGCTATCCTTCAAAATAAATTCCAATGCTTTTAAGGTGAGGCGACTTTATTTGGAGACAATGGATACATATTTCTAGTCCGAAAACAAGCAGCAGGCGCTACAGGGCAGGGCAATCAGATTGGATGATGTTGTGTAGTGAGGCCTCTGACATATCAACCACCAGAAGCAAAAGTCTTTTTAGCAGTGGGAGTCGAATCATTAGTACGAGATTGTCTGGTAGATGGCACCGGGCTATGGTGAGGGTGTGGAGAGAGGAGGAAAACCACGAGATGGACAATGGTGGTATGGGCACAATTATATAGAGTTTGGTTCGCGACATATATTTTTCGTAGTAATAGTAGAACTCAAGCTGCTGGAGTTTTTGAATTCAGTGGATGCCAGCCAGGCATCCATCGTTCTAGGTATGGATAGCAAGTAGTGTGTTGAGATGTAGAGGCATAGAACGAGGACTTGGTGGGAGGAGACGATGGCTCTAAAGAGATAAAATTCACTAAGGACAGATATCTGACGACAGTCGAGATTGAGGGACGCGGTGCGCCATAGAGGGTGCCACCAAGATGTAAGGACTTGTGTGCAGCAGTCATCCTTGGTGGGGAGAAGGGAGATGATCTCCCCAAGGATGTCGTCCAGGAGATCGCTGACGCAGTCCACCGGAGATTCTACAGGTTCATCAGATCCAGGTGGGGGGGGGGGCTCGCCGCTTCTCCCCGCGCTGCCGAGTGCGGGATCTACAACCGGCGTCGCCGCTGGCTAGAGCCTCATATTCTTATCGCTGGGGCCAGTCGACTCCATTTTCCTTGCTGGCGTCGTGCCCAGCTCACGGGTTTGAGCAAAGTAGCCATAGACGAGCCTAGTGGCAGTGCGAGTGGGGAAGAAGGAGGGCTGGGGTTTTCTGTTAGGAGTGGAAGAAGTGGAGCAGACGTTTTCTGTATGAGTGAGTAAGAAGGTGAGCAAGGGTTTTGTGTACAAGTGAGGAAGATAGGGAGCGGAGTGAATTGGGAGGGACAGAAGCGGGAGAGTCCAGCGAGCGGCAAAATGACGGGTCAAATAGCATGCCCACAATATGCATAGATTGTAAAGGTTGACACGCTAGTCAACATTCACACTAAACTAAGCTTCACAAGATACGGTCTGCATACTAGCTAACATTCACCAGCACTTAAGTTCACCATGTTTACGCATCTAAATGAGTCACAACACTATAACCAAGACATAGCTGTGAGAAGGTGTAGAAATACAGAAAAAATGATCGATGCTTCTCTTACAAAAGGGCTTCCCTACATACGCATTAATTTCGTAGGCATGCTTCTTTCTGCTCAATGTTGCGTGCACTTTGAGAATGTTGGCAACTCCACAGCTAGCTTGATGGCTCATCTTGCAATTTACACTGACACATTGCAGCAAAACAAAGGAGGCAATAGAGATCACTCGACACCAGACCATTTTGTGTAGTTCCACTGAAATCATCTTCATTGTCCTGAATGTGAAAAGATAGGAAAGCGTTGTATTTAAACGGTGTCACAAAACAGTAGCACATCTTGACGAATGGGATACTGACCTGCGTGAGGAAGATTGTGCATAATTTTATAGGTGGTTAGTCGATTTCCACCTTGGGATCTCCTATGATGGCACGGAGGAAATTCTATGCAATCGATGAGCGCAATTCCTTCCGTGTGGCTGTAGAAAATTTGTCCAACTAACCCCAATATATTTTTTGTGTAGTTCCACTAAAATAATGCACCGCTGTTTGCACGACCCTACTCGCTTCCTAGGCCATCAATGACTCGGTCTCTTTTATCTTGCGTTGACGGCGCGGCTGCAGTGCTTGTTTGCTCCTCCACACATGAGAGCCTCGTTCTACACTGCAAACAACAAGTCAACGTACGAATAAGCTTATTTCATCTTGCGTTGGTCATTCTACCTAGTTACAAATGTAGGAATACCTAGAGCACTGTGAGGTCAGCTCACTGCAGGTTCCACTAAAATTGAGGTTTGTGCTTCCGTTTGCACAAATAGACACCGTATGGAGATAGACAACCCTGTTTGCACAAATATGTAACTGGGTTATTTAAGCAGTGTCATTTTTTTGCAGCGGCATATGATTAACAGCAGCATCTCATATGTTCTCAATGGCATTACAGTGACACTATGAAAAAGAGCCATTAACTAAGAAGTGCCATAACATCAAATCAACACTTCACTAGATTAACGGGGGCTTACATTAACGGTGGCAAACCTGCAAAGCATGTCTAGATTTGTGCATTTTTGTTCTCGTCAGTGACCTTTCCTATGTGACCACAAGAAATATAGACGTGCTCATTCTCGGTTGCATTGTCGACCCAACACCCCCCACTTTCTGTCCTTTTTCGACCAAGAGACCGGTCAAGCCAACATCTTTATTTCCCTTTCCAACCAAGGGATCAGATCGTTAGCCAGTATCTGTAGTACCTTTTTTCCTCTAATAGTAAAAAATAGGTGGTGTTCGAGTGTTCGACAAGCCGACGGAGCTAGCTACATGGGGAGATTTGTAATACTAGAAGAATATCCACATGCAGTATGCAGCGACGTGGGGAGCAATCCTAAATTGATGAAAAAAAGGTTGCAGCAACGTGGGGAGCTGGGCCATTAGAACAAGGCCGGTTCTGAAATAAGTTATACCTCCGGTCAGCGGGATGTGGCAAGGCAGGCCGCGGCTTCCTGTGTTCTACTTCTCCTCAATGATGGCGGCAGGTGGGGACGTCATGGCCATCACCTCGTCGACATCCACATAGTCGCGTCACCTCATCGATATCCGCGGCGGCTTCTTTCTCTGCCCGCATGTCGTGGCTACGTGCGCGTCGATGGTGTATGGCGCAGTCGCAGGCACTTGAGGCACTCTACGTCGTGGCGGCGTCGAGGGTAGCGACGATGCCCTTGCCGCCGTGCTCCTCGACAAGCCGACATGGAGCAACTCGGCACTCTTCCTCGAGCTGGATTGGAGCGGCCAGATGCGGAACCACACGCTGTCTTGGGGCGGCAACTAGCTCCGTCGGGCTAGGCGAGGTAGGTGGAGTAGCGAGCAACCTCGCTCGTAATTGTCGGGCTCAGTGGGCCACCCAGACGGATTTTATGCCGGAGAAATCACCCTTTCCATCTAGGATTTCAATGACCTGGCATGTGCTATAGCCACATGACTAGGCTTATTATACTTGCTCTAAATGGTGTGCCGCCGCAAGAGCGGCCTATATTAACCATGCTCTAAAAAGGTTGCACAGCTTTGGCTATAGTACTGTACTAAAGGTTAGTAGGTGACCTTGCGCTTGGCTCTTCGCCTCTTCCGGAAGTCGAACAATGATGATGGTACTACTTGTATAGCCCACTATTGTAAGCAAGGGCTTCTCCTCATGCTGGGCAAGCATGGGCGAGGGAGAGGGCGTAGTAAGAGCATGGTTAACAACATAGCCGGCTGCTAGCTATATGATGCTGCCACGTCACATATAGCTAAGCATATAACCGACAAGTACAATAGTTGCATGTAAGTATGTACTACTTTGTAGATACATGGCCCGCCTCACTCTCTCACAAAGTACCTAGGAGCACGTGTTTCAGCCGGCTATCAACTAGTAGCCGGCTTCTCTTCTCTGTCTCTTTTTCTCTCTCTTCCAACTAAGCAAAAAATATAATATTTAATGTCTTACAGCCCGCCTACATCACCCTATTGTATTTGCTCTAAGCAAGCTTCTCCTCGCTCTGCGATTTGACAGGACACATCAAAGTTATTTAGTACTCTCTCCAAAAAGGGCCGACCATGTCCATGGCTACCATCCCGTGCTCCATCACGTGAACGATTCACTTGCCATCAGGTAGAAAAAAATTGCAAAGTAGGTGCCATCGAAGTGCACGACTCACTTATGCACTACTTATCTCCATTTTATTGCATGACACGTTCACCTCGATGCTAGATGTCCTACGTGTTGGCAAAAGGATGAACAGGCGATGGACGTGCATCACAAATTTGTGCAAACACGGCCGGTTATGTTGTGAGTAGGTGACCGTGCGCTTTGCTCTTCACCTCTTCCGGAAGTCAAACAATGATGATGTTACTACTACAATATAAATTATTTTTTTGCCGGTACTACAGTATATATACTTGTGGCAATCTGACACCGAATTAAGTGTTGCACGTCCACCGCCTGTATAAGCACATTATAATAAAGCAAACAAGCAAAATCTTCTCCTTGTCATGCAAGCCACCGCGCGCGCGTGAGCGAGAGAGAGGTCATAGTAAGCAAAGCTTCTCCTCGTTTATGAGTTGACGGGACACATCAAAGTAGTGTAGTCCCCAAAAAGGGCCGACCATGTCCATGGCTGCCATCCTGTGCTGCGTCATTCAGTGTGCGCACGATTCACATTCCATTGAGAAATAAGGGTGCGTATGTGCCATCGAATAGGATAACTTAATTTAAAAATAACGCACCACCGCGTCATGGTCAAACTTTGATTCGTTCACATGTGGCTCCCGAACAACTACCACACTCGCCTAATTATCAAGTGAGCTGCCTCTTCGTATAGAAATGAGCTCATAGTGTACTTGGATGAGTCTCTCATACTTTTTACTACTTACCTCCATTTTCTTACATGACACATGGACCTGGATGCTGGATGCCCCACGTGTCGGCAAAGCAAAGAAGAGCACTTTCTGACGACCGAGAAGGAGCAAGGAACCTCGTGGTGGAGCATCTGGACTGTTTTAATATTTTATATTCATCGAGATAATATCAACCCAATCTTCTCCACATCCTAGTAGGAGTACTAGAACGAAAGAGTCCGAAAAACGGAAGCCCAGTGTAGTTACATCATACATGGCCCACCTCACGCCATCAGCATACTTCTTGGCCTCTATGTGACACCTAGCTCTAGTAATATCCCTCAAAAAAGAAGAAGAAAACCTAGCTCTAGTAATCCACCAGCCCTGTCGGGGGAAACTGTCCGCCACGAACACCTATGGGACCGGAGCCCCTTGTCTGTGCGGTACGAGGGCGGAGGGAGCACAAAGAGCAGATCGAAGCAGACGCGCGGGCAGTTTTACCCAGGTTCGGGCCGCACGGATGCGTAAAACCCTACTCCTGCTTGGTTGTGTATTGAGTGGGGCGCTCGGGAGCTCGAAGAAGCAGCTACACCGTGCGTGAGAGTAATCTAGGTTTCGAACCCCCTCCACGTTGTGCATGGGCCTCCTTTTATAGTGCAAGGGGTCACCGACAGGTGTCAACGTAGGAGAAAAGGGTAAAAGAGTAAAAGAGGTGGTAGTTGTAACAGTGCGGGAACAGTGGAGCTACAGTACAGAACAGTGGTCTATACCTACTTTAACAGTGGGGGACAAGGGCATTTAATGCCCGTCGCCGTCGACCCCAAAAGCTCCCGCCTTAGCGTCTCCGTCCGCCACGGCGACGGATTTATCGCCGTGGTGTGCCACCGTGTACCCCAGGCTGCACAGCCATCTGCCACGCGTCCCTGGATAGGCCCCAGGGCGACGCGTGGGCCGATGAGCTGGAGCGCGGGCACACAGCGCAACCTTCCCGGCAAGCACCTTGCCGGGGCCTTGATCTTGCCGGGCCCGGGAACTTGCCGCTCCCCGGGCCCCTTGCCGGGGCGCGCATAGCGCCGAGGCGATATCTTCCAGTCTTCCTGGCAAGCTCCTCTTGCCAGGGTCTTGTGTTAGTGGAACAGCCTTGAGCCTGGTACGGCCTTCCCGGCAAGCTCCTCTTGCCGGGGTCTCGGTCTTCTGTCTTGTATACTTTGTTTTTGAATGGTTTGATAAGAAGCAGGAAGGTCTCCGGCGAGCACGCAGTGAGCCTTGCCGCGGGAAGCTGCAACTGCCCGTGCACAAGTTGGGGTACTGAGGTACCCCTACCTTAGTACACCGACAGGAGCCCCCGGGCCTGGGCCACACACGGTGCCGAGCGCTGTTGGGCCAGGCCCAAAACAGTGCACGGGCATCCGCGGCCCGCGGCGCGCCGAATCCACTTCCATATCCGCCGCACCCCACGGTAACGGCACGCGTCGATTGCGGCGCCGTGGGATGGGACGTGCCCACGATCTCTTAATGGAAAGGGCGAAACGCCCCCCACTCCCCCATAAAAGCAGAGGCAGCGGGCGCGGTTCCCCTCCCCGTGCTCTCATTACGTCGTCTTCTACCTGCGAAAGATTCCTTCTTGCGCTCCGCCTCCACAGCTCCGCCGCCGCCGAGCTCTTCGTCCCCTTCCTTCCGCCGCGCCCGCCATGGCTCCAAAGGCCGACAAGGCGAAAGCGGAGAAATCCAAGAAGGAGAAATCCGAGCAAGCAGCCAAGCTCATCGCTTACCGGAAGCGGCACGTCGTCTTCCCACCGAAGCTCGGCGTGCAAGAACTCTGGAACAAGTATTACTTGTTCTGGTCCAAGGGCACCGACGCGCATCCCCGCACCCGAGCATACCCGGCCGTCGCCAAGGACAACTATCCCGGCGGGTATCACTTCTTTGCTGCCTTTTTCCACTGTGGTCTCTGTCCTCCTTTTTCGAACTTCTTCTGTGATATCATGAATACGTATGGCTTCCATCTGCTTGATTTCACCCCCAACGCCATTCTCACCATGGCCGTTTTCGCACATATGTGCGAAAACTTCATAGGAGTCCACCCCAACGTAGCCCTCTTTAGACACTTTTTCACCCCTAGAGCCGAGGCCGATGCCCCCCTCTCCGGATGTATTTCTTGGGTCTTCCGTCTCGGGAAGAAGGGGTCGTACTTGCCGGGGGAGCTCCGCGGCTAGTGGGAGGAATGGCGAGCGGAGTGGTGCTGGATTGTAGAAGACCAGCCGCAAGCCTTCACTGCGCCGCGCACAACGCCTATCGCGCGCGGCAGAGATTGGAGCGATCTAGACTCCGACGACGTCAAGCTCGACATCGCCCTCGTCCGGATCCTCCGTCTTCGGCTGGCCCGGCTGTCAGTTGCCGAGGTGGGCGCAGATTTCCTCCGCCGGCGCATCGCCCCTCTCCAAGACCGGAAGAGGCCGGCCTGGGAGTACGGCGGCCCGGCAGACATCATGAGACTGCGCCCCGGGCTTAATTTCAACTTCACCACTCTGGAGCTGCGCGGGATGGTACGGGAGCTCTTCAAGTACGACCCGACGCACCCCGAGTGGTTCAGGACTCCCCGGGAAGTGGTGCCGCTCTGCAACAACGCCGCGAGGGACCGGATCCTTGCCATGATGCCGATGTGCGACTCGCATGGCTTGGACCGCTCGTGGATCGCCCCGAAGCCCATCGACGTCCTCAACTTCTACGACAACCTCGTCGAGGTGGCGAGTAACAAGGAGGACCTCAAGCTGCATACGCGGGACACCACCGACCAGGAAATCGCCTACATAGCTTCTCGGGCTGAGGAGGCCGCCGCAGCCGCGGCGGCAGGAGTCTTCGGGTTCTCGCCGGAGGAGGCGGAGGCCGAAGAGGCGTCCACCCAGGCGGAAGAGGCGGAGATCCGCCGATTGTTGAACCTCCCACCCGACGCGCTCGCCGGGGTCCCCTCGTTGAGGCACTCTGGGATCCATGGGATCGCGACGGAGGCCGCGGCAAGGGAGGGCACCGCCGGAGGGAGCAGAGGCGCCGTGAGGGGCGGAGGCGCCAAGGGAAAGAGGGCCGCAGCGCTGGATGCTGGGCCCAGCGAGCCGGCCGGGGCAGAGGAGGAGGAGGAGGAGGAGGCCGAAGACTCCGGCGGATCCACGGAGTTATACGCCGACGACCTCTCCTCGTCGGAGAGCTCCCCGCCCCCGGCAAGCCCGAAGGAGTCCCCGGCAAAACGCCTCCGCAAGACGGCGACGGGGGAAAGGGCGCAGGCGCCCCGGCAACAGCCACCTCGGCGGGCGGCTCCCCGGGGGAGTCAAGCCGCGCCAAGGCCGTCCGGCGCACCAGCCGCAGCGGAGGCGGACCGTGCGCGGACCACGACGGAGGCGCCCCGCAGGCCGGCAGCGAGCCGGCAGGGGTCTTCTCGGAGCGGAGCAACGGCTCCGCCCGTCCCCCGGGCGCCGGCAGCCACAGGGGCTGGGTCTTCGCAGCCCCCAGCCCCGGCGAGCACCAAGCGCGCGAGGGAGTCTTCGCCTCCCGCTCCCCGCGTCGACGCGCCCACGGTGGAGTATGACTTCTCCGCCCTGAGCGAGGACGACGAGGAGGACCAGGAGTAAGGATCCGGGATTCTTCATCTTCTTGATTTTTGTCTTGAGCTTCTGTTGATGCTAACTCTGTCTTCTGTTCTGATTTCAGGACCCTGGCCCACCGCGCAGCGAAGAAGGCCAAGGCGCCCGAGGCCGAGGTCGCGGAGGACTCGACGGCGGCGGCAACAGAAGGCGCGCCGGAGCCGAGCCTGCCGGACTCTGGCACTGCTCCGATGTGCAGCCCCCAGCGCAGCCCGCAGCGCAGCCCCCAGCGTAAGTCTGGGGTTCTTTCTTTTCGCTTGTCGGGGTACGCCTGAGGCTTTTGATTTTATCTTCATATCTTGACATCTCTTGTCTTGCTCCGTGCAGAGGAGGAGCCGCAGCGGGAAGAGCGCCCGGAGACCACCGCCGAGGAGCTGCAGGCACCGCCATCCCCGCCAAGGCAGGACTCTCCGGCAAGGGAGAGTGCTCCGTCAAGGGCGGGTACTCCGCCAAGGCAGAGTACCCCGCCAAGGACGAGCAGCCCGGCAAGGGCGGCCACCCCGTCAAGGCCAAGTTCCCCGGCGAGGGCGACTACTCCGACGAGGCCGAGCTCCCCGGCGAGGGAGCCCGCCGCTGAGGACGCCCGCCAAGGTAACCTTTGTAACTTGTCTTCTTGGCTTGTCTCTTTTTTGGATATTTGCTTGAGTCTTGAATTTCTTTGTCTTCTTCTTCTTTCTAGATCTTCCTCCTCCTGTGCCCATGGAGACGGAGGTGATTATCCTCGAGGAGGAGGACGCGCAGGGCGGCGGCGGCGACGCTCCAGTCGTCGAGGAGGTGGGCGAGGCCGCCGAGCCGGCCGCGCAAGAGACTGCTCCGGCTGCGGACGCAGCGGCCGGGGAGGGGAACGGTGGCCGCACCGCCGACCCGGAGGTGGCGGGAGCATCGGATGCTGCGCCGGCCACCGGTCCCTCCACCGGCGAGGGGCAAAGGTTCTATCTCGAGCCCCCCAACGGCGTCTTCATCCAGATGCCGTGGGGGTCTTCGTCGCGAGCTCCTGCGGAGGGCGAGGCGTTCGACGGAGAGGTCCTCGCCTCCGCAGGCCTGAAGATCGTCCAGGCGCCCGGTGGAGGTGAGGGGCCCGAGGAGGAGCGATTGCTTCATCAGCTCCTGGCCCTTTACCGGGCCAGGCAAGCAAAGCTCGCTTCCCGGGAGGCTCTTGCCGCCAAGGCTGCGGCAGAGATGGAGAAGCGTGCGGCGGAGCTCAGCGCCGCCAATCAGGCTGCCCTCCGCCAGGTGGCGGAGGAGCGTGAGCGTCTCGCCGGCGAGTACCAAGAGTGGGTACTTGAGAGGGCCGAAGCCGATGAACAGCAGCGTCTCGCCGGGGTGGAGATGTCCCGGCGAGAGGGAGAGCTCGCGCAGCGGAAGGTTGAGCTGGATTCTCATGAAGAAGACCTTGCCGCTCGCGAGGCTGCCCTTGGCGGGGAGCTGAAGGAGGCGAAGGCCGCCGCGGTTGCCGCGGAGGACGCCAAGAAGGAGCTCGCCGCCAAGGTCGAACAACTGGAGAAGGCGATGAAGGTGAGCGCCGAGAAGGTTGCCGCGCTCATCCTGGAGCGCAAGAAGGATGCTCACACAAACTCAGAGCTCCAGGTGAGTTTATCCAAGAGGGGTGACGAGCTGAAGGCCGCCAAGGATTCCATTGAAGACTTGGAGCTGAAGGTCACCACCCTGAAGGAATCGCTTGATGCTGCCCGGGCCCAGGAGACCAAGTTGAAGGATGAGCTCCGCAAGGAGCGAACCTTGGTGGAGAGCGTCAACAAGGCCTCCGAGCTCTTCCGGCAGACTATCGAGGTGTGGACCGAAGAGCTGGTTTCTTCTGCGTCCAATATTGACCAGGAGTTGCTGGCGTTGAAGGTTGAACATCTTATCTACTCGCCGGATCCAGATCTCCCGCACAGCGCCAAGCTCAGCCTCTTCTTCAGAGGCGTCGCTCCGGCTCTTGCAGGCCTCCGGAACCGCATCCCCGCGCAGCTGGCCGAGGAGTCGCGCCGGCTCTGCGCGGGAACTCTGGAGCGGGTCTTGACGAAGATCGTGTACCGCAACCCGGGGATCAACCTCACGAACGTTCTTCGCACCCTGCCGGCTGATGCAGACACGGAGGCCCTGAAGGAGCAGGTCGGCCACATCATCGCCAAGGTGGCAAAGCTTGGCAGGAAGGAAGGTGACCGCGTAGACTAGGGCTCCATTTATCTTTATCTTTTTGTTGCTGCACATTATGTTATGAACTCATTAGTCCATCGCGACAAGTTATCCTTGTTAAGATATTTGCTTTACTTCAATCAATCAGTGCAATGTTATCTTCCTTGTTTCAATCCTTGACTTTGTATGTTTTTCACCCTTCGCTCCCGGGGAGCTTGCCGGCAAGGGGCCCTTGCCGCGAGCGCCGAGTGCTGGACTCCGAGCAGCCTGCTGGCCAAGGTCCTCGCCGGCAAGCAACCTTGCCGCAGCTGGTCGCAACGCACTTAGCTTGCTGAGCGTACTCGGAAACGAGGCAAGGGCGCGACACTTGTCGCAGCTCACTTAAATCGTTGAGTGGACTCGAAAACAAGATAAGGGTGCGGCAAGCTACGGGTAGGTTCCTCCGCGCACAGGTTTTCCATACAAAGTGCGATCGTTCAAGGAAGACAACCAAAATTTAAAATTTGAACTGGTCAAATTCTAACAACTTATCTTTCATATGCTGCTTGCTCATGTTGCTTGCTTTTCGATAAGGCTCTTCTTACTTGAACAGCACTTAGTCCCTCCTTCATCTCCTTCCCCCCCGGCAAACTTGTGCGCGAGGAACGTTCCTTCTGCTTAAAAGAAAAAGAAAGGGAGAGGGAAACAAGCATATTGCCTTTCGGCGTAATAGTGTTTACCGTATGTCTGAGTGTTGCATCAAATGTCAAACAGAACATGCAAATAGCAAAGAGAAGCATGCAAAAGGCAATCGATGCGAGAAACACGAAAACTTTACTGATGCACGGGGTCTGCGCCCGGCTTTGTACAAAGGGTTACATGCAACAGCGGCAAAGCTTGTACAAAAGGTGGTTGCCGGAGCGGATCACGGCAACCGCGCCTTAGGGGTGAAACTTGCGAAGATGCTCTATGTTCCAGGAGTTGCTCACCGGTAAGCCTTCTTCGGTCTCGAGGCGGACAGCGCCGGGCCTCGTAACTTGTCTCACCCGATAAGGGCCTTCCCACTTCGGCGTCAACTTGTTGGAATTCTTGGCGGACTGAACACGCCGAAGAACAAGGTCGCCTTCCTCGAGACTCCTGGCCTTGACTTTGCGGCTATGGTAGCGGCGCAAAGCTTGCTGGTATCGAGCAGCTCGTACAGCAGCCTGGAGACGTCCCTCCTCAAGGAGCAATGCGTCATCTTGCCGCAGTTGCTCTTGCTCGAGCTCATCATAAGCGAGCACTCGAGGAGATCCGTATACGAGTTCCGTGGGGAGAACTGCTTCTGCTCCATAGACTAGAGCAAAAGGTGTCTGTCCGGTGGCTCGATTTGGTGTCGTTCTGATTGACCAAAGAGCCGCCGGGAGCTCCTCTATCCAATTCTTTCCGCACTTGCGCAGCCTGTCAAAGGTCCTTGTCTTGAGCCCGCGCAGCACTTCAGCATTTGCCCTCTCCGCTTGGCCGTTGCTGCTCGGGTGAGCAACAGAAGCGAAACAGACCTTGGTGCCAAGGTCTTGGACGTACTGCATGAAGGTGCGACTAGTGAATTGCGTACCGTTGTCGGTGATGATCCTGTTAGGGATCCCGAAACGGCAAACAATCGACCTGAAGAACCTGACTGCTGACTGTGCTGTCACCTTTCTCACTGGCTCCACTTCTGGCCACTTTGTGAACTTGTCGATTGCAACGTACAAGTACTCAAAGCCCCCGACAGCGCGAGGGAAAGGGCCGAGGATATCGAGCCCCCAGACCGAGAAGGGCCAGGACAAAGGGATTGTTTGGAGAGCTTGAGCTGGCTGATGAACTTGCTTTGCATGGAACTGGCACGCTTCACACTTGGTTACTAGTGCAGTTGCATCTTGGAGGGCTTCTTGCCAAAAGAACCCTTGCCGGAAAGCTTTCCCGGCAAGTGCCCTTGCGCCAATGTGGTGGCCGCATATGCCTCCGTGTATTTCTGCCAACAGCTTCTGTCCATCTTCCCTGGACATGCACTTCAACCTGACACCATTGAGTCTTCTTCTGTACAGCTCGTTATCCACAAACTGATACATACTTGACTGCCTGGTTATCTTCTCTATCTCTTGTGGGTCGTCGGGAAGTTCTCCAGTTTGTAGAAAACGGACGATCTGCTGTGCCCATGCCGGAGCTCGGGGCTCGACGGCAAGGACTAAAGGCTCGAGGGCTGCTGCGGGAACCTCAGCTTCTACGGCAAAGACCTCTGGTCCTGTCGGAGCTGTCGGTCCCCCGGCAAGCTCGCCGGAGCGAAGCTTGTCGGGAACACTTGCTTCAACTGCACAAGCCCGAGGGCTCGCAGGAGCAAACTGTTCCTCAGCGTTGTTGTTGATCTTGGGAACTTTGGCGGCGGGTTCAGGAAGATCCGCCGGCAAGTAGTCGCCGGAGACCAACTTTCTCTTCTTGGACTGCCCAATTGATGGTGTAACTGATGGCTGAGTCAGCTTGAGCAAAAAGGTCCCTGGTTCCACAGGTAACTTCATCGCGGCGCACTTTGAAAGGCCATCTGCAATCTCATTTTGAGCTCTCGGGACGTGCTCCATCTGCAAACCTTCAAAGTGCTCTTCAAGCTTTCTCACTTCATCGACATAAGCTTCCATCAAAGGGCTCTGATAGCTCTTGTTAACTTGTCGGACCACCAACTGAGAATCGCCCCGCACAATCAGCTTTCTGATCCCAAGTTCGGCCGCGATCCTGAGGCCGGCAAGCAAGCCTTCATATTCTGCAGTGTTGTTTGTCGCTTGCTCCCTGGGAAAGTGCATCTGGATAACATATTTGAGGTGCTCTCCGGTGGGCGCGATGAGTACCACGCCGGCACCGGCGCCTTGCAGCGAGAAGGCACCGTCAAAATACATTACCCATTCACTTGTCGCTTCTTGCACGGGTACACTCGTTTCTTGAACTTCTTCTTCTGGCGTTGGGGTCCACTCAGCGATGAATTCTGCCAAAGCTCGGCTCTGTATGGTTGAAGTACTTTCAAACTTGAGTCCAAAGCTTGACAGCTCCAGTGCCCACTCGACGATCCTGCCTGTTGCTTCTGGATTGTGCAATATCCTCTTCAACGGAAAGCGAGTGACCACGGTTATCTCATGGGCTTGGAAGTAGTGGCGCAGCTTCCTCGAGGCCATGAGGAGGCCGAAAAGCAATTTTTGCACACCCGAGTACCTCGATCTAGCTCCCTGGAGAAGGGAACTTACAAAATACACTGGGCGCTGCACCATCTTCTTCCGCACCTCTCCTTGTTCCTGCGCAGAGTCTTCCTTGTCGGGGCCAGAGCTTGTCGGGACAGCCCCCTGCTTGTCGCTAGATTCGCTTGCCGGTGATGCTGACTCCTCGTCGGACTCCCTCTCCGCTACTAACGCAGCACTAACCACCTGGTTGGTTGCCGCTAAGTATAGCAACAACTTTTCCTGTGGTTTAGGTGCGACAAGTATAGGAGTGGAGGACAGGTACCGTTTCAAATCCTGCAACGCCGCCTCCGCTTCCGGAGTCCACTTCATGGGACCTGCCTTCTTCAAGATTTTGAAGAAAGGTAGGGCGCGTTCTGCGGACTTTGAAATGAACCTACTGAGGGCAGCAACACAACCTGCAAGCCTTCTGACATCCTTGACGCGCTTCGGGGCTTCTATCTGCTCGATGGCTTTGATCTTGTCGGGGTTTGCTTCAATCCCCCTCTGTGATACAAAGAACCCGAGAAGCTTGCCGGAGGAAACTCCAAAGACGCACTTCTCGGGGTTCAACTTGAGCTGTATCCTGCGCAAGTTCTGAAACGTTTCTTCCAAGTCTTGAATCAGGGTTTCTTTGCTCTTGCTCTTCACCACGATGTCATCCATGTAGGCTTCTACATTCCTGTGGATCTGTGGCTCAAAAGCAGTGTACACTACCCTTGCAAAGGTTGAGCCTGCATTCTTCAATCCAAATGGCATGCGGATAAAACAATAAGTGCCACATGGGGTGATAAATGCAGTCTTCTCTTCATCTTCCTTAGCCATGAAAATCTGGTGATAGCCTGAATATGCATCAAGAAAACAGAGTAGCTCACATCCGGCAGTGGAGTCAACGATCTGGTCAATGCGCGGCAAAGGGAAAGGATCCTTGGGACATGCTTTATTGACATCGGTGAAGTCTATACACAGTCTCCACTTCCCGTTGGCCTTGCGCACGACGACTGGGTTTGCCAGCCACGTCGGATGGATCACACCTCTAACTAGGCCTGCTGCCTCTAGTTTCTTGATTTCCTCATTGATGAACTCTTGGCGCTCCACGGCTTGCTTCCTCACTTTCTTCTTGATGGGCCGCGCATGAGGACAGACAGCAAGCTTGTGCTCAATCACCTTCCTGGGAACACCGGGGATGTCAGATGGTTGCCAAGCAAACACATCGACATTCGCCCGCAGGAAGGCGACGAGCGCGCTTTCCTATTTGCTGTCAAGGGTGGCACTGATGGTGAAAGTACCACCAGTGCCATCCTCCTTTGCGGACACTTTCTTGGTTGCCGGAGGAGCAGCCATTCCTTTCTTGCTCTTGCCGGTGGAGCTCGATGGAACGTCCTCGACGGCAGCGCAGCACTCCGAAGAGGTGCGGTTGCCGGAGTGGGTCCCAGAGCACTTGCCGGACTTTATCTTCGTCTTCTTCCCCCCGGGAGCTTCAGCGGCAAGAGTATCCTTCTCGGCCGCAGCTGCTGCATCCCGGTAAATCTTGTCGGCGCAAATAAGCGCATCTTTCTTGTCACTGTGGACAGTGATGACGCTTATCGGCCCCGGCATCTTCAGTACGTTGTAGGCATAGTGGGAAGCTGCCATGAACTTGGCGAGGGCGGGACGGCCGAGAATTCCATTGTAGGGCAATGGAATATCAGCAACGTCAAAGGTGATGCGCTCAGTCCTGAAGTTGAGCTCCCCGCCAAAGGTCACCGGCAGAGTAATCTTTCCCTTGGGCTTGCTCCTTCCCGGGTTGATTCCTTGGAATGAACCGGTCTCTTCGAGCTCGCCGTCTTGAATCTGGAGCTTCTTGATCACAGCAGAGGAGATCAAGTTCAGCCCGGCCCCGCCGTCAACCAACATTTTGGTGACCTTGAGGTTGCGGATGGTGGGAGAAACCAGCATCGGCAAGCACCCGACCGCTGTGGTGCGGTCAGGGTGATCCTCAAGGTCGAAAACGATGGGCGTGCTGGACCATTTGAGGAGCCTGCGCGACTCCACGGGCGGTTCCGCTGCATTCACCTCACGCACCCACTGTTTCAGCTGGCGGTGGGAGGCGTGCAGGGAGGCGCCACCGTCGACGCACAGGACCTCCGTGGCCTTCTGGAACTCCTGCTCGCTGTTCTCGTCGTCCTCCATGTCTTCATCGTCGTCTTCGTCGTTGTCGCGGCCTCGGGGAGGTCGATCTCCTTGCCGCTGCTTGGCCTTGCCGCGGCGTCCTCCCCGGCCGTTGAACGGCCGCTTCTTGCTGGGCTCTTCCCCGCCACCTTGGGCCTTCTCCTTGTCGCGCCTCTCGTACTCAGCTTTTTGCTGCTCGACGAGGTACTCGACGCGCTTGCAGTTGGAGAGATCGTGACCCTTGGTGCGGTGGATCTTACAGTATTGCTTGTCGGAGCTACCCGGCTTGTCGGCCGCCGCCGCAGGGGCAGGCTCCTTGCCGGAGCCACCAGCCTGCGCTTGCTTGGCGGGGGCCTCCTTGCCGGACTTCTCGACGGCGAGCACTTCCTTCTTGCCCTTCTTCCTGTTGTTCCGCCGCCGGCTCTTCTTTGCCGGGGCGGCGTCGTCGCTGTCGCTTCCCCCTGCGCCAGCATCCTCCCCGGGGAGTTTCCTCCCCTCTTCCGCACGGGCGCACTTGTCAGCAAGAGCGTAAAGCTCGCTGACGTCCCTGATCTTGGTCATCGCCATCTCCTCACGCATGCGGCGGTTACGCACGTTCTGATGGAACGCGCTGATGACCGCGGCAGGGTGAACGTCTGGGATGTTGTGCTGCACCCGGCTGAAGCGTTGGATATATTTGCGCAGGGGCTCGCCTTCCTTCTGGGCCAAGATGTGGAGATCGCTCTCCTGGCCATGGGGTTTGTGACCGCCGGTGAAGGCGCCAACAAACTGATGGCAGAGGTCGGCCCAAGAAGAGATAGAGCCTTCCGGCAAGTGCATGAGCCACGAACGGACGTTCGGCTTCAGCACGAGCGGGAAGTAGTTGGCTAGAATCTTCTCGTCGCGCCCCCCGGCAGCTTGCACTGCGATAGTGTAGACGCTGAGAAACTCCGAGGGGTGCGTCTTGCCGTCGTACTTCTCCGGTACGTCGGGCTTAAAGTTCTTCATACTGGGCCACTGGACGCGCCGCATCTCGCGGGTGAACGCAGGGCAACCTGCCGCGTACGGCAAGTCGCCTGGTTCACCGGGCGCGGGTGCGTCGACAGTGTTCCCAGCTCTCTTGTCGGATTGTCGCCGAGCTTCTCGGCGGCGCTCGATCGTGGTTCGAGCGTCTTCATCTCGCCGGTCGTCGAGGACCTGGCGCTGGTCCCGACGAGCCCGCGGGTCCGACGAGGCTGTGGAGCCGTCGTCGGGGTTGTTCCGGCGGGGAGGCGTCTTCTGCTTCTGCGGCGGGGAGTGCACGCTTGTCGCACCCCCGGCAGTCTTGTCGCCGATAGCCTTCGTCTTCTCTGCCTGCCGTGGCCGTGAGGTCGACGGCTGCTGCGGAGAGTCGTTGTTGGCGAAGTCTATCAGGCTTCGGATAGTGGCCCTCCATTCTTCGGCCTTGTCGGCCGCCGGAGGAAAATCGAGGAGCAGCTGCGCCCTTGCGAGCGCTTCTGCCGGAGTGGTGGGGAACGCGGGCGAGCGGTGCGAGGAGCGGGATACGCTCGGACTTCTAACGACGTTAGAAGGAGCGGGGTCCCGCGCCGGCGCCTTCGCTTTGCTTGTGCCCGGACGGGGGTCCGGAGCGTCCCGCGAACCTCCAGTTTGGCCTTGTCCCAGCAAGCGGATACCACCTCCCGTGGTATGGCGCTGCGGGGTCGTCGTGTGCTGTGATGGACGCGGCGCGTCCACGGAGACCGAGGTCCGGTCGTCCGTCTTGTTCTTGGATCTGGTGGCACCGTGAGTGTCCTCGCCGGCAACCACCCTTCCGACGGCGTCTCCCCCGCCCACCGTTGGCTCTGGTGGCGGCGGATGAGACGCAGACGGGCCTCCGACCTCCGAAGGCTTCTTCTTCGGGGCCATGGAGTTGTCGCTGATGAAGTTGTAGAAGTTGATGAAGAATGCGCCCGCGCGAACGCCGGATAAGGTTCGTACAACCTCGACGCCCCCTACCTGGCGCGCCAAAGATGTCGGGGGAAACTGTCCGCCACGAACACCTATGGGACCGGAGCCCCTTGTCTGTGCGGTACGAGGGCGGAGGGAGCACAAAGAGCAGATCGAAGCAGACGCGCGGGCAGTTTTACCCAGGTTCGGGCCGCACGGATGCGTAAAACCCTACTCCTGCTTGGTTGTGTATTGAGTGGGGCGCTCGGGAGCTCGAAGAAGCAGCTACACCGTGCGTGAGAGTAATCTAGGTTTCGAACCCCCTCCACGTTGTGCATGGGCCTCCTTTTATAGTGCAAGGGGTCACCGACAGGTGTCAACGTAGGAGAAAAGGGTAAAAGAGTAAAAGAGGTGGTAGTTGTAACAGTGCGGGAACAGTGGAGCTACAGTACAGAACAGTGGTCTATACCTACTTTAACAGTGGGGGACAAGGGCATTTAATGCCCGTCGCCGTCGACCCCAAAAGCTCCCGCCTTAGCGTCTCCGTCCGCCACGGCGACGGATTTATCGCCGTGGTGTGCCACCGTGTACCCCAGGCTGCACAGCCATCCGCCACGCGTCCCTGGTTAGGCCCCAGGGCGACGCGTGGGCCGATGAGCTGGAGCGCGGGCACACAGCGTAGCCTTCCCGGCAAGCGCCTTGCCGGGGCCTTGATCTTGCCGGGCCCGGGAACTTGCCGCTCCCCGGGCCCCTTGCCGGGGCGCGCATAGCGCCGAGGCGATATCTTCCAGTCTTCCTGGCAAGCTCCTCTTGCCAGGGCCTTGTGTTGGTGAAACAGTCTTGAGCCTGGAACGGCCTTCCCGGCAAGCTCCTCTTGTCGGGGTCTCGATCTTCTGTATTGTATACTTTGTTTTTGAATGGTTTAACAGGAGGCAGGAAGGTCTTCGGCGAGCACGCAGTAAACCTTGCCGCGGGAAGCTTCAACTGCCCGTGCACAAGTTGGGGTACTGGGGTACCCCTACCTTAGTACACCGACAAGGTCCTTGGCGCCCCACCCATGTATGGATACAATAGGGTGTTAGGCCAACTCTCGCGAAGAAACGGTGATCAAAGAAAATACAAAAATAAACCTAGAGTCCGAATTGATCGAGACTCTCAAAGCAAGTGAGAACAAGCACCGATTTCGTCGTATTCATAGGCGTTGGAAAGCTATTGGGGAATTGAGGTGATAGGACTTCTAGTTTTTACGATCTGGAGAATTTTGACATACGTGCGCACACAGGATCACGTGCGCGGAAAATTTTGAGACCAAAAAGGGTCGTCTTGGCCCTCAAAAATGGCCTGCAGGATTGGAAAAAATGAATGTTATCGCAATTACAGCTCAAATTTTGATGAGCCGGCATATCACTTTGGTGTTCAGGTCCTTGGCGCCCCACCCATGTATGGATACAATAGGGTGTTAGGCCAACTCTCGCGAAGAAACGGTGATCAAAGAAAATACAAAAATCAACCTAGAGTCCGAATTGATCGAGACTCTCAAAGCAAGTGAGAACAAGCACCGATTTCGTCGTTTTCATAGGCGTTGGAAAGCTATTGTGGAATTGAGGTGATAGGACTTTTAGTTTTTACGATCTGGAGGATTTTACATACGTGCACACACAGGATCACGTGCGTGGAAAATTCTGAGCCCAAAAAGGGTCGTCTTGGCCATCAAAAATGGCCTGCAGGATTGGAAAAAATGAAAGTTATCGCAATTACAGCTGAAATTTTGATGAGCCGGCATATCACTTTGGTGTTCAGGTCCTTGGCGCCCCACCCATGTATGGATACAATAGGGTGTTAGGCCAACTCTCGCGAAGAAACGGTGATCAAAGAAAATACAAAAATCAACCTAGAGTCCGAATTGATCGAGACTCTCAAAGCAAGTGAGAACAAGCTCCGATTTCGTCATTTTCATAGGCGTTGGAAAGCTATTGGGGAATTGAGGTGATAGGACTTCTAGTTTTTACGATCTGGAGGATTTTACATACGTGCGCACATAGGATCACGTGCGCGGAAAATTTTGAGACCAAAAAGGGTCGTCTTGGGCCTAAAAAATGGCCTGCAGGATTGGAAAAAATGAAAGTTATCGCAATTACAGCTCAAATTTTGATGAGCCGGCATATCACTTTGGTGTTCAGGTCCTTGGCGCCCCACCCATGTATGGATACAATAGGGTGTTAGGCCAACTCTCATGAAGAAACGGTGATCAAAGAAAATACAAAAATCAACCTAGAGTCCGAATTGATCGAGACTCTCAAAGCAAGTGAGAACAAGCACCGATTTCGTCGTTTTCATAGGCGTTGGAAAGCTATTGGGGAATTGAGGTGATAGGACTTCTAGTTTTTACGATTTGGAGGATTTTACATACGTGCACACACAGGATCACGTGCGTGGAAAATTCTGAGCCCAAAAAGGGTCGTCTTGGCCCTAAAAAATGGCCTGCAGGATTGGAAAAAATGAAAGTTATCGGAATTACAGCTCAAATTTTGATGAGCCAGCATATCACTTTGGTGTTCAGGTCCTGGGCGCCCCACCCATGTATGGATACAATAGGGTGTTAGGCCAACTCTCGCAAAGAAACGGTGATCAAAGAAAATATAAAAATCAACCTAGAGTCCGAATTGATCGAGACTCTCAAAGCAAGTGAGAACAAGCTCCGATTTCGTCATTTTCATAGGCGTTGGAAAGCTATTGGGGAATTGAGGTGATAGGACTTCTAGTTTTTATGATCTGGAGGATTTTACATACGTGCACACACAGGATCACATGCGCGGAAAATTTTGAGACCAAAAAGGGTCGTCTTGGCCCTCAAAAATGGCCTGCAGGATTGGAAAAAATGAAAGTTATCGCAATTACAGCTCAAATTTTGATGAGCCGGCATATCACTTTGGTGTTCAGGTCTGTCGGGGGGAACTGTCCGCCACGAACACCTATGGGACCGGAGCCCCTTGTCTGTGCAGTACGAGGGCGGAGGGAGCACGAAGAGCAGATCGAAGCAGACGCGCGGGCAGTTTTACCCAGGTTCGGGCCGCACGGATGCGTAAAACCCTACTCCTGCTTGGTTGTGTATTGAGTGGGGCGCTCGGGAGCTTGAAGAAGCAGCTACACCGTGCGTGAGAGTAATCTAAGTTTCGAACCCCCCGCACGTTGTGCATGGGCCTTCTTTTATAGTGCAAGGGGTCACCGACAGGTGTCAACGTAGGAGAAAGGGGTAAAAATGTAAAAGAGGTGGTGGTTGTAACAGTGCGGGAACAGTGGAGCTACAGTACAGAACAGTGGTCTATACCTACTTTAACAGTGGGGGACAAGGGCATTTAATGCCCGTCGCCGTCGACCCCAAAAGCTCCCGCCTTAGCGTCTCCGTCCGCCACGGCGACGGATTTATCGCCGTGGTGTGCCACCGTGTACCCCAGGCTGCACAGCCATCCGCCACGCGTCCCTGGTTAGGCCCCAGGGCGACGCGTGGGCCGATGAGCTGGAGCGCGGGCACACAGCGTAGCCTTCCCGGCAAGCGCCTTGCCGGGGCCTTGATCTTGCCGGGCCCGGGAACTTGCCGCTCCCCGGGCCCCTTGCCGGGGCGCGCATAGCGCCGAGGCGATATCTTCCAGTCTTCCTGGCAAGCTCCTCTTGCCAGGGTCTTGTGTTGGTGAAACAGTCTTGAGCCTGGAACGGCCTTCCCGGCAAGCTCCTCTTGCCGGGGTCTCGATCTTCTGTCTTGTATACTTTGTTTTTGAATGGTTTAACAGGAGGCAGGAAGGTCTCCGGCGAGCACGCAGTAAACCTTGCCGCGGGAAGCTGCAACTGCCCGTGCACAAGTTGGGGTACTGGGGTACCCCTACCTTAGTACACCGACAAGCCCGTATCGCTTCTCGCTCCTTGTCTCTCTCAAAGTGAGGCGAGCTGGCAATTTTGCCGTCTATTGAGGTCAGTTAACTCACTCACAATCGCTCCCACATGTTAGCAACATGCCAAGAGCATTATAAAAAATATTGTACTTCTATTGTTATGCCAAGAAGAGTAAGCGCTTTGACCGACGGACCAAATGAGACAGGCGTGTTGTGCCGTGAGTGGGTCATGTTTCTTGTTTTGAACTTGTTTGGTGGAGTGTAGTAGTGACACTTGGTTTTGCACCTTCATAGAATGATGTAAATCCCTGCTAAAAAGGCACTATGCTTTCTGCTAATCCCGTCAACCATTCTTGTTCCGCGCATTAAATTTTTAAGTGTCATGATTAAGATATAATTAACCAATGCATGTAAAACGTTCTTGTTTTTTTTTTGAACACACATGTAAAATGTTCTTGTTTACTGTAGTACTCCTCACACATGCATGGGTTGAGTACTACTCCCTTCCTCCATACATGTCGTGTTTGCTAGTCTCAACTCATTGAGAGCACACACACCCCACATCTCTTATTTGTTGATTGCTTTATTCATGTCTAAAAATAATAAACAAGGTGAGTGTTAATGCATCACGCCTGAGTATTTTTGGACTATTTGGTTTTCATAAGGTGGCTTATATTTCTTGGAGTCCTTGCGCGTCGGCCGGCCGATCTCTTCTCCCTCCTTGTCTCCTTTTCCTTGGCCGACTGTCGGCGGAAAATTGCAACGCGTGTCCCCTTTGGTGAGCGACGTGCCAGACCGACTGTGGTGGGTGCGATGCAAACACGACATGCGTGCTTTAAGTGTGCCGCCTTTTCCTTTTGAACTTGCAAAGTATAACATTTTCTACTCTGTTCTTTACCAAGTTCGTGCGATCCATTGATACAAATACAGAACAAAATGACGAGGGTGGGGCTTTCCCGCGCGTTAGGCGGGCTTGTTTGGCCTAGTGGGTCTGAGTGATATGACGTGCTACAGTGCCATGCAATCTTCGCGTGTGGTAGCAGTATTGCTGGTACAGTAGTTTTCTTGAAGAAGCGTATTCACCGAAGTGATTTGACGGCTCGTTATTCATTATTATTGCGGTGCTACGACCCGGGTGAGTCTCCCCTGCAGTTCCGTGTGATGCACTTTAATTCTAGGGTCATGGAAAGTGGACCAGGATGGTCGATGTCCCACATGTCAGCGAATGAAAGTATGCTTTCAGATATTGAGGACAAGCAAGGAAGCCGGGCGGGATAATGTCACTGCTCTTTTGAAGTAGTACAATTCATTTTTTTTGATGAAAGCTATTGCCTCCACTCTTACGATGGAGGAGTGTGAAACACGGTAGCCCAGTGAACTTGGCATGCACACTACTCCCTCCGTCTGTGAACTTCTATACATATCACATTGACCAAGAGGAACCTCTATGGCATAATTAACTCCCCAAGCCGGCTTTCAATAAAGCGTGAAATGATGGTTGTTTCGCCCGAGCAACTTTTACTACTCCTTCCGTCTAGGTGTGTAAGTCACCTTGAGAAAACCAAATAATCCCAAAACACTTGGGCGTGATGCATTAACTCTCACCTCATTTATTGTTTTTTCACATGAATAAAGCAATCAAGCAATAAGAGATGTGAGGCATGTGTGCTTTCAATGACTTGAGACTACCAATCTCGACATGTACTGGTCAATTCACTACATGCAATGCTATTAATTAGCAAATAAAGATTAAATTCTCTCATTTCCCCCTCTGCATTAGTTGCGGTGCACAATGACTTATTCACCTAGACGGAGGGAGTAGTATACTGCGGGAAAGGCGAGGCTCTGTGATTTGACTGCTCATTAGGCGTTATTACTGCGGCGCGACGAGTGGGGTTTATCTCGCCAGCGGTCACGTGGACCCAGATTCTAGATGTCCCGCATGTGGGCGAAATGATGTTTGAAAGATTTGTGGCATTCCTATCAAGCTTTCGGGATATGTTTATATGTACACATAATTTTCTAACATAATGAAATTTTGTTGCAAAGATATGAAGCTTTCAACTTGGTTATATGTGTCATGTTGCCTCCAAAGTTGTCTCATTACAACGTTCCATCAAATACAAAGGAAACTAACATGCATGCTAATGCATCTCAATGATTCGCAGATCATATTTACATCACAGCTGAATACAAAGTTGTGAGAATGTGTACAAATAAATAAAAATAAAAAACCGAAGGATGTTGTCCGTAGGCGTGGTTCCATTTCCTGGCGTCACTGGTTGGCGGCTAGTTTCACGCAGTTATGTTGAACTGAACAAGAAATGTTCGCCAAGAAAGGATTCTATGGAGGACATCGACCATCCGATCATTTTGTGCGGTTCCACTAAAACCGAGCTAGCTGAGCATGCATGTTTGGAAAGATATTGAGCAGGTGTTATAACATTAATAGTGGCACCAATAATTGTTGATGAAACATACACACACAAGTAGAAGCCAGTCACCTTTGCAATCACTCATAAAACTAACCACTTCTTGGAGAAGATTAGGCTTAGAGTTGGATGAGGATAGCAAAACCGATCTCCCTTTGGGCAGTCGCACTGAAATGTTGAGACGTTGCCCGTGTGACATTATAGTGGAACTACACAAGACACTCTTAATGAAAAGAGTGATTTGTGCAGTTCTCCAAAAGGTCACAATAGCAACAAGGTAGAATGGATAACCCTGTTTGCAAAAAATAGGTTGAAAGGAAACAATTATTGGCCAATGACAGTTGATGACACATACGACGACAAAAAAGAAGCATATTTTGTAGCCTAATGGAAGATAGCATCGCAGTTCTTTATCTAAAACGGTGTGAGGAGGAGATTGCAACATGGAAAGTACGCCGGTCGAGCTACATTTTAGGAAAAGAACTGTGGAAGATCCACAGGCAGCGACGTGGGAAGTTGGGCAGTGGAGCAAGGCCGGTTTCAAAGGAAACTGTACCTGAGGGTCGTCAGGGTGTAACACGGAGGGTGGCGCTGGGAGGGATATACACGGTAGCGAGCAAGGGGCGAACACCCTACCGCGTCGGTCGTCCGAGAGAACGATGTGTATCGCAGATCGGGACGCGCCGGCAGTGGGTTTCTTGCCTCGGCGCCAGTGACCAGAGCAACGCTGCATATCCTCCCTTTTCGCCGGAGGATGGGATCCGACCGGATCAGTGACCAGCGGTGAGAGAGAGAGTGACCACCGCCGTTTTGGGTGCGAAAGTGTGAACTGTGAAGAGACCAACCCCAATAGGGAGAGCGTCGGATCCTGCCTATATTATATATAGTGTAGTCGTTTGCTAAATAAAACACGTCGCACTTGATTTCGTCCACGCGTAGTACACGACCCTCCATCAAGTGGACAACCACTACATGCGTCAATTTTTCAGAATGTGGGCTACCTTTTTCGTATAGAAATGAGCTCCACGGTGTACCCGCGGGGGTGTGGTCGGGCCAAAGGGGAGTACGTGTGTCGCTGCATGCACCTCTTCTCTTCCTGCACGTACCCCACCTATGTGCACTACTGGAATCGGGATCTTTGCCATCAGCCAGCTCTTTGCCCTTTGCTAGCTGACGGCAAAGAAGGTCTTTGCCATCAGCTTAAAAAAAGCTGACGACAAAGAAAGAGCTGACAACAAAGACAATGTTTGCCGTCTGCTCGAAGACGGCAAAGCCTCTATGTCGTCTGCCAGCAGATGGCAAAGAGGGAGGGTGGCCCACTAACGAGAACCACCTAATGGCCACTGTCTTTGCCGTCCGCGAGCAGATGGCAAAGCTTCTCTTCCGTCCGCGAGCAGATGGCAAAGAGGATAGCCAGGCTAACGTCGTTTCCCACCGGCCCCATGTCCCTAGCTACGCTCTTTGCCGTCTGCTAGACGGCAAAGAAATTAAACCTAACTAAAAAACGTTCGGCCCCGTGCCCCGCCCCTCTCTCTCTCCCTCACCTCACCCGCGCCTCC
>LR738715.1:393603792-393624132 GCA_902687465.1 Secale cereale | reverse complement strand
GGATCGAGGTGTCGAGGGGTCGAGGGTCGAGGGGAAAAGTGGTCGAGGGGTTGACGATCGAGGGGAAAGAGTCGAGGGTCTAGGGATCGAGAGTCGAGCGGAAAAGGGGTCGCGGGTCGCCGCCCTGACCCCCTGACCCAGACACCCCGACCTCGACAGGATACCCCGACCCCGCCTCGACACTTAAATAATTTATTTTGTTACACAATTCAATATTTTATTATGTTTATGTTGTACTGATTTCGTTTACTCTTTGTCATTGCAGGTGTTGACAGATGGTGGGCGCGAGTCGAGAGCGCTCCAAGGCTCCTTCCTCGGCGCACGCTGGGAGGGGTGTTATTAGTCCACCCCAGCACCTCCTGAGAGCATTGTATGACAGTATGCAGACACCGGTGGGCGCTTCTTCTTCAGCTGGGAGAGGTCGGGGGAAGCCGAAGAGGGCTGCTAGAGGTCGACGTGGCGACGGGTGCTGATTCTCCACCCCAGCACCTCCGGGGAGCACTGTATGACTGTATGAATGTTGCGCCTTCCTCGCCGCCACCCCCAGCTGATTCTCCGGACCACCGTAGTGCTCCGTCTCAGGTGGACCTGTCTCGGACTTCGGTCCACGAGCCTCTGGCCGACGAGCCTTCGTCCCGGGAGACTCGGGTCCCAGAGTCTTCGTCCTAGGAGATTGGGTCCCATAGTCTTTGTCCCACGTGACTTCGAATACTAGTGGCCATGCTGATGGTGAGGACACCTTTTCTGATGATAGCTATAGTGAGGGTGAGCTGGTTGAGGGGGGCAAGAAGGTCTACCAGCGTGGTGGTACAAAGCTCCCGCCTGTGCCGCCGACCCACGATCAGAGGTGATTGATTGTGCCTAACGGGGAAAAGTAAGTGCATTGACTCTTTTTTAACCTTTTGCCTTCATGTTTCTTCAAATTAATATGTAATGTGTTGGCCTTGTCATACTGCAGGGGTTGCGTACACGCCCATGGTGTCCGCGGGCCCAACCAGGTCCTTGGTGTGCTTTGCCGGCACCACTTACCTGGGTGGGTCATGTTGCCAAGTGAGGGTGAGGTTCCACAACAAGCACTAAGCTGGGAGTTGTACGTGGCTGCACTGGCCCCACCGGAGGAGAGGGTCGACGGTGTCTTGTGCAAGACGGTGGCCGACATTGTGATCTAGCGGTTTTGGGTAATTTCTCCTTTACAGAATTGAAAATCAACAGTAACTAGTGATTGTACTAATCAATGTTGTCTTGTTTGATTGCAGACCTACTACAGGTGTGCTGAGGAACATGAGGTGGACGTGGCTAAGTTTATGAAAGCCGAGTGCAAGCGCCTACTTCAGAACTTACGGCACGAGGCTCGGGTGTAGGCCGTTCGAGACTACTACGCCTCTACTCACATTAGGTGGGAGAAGAAGAAGTGTTGCGCCAAGTATTCGAGTAAGGAGAGGTACATGAAGGTATTTTCCTATTCTTAAGGCCTTGTACTTAGTTTCCTTGATTTGATTCGTATGCATAGCGCTGAAATTTCTCTTGTCTAACTTAGGTGCCCCCGAGATGGTGTGCGGATAGGATGGACTGTTGGGAGGCGTTGGTGGATGAGTGGTGCTCTCCCCAATGGCTAGACGTCCACAACAAGGCCAAGGATAAGCATGCCAAAATGCAAGGTGTGCCACACCATCAAGGGAGCTCCAACCTGTTTGAGTAGGAGGATTACTAAGTATGTGGTTTTCTTCACGATTCATGCAATTTCATTCTTCATGCTAGCATGAGCCCTTAACTAATATGTTGTTCCTCTGTTTTAGGCGCATCACAACAAGAAGGGGGTGCCACCGCTATACGACCTCTATTCCATGGCCCATACTGCCCCGTACAAGAAGGCCAAGGCATTCTCTGAGTCTGACCTCGATCATCCAGAGAGCTTCACCAACATCTCCTCCCACAACAAGCTCATGAGGTACAGAGACTTTGGGTAGGCGATGAAAGGGGATGGCTTCAACCCGAGCCAGAGTGCTTTTGATCCAGAGCTCGCGATGCTATCTGGTGACGGGAGGAAACATGGCTTGGCAGCTGTCGGTGTCAAAACCGGCAGATCTCGGGTAGGTGGGTCCCAAGCTATGCTTCTAAGGACCGATGGTAATAGGAGACAGGGGACACAATGTTTACCCAGGTTCGGGCCCTCGCGATCGAGGTAAAACCCTACTCCTACTTGATTGATATTGATGAATACGTGTTACAAGAGCTGATCTACCTCGAGATCGTAATGGCTAAACCCTAGAGCCTAGCCTACGTGGGTATAATGATTATGTCGTTACCCTCTACAAACAAAAGCCTTCGGCTTATATACACACCGGAGGGGGCCTAGGGTTACAAAGGTGACTTGGGGAGGAAGTAATAGGTACATCCAGACATCATGCATGCCTTTCTATGCACATAGGAGTCCGGACCGAATACGGGGAGAGTCTTATGCCTCTATCTTCGCGGCCCATCAATACGGCCCAGCTTCATCGACACGGACGCCTGAGGATCCCTGAACCCAGGACTCCCTCAGTAGCCCCCGGACTTGCCTTCAAGGACGAGATTGTGTCTGGCTTCATGTCTTCGGTCTTGCAAGGTGAGTCCTACTGGATTATAGTTCGACTTTATTTAATATTATGTTTCGTCAATTCCTCGCCGTCGTCGCCTTTGCCTCCACGTGTCCAACGAATGCGAACCATCTGAGTATTTATACGATTACCCCCTTGACTGTGTAGGGAAGGCGCCTATATAAGGAGACTATATCTCAGATGCCATTACATTCCATTCCACGCGGAAAATCCCCAGTGTCTGCCACGAAAAATCTTCAAACATGGCCGGCATTCCCGTCTCTTCCTCGTGCCCTCACGGCCCTCGAGCGGGCGATTGGGAAAGTTGCTCCATATCCCATGCGCATCTGAGAAAGCTTCAAACGCAGGGATATCTTCCTCCCAAGGATCTAGTCCCCATCCGGGCCGGATTAACTTCCATCGACAATCAAGCCCTGGCAGACAATTTTCCAAAACCCTCCAGTGGAGAGCGGGTATTCTTCACCTCCTTCCTTCTAAGAGGCGTAGGATTTCCCGTCCACCCCTTCCTTAGGGGGCTCCTAGAGTTATATGGTCTTCAACTGCATGATTTCACGCCGGGGTCTATCCTGCACATTGTGGGATTTGTCGCTTTATGCAAATTATTTCTGGGCTACGAGCCTCATTTCGAGCTATGGCGTAAGTTCTTCTGCCTTGTCCCTCGCTCCGAGGAGGGACGCATATTTGGGGTTGGCGGCGCCAAAGTATGGTGCATAGCAGGGACAGGTTATCTGTATGGCACTCCAAAGAAGGCATCCGAAGAGTGGCCTTCGGAGTGGTTTTATATCGAGGACGTTGCCTTGCCGGATCCAGTTCGGCAAGGCCTCCCCAAATATTTGAATGCTCCTCCAAAGAAGCTTTTTAACTGGCTTCCCCGTAGTCCCACATAATAAGAAAGTGCGAAGGTCAAAAGACTGGCCAGCAAGATCAGATTGCTTGCCAGTTCAGGGCTGTCAATAATTGAAGTGACGGCGATCTCAATAAAGCGATGCGTGCAGCCGCTCCAAGCTAGAGGATTTCCTATGTGGCAGTATAATGGCCAGGATGATGCCTCACGCTGCTTGCGCCTGGGTCCGGACGACCCTGCCGCTCTAGCCGCCATCCTAGCGATCATTACAAGGGAGACAAGCAAGACTTTCTTCGCTTGAATTGCCGGGAAGGTTTCTCTATGTACAATCCTCCCGATTGGGTAAGTCTTTCTCTTGACCGCTATTCTTGCCTATTTTTCATTGTGAGATATATTGGCCGAACTGAATTCGGTTATTCCCAACAGGAGTGGAGGAAGGTGTAATGCCCCGGATGTAATACTTTCCCTTTTGGGTATATAATATATCTCCAGCTTCATCTATTTCCGTTCCGGGCTCTTTGTCTTTCGGGCTTTCGTCGTTTTGTTGTGTGAGTGTGTGGCATTCATTCATATCATGTAGTCATGTGCATTCCATTGCTTTTGTGTTGTGGGTTGCATCCGGTTCCGCGTGTTTCTTCCCGTTGTCCGTTTCGCGTTCCGGAGCTCCCTCACGTGTCCGTGACGTCCCGTAGGCCTACCTTGTTGTTCGGGCGTTTTACGTTACCGGTGTGCCGCGAGGTTGTTTTGTGTGTTGTTGTTTTGTTTTGTGCAACCCGCCTCTCAAATCTCGTCTCGTTTGGACTCCGTTGACTTTTCCATCCGTTGTTCGTGTGGGCCCGAAGTGCCTTCGCTTCGTGTCCCGAAAACATCCCTACTGCAGTCTCTTTTCTCCGT
This sequence comes from Secale cereale, assembly GCA_902687465.1. Lineage (NCBI taxonomy): Eukaryota > Viridiplantae > Streptophyta > Magnoliopsida > Poales > Poaceae > Secale > Secale cereale. Next base: position 393,619,797 of record LR738715.1, on the reverse strand, counting down.
CTAGGCCTTTTAAATCAACCCCCGCGATCGGATCCGTCGGATCGCGATCGGAGGGCTCCTAGCGCCCCTAAATCCCCTCCTAACCCTAAAAACTGCTACTTATAGACCCCCCTAGTCTATTTGGGCATCCCCTTCTTCTTCCTCCTCTCTCCCCTCTTTTTTTTTCATTTTCTACTTCAGATTCAACAAAACTTCCCGGATCCCGAAGGATCCCTCGATCTGGGCGAGGTCAACGCCCAGGCGCGCCTGCCCCCTCGACCGGCCGCAGCGATCCCGACCGGCCTCCTCCACTCGGTCTCCGCACCAGCCATCGACCGCACCGACCACCTGGATCCGATCGATCCTTCGCCAGCGCGCCGCAGCCCGTCGTCCTACATCGACCGCGGCCCGTACGTCCTCAGCGCCAGGACCACTTGGCCGGCCCTTCGCCGTTCCTCCCTGGGCCCCGCTCCGCGCGCCGCTTCCCCGCGCCGGCCCACTCGCCGCATCGGGCGCCCTGCACCGAGCCGCGCCACCTTGGGCCGCAGGCCGATCCGCGCCGCCGAGGCCCTTCGCCAGCCGCTGCCTCCTGCCGCCCTGGGCCGCCTCGCCTCCCCGCGGGCCGGTCGCTCCTCCCGCCTGGGCCGAGGTCCCGCACCGGGCCTCCGCCGCGCCAGTCCTCTACCGGGCCGCCGCCCCGCTCCGCGGTGGGCCGCCGCCGCACCAGCTCCAGGCCGCCACTCCGCGGGCCCTCCGCACAGTTCCGGGCCAGATTCCAGCCGCCGGCCCGTTACTGTTCCTCAGATCTGAGCTGTGAGGTTATTTCAAATCCTCCTAAGTCCAGTTTTCATCTGTCTGATGCTAACTTTGACCTGCTGTAACTTTTACTGTGGTGCTCCGTTTTGCGCGTGTGATATGTCCAGACGTTCGTGGAGATGTGCTCTACGTTTTACCTGTTGTTGTCATGCATGTTGGAGTTCATCTAGGTGCTTGTTTTGCTGTTGCAAGAGTGCATCATGATATAAACTGCTGTTATGTGTTATTTTTGTGCCACCTTTGACATGTGATATCTTTTAGCTCGTTTGTCCAAACGATGCAAATGACATGTCCACGTGTTCGTCTTGTCACGAACTACGTGTTGCTTGTGATAGGTTGCATGGTAGATTTATTGTTGCCTTGTTATCATCGTTGCAAAGTGCCATGCTCATATGAGGTGTTTTCACTTGTTATGAAATGCCATCTTGTTGAGCTCGTTGCAATCGTTGTGTTCACCTCTAGGATGCATGCTTGTGTGTTTCGGGATCACCTTCATGTGCACTTTGATGAGGTGCTTACCCTTTGCCATGTTTAGTTTCGAGGTGACTTAAACTTGCTCTTTTAGTTGCTATGATGATATTGCTGTTTTAGGACTTGGTGAATTTTCACTAAGTCTGAAATCTGTAACGTTCCGATGCCATGTTCGTGTGATGTTCTAGGAAAAGGCATGTTAGTTTTGGGGTGGATTTTGATTGTTCCTTGTAGTATATATTGTTGTCTTTCCATCCATGTCCTCACATGTCCTTTTGTGTGGCTGTAGCATGTTTATCTTTTGCTCTAAAGTTTCAATAAAATTCTGCTGCCAGAATTTTATTGTAAAGTTCAAGATGTCCAAGAGCATTGCTATTGATCCGTGACTCCGTTGGGGGTGCACTTTGGACCTAGTTGCTGTACTATATGTCTAGTTTGTGTTCAAGTCCTTTTCCATGCTTTTTGGGTGCTGTAGCTTAATTATTTTGAGCTCCGAAGTTGCTATGTTGCTGTAATTTTCAGCTTTCGCTCAAATCTTGTTTCGGGCATAACTTTTAGCCCGTAACTCCGATTTCAGCGATTCTTATATCAAACTTGGGTGTTTTTCTGTGTAGATTATTAATATCAGATTGTTATCTTGTTTTGAGGTGTTTTGCTTGAGTGATGTTTTACGTGCTCCATGTGCATCTTTAGTGCATCCATCATGCATTCATGTTTTTCGAGTGCGCATTGCATCTTGTTGATTGGTGCTTGGTGTGATTGTTTTGTTTAGAGCCAGAAGCTGAGACCGGGTACGAAGTTGAGCACGAGGTTTCCAACGAGGTTGAGCACGAGGACCCTTCTTACGATCCGAACGACTTCTCTTCAGGCAAGATGACCGAACCCCGATAACATTACTATCTTTGCCTATTGCTAGTAGTCTCGATCTATAGTTTTGCCTCGATGCCCATGTTCTTCTTGTCAGCCTCCTACTTGTAACCAATTTCCATGTTTAACCACCCTACCTATGCAAACCGTTGCTTGGCTAAGTACGCTTCGCTCAGCCCTTCTTATAGCGTTGCTAGTTGCAGGTGAAGTGAAGATGCTTGCTCCATGTTGAAGTTTGGTTGGGTTATATCACATTATATAAATACTTTAAATGAAATCATCTATATATTGGCAAGGGTGGAAGGCTAAGCCTTTTGCTTGGTGTTTTGTTCCACTCATGCCGTTAGGATCCGTATAAGCCGGTATTATGTTCCTTGATTATGCGTTCCTAACACGGTTGGGGTGTATGGGACCCCCTCGATAAACCGCTAAGTGCTAAGTCTTTTCCAGCAAGTCCCAACCTTGGTACTATTTGCCTAAACAACTAAAACTTTCCGAGGGAGTAATTAACCCGAGGCTTAATTAATTCAACCCCCTGGGCCAGTGCTCGACTTGAGTGTTGGTCCAAACCAGAGTCACTTGCGGATACTACCCAGTTCGCTGGGGTCTTCGGTATCTGTACGTAGCGCTCATCCGGACGTGTCCTGAGACCTAGATACGCGCGGCTACTATCAGGGTGTCGACACGCCGGGAGGATTTGCTGGATTAGCCTTACCTTAGCTCGGCATATCTTGAGCACGGGATTCCGAGGATACTCTGGTCTTCCCACTTTGGAGTTGCGACTCCGCGGATCGTGGGCTTGTAATGGGTCAAGTTGGAACACCCCTGCAGGGTTTGAACTTTCGAAAGCCGTGCCCGCGGTTATGTGGCAGATGGGAGCTTGTTAATTCCGGTTGTAGAAAACTTGACACAATGTTACTAATACACTACCAGCGTGTGTTCCGTGACTGTCAATTTCCGAATTGGGATTCGGGAGTTGAACACGGAGGGGTTATGATTGTGAGCTTGTAGCTAGGATCACTTCGTGATCACTTCTCGCCGATGCCTTCTCTTCTCGCTCTCACTTGCGTAAGATAGATGCTAGTTGCTGCTGCAGACTTGTTCTTTTCTTCAGTCTTTTCCTCACCCAAAGGCTTTGATAGTCTTGTTACCCGGGAACGGGATTGCTGAGTCCTCTGTGGCTCACAGTTACTTCACACACCAGATGCAGGTCCAGCTGTGAGCTATCCAGGTGATGGCACCGAGCTGGATTGGGAGTACGACGAAGAGCGTAGTCGGTACTACGTGCGCTACCCGGACGATCAGTAGTGGAGTCTCTTACTAGGATTCGATCTGCCTGTGGTTTATTTATCTGGGTTTGGTACTTTGACATTTGGCTTTTGCCCTTACAGGGTTGTAGTGTTCTTAATGTATGATGTTTGAGACTTGTACTGTAATTCTGTGACGTGGCGATTGTAAGCCAACTATTTTTGTTTACTATCCCCTCTTTTACATGAGTTGTGAAAAGATTACCAGACTTGAGATCATTCTAGGATGGAATTATGCCTTTAAGTCGTGCCTCGACACGTAGGAGGTATAACTCCATCCTGGGCATTAAAAGTTGGTATCAGAGCCTTCTCCGACCTAGGAGCCCCCACTGTTTGATCGAACCGTTGACGGTTGAGTCTAGGCACACACTGAAAAACTTTTTGAGTCCTATATTATATCGGAGAGTAGGATTCCTTTGCTTCTCATCCCCTTTCTCTCTGGTGAGGACTCCTGACGTCTACTCTTGTCTCTCCTATCTTCAAAATTTGCACAATTTTTTTATTTTTTTTAGGAATCCCGCGAGTATTCTGGGATTGTTTCGATGTTCTTGTAACAAGGATATTGTTCTCGATGCCTCCTGTTATCGAGGAGTCGAGCTTCGGGGTATCATTGACACAAGCTTATCGCGACAGTACTAAATACTTAAGACGGCCGACATCGAAAATCTCCCCTATACGGCCAGTGGCAAGATAACCCCGACATCACCCAGTACTGGGGAGGTAGTTCGGGAGTATTGCCATAGCTTGTTATAGTGGATGCTTTTCGAAGGTCCAAGGTACACAGTTTCCGAGAAAGACTGGTTATGTGTTGAAGGATGGATACACCTGGATGTAGGTTAGAGTTGATTGCGCGGTGCTTCCCGTGTATCCCCAACACCTGATTGCATAACTGGAATCTTTCGGAAATCTATAGGTGGGTTTATCCAGTAGATCGTAGGTTAGTGAGTTCGGGGTTCGACATTGCGTGAAGGGGTTATATGACCGATGTTACTATCAGGAGTTGCATCTTAAAGGGTCCTTGGCTATGCTGATCCGGGGATTGCAAAACCTTTTCGTAACGCGTTCATATGCTTTCAGCACAAAGATGTTAGAACGAAACTCCTCTCTTGTGTTTGTTCCCGTCTGTACCTTGTTGTTTTTCTTATTTTCATTTTGATCCCTATGTGGCTTCTCGTGAAGACTGATGTTATCAATTAACTGAGAAATTCATTTGTTCCTCTTGTTCGGATGTTTTCATTCGTTCTTATTGTTCGAATGATTATTGTGAAGACTTGCTGCAATTCATTCCATTGATTCAGCTTATTCCTTTTGTCAATCAATTGCTGATTCATGGTCATCTCTTACAGGATGGCTCCGAAAAGGGTTCCGAATGCTAACCCAGAGGGTGAAGAGGTTCCAGAACGTCCTCCTTCACCTCCTCCTCCGCCTGAGGCTTGGAGAACAATTATGCAGACTACAGCTCAGAACACTCAGTTGATGATGCAGATGATGCAGCAAATGCAAGCTATGCAAGCTAATCAAGCTAATCAGGGTGTTCCAATGAACCAAGGCAACTTCTTCCAGCAGCACCATGCTACTCTCAACCAGTTCCTGGCTAACAATCCTAAAGCTTTCAGTTACTGTGTCGACCCTCTTGATGCTGAGGATTGGTTGACCGACATAAAGAAGCATTTTGAGTGCAGTAACGTGAAAGAAGATGACTATGTGAAGTTTGCAGCCTTCCAACTGAAAGATCAAGCAGCTGACTGGTGGCAGCAGTACAAAGACTCAAGGCCGGGTCAAGTGATCTCTTGGGAGAATTTCTGCAAGGATTTCCGCTCGCATCACATTCCTACAAGTGTCATCGAGGGTATGCGTGAGCAATTCCGCAACCTCAAGCAGGGCTCCATGACAGTCTATCAGTATAATGTCAAGTTCCAAAACCTCGCTCGCTATGCAAAGCAAGACATTCCTGATGCAAAGAGTAAAATCTATCAGTTCCGTGGAGGTCTCAAAGATGAACTTCAGCTTGCTCTCACTTTGTTCGAGCCAGACGAATTCGATAAGTTCTATAACATGGCTTTGAAACAAGAAGCAGCTCAGCTTAAGATGGAGGCTTCTAAGAAGAGAATTCGAGATGCTGTTCACTCTTCCTCATCGTCTCAGTTGGCTGCAAAACAACAGAAATTCTGGCTTCCTCCTCCTCCAGTGATTCGAGCTCCTTACAACAACTCCAGCAACTTCAACAACTCCAACAACAAGAACTCTAGTGGTCGTGGTTTCTCCCACCCACCCAACCCAAGCAACCAGTCGAAGAAGCAGTTTCAGTCTCAAGGCTCCAAGTCCAGTGGCTCTCATTTCCGTCCTCTCTCTGAAGTGGTGTGCAACAAGTGTGGCCAGAAGGGTCATTATGCCAACAGATGTCCGAATCCGAAGCGTCTTCCTCCTCCTCCACCTATGAGTTCAGCTATTGTCAAGCACGATCCAAAGTATGCAAGGGTCAATCTGATGAGTGCAGCTGAAGCGGAGAACTCTTCCGATGTCATTTTGGGTAACCTCTCAGTGAACTCTTTTCCAGCTAAAGTATTGTTTGATTCGGGTGCATCTTTGTCCTTCATTTCAAGACCTTTTGTTGCTAAGCATGAATTGGTTTCGGAGAGGATTCCTAGACCTTTGAAGATTATTTCTCCGGGTTTGCAAATGACTTCCAACACAGTTGTTCCGGATATTTCTATTCGCATGGGTGATTATCGATTTTTGGCTTCTCCGGTGGTTCTTGGTCATTCTGATATTGACCTCATTCTCGGAATGGATTGGCTTTCTCAGCATGATGCTCACATTGATTGTGCTCAAAAGGAAGTCAAGTTGACTCATTCTGATGAAGATGTGATTATCTTCGCCTCCAGGGATAATACTATTCGGCTTTTCTCTCTTAATGATAAGGGTGAAATTAATGCCATAGAGCAAATTCCAGTGGTGAACGAATATCAAGACGTCTTTCCAGAAGATCTTCCAGGCATGCCTCCACACCGTCAGGTGGAGTTTGTCATTGAACTCGAGCCGGGCACTGAGCCTGCTTGCCGGCGTCCATACAAGCTCTCTCCGGATGAATTGAAGGAATTGAAGAAGCAGCTTGATAAGCAGGAGAGTATGGGTCTCATCAGACCGAGTACATCTCCGTGGGGCTGTGGTGTCTTATTTGTCAAGAAGAAAGATGGCACGGAGCGTCTCTGTGTTGACTACCGGCCATTGAACAAGAAGACGATTAAGAACAAGTATCCGCTCCCCAACATCAACAAACTCTTTGAGCAGCTCAAAGGAGCTAAAGTATTCTCTAAGCTTGACCTCCGAATGGGCTATCATCAAATTCGCATTCGCGAGGAAGACATTCCCAAGACGGCCTTCAGAATGAGCTATGGTTCATACGAGTATACCGTCATGTCCTTCGGTCTCGCCAATGCTCCTCCTACCTTTTCAAGGATGATGCATTACATCTTCAACCCCTATACTGGCGAGTTCGTGCTTGTGTATCTGGATGATATTCTGGTGTTTTCCAAGAATGAAGAAGATCACGAAAAGCACTTGCGTCTGGTTCTCGATCGACTCCGAGAGCATAAATTCTATGCCAAGTTCTCCAAGTGCGAGTTCTGGCTCGATAAGGTTTTGTACCTGGGCCACATCATCTCAGCTGATGGTATTGCGGTTAATCCCGAGAAAGTTGAAGCAATTGTCAACTGGGAAGCTCCTCAGAACGTCAAGCAGCTCTGCAGTTTTCTGGGTCTTGCCAGCTATTGCAGAAGGTTTGTTGAAAACTTCTCCAAGATTGCCAAGCCTCTTTCCAACCTGCTTCAGAAGAATGTCAAATACTTTTGGTCTCCCGAATGTGAAGTGGCATTCAAAACCCTCAAAGAGAAGCTTGTCTCTGCTCCAGTTCTGACTCCTCCGGATGAAACCAAGCCCTATGAAGTATTCTGCGATGCTTCTCTTCAAGGTCTTGGTGGTGTGCTTATGCAAGATAAGAAAATTGTGGCATATACTTCTCAGCAGCTCAAGCCCAGTGAGAAGAACTATCCCACACATGATCTCGAGCTAGCAGCTGTGGTACATGCTCTGATTACGTGGAGACATCTGTTGTTGGGCAGAAAGGTCGACATCTTCACTGATCACAAGAGCTTGAAGTACATCTTCACACAGCCGCATCTGAACCTCCGCCAGACTCGTTGGGTCGAGATGATCCAAGAGTACAACCCCAGCATTGAATACACTCCAGGCAAGGCGAATGTGATTGCAGATACTTTGAGCAGAAAGGCATATTGCAACAGCCTTCTTATCAAGCCATACCAGCCTGAGCTTTGTGAAGCTTTCAGGAAGCTCAACCTCCAAGTTGTTCCGCAGGGTTTTCTTGCAAATCTCCAAATTGCTCCTACCTTGGAAGATCAAGTCCGTGAGGCCCAGCTCAGTGATACCATGGTGAAGAAAGTGAAACATGGGATTGCAAAGGGCACTCCAAAATACAAGTGCTTCCGTGTTGATGAGAGAGATACCTTGTTCTTCGAGGACAGACTCGTTGTTCCCAAAGGTGATCTCAGGAAGCTCATAATGGAAGAAGCTCATGATTCTCTCCTTTCCATTCATCCTGGCAGTTCCAAGATGTATCAAGACCTCAAGCAATCTTACTGGTGGACACGCATGAAAAGGGAAATTGCCCAATTCGTGAACGAATGTGATGTATGCAGAAGAGTGAAAGCAGAACATCAACGTCCAGCCGGTCTTCTCCAACCTCTTCCTATTCCCGAGTGGAAGTTCGACCACATTGAAATGGACTTCGTCACTGGTTTTCCTAAATCCAAGAGAGGCAATGATGCTATCTTTGTGGTGATTGACAAGCTTACCAAAGTCGCTCACTTTCTTCCAGTCAAAGAATCAATCAATGCAGCTCAACTTGCAGAGCTGTACACTTCCAGAATTGTGTCCCTACATGGCATTCCTCAAGTGATATCCTCAGACCGTGGCAGCTTGTTCACATCAAGGTTCCGGGACTCTTTTCAGTCCGCCATGGGCACTAAGATCAGGTTCAGCACTGCCTTTCACCCTCAGACTAGTGGTCAAGTCGAGCGTGTGAATCAGATCCTAGAAGATATGCTCAGAGCCTGTGTCATCTCCTTCGGCATGAAATGGGAAAACTGCCTTCCATTTGCCGAGTTCTCTTACAACAACAGCTTTCAAGCAAGTGCAGGCAAAGCACCGTTTGAAATTCTCTATGGCAGAAAGTGCCGTACCCCTCTCAACTGGTCTGAAATAGGCGAACGCCAACTTCTTGGCAATGACTTGATCTCAGAAGCCGAAGAAATGTGCAAAGTCATACGCAAGAATCTCAAGGCCGCTCAGTCGCGTCAGAAGAGCTACTATGACGGAAAGCATCATGATCTGGCTTTCGACATCGGTGATCATGTCTATCTCCGAGTTTCTCCGATGAAAGGCACCCAAAGATTCGGTATCAAAGGAAAACTTGCTCCTAGATACGTCGGGCCTTTCAAGATTCTTGGCAAAAGAGGCGATCTAGCCTATCAGCTCGAGCTCCCTTCCAACTTTGCAAATGTTCATGATGTCTTCCATGTGTCTCAACTTCGCAAATGCTTCAAGGCACCTGAGCGCATGATTCCGTTTGAGGAGATTGATCTTCAACAAGACCTTTCCTACCGAGAGCATCCAGTTGCAATTCTCGAAGAAACCGAACGCAAGACACGCAACAAGTCCATCAAGTTTCTGAAAGTCAAGTGGTCACATCACACAGACCGAGAAGCTACCTGGGAACGAGAAGATCATCTTCGTTCCGAGTACCCTTCCTTTTTCCAGTCCTAGATCTCGGGACGAGTTCTTTTTGTAGTAGAGGAGAGTTTGTAATGCCCCGGATGTAATACTTTCCCTTTTGGGTATATAATATATCTCCGGCTTCATCTATTTCCATTCTGGGCTCTTTGTCTTTCGGGCTTTCGTCGTTTTGTTGTGTGAGTGTGGCATTCATTCATATCATGTAGTCATGTGCATTGCATTGCTTTTGTGTTGTGGGTTGCATCCGGTTCCGCGTGTTTCTTCCCGTTGTCCTGATAGAGGCAAAGGTGTCCCGTCTTTCGATGAGATAGTGGCTATCGTTTGGATGAAGTCGACTTTGACGATCCGACTACGAACGTGCGTGGACGTCGCGCCTTAGCAATCGCTAAACCAACTCCGAGAGGTTATCGACCACGCCGGAGCACGATCAACCTGACCACGAAGGTATGTTTCCTGCAGGCAAACGAAGAACAAGCAAGAAACTAAGATTGCAATCTGGATATTGCGAATATAAGAGGAAAGCTTTATTGATCAAGGTGGGGTTCTGTGACGCCTTTGTCTGGTCGTTGAACACAAACGAAGTACGCGAAGTTGCAGCTATGGCGAACTTTTAATCTAAACAAAACCCAAAGTCTAAACGACGCCCTAAGGGTTGTATATATGAGGGAAAGAGGGGGGAATTTCGTGGCCCTTGGTGGAGGGGTCCGAAACCAACCCTAACTCTTGTTTCCCCACACATACGGACTCTAAAAACAGCCTATACTCAAGTATTTCGAAATTACATGGGCCTGGCCCAATAATAAGGTGACGCAGCACCTATAATAGCCTCTGGACGAAATTTATGAAGTGGCATCTTGTATATTTCGTCCAAGGCTTCCCGCACTCGTTATGGTGGCTTCAAAGTCCTGAAATCATCAATTGAAACTCCATTCTTGTTCCCCTTGCGCACGCCATCATCTCCATGCTTGATCTTGCTCCAATGTTCATCCTTCTTGTCCAAGCTACACCCTTCATTTGTAAGCAAGACAAATGTATCCAATTTAGGCAGCATCATATTCTCATGAACATTAGATTCATTACCAAGAAACGAAAGTACCTGGTAATTTAATTGGCGTGCGCGAGCTCTAGTAATTGGTCCTGTATATGTGTCAGTTGGAGCTGTGGGTGTAACCTTGTTAGTGATGTCCTCATCATCCTCCCCTTCTTGAATTGAAGTCGTCCTCGACGGAAGCTCATCTTCCTCACCCAAGTAAGGCTTCAAATCTGCAATGTTAAATGTGGGACTAAACCCAAAATCTGCAGGCAGCTCAAGTTTATATGCATTATCATTTATTTTCTCTAACACCTTGAAAGGACCATCAGCACGTGGCATTAGCTTTGACTTGCGCAAATTAGGAAACCTATCCTTACGCAAATGTAACCAAACAAGATCTCCAGGTGCAAAGACAACACGTTTTCTACCCTTATCTCCAACAAGTTTATATTTAGCATTCATGCGCTCAATATTTTCCTTAGTTAACTCATGCATTTTTAAGATCAATTCAGCACGTTGTTTAGCATCAATATTAACCTTCTCCGAAGATGGAAGAGGTAACAAATCAATAGGTGCACGAGGTAGGAAACCATAGACAATTTCAAAAGGGCACATTTTAGTAGTAGAATGCAACGAACGATTATAAGCAAATTCAATATGAGGCAAGCATTCTTCCCACATTTTCTTGTTATTCTTCAAAACAGCCCTAAGCATAGTAGACAAAGTTCTGTTGACTACTTCAGTTTGTCCATCAGTTTGGGGGTGACAAGTAGTACTAAAAAGCAGTTTAGTCCCCAACTTAGCCCATAAACATCTCCAAAAGTGGCTAAGAAATTTAGTATCACGATCTGAAACAATAGTATTTGGCACACCATGCACTTTTCAATTTACTTTCAGAAGCAACAGTAGATGGTTTATTATTAGGCTTCATTTGTTGCTCAAATTCTTTTGCCACAATCTGATTTTCACTCTTATTTTTCTCCTGTTTTGCTTTATTAGCTCTATTAATATCATCTTTTAAAATGGAATCAGGAGTCATAGGAAGCAAAGTAATATTTTTATCCTTATGAACAAGAGTATACTGATTGTTTCTACCATGGTGTACAGAATTTTTATCAAATTGCCATGGTCTACCAAGTAATAAGGAACATGCTTGCATAGGTACCACATCACAATCAACATAATCAGCATATGTAGAGATACTAAAATGCACACGAACAGTACGTGTTACCTTAACCTTGCCGCTGTTGTTGAACCATTGGATGTAGTAAGGATGTGGATGTGGTCTTGTGGTGAGAGATAGCTTCTCCACCATCTCCATGCTAGCCAAGTTGTTGCAACTCCCTCCATCTATGATCACGCGAACAGAACGTTCCTTCACAACTCCCTTTGTATGGAACAAATTATGCCTCTGATTTTGCTCAGCTTGTGTAACCTGCACACTCAAAACACGTTGAGCAACTAAACATTCATACCTGTCAGCATCTTCAGGAGCCATGTATTGCGTCTCATCATCAGAATCGTCTCCGCCGTGTTCTTCACGTGTAATAAGAGCCAAAGTCTCCTCATCATAGTCACTAGCGGATTCATATCCACCATCCTCAGTAGCAATCATCACACGCTCAGATTTGCAATCTCTCGCAAAATGTCCTCTTCCCTTACAACGACGACAAATAATATCACTGGTGTGCCCTGTCGATGCCATGGAAGAAGAAGAACTCTGTGCAGGCCCAATAGGTGTGCTCTTGGCAGATAATGGTGGTTGTGCCTGCTTCCTTGTATCATGGCTGGAGGTAACAGCTGATGGAGGTGTCGGTGCAGTAGAATGTGAAGAAGTAGAGGATGCACGCGGTGTCCATGATGAAGGTCGTCCTGCAGAAAAGTTAGTCCGCGCCAATGCCTGTCGATCCTGCACTTCACGTTCAGCTTTACAAGCAAGATGGAATAAACGAGTGATAGTAGTATAATCCTTATACTCTAGAATGGTCTGAATCTCTCTATTTAATCCACCGATAAAACGTGCAAGCATAGCTTCATTCTCCTCAACAATACCACATCTAATCAGGCCAGTTTGTAATTGCTGATAATATTCTTCTACAGAATTTTTTCCTTGTCTTAAGCGCTGCAGTTTTTGAAGTAATTCACGTTGATAATATGGTGGAACCCAACGAGTACGCATAGCAGTTTTCAAAGCAGTCCAAGTAGCTGGAATAGGATATAATCTACAATGTTCAGACCACCAAACACATGCAAAACCAGTGAAAGCACAAACAGCAGCAGGGACACGTCTCTCCTCGGGATAGTTTAAACATGTAAAACGTTGTTCAGTTTGTAACTCCCAAGTAAGATATATATCAGGAACATATCTACCCTCAAATGGTGGAATATTCAATTTTAGTTTAGGAAGATGGTCATGTACCTCAGGTGGTGGTGCAGCCCTACCGTTGCGATGATATGCATGAGGACGACCTGGTGGTGGTGGTGCTGGTTGTTGCACGTAGTTCTGATTTTGGTCAACCTCATCCTCGTAATGGTCCTCCACCTCTGCAGTAGCAGCAGGAGCTACAGAAACATCAACAGCAGCAACAGAAGCTTGACCAGTCTCAAGGGGAACGCGCTGTGCTCGTCCCACTTGATTCGGAAGTCGGCGTTGTTGTTGTTGTTGTTGTTGTTGTTGTTGTTGAAGAGGTGGGACAGCTGCAGCAGCCGGTGGTGGTGGCAAACGCGCAAGCAATTCAGCAAACTTGTTATCCAGCTTTGTTTCAAACGTCTTCTCCATGCCATCTATCTTCTCCATGGCCTCGTCCAATGTGTTTAGCACATCTTGCACCTGTACACTCATCATTTCCTGAAACTTATCATGAAGCTCCTTGTTCGTCAAGTTCTCCCAGTCAGTCTCGTCAAATTCAACAAAGCAAATACAGAAAAGATTATGCAAAGGCTCAGATTGGTTCGGATGGGATGAACAAACCCTAATTTTTTTTTTGGCTTTTTCGTGGACTGTAGGTATGAAGAACAGACTCGATCTAATCTACGAAAAACTGTAAAATCTCACCGAGCAACCTGGAAATCTGATACCACTTGATAGAGGCAAAGGTGTCCCGTCTTTCGATGAGATGGTGGTTATCGTTTTGGAGGAAGTCGACTTTGACGATCCGACTACGAACGTGCGAGGACGTCGCGCCTTAGCAATCGCTAAACCAACTCCGAGAGGTTGTTGACCACGCCGGAGCACGATCAACCTGACCACGAAGGTCTGTTTCCTGCAGGCAAACGAAGAACAAGCAAGAAACTAAGATTGCAATCTGGATATTGCGAATATAAGAGGAAAGCTTTATTGATCAAGGTGGGGTTCTGTGACGCCTTGGTCTGGTCGTTGAACACAAACGAAGTACGCTAAGTTGCAGCTATGGCGAACTTTTAATCTAAACAAAACCCAAAGAAAAAGCTACTATATGGATCTACTTATATAGGAGCAAGGGGTGGCGGCCAAGGAGGTGGAAGGACGTCCCAAGGCAGCCTAAAACTAACCCTAGGTCGTACAAGGCTCATGGGCCCAAGTGGAGGTGATCTAACACCTTTGGACTTGTAGTTTGACTCGGATTCTGCTGCAGCGTCAGATTGTTTCGTCAGGATCTCAATGCTCCGGACGAATTTGAAGGTGATTCCAATTGGGTTGGAAAGTGTATGAAATCTAGTTTCCAACAAAAAAAGAATCACCCAATTCGGAGTCCGTATGAAGGAGTTCTTGCCGTTTTGAGTCAGGTATGTCTGTGCAGTCCGAATCTGGATGCAGAACGTGAGAGACTTGGACTCTATCTTCTCTTGGCCCAAAAATGACGTGAGAGAACTTTTTGAACAGCCCCTAAACTTCTCTTTTTCCCTTATCTTCATATGTGAATTGTACAAATGTCCCATGCACCTGGAATTAGACATGGCACAACAGTCTGTGAAGTATTTTTGTTCTGGATAACATAAATAAATTGTTGCATAGTTTGCATTAGAAATCACCTCACAAATATACATGTATGCAATATTTTTGGTCGTATCCAAGGTAGTCATGTCCTCATCAGCCATGGAAGAAGAAGAACTCTGTGCAGGCCCAATAGGTGTGCTCTTGGCAGATAATGGTGGTTGTGCCTGCTTCCTTGTATCACGGCTGGAGGTAACAGCTGATGGAGGTGTCGGTGCAGTAGAATGTGTGGAAGTAGAGGATGCACGCGGTGTCCATGATGAAGGTCGACCTGCAGAAAAGTTAGTCCGCGCCAATGCCTGTCGATCCTGCACTTCACGTTCAGCTTTACAAGCAAGATGGAATAAACGAGTGATATTAGTATAATCCTTATACTCTAGAATGGTCTGAATCTCTCTATTTAATCCACCCATAAAACGTGCAAGCATAGCTTCATTCTCCTCAACAATACCACATCTAATCAAGCCAGTTTGTAATTGCTGATAATATTCTTCTACAGAATTTTTTCCTTGTCTTAAGCGCTGCAGTTTTTGAAGTAATTCACGTTGATAATATGGTGGAACCCAACGAGTACGCATAGCAGTTTTCAAAGCAGTCCAAGTAGCTGGAGTAGGATATAATCTACAATGTTCAGACCACCAAACACATGCAAAACTAGTGAAAGCACAAACATCAGCAGGAACACGTCTCTCCTCGGGATAGTTTAAACATGTAAAACGTTGTTCAGTTTGTAACTCCCAAGTAAGATATATATCAGGAACATATCTACCCTCAAATGGTGGAATATTCAATTTCAGTTTAGGAAGATGGTCATGTACCTCAGGTGGTGGTGCAGCCCTACCGTTGCGATGATATGCATGAGGACGACCTGGTGGTGGTGGTGCTGGTTGTTGGACGTAGTTCTGATTTTGGTC
Source organism: Secale cereale (assembly GCA_902687465.1). NCBI lineage: Eukaryota > Viridiplantae > Streptophyta > Magnoliopsida > Poales > Poaceae > Secale > Secale cereale. Next base: position 393,604,626 of record LR738715.1, on the reverse strand, counting down.
AACCTCATCCTCGTAATGGTCCTCCACCTCTGCAGTAGCAGCAGGAGCTACAGAAACATCAACAGCAGCAACAGAAGCTTGACCAGTCTCAAGGGGAACGCGCTGTGCTCGTCCCACTTGATTCGGAAGTCGGCGTTGTTGTTGTTGTTGTTGTTGAAGAGGTGGGACAGCTGCAGCAGCCGGTGGTGGTGGCAAACGCGCAAGCAATTCAGCAAACTTGTTATCCAGCTTTGTTTCAAACGTCTTCTCCATGCCATCTATCTTCTCCATGGCCTCGTCCAATGTGTTTAGCACATCTTGCACCTGTACACTCATCATTTCCTGAAACTTATCATGAAGCTCCTTGTTCGTCAAGTTCTCCCAGTCAGTCTCGTCGACTTGTGATCCGGGCATGGTTAGCAGCAATAGAAACACACAAGAATATGATCCTACAGACTACTAACAAGTGGTGGTGGTGGCGGGTGTCACAAATCCGTCAAGCAAATCTCAAATTCTTACCAGTTCTTACCCAGCAGCAGGTGGTGATCGGCAACCGATGTAGTCAAAACTCTCAAAGCTTGGATATAGCGATTACCAGGGAGAGTCAAACGCACGATGTAGATGTATGTGGAGCTGGGAAGGCTTATAATATGGTAGCAAAAAAGGGTCAGCAATAATCAATTCAGAGATGCAAAGGTGAATAAACGCTCAACGACGGTACTGTGCTGGTCCTAGGCTAGACCGTACTAGAGACGCGAGCCTAGAACACTACAAAATCACGGCGCTGCACGTAATCAAGGGGAAAGCACACTCTGAAATTTTTTTTTCGCCTCTTTTTTTTTTTTTGCGCTTTTT
>LR738715.1:393516846-393603728 GCA_902687465.1 Secale cereale | reverse complement strand
TGCTTTTTTTTTTGCCGAAAATCACTATAATGGCGAGTGTCTCAAAACACTTCCCAAGTCAAACTAAGATGATAGGCACGAAATTTTTTTGATGAATTTTTTTTTTCGGAATCAGGGCAGCGACGACGAAAAAGTGCGGGAAAAAATCAGTATGGTGGCACGTGTCTCAAAAGACTCAGAAAAGCCCAAAAATAGGATAGGGAAAAAATATTTTCACCTGTCGAAATTTTGGCCTAAAAACTGCCCGGGGGTCTCCAGACTCATTTTTTTTTTCGAGACCTACGCAGACAAGGAAACACGAAACCGAAACCTAGATGGATCTCGAGAACAAACCTAATATGAAAAGAACTCGGATTGGCGGTGGATATATGGTGGTAGGATATGGCAGCGGTGGTAGGTTATGGCAGCGGTGGTGGTATATGGATTCGGATTGGTGGTGGTATATGGATACGGATCGGTGGTGGTATGTGGCAGTAGTGATGAAGATGTTGCGGCGGCGGCGTGACAACTGTGAACAGAACTCGAAACTCTAAAGAACTAGACGCTAAGACCAGCAACTTGACACGACGATGCAACCGTAAATTCAACAAAGCAAATACAGAAAAGATTATGCAAAGGCTCAGATTGGTTCGGATGGGATGAACTAACCCTAAATTATTATTATTTTTGGCATTTTCGTGGACTGTAGGTATGAAGAACAGACTCGATCTAATCTACGAAAAACTGTAAAATCTCATCGAGCAACCTGGAAATCTGATACCACTTGATAGAGGCAAAGGTGTCCCGTCTTTCGATGAGATAGTGGCTATCGTTTGGATGAAGTCGACTTTGACGATCCGACTACGAACGTGCGTGGACGTCGCGCCTTAGCAATCGCTAAACCAACTCCGAGAGGTTATCGACCACGCCGGAGCATGATCAACCTGACCATGAAGGTCTGTTTCCTGCAGGCAAACGAAGAACAAGCAAGAAACTAAGATTGCAATCTGGATATTGCGAATATAAGAGGAAAGCTTTATTGATCAAGGTGGGGTTCTGTGACGCCTTTGTCTGGTCGTTGAACACAAACGAAGTACGCGAAGTTGCAGCTATGGCGAACTTTTAATCTAAACAAAACCCAAAGTCTAAACGACGCCCTAAGGGCTGTATATATGAGGGAAAGAGGGGTGAATTTCATGGCCCTTGGTGGAGGGGTCCGAAACCAACCCTAACTCTTGTTTCCCCACACATACGGACTCTAAAAACAGCCTATACTCAAGTATTTCGAAATTACATGGGCCTGGCCCAATAATTAGGTGACGCAACACCTATAATAGCCTCTGGACGAAATTTTTGAAGTGGCATCTTGTATATTTCGTCCAAGGCTTCCCGCACTCATTATGGTGGCTTCAAAGTCCTGAAATCATCAATTGAAACTGCATTCTTGTTCCCCTTGCGCACGCCATCATCTCCATGCTTGATCTTGCTCCAATGTTCATCCTTCTTGTCCAAGCTAGGCCCTTCATTTGTAAGCAAGACAAATGTATCCAATTTAGGCAGCATCATATTCTCATGAACATTAGATTCATTACCAAGAAACGAAAGTACCTGGTAATTTAATTTGCGTGCGCGAGCTCTAGTAATTGGTCCTGTATATGTGTCAGTTGGAGCTGTGGGTGTAACCTTGTTAGTGATGTCCTCATCATGTCCGTTTCGCGTTCCGGAGCTCCCTCACGTGTCCGTGACGTCCCGTAGGCCTACCTTGTTGTTCGGGCGTTTTACGTTACCGGTGTGCCGTGAGGTTGTTTTGTGTGTTGTTGTTTTGTTTTGTGCAACCCGCCTCTCAAATCTCGTCTCGTTTGGACTCCGTTGACTTTTCCATCCGTTGTTCGTGTGGGCCCGAAGTGCCTTCGCTTCGTGTCCCGAAAACATCCCTACTGCAGTCTCTTTTCTCCGTCTAGGCCTTTTAAATCAACCCCCGCGATCGGATCCATCGGATCGCGATCGGAGGGCTCCTAGCACCCCTAAATCCCCTCCTAACCCTAAAAACTGCTACTTATAGACCCCCTAGTCTATTTGGGCATCCCCTTCTTCTTCCTCCTCTCTCCCCTCTTTTTTTTCATTTTCTACTTCAGATCCAAGAAAACTTCCCGGATCCCGAAGGATCCCTCGACCTGGGCGAGGTCAACGCCCAGGCGCGCCTGCCCCCTCGACCGGCCGCAGCGATCCCGACCGTCCTCCTCCACTCGGTCTCCGCACCAGGCATCGACCGCACCGACCGCCTGGATCCGATCGATCCTTCGCCAGCGCGCCGCAGCCCGTCGTCCTACATCGACCGCGGCCCGTACGTCCTCAGCGCCAGGACCACTTGGTCGGCCCTTCGCCGTTCCTCCCTGGGCCCCGCTCCGCGCGCCGCTTCCCCGCGCCGGCCCACTCGCCGCATCGGGCGCCCTGCACCGAGCCGCGCCACCTTGGGCCGCAGGCCGATCCGCGCCGCCGAGGCCCTTCGCCAGCCGCCGCCTCCTGCCGCCCTGGGCCGCCTCGCCTCCCCGCGGGCCGGTCGCTCCTCCCGCCTGGGGCGAGGTCCCGCACCGGGCCTCCGCCGCGCCAGTCCTCTACCGGGCCGCCGCCCCGCTCCGCGGTGGGCCGCTGCCGCACCAGCTCCAGGCCGCCGCTCCGCGGGCCCTCCGCACAGTTCCGGGCCAGATTCCAGCCGCCGGCCCGTTACTGTTCCTCAGATCTGAGCTGTGAGGTTATTTCAAATCCTCCTAAGTCCAGTTTTCATCTGTCTGATGCTAACTTTGACCTGCTGTAACTTTTAATGTGGTGCTCCGTTTTGCGCGTGTGATATGTCCAGACGTTCGTGGAGATGTGCTCTACGTTTTACCTGTTGTTGTCATGCATGTTAGAGGTCATCTAGGTGCTTGTTTTGCTGTTGCAAGAGTGCATCATGATATAAACTGCTGTTATGTGTTATTTTTGTGCCACCTTTGACATGTGATATCTTTTAGCTCGTTTGTCCAAACGATGCAAATGACATGTCCACGTGTTCGTCTTGTCACGAACTACGTGTTGCTTGTGATAGGTTGCATGGTAGATTTATTGTTGCCTTGTTATCATCGTTGCAAAGTGCCATGCTCATATGAGGTGTTTTCACTTGTTATGAAATGCCATCTTGTTGAGCTCGTTGCAATCGTTGTGTTCACCTCTAGGATGCATGCTTGTGTGTTTCGGGATCACCTTCATGTGCACTTTGATGAGGTGCTTACCCTTTGCCATGTTTAGTTTCGAGGTGACTTAAACTTGCTCTTTTAGTTGCTATGATGATATTGCTGTTTTAGGACTTAGTGAATTTTCACTAAGTCTGAAATCTGTAACGTTCCGATGCCATGTTCGTGTGATGTTCTAGGAAAAGGCATGTTAGTTTTGGGGTGGATTTTGATTGTTCCTTGTATTATATATTGTTGTCTTTCCATCCATGTCCTCACATGTCCATTTGAGTGGCTGTAGCATGTTTATCTTTTGCTCTAAAGTTTCAATAAAATTCTGCTGCCAGAATTTTATTGTAAAGTTCAAGATGTCCAAGAGCATTGCTATTGATCCGTGACTCCGTTGGGGGTGCACTTTGGACCTAGTTGCTGTACTATATGTCTAGTTTGTGTTCAAGTCCTTTGCCATGCATTTTGGGTGCTGTAGCTTAATTATTTTGAGCTCCGAAGTTGCTATGTTGCTGTAATTTTCAGCTTTCGCTCAAATCTTGTTTCGGGCATAACTTTTAGCCCGTAACTCCGATTTCAGCGATTCTTATATCAAACTTGGGTGTTTTTCTCTGTAGATTATTAATATCAGATTGTTATCTTGTTTTGAGGTGTTTTGCTTGAGTGATGTTTTATGTGCTCCATGTGCATCTTTAGTGCATCCATCATGCATTCATGTTTTTCGAGTGCGCATTGCATCTTGTTGATTGGTGCTTGGTGTGATTGTTTTGTTTAGAGCCGGAAGCTGAGACCGGGTACGAAGTTGAGCACGAGGTTTCCAACGAGGTTGAGCACAAGGACCCTTCTTACGATCCGAACGACTTCTCTTCAGGCAAGATGACCGAACCCCGATAACATTACTATCTTTGCCTATTGCTAGTAGTCTCGATCTATAGTTTTGCCTCGATGCCCATGTTCTTCTTGTCAGCCTCCTACTTGTAACCAATTGCCATGTTTAACCACCCTACCTATGCAAACCGTTGCTTGGCTAAGTACGCTTCGCTCAGCCCTTCTTATAGCGTTGCTAGTTGCAGGGGAAGTGAAGATGCTTGCTCCATGTTGAAGTTTGGTTGGGTTATATCACATTATATAAATACTTTAAATGAAATCATCTATATATTGGCAAGGGTGGAAGGCTAAGCCTTTTGCTTGGTGTTTTGTTCCACTCATGCCGTTAGGATCCGTATAAGCCGGTATTATGTTCCTTGATTATGCGTTCCTAACACGGTTGGGGTGTATGGGACCCCCTCGATAAACCGCTAAGTGCTAAGTCTTTTCCAGCAAGTCCCAACCTTGGTACTATTTTCCTAAACAACTAAAACTTTCCGAGGGAGTAATTAACCCGAGGCTTAATTAATTCAACCCCCTGGGCCAGTGCTCGACTTGAGTGTTGGTCCAAACCAGAGTCACTTGCGGATACTACCCAGTTCGCTGGGGTCTTCGGTATCTGTACGTAGCGCTCATCCGGACGTGTCCTGAGACCTAGATACGCGCGGCTACTATCAGGGTGTCGACACGCCGGGAGGATTTGCTGGATTAGCCTTACCTTAGCTCGGCATATCTTGAGCACGGGATTCCGAGGATACTCGGGTCTTCCCACTTTGGAGTTGCGACTCCGCGGATCGTGGGCTTGTAATGGGTCAAGTTGGAACACCCCTGCAGGGTTTGAACTTTCGAAAGCCGTGCCCGCGGTTATGTGGCAGATGGGAGCTTGTTAATTCCGGTTGTAGAAAACTTGACACAATGTTACTAATACACTACCAGCGTGTGTTCCATGACTGTCAATTTCCGAATAGGGATTCGGGAGTTGAACACGGAGGGGTTATGATTGTATGCTTGTAGCTAGGATCACTTCGTGATCACTTCTCGCCGATGCCTTCTCTTCTCGCTCTCACTTGCGTAAGATAGATGCTAGTTGCTGCTGCAGACTTGTTCTTTTCTTCAGTCTTTTCCTCACCCAAAGGCTTTGATAGTCTTGTTACCCGGGAACGGGATTGCTGAGTCCTCAGTGGCTCACAGTTACTTCACACACCAGATGCAGGTCCAGCTGTGAGCTATCCAGGTGATGGCACCGAGCTGGATTGGGAGTACGACGACGAGCGTAGTCGGTACTACGTGCGCTACCCGGACGATCAGTAGTGGAGTCTCTTACTAGGATTCGATCCGCCTGTGGTTTATTTATCTGGGTTTGGTACTTTGACATTTGGCTTTTGCCCTTAGAGGGTTGTAGTGTTCTTAATGTATGATGTTTGAGACTTGTACTTTAATTCTGTGACGTGGCGATTGTAAGCCAACTATTTTTGTTTACTATCCCCTCTTTTACATGAGTTGTGCAAAGATTACCAGACTTGAGATCATTCTAGGATGGAATTATGCCTTTAAGTCGTGCCTCGACACGTAGGAGGTATAACTCCATCCTGGGCATTACAGAAGGTGGTCGCGGGGATTAATAGTCCCGCCCCACAGCCAGAGGACCACTTTCGAAACGTGGGCGCCTGATACGATGAAGATCCGGATATAGGCATAGAGCTAGAAAATGGAGTTTTCTATCAAGCCAGCCATGACAGCATCGAAGTGACTATCGTAGCCGATTATCCCAGCCTTATTCCTTCCTCTCACGTAAGTACCCAGGACATACCTCCTCAAAGAGAAGATTCCCAGTGCGCCTCACCCATCGTACTTTTTTATGCTCAAAAGGGGCGGCGCTCCTCACACCGAACTGTGCGAAGAAAGTCATCACAGAGGGCGGCGTTGGCATCGGGTGAGGCCTTGAAGCGAAAGAAGACCGTGAACACCACCGAACCTTCGAAGAGGTATGTTTGTTTTAAAATATACTAGGTGGTGAAGCCGATTTTACAAGTTTCTGCCTTGTTTTTCATTTTAGGAGGAACATACACCGGACTGTGTCCGGGAATCCTGCAGATCAAGCTCCAACCAATCTGGCATTAGGCCCGTCTACGAGGACAAGGGTCAATGCGGATGCAGCGCCGGATTGTCCTCTTCAAGAGGATTCGGATGAAATTTCTGTCACTAATTTTGAAGCGAAGGTCGCGCTGGTTCACCGGCGGCGAAAAGCAGCCATGCGTGACCCAGCCTTTTCTGAGGAGGCGTTTAATGCCCTCAGTTCTGCAGATGCTTATATCCGAGCCGCTCAAGACGGACTCATTGGAGCAACTCACCGGCTTTCAAAAGATATCCAGGTGAGTGTTAATTTAGTGTTCCCATGCCAATAGCCCCTGAGACTTAAAGCAGTTGGTTCAACTGATTTGAGGATCGTTGTGTTTTGCAGGCACTCCAAGAAAAGAATAACATCTTATCCAAGGAGTTGGAAGAATGCCGGACCCAGCTGATGACTGTCACCACCGAATTGGAAAATTCGAAGAAATCCGGAAAGGATACTGATGGTAAGAACAATAGTGTCTGGGTAGTATGAAATTTGTGCCAATCAATAGTATCTAAGTACATATTGATTGAAATGCAGCAATAGGGCCGGCCGACCAATGGGAGAAGAAGCTAAAGGCTGCTCTGGCGGATAAAAAATATTACGAAGGGGATACAGCTGGTGGTAAACGTGTATTGACATGAACCATAGATGAAAGAAACCAAGCGCAGGATAAAAATGTCAGGCTAGAACAGGAGTTAAAGGACGTGCGAGCCCAACTGTCAGATGCCTTGGAAGGGAACCGGAAGCTTAAAGGCGGCATATTCAGTATGTCCTTAAACCTAGCTCTCCTTATAGTCCCTTGTTTTCAAATTTTTGAAAAATTGTGCCTGCAGGTTTGTTAACTCGGCGGCCCAAAGGAGAAGTGTCCGGTCTTCAAGGCAACATGTGGCAAGAGCTTTCCGAAGTACACGAGCAAGCTCGGAAGGCCATGAATAGTATGGCCAAGGCTTTATGGAAGGGTGATTCCCCTCCAGAAACTATGGAGGACTTGGCCGATTTGTTCAAAGGGGCTCGACGCCACTTTGAACTATGGAAAGCGTCAGGATGTCGTATGCGTGCTCGAGAAGCCTGGGCCATGGTGAAGACACGCTACACTAGCCTTGAACCGAATCATATGGCCCGCATGGGAACTTGAGGATCGGATGGACAAGAAATTCCCGTGAGCTTGGTATATGACCAAGTGAAGATAGCTGCCAAGTTTTCCCAACAGGACTGTAAACTAGACAGCCTTATAGAGGGAATAGAAAAATAGTAGTCGCTTGATTCTATGTATCAATGTATTTTAACATCAAACCTATCTCCGGCTGAAATTATAAAAAGATTGTCATGGCCGACTTTCTGCTTTAACCTCCATAAACCTAAAGGCTGGAGTGTTTCCTAATACTATACATGTGGTAAACACGTGGTATGTTCAGAAACCAGGCAATCCGGTCATAACTGCTTGAACAGACAAATTGTGTTCGGGGAGTTATGTTATATTACTATTTAACATAAGAAACATCTTCCAGAGAGAATAGTTCCGTTAAGGGTTCCTTTCCCTAGGTCAGCATGCATATGCACGCTTTTGATCCTGTAAAAGGATTGCAGGATGCCATATCCTATGATAGTTTAAAATCTATGCCTTAAAAGCTATATGTCGTGTATTCGCCGACCAATTATGCCCTTAATAATGCTAGCTTTCGGCTTCACCCAGTCTGAGGTATAGGTCCGGATTACCCGGTTGTAACAATCGCAGAGGTGCTCCCTTTACACCCTAGCCGAACAATCAGGAACGTAGGAGCAAGCACGGGAGCCAGGCAACCCATCTTGGCCAAAACTTAAGTCATATTGGTGCATATAATGGCAAGGAAAGACTGTAAAAAACTGACGACATTGTAAGAAGAAGCTTTTTGATATGGGCTTCGTCAAAGAAGCCCCCAAGTATATTCGAGCTGGATACATTCGAAGATGTTCTATCCTGTGATAGTTCGGGTGATCCGAATACTTACCAATGAAAGGAAAAGTGAGAAAAAAGAAGAGGAGAAAAATAAAAATTAAAGACAAAACCTAACTTAAAAGGAGGAAAAAATGCTACCGAACTATCCATAGAATTGTCGGAGCCTCGTAGCGTTCCACGGGTTCGGCTCAAGGAGGTTGTCCTGCGCATTCCGAAGGCGATAGGCTCCACCGGTGAGTACTTCATCGATAATGAAGGGGCCCTCCCATTTTGGTTTGAGCTTGTCCTTTTTCTTCTCCGGGAGGCATAAAACAAGTTCGCCAACATTGTATGTCTTAGCCCGCACTTCTCTGCTCCGGTATCGCCTGGCCTCTTGTTGATAAAATGCAGAACGGGCCTGCGCTATATCGCGCTCCTCTTCAAGTCCATCTAGGTCGTCCTGCCGATCTAGCTCGGCTTCTCGCTCTTCGTACATGCGCACTCGAGGTGAGTCATGAATAATATCACAGGGCAAAACAGCCTCTGCGTCGTACACCATGAAAAAGGGTGTGTATCCGGTCGTCCGATTAGGTGTGGTCCGCAGCCCCCAGAGTACGGAGTCAAGCTCCTCAACCGATTTTATTAGACTCCTGTAGAGAGCGCACTAGTCGGGGTTTGATGCTGCTCCTTATCGAGCTTGCGTTGTATTCCCTCGAAGAGGAAAGGGAGATGCAGCACAGTAGCGTAAGTATATCCCTCGGTTTTTGAGAACCAAGGTATCAATCCAGTAGGAGACCACGCGCTAGTCCCTCGCACCTACACAAACAAATAAGAACTTCGCAGCCAACGCGATAAGGGGTTGTCAATCCCTTTACGGTCAATTACGAAAGTGAGATCTGATAGATGATAGTTTATATTTTTGGTATTTTTGTTTATAAGAACAGAAAGTAAAAGCAGTAAAAGTAAAGTAGATGTAGATTGATATGTTGAGAATAGACCCGGGGGCCATAGTGTTCTCTAGTGCCTTCTCTCATGATAGCGATATTCTACGGCGGGTAAACAAATTACTGTCGAGCAATTGATAGAAAAGTGAATAATTATGAGATTATCAGGCATGATCATCGTATATAGGCATCACGTCCGAGACAAGTAGACCGACTCCTGCCTGCATCTACTACTATTACTCCACACATCCACCGCTATCCAGCATGCATCTAGTGTATTGAGTTCATAAGAACAGTGTAACGCCTTAAGCAAGATGACATGATGTAGAGGGATAAACTCAAGAAATATTATATAAACCCCATCTTTTTATCCTCGATGGCAACAATTCCATACGTGCCTTGCTCCACCTACTGTCATTGGGAAAGGACACCGCAAGATTGAACCTAAAGCGAAGCACTTCTCCCATTGCAAGAACTATAGATCTAGTAGTACAGACCAAACCAATAATTCGAAGAGACTTGCAAGGATATTATGAGCACACATAAAGAGTTCAGAATAGAACCAAATATTTCTCATATATAATCTTGATCGTAAACTCACAATTCATCGGATCTCGACAAACACACCGCAAAAAGAGATTACATCTAATAGATCTCCTCGAAGACCGAGGAGAACTTTGTATTGAGATCCAGAGAGAGAGAAGAAGCCACCAAGATACTAGCTATGGACCCGAAGGTCTGTGGTAAACTACTCACAACTAATGGTGAGGGCGATGATGATGATGTAGAAACACTCCGTGATGGATCCCCCCTCCGGCGGAGCTCCGGAACAGGCTCCAAGATGGGATCTCACGGGAACAGAAGGTTACGGCGGTAGAATTAGGGTTTTCTCTCTGTTGCTGATGGTTTCGGGTACATAGGCTTATATAGGAGGAAGGAGGACACCGGGGGACGCTCGAGGGGCCCACGAGGCAGGTGGCGCGCCCTGGGAAGGGGGTGCGCCCCCCACCCTCTTGGGAACCTCGTGGCTCCCCTGACGTGGTTCTCAAGTCCCTCGTGCGTGGTTTTCTCCAAAAATATCTCTCGCGAAGGTTTCATTCCGTTTGGACTCCGTTTGATATTCTTTTTCTGCAAAACCTAGAAACAGGTAAAAAAAATAGCAATCTGGACTGGGCCTTTGGGTTAGTAGGTTAGTCCCAAAAATGATATAAAAGTGTATGACAAAGCCCATTAAACATCCAAAACATCATAAATAATAGCATGGAACAATCAAAAATTATAGATACGTTGGAGACGTATCAGATGCCGCTCATTATCAGACCATTGGCTCTTTTGACTTAACCATTTGTTTGAGGACTGTACACGAAAGCGTAATCAAGTTTAATGCCTAACTTTGCTCACCAGTTTTTTACCTCATCAGTTGTAAAGTTGGTGCCATTATCTGTGATAATACTATGCGGAACACCATAATGGTGTACTACACCGGTTATAAAATCTATCACCGGCCCTGCCTCGGCTGTTTTTACTAGCTTTGCTTCTATCCATTTAGTGAATTTATCCACCATCAGCAAGTATTTCTTTTTATGGCTTCCCCCTTTAAGATGTCCGACCATATCAAGGCCCTAGACCGCAAACGACTAAGTAATGGGTATGGTTCTCAAAGCGGTGGGAGGCATGTGATTTTGATTTCCAAAGAGCTGGTAGCCAAGGCAATGTTGGACTAAGGTCCGGGCATCTGCTCGGGTAGTGGGCCAGAAAAGACCAGCTCGAAAAGCTTTGCTCACGAGCGCCTAGTTGCGGCATGATGGCCGCCCATTCCAGTGCGTATTTCAGTGAGAATTTGCCGTCCCTCCTCTTTGGAGATGCACCTTTGGAGAACACAAGTATTGCTTTTCTTATATAGTTCACCTTCGTGAACATTGTAGGCTTTAGAACGCCGAATTATGCGGCGGGCTCATTTTGGTCATCGGGGAGCTCTTGTCTATTAAGATAAGTAAGAAGGGCTCTGTCCAGGGGGCTATGACAGCCATGATCTCCTGAGCCAAAGATGTTATCTTCATGTCTAATTCCCTGATGACATATGAGTTAAGTTCGGCTGGGGGTGTGTTCGGATCTGAATTAGTATCACCGTTCTCGTCCTGCCATGTTACTGATGGCTTAAACAAACTTTCCACGAAGGTGTTAGGCGGTACTGGGTCACGTTAACTCCCATACGAGCGAGTATATCCTCTGCCTGGTTATTATTCCGGGCTACATGGTGGAATTCCAACCCCTCAAATCGAGCCGATATTTTCAATATGACATTGCGATAAGCTGCCATCTTTGAATCCTTCACGTCAAATTCTCCATTTATTTGAGAGATAGCGAGGTTTGAGTCTCCACGTACCTCGAGGCTATCACACCCTGATTTTCATGCCACATCACTTAAGCTAATAGTCATGCTAAAATGTGGTTTGGCAAAAACTTTTGAGTGTTTTTGACCTTGCTTGATTGGTTTTGTGTTTGCTGTTTGCAAGTGCTCTAAAAATCAATAAATCATCCAACTCCTATACTTCATCTCCTTGATCCAAAACCTTTTCCCAATGATCATGCCATGTGTATAGGACAGTATAGTATTTTCTTATAAAAATAATTTGGCCAAAAAGTATTTTCTAAAATTAGTTTTCCAAAAACCCCTGAATTGAGGTTTGTACTACAAGTACCTTATTTAGGGTGTGAAAAATCTTTCAAAAAGTATATTTGAATCATGTTAGGTATAGGACTCCGTTAAACCACAAAATTATAATTTTAAAAGTTATTTTTATATTTTATTTAAATGCTTTTTCTTTAGGCCAGAAATGGTCTTTAATAGGTTAAAATTATTTAACTATTTCAAAAATATTTTTCAAAATTCAGTGAAACTCATAGGACATATATTGTCCATATATAAGAGTTTCAACACATGGTCATGTTCAAAATATTGGACAAATCCTTCCAAAACCCTTTCTGGATATTTCAAGCTTTTGAAATATTTACAAACGAAATATTCTCTAAAAATTCTAGGGAAATTCTATCATGTCAAATATGACATGTTTCATGATCTTGCATAGCCTCATGCCTTGAAGATCAAGAGAAGATCATCAAATACCCTCAAAACATTTTCTGTCCATTTTGAAGTTTGAGCAACTTTACATTGCCAAACTTGTCCAAATGCTCTAAAACTTGGTGCACATGCTAAAATGGTCTAAATATACATCTAGACCAAATGGCACAACTATTGGAGAAGCATAAATTGACCTAAGTGCCCCAAAACCCTTTCAGACCAGATCCAAATTTGAACAACTCTACATTGCCAACTTTTTACTTGTGACCTCAAATTTTGTGGCCATGATCACAACCCCATATGATGTCACTACACCAAGTGGTGCATCAAGGAGGGATGATTTGCATGACTGAATCTTGGAAAAGTCATTTCTGCTGATTTCTAGGGTTTACCAAAGTTACATTGGCAAGTTTCTTCAAATGAGCTCAAACTTGGTGGAATACCCTATTTATATATGTTATTTGATCCTGTTAAGTCTCATGTCAAGTGGAGTTAATTTGCTTGCCCAAATTTGCATCAAACACCTTCTGTCACTTTTCAAAAATCATCATTTTAACCACTTACACTATTAACCTTTGATCCAACTTTTTACCACAGCATCTCCTAGTAACCTTCTACCTCCAGGAAGTCACTCATGCCCTCAGCTCAATCATTGGTGGGGTAAAACCTCACTTCTTCCCTCTGTTTTCACCATGGCAGCACCTCTTTTTCCCCCTACCTCTTCCTTACAGACTTGCCTTCGATATTAAGCTTCAAAGAGCATCTCAGAAATCCCCAGGAGCTAGTGGACAAGCTTGGCCACGCGCGAGACGCCAGTTGAATGCCATGGCATGCAATGGTCGTGCTCTGGAGGCGGCTATAGTGCTCTGGGGCACTATAACCGCCCCCATCTCGATGCCCCGACCACCTCGGCTGTCCCCCGCACGCTAGCAGGAGCACCTCGACGTCCGAGACACGGCAGCTGGTCGGCCCCCTTCTTCCTCTCTCTCTCCTGCCCCTGCTCGCACGCGCACCATGGCCGCCCGAGAGCTCCAATGAGCACACTCACACGCGCGCTGCTCTGACGCTTCCCCGCTCCTTCTCTCCCTTCCTCTGGGCGTAGACCACCCCTACAAATGCCCCAGACACACCGCGATGAGCTCCCGTGACCCGTGGCGACGGCAACGAGCTCGCCGGCGAACGAGTCCTCGGAGGACTGTCGCCCACCTATTTAAAGGCCACCCCCAAGCCCCTCTGTAATGCCCAGTATGAGATTATACCTCCCACGTGTCGAGGCATGACTTAAAGGTATAAGCTCATACTAGAATGATCTCAAGTATGGTATCTTTGCACGACTCATGTAAAAGAGGGATGAAATTGCAAAAGAGTAGTTGGCTTACACTCGCCACATCACACAATACATTACATAAACATTCATCATCCAAATAACATCACAGTCCAACTACGGACGAAGATCCAAATGAAAGATACCATAGTTAAAGCCACAAGGTCCGAATCGCCCCTAGTAGAAGCCACTAATGATCCTCTGGGTAAGACACGTAGTATCGCCCACGTTCTTCATCGAACTCCCAGTACAGCTCTGTGCCATCACCTGTGTAGTTCACCATGGTACCTGCATCTGGTGTTGTGTAGAATCTGTGAGCCACGGAGGACTCAGCAATCCCGTTCTCGGGTAGCAAAACTATCTAAGCCTTGGGTGTGGAACAAGGCTGAAGAATAAGGTTGCAGCCGCACTAGCACTAGCTTACGTGTTTAGAGCGAGAAGAGAAGTGCCACGAGCGTCAAAGTGATCACGAAGTGATCCTATCTAAGCACGTCAAACATAACCCCACCGTGTTCACTTCCCGAACCCCTTCGGAAAATGACCGTCACGGTTACTCATGCTGGTATTGTATTCTGAACATGGTGTCAAGTTTTCTACAACCGGATATTAACAAATTCCCATCTGCTACATAACCGCGGGCACAGCTTTCGAAAGATCCAACCCTGCAGGGGTGTCCCAACTTAGCCCATCACAAGCTCACAATCTGTGGAGTCGCAACTCCAAGGTGGGAAGACCCGAGTATTCTCGGAATCCCGTGCTCAAGATATTCCGACTAAGGTAAAACTAATCCAGCAAG
This sequence comes from Secale cereale, assembly GCA_902687465.1. NCBI lineage: Eukaryota > Viridiplantae > Streptophyta > Magnoliopsida > Poales > Poaceae > Secale > Secale cereale. The sequence continues at coordinate 393,589,487 of LR738715.1, read as the reverse complement.
ACCTCCCGGCGTTTCGACACCCTGATAGTAGCTGCGTGTATCTCGTCTCAGGCCACGACCGGATGGGTGATGCTACAGGTTTTTACCAGCCCTCGGGTTTCCCCAAGGTGGCCCCGCAGGCTCCCCAGTTTGGACCAACACTCATGTGGAGCACTGGCCCGGGTTGTTGATAAAGAAAAGGGTTTATAACTCCCTATGCAAGTTTTACTTGTAAGGCAAATGTGAAACCAATGTCGGGCCTTGCTGGAAAAGCTTTAGCACTCAGCGGGTTATCGAGGGGGGCCCATAAACCCCAACCGTGTTAGGGACGTAGAATCAAGGAACATAACACCGGTTTAAACGGTTCCTAGGGTGGCATGAGTGGAACAAAACACCAAGCAAGAGGCTTAGCCTTCCACCCATTGTCAAGTATATAGATGATTTAGTTTAATAGATTATATAGTGTGATATGCCAACAAAAACTTCATCACGAAGCAAGAATCTTCAACTCTTCTCCTGCAACTATCAATGCTATAAGAGGGGCTGAGCAAAGCTTACGTAGCCAATCAAAGGTTTGCTAGGTTGGGTGATTAGAGAGATTCATGGCTACAATAGGAGGCTGACAAACAAACATGGGCATCGAGGCAATAAACTAAAGAGCGAGACATCTAGCAATAGGCAAAGATAGTAATGATATCTGGGTCAGGTCATCTTGCCTGTTGAGTCGTCGATGGGATCGTAGCCTTGCTCCTCATAGTCAACCTCGGTAGGACCCTCGTTCTTGGTCTCGGCTCCCGGCTCTACTCAACACAAGAACACCACATGGCACAATATCAACACGGTGCAATGCACAATCAACATGATGCAAGTATGATGCGCGTATGCATGTGGAAACATTTGAGCCTAAGGAGAAGATGATGAAGAAGGCCTCATCTTGGAAAGCCAAGCATGCCACTGGATAGAGGGGAAGATTTTGGTTGAAATCGATATAAAGATCGCCGGAAAAGGACACACGGTTTGCTAAAGGCAAGCAAAACAATATTCACACAAAGCTGCAGTTTACAGCCACATGGCATGTTCGGAGCAAGAAATAATTATGCTACAGCACTCAAACATGGAGACAAAGGGCATGGATGTGAAGTAGACATGATACTTAACAAGCATGAACTTAGAACGCACCCAAAAAGCTACTGGAACACAATTAACCAAGCATGGAAAGTTGCAATAAAATTATCCAGACTTAGTCAAAATCTGGGAAGGCAAAAACATCATCACGATGCTGCCTACGGAGGCACAAAACAACATGCATATCAACTCCACTAAGTATATAAAGATCATGGGCATGTAGTAGACATAGCATACATCAAACAACTCCATTGGAGCAACTCCATAGGAGGCATGGATCAGTAGCAACAAAGCTACACCAAATTGATCATGCTGCTAAAAACCTGACAGGTAAAATTTATAGCAACTTGGGAGCAAGAAATAAATAAGCTACAACAGGCCATATGTGCAAGTAAGGGCATGGATGGATAGAGCATAACATGGACAACAAGGAATGATCATTTGACATACTAAAACATGCATGGATTTGAGTGGGGCATCAAGAAAACATAGCATATGGTTAACAAATTTCTTTTTAACTAAGTATAAAACAACAACATTAGCATGGCATGTTCACAAGCTTGTTTAAGTCACCTCAAGGCATATCATGGAAAGTGGATTGCACCACAGAAGAGACCATATGATGGTGCTTCTAAAACATATTGGCATGTGACATGAGGACAAACACATCAATAGCAATGAGCATGTCAAAACAGCATCTCACAACAAGTTTCAGCACTTAACAGCCACATGCACTTTTGCAATAGAGATTAACATGGCAATATGACACCTAACATGAATGCTACAGAAACCATCATGTAGAGCACTTCACAATGAACATTTTGACATATCATATGCTCCATTTGGATAAACATGCACAAAGTTATCACATCTCGAACATGGCAACAAATCTACAAGTAACAGCAGTTTTTAACATATAGCACTCTTGCCACTATGATTAGGTCATCAAGATGATCTCAAACAAGCATGTCAAAATGGAACAAAATGAAGAGCACATGACCACGATCATTTCGATATATTACACGCCCAAAACGGATCTACGAGCACGAAGTTACGGCCATGCAAAGGAGGCAACAAAATATAGCAGATCTGGGGACTTAGTCATTTTTATACCTCACGAAAAGTCAAACGGGACGAGGAGAAGCGAGACGGAGGGACCCAGGCGCGGAGCGGGGCGTTTGGATCGCTTGACTGGTGGATCTCGTGCACCCTGGCCCGTCCGGATCTGGCCGGCTCCGGCGAGGCGGCGGCGGCCGGAGCGGAGGACGGAAGCGGCGGTCCGGCGAGGGAGCCGGCCGGCTGACGGCGGAGGAAGATGGCGCGGGGGCGGCGTCGGCCTGCGCGGCAGCGGCGGACGCGGCCCGCGGCGGCGGTGGCGGGCAGAACCGGTGGCGAGGGGTGGCGGTGGCGCGCCGGCGAGGGGCGGCGGTGGCTCGCCCGGCGGCGGCGGGGCGGGCGCCGGCGGCGGGGAAGACGAGCCCCGCGGCGACGGAGACGCGCGGGCCTCGTGGGCCGGCCTCGGGCCTGGCGGGCCCGCGGCGGCACGGTGGGCGGCGGGGAGGCGGAGCGCCATGTGGCGGGACGCGATTCGCTGGGCGCGTCCGGGCGGACGTGTCCGGTCCGTCCCGGGCGTGTCCGGCGGTGCGAGGAGGGAGATGCTAGGGTTTTGCCCGGATTTTCGGGGGGAGATGCTCTATTTATGGATTCTGGGAGCTAGGAAGGTCCAAATGGGGTGCGGTTTTCGCACACACGTTCGTAATCTGACAACCGAGAGGATGGGAGTGGTTGTGCTGGGTTAGTGGGCTGTTGTGGAGGGGGTCTTGGGCCAAATGGAAGAGGTGCTTTTAGCCCACTAGGTTAATCGTTGGAGTACCAAACGAACACCAAATGCGATGAAACTTGACAGGCGGCCTACACGTACCACAACAACAACGCACGACAAGTCTCACCTCATTCCGGGAACGTTACACGGCCACACACGAAAGAAGGACTCGGGGGTAACACGGGCACGTGTGTGAGTGTCGGAACTCGAAATGGACAACGGGAAGAGTCGAGTGGGACCGGGTGCAAGTGACAACACGAATGCAACGCAATCCACATGATAACATGACATGGATGAAATGCACACACACACACGACAAAACGAAGAAACCCGAAATGAAAGAAGAGCCTTGAATGGAATTGATGAAGTCAACGTTTCATATATTGCCATAATTGGAAGGTGTTACATCTGGGGTGTTACAAACTCTCCTCTACTACAAAAAGATCTCGTCCCGAGATCTAGGACTGGAAGAAGGAGGGATACTGGGAACGAAGGTGATCTTCTCGTTCCCACGTAGCTTCTCGGTTGGTATGGTGTGACCACTTCACTTTCATGAACTTGATGGACTTGTTGCGGGTTTTGCGCTCAGTTTCTTCAAGAATAGCAACAGGGTGCTCACGATAAGAAAAGTCTTGTTGAAGATCAATCTCCTCAAACGGAATGGTGCGTTCAGGTGTCTTGAAGCACTTGCGGAGTTGAGACAAGTGAAACACATCATGAACATTTGCAAAGTTGGAGGGGAGCTCAAGTTTATAGGCTAGATCGCCTCTTTTGCCAAGAATCTTGAAAGGGCCCACGTATCTCGGAGCAAGCTTTCCTTTGATACCGAATCTTTGGGTTCCTTTCATTGGGGAAACACGGAGATAGACATGATCCCCAATGTCGAAAGCCAAATGATGATGCTTGCCGTCATAGTAACTCTTTTGACGCGATTGAGCGGCTTTGAGATTCTCATGTATGACTTTGCACATTTCTTCGGCTTATGAGATCAAATCATTGCTAAGAAGTTGACGTTCACCAGTCTCGGACCAGTTGACAAGGGTACGGAACTTTCTTCCATAGAGGATTTCAAAAGGAGCTTTGCCGGCACTTGCTTGGAAACTGTTGTTGTAAGAGAACTCGGCAAACGGGAGACAATCTTCCCACTTCATGCCAAAAGAGATGACACAAGCTCTGAGCATGTTTTCGAGGATCTGGTTCACTCTTTCGACTTGACCACTAGTCTGAGGGTGAAACGCAGTGCTGAAATGGATCTTAGTGCCCATGGATGACTGAAAGGTGTCCCGGAACTTGGATGTGAACGAACTTCCACGGTCTGAGGAGATAACTTGAGGAATGCGACGCAACGAAACAATCCTGGAAGTGTACAACTCTGCCAACTGAGCTGCATTGATGGATTCTTTGACGGGGAAGAAAATGAGCTACTTTAGTTAGCTTGTCAATGACTACAAAGATAGCATCATTCCCCTTCTTGGACTTAGGAAACCCAGTGACGAAATCCATTTCAATGTGGTCGAATTTCCACTCGGGAGTAGGAAGAGGTTGGAGGAGACCGGCTGGACGTTGATGCTCTGCTTTCACTCTTCTGCAGACATCACATTCATTCACGAATTGGGCAATGTCCCTTTTCATGCGAGTCCACCAGTAAGATTGCTTGAGGTCTCGGTACATCTTGGAACTTCCGGGATGAATTGAGAGGAGGGAGTCATGTGCTTCATTCATAATGAGTTTCCTGAGATCACCCTTGGGAACCACAATTCTGTCCTCAAAGAACAAGGTGTCTTTCTCATCAACGCGATAGCACTTGTATTTGGGAGTACTCTTTGCAATACTATGTTTCACTTTCTGCACCATAGCATCACTTTGTTGAGCCTCACGGATCTGGTCTTCCAAGGTAGGAGCAACTTGAAGGTTTGCAAGAAAGCCTTGTGGAACAACTTGGAGGTTGAGCTTCCTGAATGATTCACAAAGCTCAGGCTGAAACGGCTTGATAAGGAGACCGTTGCAATATGCCTTTCTGCTCAAGGCATCTGCAATGACATTGGCCTTGCCAGGTGTGTATTCGATGCTTGGATCATCTCAACCCAACGATTATGGAAGGTTAAGGTTCGGTTGTGTGAAGATGTACTTCAAGCTCTTGTGATCGGTGTAGATGTCCACTTTTCTGCCCAACAGAAGGTGTCTCCACGTGATCAAGGCATGTACCACTACTGCTAGCTCGAGATCATGTGTGGGGTAATTCTTCTCATTTGGTTTCAATTCACAAGAAGTGTATGCCACAATCTTCTTGTCTTGCATGAGAACACCACCAAGTCCCTGTAAAGAAGCATCACAGAAGACTTCATAGGGCTTGGACTCATCCAGAGGAGTAAGAACCGGAGCAGAAATGAGCTTATCTTTGAGTGTTTTGAATGCCACATCACAATCAGGAGTCCAGTTGTACTTGACATTCTTCTGCAACAGGTTGGAAAGAGGCTTGGCAATCTTGGAGAAGTTCTCAATGAACCTTCTGCAATAGCTAGCGAGACCAAGGAAGCTTCGGAGTTGCTTGACGTTCTGCGGGGGTTCCCAGTTGACAATAGCTTCATCTTTCTCGGGGTTCACAGAAATACCCTCAGAAGAGATGATATGGCCAAGATATAAGACCTTATCCAGCCAGAATTCACATTTTGAGAACTTCACATAGAACTTGTGTTCACGGAGCCTGTCTAGAACCAAACGGAGGTGCTTGGCATGGTCTTCTTCATTCTTGGAGAATACCAAGATGTCATCCAGATAGACGAGAACAAATTCATTGGTGTAGGGGTTGAATATGAAGTGCATCATCCTCGAGAAGGTGGGTGGAGCATTTGCGAGGCCAAAAGACATGACCGTGTATTCATAGGAACCATAGCTCGTTCTGAATGTGGTCTTGTGAATATCTTCTTCACGGATACAAATCTGATGGTAACCCATCTGGAGATCGAGCTTTGAGAACACCTTTGCTCCTTTGAGCTGCTCGAACAATTCATTGATATTGGGTAGCGGATACTTGTTCTTTATTGTCTTCTTGTTCAATGGCCGGTAATCAACGCAAAGGCGTTCCGTGCCATCCTTTTTCTTGACAAATAGAACACCACAACCCCAAGGAGAAGTGCTAGGCCTGATTACCCCCATACGCTCTTGCTTATCGTGTTGTTTCTTCGGCTCCTTCAACTCATCAGGAGAGAGCTTGTACGGACGCTGACATGCTGGCTCGGTACCGGGCACGAGTTCAATGACGAATTCAACTTGACGATGTGGAGGCATGCCTGGAAGCTCTTCAGGGAAAACATCTTCATACTCATTGACCACCGGAATCTGAGAGATGGCATTAATCTCGCCCTTGTCATTGAGAGAGAATAGCCTGATTGTGTTATCTCGAGAGGTGATGATAATCACGTCTTTGTCAGGATGAGTAAGCTTGACTTCCTTATTTGCACAATCAATGTTTGCGTCATGCTTGGAGAGCCATTCCATCCCAAGAATAAGATCAATGTCGGAGTTTCCGAGAATAACCGGAGAAACCAGAAAGCGGTAATCACCCATATAAATAGATATATCCGGAGCATACACACTAGAAGACATTCGTTTCCCGGGAGACGTAACTTGCAACTTTTGAGGTAAGCTTTTGATGTCAACACTGTGCTTGGATGCAAAAGGTTGAGACATGAAAGAACATGATGCACCCGAAGCAAACAACACTTTTACTGGAAGGTTACCAAGTATCACATCTGAAGAATTCTCCGCTTGAGCTGCATTCATCAGATTCACTCTTGCTTGCTTGGGATTGTACTTGACAATTGCAGTGCTGACAGGTGGAGGAGGCGAAAGGCGCCTTGGGTTGGGACACTTGTTAGCATAATGACCCTTCTGAGTGCACTTGTTGCAAACCACTTCTGAGAGAGGACGATGATAAGGAGCACTTGACTTCGAAGCTTGAAAGTGATTCTTGGACTGATTGCTTGGGTTGGGTGGGTGGGAGAAACTACGGCCACCAGAATGCTTGTTGTTGTTGTTGTTGGGAGGGCGGAGCACTGGAGGAGGTGGAAGCCAAAACTTCTGCTGCTTTGCGACCACTTGGGAAGAAGAGGAGGAGTTGACAGCATCTCTGATTCTCTTTTTGGAAGCTTCAACTTTGAGCTGGGCCGCCTCTTGCTTAAGTGCCATGTTATAGAATTGATCAAATTCATCCGGCTCGAACAAGGTGAGAGCTAGTTGGAGTTCATCCTTCAGACCACCACGGAACTGATAAATCTTGCTCTTGGAATCTGGGATGTCTTGCTTGGCATAGCGGGCAAGGTTCTGGAACTTGACATTATATTGATAAACGGACATGGTGCCTTGCTTCAGGTTGCGGAATTGCTCACGCATGCCTTCGATGACACTAGTTGGAATGTGGTGAGCGCGGAAATCCTTGCAGAAGTCAGTCCAAGAGATTTCACATTCTTCTCTGGAATCTTTGTACTGCTGCCACCAATCAGCGGCTTGATCCTTGAGTTGGAAGGCGGCAAACTTGACATAATCCTCAGGTTCTGCATTCAAAGTGCTTTTTGATGTCTGTTATCCAGTCTTTAGCATCTAGCGGATCCACACAGTAACTGAACGCCTTCGGTTGGTTTGCCAGGAATTGGTTGAGAGTAGCAAAGTGAGGTTGATTGAACAAATTTCCTTGGCCTTGGTTCCCATGACCACCTTGATTTGCTTGGTTGGCTTGAAAGTTCTGCATCATTTGCATAAGCATCTGGGTGTTCTGGTTCGTCGCTAGCATAATTGCTCTCCAGGCCTCAGACGGAGGAGGAGGGGAAGGAGGACGATCAGGAACTTCTTCACCCTCTGGGTTAGCATTGGGAACCCTTTTAGGAGCCATCATGAATGAGATGACAACTATTAGCCATTGATTGAAAAAAAATATAAGCTGAATTAACGGCTAGAAATTGCAACATAAGTCTTCACAAGAACATTCGAACAAAATGAACGAATGTGATCCACAGTTTAATGATACAACAATCTTCTCGAGAAGCCACTTGGGAGATCAAAAGGTAAATAAAAAACAACAAGGAGCAGATAGAACAAATACAAGATAGAAGCTTCGTTCCGCATATTCGTGCTGAAAGCTTATGGAACGTGTTACAAAAGGGTTTTGCAATCCCCGGATCAGCATAGCCAAGTACCCTTTAAGATGCAACTCCCCATCGAAACAAACGCCCATAAAACCACTTCACTCAATGTAGAACTCCGAACTCCATATCATGCATTCGTTGGAAGAATGCCTACGAACTACTAGATGAACCCACCTATTAATTTCCGAATGTTTCCAGTTATGCAATCAGGTGTTGGGGATACAGGGGAAGCATCGCGCACTCAACTATAATCCTACATCCAGCTGTATCCATCCTTCAACACATAACCAGTTATTTTCGGAAACCGTTTACCTCGGACCTTCGAAACACATCTGCTATACAAGCTATGGCAATACTCCCGAACTACCTCCCCAGTACTAGGTGATGTCGGGGTTATCTTGTCACTCACCGCATAGAAGAGTTTTCGATGTCGGCCGTCTTAAGTATTTCAGAACTGCTGCAATAGATTTGTGACGACAACACCTTGGAGCTCAACTCCCCAGGATACTGCCACAACCCCTAAATGATAGGAGGTATCGAGAACAATGTTCTCGTCACAAAGACATCGGAACAATTCAAACAATACTCTCGTGATCCTAAAAAAATAGTGAATTTTTGAGAGTAGAAGAGATAAGTAATCGTCAGGAGTCCTCACCAGAATGAAAAGGGATGATGAGTAAAAGAAATCCTACTCTCCGATATATATATAGGACTCAAAACATTTTCAAGTGTGCCCCTAGGCTCAACCGTCAACGATTCGATCAATCAATGGGGGCTCCTAGGTCGGAGAAGGCTCTGATTACCAACTTGTAATGCCCAGTATGAGATTATACCTCCCACGTGTCGAGGCACGACTTAAAGGTATAAGCTCATACTAGAATGATCTCAACTATGGTATCTTTGCACGACTCATGTAAAAGAGGGATGAAATTGCAAAAGAGTAGTTGGCTTACACTCGCCACGTCACACAATACATTACATAAACATTCATCATCCAAATAACATCACAGTCCGACTACGGACGAAGATCCAAATGAAAGATACCATAGATAAAGCCACAAGGTCCGAATCGGCCCTAGTAGAAGCCACTACTGATCCTCTGGGTAAGACACATAGTATCGCCCACGTTCTTCATCGAACTCCCAGTACAGCTCTGTGCCATCACCTGTGTAGTTCACCATGGTACATGCATCTGGTGTTGTGTAGAATCTATGAGCCATGGAGGACTCAGCAATCCCGTTCCTGGGTAGCAAAACTATCTAAGACTTGGGTGTGGAACAAGGCTGAAGAATAAGGTTGCAGCTGCACTAGCACTAGCTTACGTGTTTAGAGCGAGAAGAGAAGTGCCACGAGCGTCAAAGTGATCACGAAGTGATCCTATCTAAGCACGTCAAATATAACCCCACCGTGTTCACTTCCCGAACCCCTTCGGAAAATGACCATCACGGTTACTCACGCTGGTAGTGTATTCTGAACATGGTGTCAAGTTTTCTACAACCGGATATTAACAAATTCCCATCTGCCACATAACCGCGGGCACGGCTTTCGAAAGATCAAACCCTGCAGGGGTGTCCCAACTTAGCCCATCACAAGCTCACGATCTGCGGAGTCGCAACTCCAAGGTGGGAAGACCCGAGTATTCTCAGAATCCCGTGCTCAAGATATTCCGACTAAGGTAAAACTAATCCAGCAAGACCTCCCGGCGTGCTGACACCCTGATAGTATCTGCGCGTATCTCGTCTCATGCCACGACCGGATGGGTGATGCTACAGGTTTTTACCAGCCCTCGGGTTTCCCTAAGGTGGCCCCGCATGCTCCCCAGTTTGGACCAACACTCATGTGAAGCACTGGCCCGGGTTATTGATTAAGAAAAGGGTTTATAACTCCCTATGCAAGTTTTAGTTGTTAGGCAAATGTAAAACCAATGTCGGGCCTTGCTGGAAAAGCTTTAGCGCTAAGTGGGTTATCGAGGGGGGCCCAGAAACCCCAACCGTATTAGGGACGCATAATCAAGGAACATAACACCGGTTTAAACAGTTCCTAGGGTGGCATGAGTGGAACAATACACCAAGCAAGAGGCTTAGCCTTCCACCCATTGCCAAGTATATAGATGATTTAGTTTAACAGATTATATAGTGTGATATCCCAACAATAACTTCATCACGAAGCAAGAATCTTCAACTCTTCTCCTGCAACTATCAATGCTATAAGAGGGGCTGAGCGAAGCTTACGTAGCCAATCAAAGGTTTGCTAGGTTGGGTGGTTAGAGAGATTCATGGCTACAATAGGAGGCTGACAAACAAACATGGGCATCGAGGCAATAAGCTAAAGAGCGAGACATCTAGTAATAGGCAAAGATAGTAATGATATATGGGTCAGGTCATCTTGCATGTTGAGTCGTCGATGGGATAGTAACCTTGCTCCTCACAGTCAACCTTGGTAGGACCCTCGTACTTGGTCTCGGCTCCCGGCTCTACTCAACACAAGAACACAACATGGCACAATATCAAACACGGTGCAATGCACAATCAACATGATGCAAGTATGATGCGCGTATGCATGTGGAAGCATTTGAGCCTAAGGAGAAGATGATGAATAAGGCCTCATCTTGCAAAACCAAGCATGCCACTGGATAGAGAGGAAGATTTCAGTTGAAATCGATATAAAGATCGTCGGAAACGGACACAAGGTTTGCAAAAGGCAAGCAAAACAATATTCACACAAAGCTGCAGTTTACAGCCACATGGCATGTTTGGAGCAAGAAATAATTATGCTACAGCACTCAAACATGGAGACAAAGGGCATGGATGTGAAGTAGACATGATACTTAATAAACATGAACTTAGAACGCACCCAAAAACCTACTGGAACACAATTAACCAAGCATGGCAAGTTGCAATAATATTATCCAGACTTAGTCAAAATCTGGGAAGGCAAAAACATCATCACGATGCTGCCTTCGGAGGCACAAAACAACATGCATATCAACTCCACTAAGTATATAAAGATCATGGGCATGTATTAGACATAGCATACATCAAACAACTCCATTGGAGCAACTCCATAGGAGGCATGGATCAATAGCAACAAGCTACACCAAATTGATCATGCTGATAAAAACCTGACAGGTAAAATTTATAGCAACTTGGGAGCAAGAAATAAATAAGCTACAGCAGGCCATATGTGCAAGTAAGGGCATGGATGGATAGAGCATAACATGGACAACAAGGAATGATCATTTGACATACTAAAACCTGCATGGATTTGAGTGGGGCATCAAGCAAACATAGCATCAGGTTAACTGATTTCCAGACTTAGCAGTTTTTCACTAAGTATAAAACAGCAACATTGGCATGGCATGTTAACAAGCTTGTTTAAGTCACCTCAAGGCATATCATGGAAAGTGGATTGCACCACAGCAGAGACCATATGATGGTGCTTCTAAAACAAATTGGCATGTGACATGAGGAAAAACACATCAATAGCAATGACCATGTCAAAACAGCATCTCACAATAAGTTTCAGCACTTAACAGCCACATGGACTTTTGCAACAGAGATTAACATGGCAATATGACACCTAACATGAATACTACAGCAACCATCATGTAGAGCACTTCACAATGAACATTTTGACATATCATATGCTCCATTTGGATAAACATGCACAAAGTTATCACATCTCAAACATGGTAACAAATCTATAAGTAACAGCAGTTTTTAACATATAGCACTCTTGCCACGATGATTAGGTCATCAAGATGGTCTCAAACAAGCATGCCACAATGGAACAAAATGAATAGCACATCACCATGATCATTTCGATATATTACACGCCCAAAACGGATCTACGAGCACGATGTTACGGCCATGCAAAGGAGGCAACAAAATATAGCAGATCTGGGGACTTGGTCATTTTTATACCTCACGAAAAGTCAAACGGGACGAGGAGAAGCGGGACGGAGGGATCCTGGCGCGGAGCGGGACGTTTGGATCGCTTGACTGGTGGATCTCATCCACCCCGGCCCGATCCGGATTTGGCCGGCTCCGGCGAGGCGGCGGCGGCTGGAGCGGAGGATGGAGGCGGCGGTCCGGCGAGGGAGCCGGCCTGCCGGCGGCGGAGGAAGATGGCGCGGGGGCGGCGCCGGCCTACGCGGCGGCGGCGGACGCGGCCCGGGGCGGCGGTGGCGGGCGGAACCAGCGGCGAGGCGCGGCGACGGCGCGCCTGTGAGGGGCGGCGGCGGCGTGCTCGGCGGCGGCGAGGCGGGTGCCGGTGGCAGGGGAGAAGAGCGCCACGGCGGCGGAGACGCACGGGCCTCGTGGGCCGGCCTCGGGCCTGGCGGGCCAGCGGCGTCGCGGTGGGCGGCGGGGAGGCGGAGCGCCACGTGGCGGGACGAGATTCGCTGGGCGCGTCCGGGCGGACGTGTCCGGTCCGTCCCGGACGTGTCCGGCGGCGCGAGGAGGGAGATGCTAGGGTTTTGCCCGGATTTTTGGGTGAAGATGGTCTATTTATAAATTCTAGGAGCTAGGAAGGTCCAAATGGGGTGCGGTTTTCGCCCACACGTTCGTGATCCGACGACCGAGAGTATGGGAGTGGTTGTGCTGGATTAGTGGGCTGTTGTGGAGGGGGTCTTGGGCCAAAAGGAAGAGGTGCTTTTAGCCCACTAGGTTAACCGTTGGAGTATCAAACGAACTCCAAACGCGATGAAACTTGACAGGCGGCCTACACATACCAAAAAAACAACGCACGAAAAGTCTCACCTCATTCCGGGAACGTTACACGGCCACACACGAAAGAAGGGCTCGGGGGTGCCACGGGCACGTTTGTGAGTGTCGGAACTCGAAACGGACAACGGGAAGAGGCGAGTGGGACCGGGTGCAAGTGACAACACGAATGCAACGCAATGCACATGATAACATGCCATGGATGAAATGCACACACACACGCGACAAAACGAAGAAACCTGAAATGAAAGAAGAGCCCGGAATGGAATTGATGAAGTCAATGTTTCATATATTGCCATAATTGGAAGGTGTTACATCTGGGGTGTTACACCCTCGTTGCTCCTTTGGCTCTCTCTCTCTCTCTCTCTCCCGTACGCCCCCAGACCAACCCTCTCTCTCCATCGTGCCCTCCAGCCTCCTCCTCAGCCAGAGCCGAGCCGCCGGCCATCGCCTAAATTCTCGTCCTCCGGGCCCCCTCCTCTCCGCCTATGGGTTCATTTGCATCTCCCCTGCCCCCACGGAGCTCCCCGTGATAGAATACGTGTTTGTCAAGAATCACTTAGGATCTAATCTAATCCCTTGTAATTAGGAAAGGTTTTATGACTATATATATGATGTGTATGCCGCACCATATTGGTGTCGAGCATTGTCTTCTCAACCTATCTCTCACAAAAACCCATCTAGGTTTACATGGTATTAGACTAGGTTCGATATGTCGACTTCTGCACTCTCCCTCGCCGCCACCTCCTCCGCCCTTGTTTCAGATCCCTCGTCGTCGACTTCCTATGGCGTTGCTTCGTCCGGCCCGTTTCACTTTGGCCACCTGATCACTGTCAAGCTCTCGCCGGACTCCTTCATGATATGGCGGGCGCAGGTCACCTCCCTCCTCCGCAGCCATCTACTCCATGGTGTTCTTGAAGAGGAGGTTTTTATGCAACAACCTCCGGGCTTTGAGGATCCTCAGTACCCACATCATTTGTGTCGGCTAGATAAGGCTCTCTATGGCCTTAAACATGCACCTCGCGCATGGCATCATCGACTTGGCTCTGCTCTCAGGGCTCATGGGTCATTGCTTCCATGACTGATACTTCATTATTCATTCTTCATCGTCCAGATATCACGATGTACTTATTGGTCTATGTTGACGACATTACATTGCTCAGTTCATCTTCTTCGGTAGTTGATCGTCTCGTATCTGGACTTCGTCAGCAGTTTGCTATTAAGGACTTGGGGGTTCTTCATTATTTCCTCGGTATTGAGGTTGCTACTCTCAACAGGGGCTTGTCGCTTACCCAGCGCAAATATGCACTGGATCTCCTTGCTCGTGCTAGTATGCTCAAATGCAAGTCAGCACCCACTCCGATGTCCTCCACTGATCATCTTTGTGCTGCTGATGGAGACCCCCAGAGTGATGACGATGCTACTATGTACTGCAGTCTGGTTGATGGTCTTCAGTACCTGGCACTTACTCGTCCTGATCTCTCCTTTGTAGTTAATCGAGTGTGTCAGTATCTTCATGCTCCATGCAGTTCTCATTGGTCTGCGGTGAAACACATTCTTCGGTATGTTCGTGGTACAGTTTCACATGGTCTCCTTGTACAACCATCCGTGTCTAGTGCACTGTCGCCCTATTCTGATGCGGATTGGGCTGGGAGCCTTGATGATCGGCGATCAACCGGGGGATATTTTCTCTTTCATGGGTGTAATCTGATCGCCTGGAGTACCAAGAAGCAGCCTACTGTCTCTCGTTCAAGTACCGAGTCTTAATATAAGGTTTTTGCCAATGCTACTGCTGAACTAATATGGGTAGAAGCACTGTTGAGGGAGCTTGGTGTTCGACAAGACTCCCCTCCTGTCCGATGGTGTGACAATGTTGGTGCCACCTACTTGTCCTCTAACCCGGTGTTTCATGCTCGAACAAAGCACATCGAGATTGACTATCACTTTGTTCGAGAACGAGTTGCACAGAAGCTTCTGCATATTCAATTTATCTCTTCCAAGGATTAGCTGGCAGATATCTTTACTAAGTCGTTACCACTTCCATTGTTTCAGGAGTGTAAGCGCAATCTCAATATGCTATCGATAGTTGAGATTGAGGGTGGCTGATAGAATACGTGTTTGTCAAGAATCAGTTAGGATCTAATCTAATCCCTTGTAATTAGGAAAGGTTTTATGACTATATATATGATGTGTATGCCAAACCATATTGGTGTCGAGCATTGTCTTCTCAACCTATCTCTCACAAAAACCCATCTAGGTTTACACCCCGCTCTCCTGTTACTCTTCTCGATGGCCTGAGCGCCGTGCCAGCCATCGCCGTCGGCCACGTCCGCCGTGGACGGTGCTCTCCTTGACCTGGTCTTCCCCGGCGTGCGTGAAGCACATGGATGGATGCGGCATGGCCTCCTGAGCACGCCGGTGGGCGGAGCGTCGCCAGAGATGCTCTATAGCCCCGGCAATTCCCGTCGGGAGCAGCTCCTCCCCGCGGCCGGACCTGCGCGGGAGGTTGAAGACGGCCTGCCGCTGGGCCACGCGTGTCAGCGACCCCGCGGGCGGGCCCGACCGTTTAAGTGGAAACGACATCGCCCAGATTCGCCTCCCCCGCGCGAAGGCGCATTTCCGAGGAGCCGCCTCCGGCGTGGCCCCTGCGCGTGAGCGGCCGAGCCGCTGGGCCGGCCCAGTGGCACCCTGCCACTAAGTCTCGCTCAGTGCGCAAAGCTGCCGCCCAGATCCGGCCCTTTGGTAATTTCTTTTTCTTTTTCCAGAGACTTGTAAAACCCATAAATAAATCAAATGGATTCGAAATTTGATGATTCAAATTTCTATGAGTTCATAAAATCATGCTCTATCACATGGTGCCATTTGCCCATTTTTGCAGAAACATTATATTCACAAATATTATCAAAATCTCATATTTCTATTTCTGTGATAAACTTTAGAAAATCACACAGAGCTCAAAGTTGATCCAAATGCCATGATTCAAATTCCTAGATGCTTCTAAGTTCATAACTTAGTTTATGAACATTTTTTAATACTTTCTATACCCCACAAAATAATGAGCCATTTCTTCATATTTTTCAACTTTGCAAAATCATAGGAAATTCTTTTGAACTCCAAATCCAGTGAAACCAACTACTAGCTGCTTCTAAAATCATTCCTTGTTAAATGGGTGCCTCTGACCATATTTCAAAATAATTCTTCTGTACACTTCTTGCAAATCCACAAATCCCCTGATTACATCATATTGAAATGTTCAGAGATATCCATTGATCATATCCCAATGAAACCACCTTGGTCATTTTTCATAGAAAAGTCCAGCTCCAATTTTTAGAGCACTTTTATTTTTGCCTTGTTGTGTTGCTTATTGT
Organism: Secale cereale; assembly: GCA_902687465.1. Lineage (NCBI taxonomy): Eukaryota > Viridiplantae > Streptophyta > Magnoliopsida > Poales > Poaceae > Secale > Secale cereale. The sequence goes on along the minus strand of LR738715.1, from coordinate 393,573,328 downwards.
GTTTTGTTTCCGGCGTTAGTTGACGAAGTAGACGGAGTACTTGGAGAAGGACCAGAGGATTCGAAGACCCCAAGGACTTGGTTAAGACAGGCAAGCAGCCCTTTGACCATGTTCGAGAAACCTTTTTATGCATGTCTCATAGCACCTTATTGTCAATGCATCGGAATCATGTTGAGGTGGTGACCACTTTGGTTGGTACCTTCGTTACTTTACTATTGAAACTTGCATCAAGCATGACCCTACCTTCCAATGAGGGTTATGTGGGTGGGAGTAGATAGGTTGATATAGTAGTGGCTACGCAAATGGGACGGGAATATGAATGGTGACGGAGGCAGAGTACTTTCAAAAGACTTTTCGAAAACCCCGTCGGGTGCCACTTATGCCCGAGGGAGATGATGAGTTGGGTAACCACTTGATGACGAAGTGGTGTACCGAGGCAAGTGTGTGTGTTGTTTTGAAAACGGATTGGTTTAAGTTGCGACCGTTATTCCAACCTTACATGCACAACCACTCTACCCTTATATGGGAAAGGGCATTATTGATTACCTAGGTCGATACTAGCATGGTGCCCGCATTACTAGTGACAGGGGTGACATGAGGTCACTCTCGGGGCGGGGTCGTGCTTGGCTAGGCGGCCATGACTGTTTTCACAGGGCACCGAACACACCAAACCCTTCTCTCCCTTCTAACAGGGGATACAGTCCGGTATGTACTACAAATCATGTACATGGATTCAAACAATGCAGCCGAATATGAGGCACTATTGCATGGTCTCCGCCTAGATGTATCCATGGGCATACGACGCCTATGTGGGGACCCCGACTCATAAATCGTGATCACCAAATGCACGTGTACAATGATCCCAGAGATCAATGCTCACTGAACACACAGAAGCTGAATAACAAGAGGCTTACATCCATACATACCGTGTTACACAAATTGTGACCTTTAAGGTCAAGTCTTGAGTACAAATCATCGCAGTCGAAATGTTCAATAACAACTTGGACCCATGCCATCTTCCTTAACCCTATAGGCATTCTGACTGGGAAGCGTCCTAGCTCGCATGTTCGTCACCAAGAAATCTTCGACATATCCTGTTCTTTCATGCCTGGCCAATAAAATAACCAATGGCAAGCCAATGAGTACTTTGAATGTACTCGCAAGCAACCCAAGTGTGATGAAAGAATAACTATGCAAGGCTCTACTGCTAAATTGGTAGTTTTGCAGAAAGCTAGTTTTTTATTTTCATGCAAGTATGATCAACATATTTCAAGGACATGCATGTGTCTACAACAAGTATCAGGAGGTTACAGACATCAATATCGAGAAAGAGTTGTAATCAATTCATGCTCAAGCTCATCGTGACTTCCTCAAGAATCACATCATCAATATCACTGAACCATGTTGTTTTCCTCTTAAACACACACCCGGGTTCGCAAACATTGGGCGTAGCCCAAGAGCGGTTACCCATCTGTCCTTCACCATGGACACGGCTATTCGAATAGTTTTACACTCTGAAGAGGTTGCACACTTTACCCACAAGATCCGGGGAACTTCCGTGTCCTCTACGACCCGCGGTACTTCAAGTACCCGAGGTAAGCACCTGATCACTATATTTCTCTAGACGACACTAACATAGAGTCCACTCGATTGGTAGTAACCCCCGTGCCCAACATTTCACATCTTAAAAATTGTGGAGCCTCGCTCCCATATTCATCACATACCACTGACACGGGGTACCAACGGTGTGTTCGGTGCCCTGTGAAAACAGTCATGGCCGCCTATCCAAGCACGACCCCGTCCCGAGAGTGACCTCATGTCACCCCCGTCACTAGTAATGCGGGCACCATGCTAGTATTGACCTAGGTAATCAATAATGCCCTTTCCCATATAAGGGTAGAGTGGTTGTGCATGTAAGGTTGGAATAACGGTCGCAACTTAAACCAATCCATTTTCAAAACAACACACACACTTGCCTCGGTACACCACTTCGTCATCAAGTGGTTACCCAACTCATCATCTCCCTCGGGCATAAGTGGCACCCGACGGGGTTTTCGAAAAGTCTTTTGAAAGTACTCTGCCTCCGTCACCATGCATATTCCCGTCCCATTTGCGTAGCCACTACTATAGCAACCTATCTACTCCCACCCACATAACCCTCATTGGAAGGTAGGGTCATGCTTGATGCAAGTTTCAATAGTAAAGTAACGAAGGTACCAACCAAAGTGGTCACCACCTCAACATGATTCCGATGCATTGATAATAAGGTGTTATGAGACATGCATAAAAAGGTTTCTCGAACATGGTTAAAGGGCTGCTTGCCTGTCTTAACCAAGTCCTTGGGGTCTTCAAATCCTCTGGTCCTTCTCCAAGTACTCCGTCTACTTCTTCAACTAACACCTGAAACAAAACACAATAAGCAACACAACAAGGCAAAAATAAAAGTGCTCTAAAAATAGAAGTTGGACTTTTCTAGGATACCTCTGGTCATATGAAAAATGACCAAGGTGGTTTCATTGGGATATGATCAATGGATATCTCTGAACATTTCAATATGATGTAATCAGGTGATTTGTGGATTTGCAAGAAGTGTACAGAAGAATTATTTTGAAAAATGGTCAGAGGCACCCATCTAACAAGGAATGATTTTAGACGCAGCTAGGAGTTGGTTTCACTGGATTTGGAGTTCAAAAGAATTTCCTATGATTTTGCAAAGTTGAAAAATATGAAGAAATGGCTCATTATTTTGTGGGGTATAGAAAGTATTAAAAAAATGTTCATAAACTAAGTTATGAACTTAGAAGCATCTAGGAATTTGAATCATGGCATTTGGATCAACTTTGAGCTCTGTGTGATTTTCTAAAGTTTATCATAGAAATAGAAATATGAGATTTTGATAATATTTGTGAATAGAATGTTTCTGCAAAAATGGGCAAATGGCACCATGTGATAGAGCATGATTTTATGAACTCATAGAAATTTCAATCATCAAATTTGGAATCCATTTGATTTATTTATGGGTTTTACAAGTCTCTGGAAAAAGAAAAAGAAATTACCAAAGGGCTAGATCTGGGCGGCAGCTTTGCGCACTGAGCGAGACTTAGTGGTAGGGTGCCACTGGGTCGGCCCAGCGGCTCGGCCGCTCACGCGCAGGGGCCACGCCGAAGGCGGCTCCCCGGAAATGCGCCTTCGCGCGGGGGAGGTGGATCTGGGTGATGTCGTTTCCACTTAAACGGTCGGGCCCGTCCGCTGGGTCGCTGACACGCGTGGCCCAGCGGCAGGCCGTCTTCAACCTCCCGCGTAGGTCCGACCGCGGGGAGGAGCCGCTCCCGCCGGCGATTGCCGGGGCTATAGGGCATCTTCGGCGACGCTCCGCCCACCGGCGTGCTCAGGAGGCCATGCCGCATCCATCCATGTGCTTCACGCACGCCGGGGAAGACCAGGTCAAGGAGAGCGTCGTCCGCGGCGGACATGGCCGACGGCGATGGCCGGCACGGCGCTCAGGCCATCGAGAAGAGTAACAGGAGAGCGGGGTGTAAACCTAGATGGGTTTTTGTGAGAGATAGATTGAGAAGACAATGCTCGACACCAATATGGTGTGGCATACACATCATATATATAGTCATAAAACCTTTCCTAATTAGGTTGAATGGCCTCCTGAGCACGCCAGTGGGCGGAGCGTCGCCGGAGATGCTCTATAGCCCCGGCAATCGCCGGCGGGAGCGGCTCCTCCCTCCGGCCGGACCTGCGTGGGAGGTTGAAGACGGTCTGCCGCTGGGCCCCGTGTGTCAGCGACCCAGCGAGCGGGCCCGACCGTTTAAGTGGAACCGGCATCGCCTAGATCCGCCTCCCACGCGCGAAGGCGCATTTCCCGGGAGCCGCCTCCGGCGTGGCCCCTACGCGTGAGCGACCGAGCCGCTGGGCCGGCCCAGTGGCGCCCTGCCACAAAGTCTCGCTCAGTGCGCAAAGTTGCCGCCGAGATCCAGCCCTTTGGTAATTTCTTTTTCTTTTTCCAGAGACTTGTAAAACCCATAAATAAATCAAATGGATTCCAAATTTGATGATTCAAATTTCTATGAGTTCATAAAATCATGCTCTATCACATGGTGCCATTTGCCCATTTTTGCAGAAACATTTTGGTCAAAAGTATTATCAAAATATCATTTTTCTATTTCTGTGATAAACTTTAGAAAATCACAGAGAGCTCAAAGTAGATCCAAATGCCATGATTCAAATTCCTAGATGCTTCTAAGATCATAACTTAGTTTATGAACATTTTTATTAATACTTTCTATACCCCACAAAATAATGAGCCATTTCTTCATATTTGTCAACTTTGCAAAATCATAGGAAATTCTTTTGAACTCCAAATCCAGTGAAACCAACTGCTAGCTGCTTCTAAAATCATTCCTTGTTAGATGGGTGCCTCTGACCACTTTTCAAAATAATTCTTCTGTACAATTCTTGCAAATCCACAAATCCCCTGATTACATCATATTGAAATGTTCAGAGATATCCATTGATCATATCCCAATGAAACCACCTTGGTCATTTTTCATATGACCAGAGGTATCCTAGAAAAGTCCAACTCCTATTTTTAGAGCACTTTTATGTTTGCCTTGTTGTGTGCTTATTGTGTTTTGTTTATGGCGTTAGTTGACGAAGTAGACGGAGTACTTGGAGAAGGACCAGAGGATTTGAAGACCCCAAGGACTTGGTTAAGACAGGCAAGCAGCCCTTTGACCATGTCCGAGAAACCTTTTTATGCATGTCTCATAGCACCTTATTATCAATGCATCGGAATCATGTTGAGGTGGTGACCACTTTGGTTGGTACCTTCATTACTTTACTATTGAAACTTGCAGCAAGCATCACCCTACCTTCCTATGAGGGTTATGTGGATGGGAGTAGATAGGTTGCTATAGTAGTGGTTACGCAAATGGGACGGGAATATGCATGGTGACGGAGGCAGATTACTTTCGAAAGACTTTTCGAAAACCCCGTCGAGTGCCACTTATGCCCGAGGGAGGTGATGAGTTGGGTAACCACTTGATGACTAAGTGGTGTACCGAGGCAAGAGTGTGTGTTGTTTTGAAAATGGATTGGTTTAAGTTGCGACCGTTATTCCAACCTTACATGCGCAACCATTCTACCCTTATATGGGAAAGGGCATTATTGATTACCTAGGTCGATACTAGCATGGTGCCCGCATTACTAGTGACGAGGGTGACATGAGGTCACTCTCGGGACGGGGTCGTGCTTGGATAGGCGGCCATGACTGTTTTCATAGGGCACCGAACACATCGTTGGTACCCCGTGTCAGTGGTATGTGATGAATATGGGAGCGAGGATCCACAATTTTAAGATGTGAATTGTTGGGCACGGGGGTTACTACCAATCGAGTGGTCTCTATGTTAGTGTCGTCTAGGGAAAGATAGTGATCGGGTGCTTACCTCGGGTACTTGAAGTACCGCGGGTCGTAGATGACACGGAAGTTCCCCGGGTCTTGTGGGTAAAGTGTGCAACCTCTGCAAAGTGTAAAACTATTCGAATAGCCGTGTCCATGGTGAAGGACAGATGGGTAACCGCTATTGGGCTACGTCCAATGTTTGCGAAACCTGGTGTGTGTGTAAGAGGAAAACAACACGGTTCAGTGATATTGATGATGTAATTCTTGAGGAAGTCACGATGAGCTTGAGCATGAGTTGATTACAACTCTTTCTCGATATTGATGTCTGTAACCTCCTGATACTTGTTGCAGACACATGCATGTCCTTGATATATGTTGATCATACTTGCATGAAAAGAAAAAACTAGCTTTCCGCAAAACTGCCAATTTAGCAGTAGAGCCTTGCATAGTTATTCTGTCATCACATTTGGGTTGCTTGCGAGTACATTCAAAGTACTCATTGGCTTGCCATTGGTTATTTTATTGGCCAGGCATGAAAGAACAGGATATGTTGAAGATTTCTTGGTGACGAACATGCGAGTTAGGACGCTTCCCAGTCAGAATGCCTGTAGGGTTAAAGCAGATGGCATGGGTCCAAGTTGTTATTGAACATTTCCACTGCGATGATTTGTACTCAAGACTTGACCTTAAAGGTCACAATTTGTGTAACACGGTATGTATGGATGTAAGACTCTTGTTATCCAGCTTCTGTGTGTTAAGTGAGCATTAATCTCTGGGATCACTGTACACGTGCATTCGGTGATCACGATTTATGAGTCGGGGTCCCCACAGAGGCGTCGTATGCCCATGGATACGGCTAGGCGAAGACCATGCAATAGTGCCTCATATTCGGCTGCATTGTTTGAGTCCATGTACATGATTTGTAGTACATACCGGACTGTATCCCCTATTAGAAGGGAGAGAAGGGTTTGGTGGAATAGTTGTTGTATTGCTTGAGCCTCGTGGGCATATATATAGGAGTACAATGATCTACTTGGTGTAGAAGACAAGTCAGAACAAATCCTAGTCTATCTCTTCTTTCCTAATAAACATTATACTCAATGTCCCCCTGCAGTCACAACGGTAGCGACGCAGACGATTAGACTGGAGAATAATCCGAAGGCAAGCCGATGGACACCCCCCGACAGTCGGAACGGCCGACGCATCGCGGAGTCGTGACTGTTGTGGAAACCGACGAGGTTGCTCAAGCAGGCGGTAGCCCTTTGTGCCGTTTGTCGATGTAGCCAAGAGTGTAGGTTGTGTAGCCGTTGTTGAGGTTGCCGTGCGAAGAATGCCGTGGTCGATGTCAAGTCGAGGTAGCCGGTGTCGAGGAAGTCTCCGTGGACCCACGGGCGCAAGGAGGCGCCGAGTTAGTCATGAGCGCAGTGGTGTCGGAGTAGTGGTGCGCCGGGAAGAAGATGTTGTTGATGAGGCGCCGCGTCGGGTTTGCCAAACACGGGGACACGTCGTAGACGAAGGCACGCGTCGGTGTTGCCAGCACCAGGCATGCGTAGACAGACGAAGACGAAGTTGAAGAAGCGTCGCGCTAGGCTTGCCAGGCCCGAGGACACGTCGGGGACGAAGGCACGCATCGGTGTTGCCAGCACCGGGCATCCGTAGACGAGGGACCTGCACGAGTTGTACGCCATGTCGGAGAAGTCGGAGGGGCCAGCAGAGAAGAACTCGACAACGATTGCAGCGTCCATCGCTGCGAGGCCGATGTCACCAACGGTGGTCAGAGTAGTCGAAGTGGTGAGGGTAGATGACGGCTACGCTGGCGACGGGCTAGTGCTTGGACGAAGACGACAGGGTGGACGGGCGACGGCGGCGGCTACGAAGGTAGCGGCGGCGACGGCCAAAGAAGAGCGGCGGCGGCTAGGTTAGGAGTGCGGCGGCGGTGCTCGAAGTAGGCGAAGAACCCTGACAGCTTGACGAAGACCGGCGCGGACGATGACGTTCCCGCGCCAAGGGAGATGGCACGGCGCACACCACGGGAAGTCGACACGCGATGACGACGGAGTGGACCGCGGGCCGCGACGCAGCTGCGGCAAGCGGGTCGGGGCGATGGCGGGAAGACCTCGGGGCGGGGGCGGGCACCGCAGGCTGCGACGCTGCAGCCTGAAGGGCAACACAACGGCGGTTCGCGAGTCGGTCCAACCGTTGGGACGGCCTCGGGGCGGCGGCGGGGACTGCGCAGCGTGGTGCTACGACCCGAAGGGGTGACGCAGCAGCGAAGCACCAGTCGATGCAGCAGCGAGGAGAACCATGGGGCGGCGGCGCTGCGGCCCGACGGGGCGACGTAGCGGCAGCCCGATGCTCGATCGACGGAGAGGCGCGCAATACTCGGGACGATCTTCACGGGACCTGCGGAGGCGCGCGCAACAGACGGGCTAGCTCGGACGCACGGCGTAGATGTGGCGGATCGCGGCGGCGGGCGGGTGATCAATCCGACCGCATGCGAGGTCAGGAACGCTGCTCGATGAAGGCGGGGTGGCGGCGGAGTCCGAGATGAAGCCGGCGAGGACGGACAGCATGGGACGTCGTGCGACCGTCACCCGGGCTGCTAAGCAGCACTGGCGCCCGGGCGGCGAGGCCCGAGCGACCAACGTAGTAGCGGCGCCCAAGCTGAGACACTCGACGAGCCTGATGCCGCCGAAGACGAGACCGGTGAGGTAGACCACAGGGCCGCCGTGCAGACACGACGGAGGCGGGTGGTGGTGGATAGATGGGTGGACCGGCGCGCAGACGACGGCTATGATTGGCCGCCGCATGGCGCGAGGCCGCCGGGTGGGCGATGCAGGTGTCCCGGTTGGAGTAGGGCGGTGTCGGCCGGCGCAGGGCGACGGGCGGGCCGGCACGCGGACGACGGCCTTGACAAGCCGCATGTCGCGCGAGGCCATCGGGTCGGTGAAGTAGCCGGCCAGTCGCTGCCGAAGTCGGAGTAGAGGCACGTGAGGTCGACGGCGGTGGCGGACGACGCAAACCGATCTTAGATCGGAAAACCAAAAAGAAACGGCCGATCAAGATGATCGACGGGGGAGAGAAAAACCCAGAGCAAGGGCTTGGGAAAAAGACTCTCTAGGGTAGCTGGTCAACACGACCGGTGGACGAACCCTAGGTACGGGCGGCGCCCCCCCCCCCCCCCCGGCGGCGGTCATGGAGGCCGACCACCCCGGAGGCGGCGCGTGGGTGCGGAAGCGACGGCGGCTAGGGTTTAGATCGTGATCAGGCTGATACCATGTTAGAAGGGAGAGAAGGGTTTGGTGGAATAGTTGTTGTATTGCTTGAGCCTCATGGGCATATATATAGGAGTACAATGATCTACTTGGAGTACAAGACAAGTCAGAACAAATCCTAGTCTATCTCTTCTTCCCTAATAAATATTATACTCAACATCCCCTGTTGGGGATATCAGGATGACGCCGGCCGCAAATCCGGCTAGCATTTTGGAACTGTCGAAGTACAGTGTCTAGTGGCAAAGGACACCGCAAGATTGAACCCAAAGCCAAGCACTTCTCCCATTGCAAGAACTATAGATCTAGTAGGCCAAAGCAAACCAATAATTCGAAGGGACTTGCAAGGATATTATGAGCACACATAAAGAGTTCAGAAAAGAACCAAATATTTCTAATAGATAATCTTGATCATAAACTCGCAATTCATCGGATCTCGACAAACACACCGCAAAAAGATATTACATCGAATAGATCTCCTGGAAGACCGAGGAGAACTTTGTATTGAGATCCAATGAGAGAGAAGAAGCCATCTAGATACTAGCTATGGACCCGAAGGTCTGTGGTAAACTACTCACAACTCATGGTGAGGGCGATGATGATGATGTAGAAGCACTCCGTGATGGATCCCCCCTCCTGCGGAGCTCCGGAATAGGCTCCAAGATGGGATCTCATGGGAACAGAAGGTTACTGCGGTGGAATTAGGGTTTTCTCTCTGTTGCTAATGGTTTCGGGGTATGTAGGCTTATATAGGAGGAAGGAGGACACCGGGGGACGCTCGAGGGGCCCGCGAGGCAGGGGCGCGCCCTGGGAAGGGGGCGCACCCCCACCCTCGTGGGCACCTCGTGGCTCCCTTGACGTGGTTATCAAGTCCCTCGTGCGTGATTTTCTCCAAAAATATTTCTGGCGAAGGTTTCATTCCGTTTGGACTCCGTTTGATATTTTTTTTCTGCAAAACCCTAAAACAGGCAAAAAATAGCAATCTGGTCTGGGCCTTTGGGTTAGTAGGTTAGTCCAAAAAATGTTATAAAAGTGTATGAATAAGCCCATTAAACATCTAGAACATCATAAATAATAGCATGGAACAATAAAAAATTATAGATATGTTGCAGACGTATCAAGCATCCCCAAGCTTAATTCCTGCTCGTCCTCGAGTAGGTAAATGATAAAAACAGAATTTTTGATGTGGAATGCTAAACAACATAGTTTTTCAATGTAATTCCCTTAATTGTGGCATGAATGTCCAGATCTGAAATATTCAAGATAAAAGTATATATTGACATAAGAAATAATAATACTTCAAGCATACTAACAAAGGAATCATGTCTTCTCAAAATACTATGGATAAAGAAAGTTATCCCTACAAAATCATATAGTCTGTCTATGCTCCCTCTTCATCACACAATATATTCATATCATGCAAAACCCCGATTTCAGGCAAGCACTTGTTTTCATACTCTACTCTTTCAAACCTTTCAACTTTCACGCAGTACATGAGCGTGAGCCATGGACATAGCACTATGGGTGGAATAGAGAGGTGGTTGTGGAGAAGACAAAAAGGAGGGATATAGTCTTACATCAAGTAGGCGTATCAACGGGCTATAGAGATGCCCATCAATAGATATCAATGTGAGTGAGTAGGGATTGCCATGCAACGGATGCACTAGAGCTAAATATGTATGAAAGCTCAACAAAAGAAACTAGTGGGTGTGCATCCAACTTGCTTGCTCACAAAGACCTAGGGCATTTGAGGAAGCCCATCGTTGGAATATACAAGCCAAGTTCTATACTGAAAATTCCCACTAGTATATAAAGTGACTAAGCATGAGACTCTCTACAATGAAGAACATGGTGTTACTTTGAAGCACAAGTGTGGAAAAAAAGATAGTAGCAATTGTCCCTTTTTGTTTTCTTTTTATTTTCTTTATTTTCCTTTTTTGGGCCTTTCTTTTTTTTCTTTGGCCTTTCTTTTCTTTTATTTTTTGCGAAGGGGCTTTATTGATTTAGCGTTTCCTCCCATGGGACAATGCTCTAATAATGATGATCATCACACTTTCATTACAACTCGATACTACAAAAAAATATGACTCTATATGAATGCCTTCGGGGGTGTACCGGGATGTGCAATGAAATAGGAGTGACATGTATGAAAAATTATGCTTGGTGGCCTTGCCACAAATACGAAGTCAACTACATGATCATGCATGGCAATATGACAATATGATGCGTGTCATATGAGCGGAACGGTGGTAAGTTGCATGGCAATATATCTCGGAATGGCTATGGAAATGCCATGATAGGTAGGTATGGTGGCTGTTTTGAGGAATAATATGGTGGTTGTTTTGAGGAAGGATATATAGTGGGTTTATGGTACCGGCGAAAGTTGTGCGGCACAAGAGAGGCTAGCAATGGTGGAAGGGTGAGAGTGCGTATAATCCATGGACTCAACATTAGTCATAAGAACTCATATACTTATTGCAAAAATCTACGAGTCATCAAATCAAAGCAATCAACGCATGCTCCTAGGGGGAAGGTTGGTAGGAGTTAACCACGCGCGCCCCCGACCTCCACACAATGGTTGGCACTTTACAAATACCTCATGCTCTAACTTCGTCACATAGCGGTTCAGCATATGTGCATGCTACGGGAATCACTAACCTTAACACAAGTATTTCTCAATTTCATAATAACTCCACTAGCATGACTCTAATATCACTATCCTCATATGTCAAAACAATTATCAAGTATCCAACATCTCATCATATTCAATGCACTTAGTGTGAGAGTTTTTACTACATTGATATTGGATGTCTATCATGTGAAGACTCGTTTTATAGCCTAAACACATTACCACGGTGTTTTAATAGACTTTCAAATGGATATAAGTGAAGCATGAGATTTCAACAATTTCTTCAAAATATTACCACCACCGTGCTCTAAAAGATATAAGTGAAGCACTAGAGCAAAACTATTCAACTCAAAAGATATAAGTGAAGCACATAGAGTGTTCTAACAATTCCTAGGCCATATTTAACTCTCTCAAATAGGTGTTTCCAGCAAGGATAATTGTGGCAAACTAACAAGCAAGGACTCAAATTATACAAGACGCTCCAAGCAAAACACATATCATGTGGTGAATAAAAATATAGCTCCAAGTATAGTTACTAATGGATGAAGACGAAAGATGGGATGCCTTCCCGGTGCATGCCCAAGCTTAGGCTTTTGATTGTCCTTGAATTTTACTTGGGGTGCTATGGGCATCCTCAAGCTTAGGCCTTTGCACTCTTTTTTCCATAGTCCATCAAAGCAATACTCAAAACTTGAAAACTTCACAACACAAAAAGTAGACAAAAAATCTCGTGAGCTCCGTTAGTATAAGAAAACAAATGACTACTCAAAGGTACTGCAATGAATTCATTATTTGTTTATATTGGTGTTAAACCTACTGTATTCCAACTTCTCTATGGTTCATACTTCACAATATTACTCATAGATGCATTGAAATAAGCAAACAACACACGAAAAACAGAATCTGTCGAAAACAGAACAGTCTGTAGTAATCTGCTGGTTTCGCATACTTCTGTAACTCCAAAAAATTTAAACTACATTGGTAAAAGTGAGGAATTTGTCTATTAATCATCTGCAAAAAGAATCAACTAAATAGAACGATCCAGTAAAATCTGATGACCATTCTAGCGAGCGCTAACGATTCTTTTTTTCCCAGCAAGATCACATAAACTCCACACAAGTCTTCCCAAAGGTTCTACTTGGCACAAACACTAAACAAAACATGAAACCACATCTAAACAGAAGATGAAATATTTATTCCCTAACAGCAGCAAAAACAAAATAAAATAAAATTGGGTTGCCTCCCGACAAGCGCTATCGTTTTACGCCCCTAGCTAGGCACGATACAAGAAAGATCTAGGTGTTGCCATCCTTGGACGGCAATTATTTGATTAAGAAATTATGATTCTTAGGCACTTATTTGTCCCTATTAATAATCAAACTCTTGGGCAAGAAATCAAGAAAGTCTAAAGTGTCAAAAGGGTCCCTTGCAAAAGTAAGAAAATTAGGGTGAACACTTATGGATTTGAGATCTGCAATTCCTTTACTAGATGTTTCACCCTTTTCTTTAGGGACATACATGAACTTGGATAATTTAGTGGTAGAGGTATTTGGAGTAGTTTTTATAGTAAGAGCAGAACCCACATTAGTGATAATATGCTCAAGCTTATTGATTCTAGTAGAATCCTGATCTAGCTTTTCTTTAACTATGGGCTCCTTTTCCTTAAGATTTTTCAGAACAACTCCTACCTTAGATCCATATTGGGTAATTTAATTATGGATTTTTCTATCCAAGTTCTCTACTAGTTCTATTGTAGCAACTTTGTTTTCAATGATTTCTAACCTTTGCATAACATGCTCCAAAGTTAAAACGGTCCCATTAACCATAAGAGGTGGTGAGCCAAATAATTCAGTCATAGCATTATAAGAATCAAAGGTATGGCTACCCAAGAAATTCCCTCCAGTAATGGTATCTAAGATAAATCTATTCCACGGAGTTATGCCAACATAAAAATTGCGAAGAAGCACGGAAGTGGAAAGCTTCCTATTGGATCTATTTTGAGCATTGCAAATTCTATACCAGGCATCTTTTAAGTTTTATTCCTCCCTTTGTTTAAAGTTGAGGACCTCACTCTCGGGAGTGTTAATAATGATAGGTGTGCTAGACATGATGACAAGCAAGCAAGCAGCACACAAGCAAACAAGAAGCAAGTGAACGATAAACACACAGCAGAAGAAGGGCAAGTAAAACGGCAAGGGTGAAGTGGGGGAGAGGAAAACGAGAAGCAAAAAAAATGTAATGCGAAGGTTAAGGGTTTGTGATAGGTACTTGGTATTTGACTTTTGCGTAAGCCTCCCCGGCAACGGCGCCAAAAATTCTTCTTGCTACTTCTCGAGCTTGCGTTGTATTCCCTCGAAGAGCAAAGGGAGATGCAGCACAATAGCGTAAGTATTTCCCTCAGTTTTTGGGAACCAAGGTATCAATCCAGTACGAGACCACGGGCGAGTCCCTCGCACCCGCACAAACAAATAAGAACTTGGCAGCCGACGCGATAAGGGGTTGTCAATCCCTTTACGGTCACTTACGAAAGCGAGATTTGATAGATGATAGTTTATATTTTTGGTATTTCTATTTATAAGAACAGAAAGTAAAAGCGGTAAAAGTAAAGTAGATGTAGATTGATATGTTGAGAATAGACCTGGGGGCCATAGTGTTCTCTAGTGGCTTATCTCATGATACCGATATTCTACGGCGGGTAAACAAATTACCGTCGAGCAATTGATAGAAAATCGAATAATTATGAGACTATCTAGGCATGATCATTGTATATAGGCATCACGTCCGAGACAAGTACACCGACTCCTGCCTGCATCTTCTACTATTACTCCACACATCAACCGCTATCCAGCATGCATCTAGTGTATTGAGTTCATAAGAACAGAGTAACGCCTTAAGCAAGATGACATGATGTAGAGGGATAAACTCAAGCAATATGATATAAATCCCATCTTTTTATCCTCGATGGAAACAATACAATACGTGCCTTGCTGCCCCTACTATCACTAGGAAAGGACACCGCAAGATAGAAACCAAAGCGAAGCACTTCTCCCATTGCAAGAACTATAGATCTAGTAGGCCAAACCAAACCAATAATTCGAAGAGACTTGCAAGGATATTATGAGCACACATAAAGAGTTCAGAAAAGAACCAAATATTTCTCATAGATAATCTTGATCATGAACTCACAATTCATCGGATCTCGACAAACACACCGCAAAAAGAGATTACATCGAATAGATCTCCTCGAAGACCGAGGAGAACTTTGTGTTGAGATCCGGAGAGAGAGAAGAAGCCATCTAGATACTAGCTATGGACCCGAAGGTTTATGGTAAACTACTCACAACTCATTGTGAGGGCGATGATGATGATGTGGAAGCACTCCGTGTTGGATCCCCCCTCCGGCGGAGCTCCGGAACAAGCTCCAAGATGGGATCTCATGGGAATAGAAGGTTATGGCGGTGGAATTAGGGTTTTCTCTCTGTTGCTGATGGTTTCGGGGTACGTAGGCTTATATAGGAAGGAGGACACCGGGGGACGCTGGAGGGGCCCACGAGACAGGGGGCGCGCCCTAGGAAGGGGGGCGTGCCCCCCACCCTCGTGGGCACCTCGTGGCTCCCCTGACGTGGTTCTCAAGTCCCTCGTGCGTGATTTTCTCCAAAAATATCTCTCGCGAAGGTTTCATTCTGTTTGCACTCCGTTTGATATTCTATTTCTGCAAAACGCTGAAACAGGCAAAAAACTGCAATCTGGATTGGGCCTTTGGGTTAGTAGGTTAGTCCCAAAAATGATATAAAAGTGTATGAAAAAGCCCGTTAAACATCCAAAACATCATAAATAATAGCATGGAACAATAAAAAATTATAGATACGTTGGAGACGTATCAGATGCCGCTCATTATCAGACCATTGGCTCTTTTGACTTGACCATTTGTTTGAGGATGGTACACAGAAGCGTAATCAAGTTTAATGCCTAACTTTGCACACCAGTTTTTCACCTCATCAGCTGTAAAGTTGGTTCCATTATCTGTAATAATACTATGCGGAACACCATAATGGTGTACTACACCGGTTATAAAATCTATCACTGGCCCTGCCTCGGCTGTTTTTACAAGCTTTGCTTCTATCCATTTAGTGAATTTATCCACCATCACCAGCAAGTATTTCTTTTTATGGCTTCCCCCTTTAAGATGCCCGACCATATCAAGCCCCTAGACCACAAACGGCTAAGTAAGGGGTATGGTTTTCAAAGCGGTGGGAGGAATGTGACTTTGATTTGCAAAGAGCTGGCAGCCAAGGCAATGTTGGACTAAGATACGGGCATCTGCTCGGGCAGTGGGCCAGAAAAAACCATCTCGAAAAGCTTTGCTCACGAGCGCCTAGTTGCGGCGTGATGGCCGCCCATTCCAGCGTGTATTTCAGTGAGAAGTTGTTGTCCCTCCTCTTTGGAGATGCACCTTTGGAGAACACCAGTAGTGCTTTTCTTATATTGTTCACGTTCGTGAACTTTGTAGGCTTTAGAACGCTGAATTATGCGGCGGGCTCATTTTGGTCATCGGGGAGCTCTTGCCTATTAAGATAAGCTAAGAAGGGCTTTGTCCATATGGCTATGAAAGCCATGATCTCGTGAGCCAAAGATGTTATCTCCATGTCTGAGTCCCTGATGACGTATGGGTTAAGTTCGGCTTGGGGTGTGTTTGGATCCGAATTAGTATCACCGCTCTCGTCCTGACTTGTTACTGATGGCTTAAACAACCTTTCCACGAAGGTGTTAGGCGGGACTGGGTCACGTTTAGCGCCCATACGACCGAGTATATCCTCCGCCTGGTTATTATCCCGGGCTACATGGTGGAATTCCAACCCCTCAAATTGAACCGATATTTTCAATATGGCATTGCGATAAGCTTCTATCTTTGAATCCTTCACGTCAAATTCTCCATTTATTTGAGAGATAGCGAGGTTTGAGTCTCCGCGTTCCTTGAGGCGTCGTATGCCCATGGATACAGCTAGGCGGAGAGCATGCAATAGTGCCTCATATTCGGCTGCATTGTTTGAGTCCATGTACATGATTTGTAGTACATACCCGACTGTATCCCCAGTTGGGGATATCAGGATGATGCCAGCCCCTAATCCGGCTAGCATTTTGGAACCGTCGAAGTACAATGTCTAGTGCGAATATGAGCCGTACACTTTAGGGAGTTCGGCTTCAGTCTAGTTTGCGACGAAGTCAGCCAACACCGGGGATTTAATAGTCCGGCGCGGCTTATATGATATTTCAAACGGTAAGAGCTCGATGCCCCATTTGGCTATGCATCCAGTGACGTCTTTATTGTTGATGATATCGTTAAGTGGTACTTCGAATGCCACTGTGATCGAACACTATTGAAAGTAGTGTTGGAGTTTTCGAGATGACATGAAGACCGCTTAGGCAATTTTCAGATAGTGGGGGTATCATGATTTACACGGTGTGAGAAGCTCGGATACGTAGTATACGGGTTTTTTAACGGGGAACTTATGTCCCTTTTTGGCTCATTCAGCGATGAGCATGGCACTCACTACCTGGTGAGTGGTTGATATATACAACAGCATTGGTTCGCCAACACCTGGGCGGCTAGGATTGGGTTGCTGGCTAGTAGAGTTTTTATTTCTTCCTATCCAGCTGTGGCCGCATCCGTCCATTCGAAGTTGTCAGTGCATTGTAGCAATCTACAAAGTGGCAATGCTTTTTCTCCTAACCTGGATATGAAGCGGCTCAAGGCCGCTATGCAGCCTGCTAGTTTTTGCACTTGTTTGAGATCGTTTGGTGTTTTGAGCTGTGACAAGGTCTGGATTTTAGCTGGGTTAGCTTCGATTCCTCTGTGGGACACAATGAGCCCAAATAGTTTTCCGGTGGGAATGCCGAAGACACATTTTTTCGGATTGAGCCTTATGTCGTATGCTCGAAGGTTATCAAACGTAAGGCGGAGATCATCCACCAATGTCTCGACGTGTTTGGTGTTAACAACTACGCCGTCAACATATGCCTCCATTGTCTTGCCGATTTGTTTTTCTAAGAATATTTGAATCATGTGTGGATAAGTGGCACCGGCGTTTTAAGTCCAAAGGGCATAGTGTTGAAACAAAAGGGACCGTACGGGGTGATAAATGCCGTTGCGGCCTATTCGGATTCCTTCATCTTTATCTAATGGTATCTGGAGTAAGCATCAAGGAAACACAACGAGTTGTGTCTAGCCATTGCATCGATAATCTGAGCAATGCAGGGCAGAGGAAAGGGATCCTTAGGGCAAGCCCTGTTTAGGTCTGTAAAGTCGACACAGAGGCGCCAGGATTTATCCTTCTTCGGTACCATGTATAAGTTGGCTAGCCAATCCGGATGTTTAAATCTCTGATGAATCCTGCCTCCAATAGCTTGTATAGCTCTTATCCCATTGCTTGTCTTTTGGGTTCAGAAAATCATCGCAGTGACTGCTTTACTGGTTTGAACCCTTTGATAATGTTGAGGCTGTGTTCGGCCAGCCCGCGTGGGATTCCTGGCATATCTGAGGGGTGCCAGGAGATTATATCCCAATTTTCGTGAACAAAGGCGCGTAACGCGCTATCTACTGCCGGATCCAGCTATGCCCCGATAGACGCTGTCTTATTAGGGTCCGTTGGGTGCACTTGAAATTGTATAATTTCATCTGCTGGCTTGAAGGAGGTAGATTTCGATCTTTTGGCAAGGATTATATCGTCCCTGTCCAACGTGGATCGTAAGGTGGTTAATTCCTCGGCCACGAGGGCTTCGGATAATGCCTCTAGGGCTAAAGATGTCATTTTGTTCTTGGCGCGGAGTGCTCTGTCGGGATCACTTGTTAATGTGATTACTCCACTGGACCCTGGCATTTTAAGCTTCATGTACCCATAATGGGGTATGGCTTGAAAGCGTGTAAAAGTGTCCCGTAGTTCTTCTTGCCATGAGTACTTTAGTGAGGCGAAAGCCGTCTACTATTGGATCTAGTACAAGAGCTGTTGTTGCTTGGACTGGCCAGACTCGAGGTGCGTCTTCGGCAGAAAAAGTGATTGCTGTGTCGCTCCATGGGCTTGCAGAGCTAATTTGATAGACCTCGGCAAGTTCGCGATTTGCTCTCTTGCGGCGGTTGTTTGAGGAGAACGTCTCGAAAATAGTGAAGACGCCGACGTCTTTCTCCCCTGATACTGCAGTGGCAAGGATTGCTGCACTGCTCTTTGCTACCTGCCAGAGTACCCAACATGCCCTAAGGCAATGGTTTGGGATATTGTTCGGGGCTGCATGTATTTGGCAAGGTTTATCGAGCAGTTCGTCCAGTACGGAGCTGCATCCTGTAGGAGGTTTGTTCTTCTTACCGATAGGCATATTATCGGATGACCTGTTGAGGTATGTCTGTTTAGCCTTAACAGTGTGTTGTTCGAATATGGACTATTCTAGAGGTGTATTTTGGGCTTTCCAAGTGTTTTCCATTGTGCAGTACTTTCGTACTAAGTACGAGAGGTTTGTGAAACTCAGAACACGACGTCGGTTGAGGGCGTTCAAAACTCCCTCATCCGTACAGTTGCGGTGAAATAAGGGGACCGCATCATCGTCGCAGCAGTCCTTAATCTTGTTCTTGACAAGCAGGAATCTGACCCAAAAGTGGTTGATCGTCTCCTCGGGCTGCTGTTTTATGTTGGCGAGATCATTTATGTCCGGGAATCCGGATTTACATGGAGATTTTTCCCGAGGTGGTTGGGTGTTGGTAATTTTAAGTCCCGACCCAACGTGGCATTCGGGGTTTTGACAACCTCCGGTGTGGACGATCTGGCTCAGCAGGATCTGAATGTTCTGTGGGCCCGGCGTCAATCCCAGAGCTCGAAAAACACAAAGTGCCACCCAAAAGGGGCGTGTTCGGCTCGATGGGTTCGAAGATCCGAAATGTGACGGTCTCTGTCTCAAGAGGGGGAGTATCTTCGGCTCCGTCCTCGACTGCCGCCACTAGATGAGTGATCGAGATGGGATCAATCTCATCCTGGCCGGGTTTGAGTCTGATCTGGTCTCATGGCGATGAAAGTCCCTGGGCGGCGATGTGATCCAGCAGCTTGTTTAAGGGCGAGAGATCTGCCGAGGTCACATCATCAGAGTGGCTGGAGTCAACATAAGGGTGATGCTCGATGACCGCAGGAAGTGCGGCCGGCCCGGAGGCCACGCGGATGTATACAGCGAACCCGCCGAGCTGGAGAACCTTGCCAATGACCAAGTTCTTTCCGAGGGTGATCTCATTGTTGATGACGAGACGAGTCATCGATCGCTTATTGTGGGCGCACAATGGAGCTATCAATGAAAGCACCATTGTCGGTGACAAAACCGGCAGATCTCGGGTAGGGGGGCCCAAGCTATGCGTCTAAGGACAGATGGTAACATGAGACAGGGGACACAATGTTTACCCAGGTTCGGGACCTCTCGATCGAGGTAAAACCCTACTCCTGCTTGATTGATATTGATGAATACGTGCTACAAGAGTTGATCTACCTCCAGATCGTAATGGCTAAACCCTAGAGCCTAGCCTACATGGATATAATGATTCTGTCATTAGCCTCTACAGACTAAACCCTTCAGCTTATATACACGCCGGAGGGGGCCAAGGGTTACAAAGGTGACTTGGGGAGGAAGTAATAGCTACATCCAGACATCATGACTGCCTTTCTACGCACATAGGAGTCCTGACCGAATACGGGGGAGAGTCTTTTGCCTCTATCTTCGTGGCCCAGCTTCATCGACCCGGACGCCTGAGGACCCCTGAACCCAGGACTCCCTCAGCAGCTATTGGGGATGGATTGATATGGTGTACTAGAAATCTTTGGGGGATCAAGAAGCATCAGACGAGCGCTCTTCCTGATATGAGTCCTCGCCATCGATGCTAGGGCCCTGGAGCTTCTAGCGGAGGCAAACAGGCAGGCGGCGCAGAGGGAGAAGGAGTTGGAGGAGAGGAAGGCTAGGATGATGGAGGAGGAGAGGAACCGGAATGACGCAAGTCACCGGGCCCTATACGAGCTCCTTGTTAGCCAAAACATGCATGCAATGTTCCTTTCATTATACTAACAAATATGACTGACTCGTGAAAACAAAATGTGCAGTCCGTGTGCGAGAAAAACGGTCAAACCCCTCCACCGATGCCCAAGTTTGGTATAGTGGACACGGTGAGTTTCATTAGTTACTAGTATTCACATTTCAGTTGCATAAAGCTAACGAGACATTGCAAATGATCTTTGGTGCAGCATGCCTCCCGACAAGCATCGAGCGATCCTTCTCCGTCTCGCAATGGCGCAACCCCGGTCGGTCCTTCTCTATGTGGCATTAGCACACACCCGACCGGTCCTTCACCTCTGTGATGATGATAAGTTTTCCGAAGTGACATAATAACCTTACATAGCTCCAAACTAACATACTTTACCTAGGAGAACTATAAGATAACATGTACTTAGCATTTTTTCCTCCAAAATGACTTGATATGCTTAGTTAGCTAAAAAATGGCATAACTACCTAGGATAGCTCAATAATGATCTATACTTAGCTTAGCTAGTTCATTTCCGACATAATTAGCTCACTTGGGTAAAAAATGGCATAATAACCTTGGTTTAGCTCCAAAATGACCTATACTTAGCTTATTTTCCTCGAAAATGACATAATAACCTTACTTAGCTCCAAACTGACATACTTTACACAGGATAGCTATAAGATGACCTATACTTAGCATTTTTTCCTCCGAAATGACTTGATATGCTTAGTTGTGAAATTGAATGAATTTAAAAAAATGGAAAAAATAGGGGGTGTACACGCTCTTAGCTGTCTGCTGGCACACGACAAAGAGCTTTGCCATCAGCCAGCAGACGACAAAGCTGCCACGTGGCAGCTACCTGTGCAACATGTGGTTACTGTGGCTGGCCTATTTGGTCAGTTTGTCATCTTCTGGCGGACGGCAAAGACCTTTGCATCTTTGCCGTCTGCCAGCCGACGACATAGCATGCCACGTGGCAGCTACCTGGGCTGGCTATTTAGGCACTTTGTTGTCTGCTGGCACACGGCAAAGATGCAAAGGTCTTTGTTGTCTGTTGGCAGATGACAAAGCACGTCGTTAGCCCCCTAACGGAGCTAACCTGCAATGTGTGTCGTCCAGGCCCTTTGTCGTCTGCCAGCGGACGGCAAAGGCCTCGACATCTTTGCCGTCGGCCAGCAGACTGTAAAGTGTCCTTTGCTGAAGCTTATTCAGCGGACCTGTTGCCGTCTGCTGGCTGACGGCATAGGCCTTTGCCGTCAGCCATGGCAGACGGCAAAGTGCCTGATTCCTGCCGTGATGGGGATTTGTGAGAAAGACAGTGTGTGCGTTCGTGAGTGTGTTTTATGCGGTTGATTTCATGAGTGTATTTTTGTGCGGGAGACACTGATAGGGAATATGTGTCGATGATGTCTCAAACCGAAAAAT
This sequence comes from Secale cereale, assembly GCA_902687465.1. Classification (NCBI taxonomy): domain Eukaryota; kingdom Viridiplantae; phylum Streptophyta; class Magnoliopsida; order Poales; family Poaceae; genus Secale; species Secale cereale. The sequence continues at coordinate 393,551,549 of LR738715.1, read as the reverse complement.
GGAACATACGCAATGTGTGTGAAACTGAGGCCTAGCTAGATATGAGTATATCATACACATGATGCGATCCATGAGAAGAGAGGGGAGAAATCATCGGCATGTGGTGTCGACAGAAACGAAGAGAGGGATGGAGTGTATGGGTGCGAGATAGATAAAGAGAGGCTGCGAAATTGCGTGTCTGCACATCAAAGATATAGTACGACCAGCCTACTGGAACATGAGAGGGAAAAGGGCATTTTGTGTGTGCTAGGGGGAACTGACTATAGCGTTCGATCTATCAGTGCGTGTGTCAGGGAGGGGGCTAACTATAGAGGTAGATCGACTGGTACATGTGTGGAGAAGAAGAGACCTAGCGACATATTGAGGGAGATCGATGGGCATCCATACACGTGTTGGAGAGGAATATGGTTGGGAGAGAGACTGAGCTAGGGTGGTGAGGGGGGTCGGTGGAGTTGCTTCTCGAAGATAATGGTGCGAGAGTTCTAGCTAGTAGATAAATAGAGGGTACAACTGCAATAAAAAAGAGAGGTGTGTGTGTGTGTGTGTGTGCACGCGTGCGCGTGCTTGTGTGCGAATGCGTACAGGTGAGAGACGGGGCATGAGGCATGCATGGATGATGAGGGGGGCAATATATGTGTGTCACTGGTAGGCCTATCTAGAGAGGTAGATAAATTGGTGTGTCGGGGAAAGGGGGATCAAGATATTAATATTGAGGTAGATCGATCGATGTGTGGGGAAAATGAGGGATAATTGACCTAGCTATATGTATAGATGGAGATCGATTGGTATACGCATGCATGTGTTTGAGGCAAATAATGTTGGATAGACAGATAGAGATAAAGGGGTGCAGCTAGGATGATGTGGTGCAAGAGGCGTACCATACAGAGAGAAGGGAGGAGTGTGTGAGTGCGAGACCGATGAAAAGAGGGACGAGAGTGTGCATTTGTGTGTGAGCGTGTGATAGGTAGCTAGGGGGTAAGGAGGGTGAGAGGAGAAGAGGGAAAGTGTGTATGTGGTAGGCAGGCTTGACCAGAGCGGTATATCGATCTATGTGTGTCGAAAAGAAGGACCCGAGGACACCTTTAAAGACAGTGGGAGAACGACCTAAGGAATAATTAACGAATGAGTGCAATCTAGAGAATGTTGAGGGAGGGAGGAGGGGTGTGTGCATGCACCAGAAACTAAGTGGTAGCTATGTAGAGAACATGAGTGTATGGATGTACATGACTAAAAGAGATCATACCTTGTAGAAGTGGATTCAAATATTTCAATAATAGACCATGGTGTTTTAAACCCATGCACACGTGAATGTATTAGTAATATGTGTGTTGTGGTTTTGAACATGCTATACTATATATATATCGAATTGTCCCACATTTCATTTGAAATTCAGATACCGATGGCAGGCATCTTGCGACCACATTGCATCCATGCACACCGCATTTTGAATTTTTGATAATGCGTGGCTTTTGCAGCTCACATCTAATACTTGTAGTTGTGGGGGTGGGGCACCATGCGTAAATTGTGTCATAAACACACTATACATATGAAACATGTTTTAGATTATGGAGATCTAGCTAGAGCCTGAAATGTACTATTATTTGAAATCATTATAAAGTGGATTCAAAATATTGAATTCAAGTTTAATGGTACAAGTAGTTGATATCTAATCTGACAATAAGCATGTTGTGTGTTTCCAAAATAATATACAAATGATGGTTTAACTTGACAACAATAATGATTGTAAATCTTATTCAAATAGAGAAATGAATTCAAATTTAGTTCATATTGCAGCCGGTAGTATATATTTTGTATGCCCTAAAATGTTCATTCGAGTAGGTTACATGCATTATACAAACATAACATGGATTCAAAGCATTGAATGGCATTTCTAGTAATTCATTCAACAAAACGGGACAAGACACTGTCCTGTGTTGTGCGAATTGATTTGGTAGCGTACCGTTCTCCTGAAAATTAACATGCGCCTTGTTATCCCGAAATTTGAAGCCATCTCTTTGTATCATTGTACTCGGAAAACTCCCTCCATCTCAACCCACGCGTTGCCATCCCAAATTACAACGCGCGCGAAAACTGCCACCTCCTGCAAAATCCCGACAAGCAAAATTCCCGTGATACCCCCTGAACCAAAAGAGCCACTGATAACTCACAAGTATAGGGGGTCGTTTGTAGCCTTCTTCGGTAAATAAGAGTGTTTAACCCAACGTGGAGCTAAAGGCAGATCAAATATTCCCTAAGGTTCTATCGTCCACCGATACAACTCTACGCACACTTAACGTTTTCTTTACCGATAACAAGTATGAAACTATTTTGTAGGTGTGATGCTAGAACTACTTTGCAAGAGTAAAACTAGAAGTAATTTGCAAGATAATAAAAGTGGATAGCTTTTGTCAATGTCCGTGTACAAAAGTAGGGGCGCTCTTTTTTACCCCTTACTTGCACACGGGCAGTCAGAGCCACGCCTGAGACCAAACATAACAGGGCAGAAAGAGGAAGCGAGGAACGCAGAGTTACCAGAACAAACGCCAAGACAGACAGCACGAGAAGACCAAGCTAGGAGACAGGCTCCCCCATCAACGTCTCTTGTCGGGGCGGCCTGTGCGCCACCCGGCAAGGGCTCTTGCCGGGGCAATCCACTCAGACGCCTCCATCACGACCACCCTTGAAGCCTATGGGCCCCAATGATACCAACAACATTAGAGCCAAGGCTCGGGAAGCGCACACATGATGGCATGCAGATCTTTGTGAAGACAAGCATCTATGACTCAGAAGATAAGAACTAGAAGACATGGCGATCACGAGGTTCCTTGCCGAGCACGCCCGCGAGGCCCCGGCAAGGCTCCTTGCCGAAGACACCCCGAAGCCCCAGCAAGCCTCTTGCCGTAGGGCACTCACGGAGGCCCCGGCAAGACCCTTGCCGAGAACAGAACCAAGTCAGCGGCAAGCTCTTGCCGCAGCATCGCCGCCCCAGCTCGGCGGCCGACCCGCTAGCCCAGGAAGGCACCCACGTGGTAGTACCTGGTTCTTCGGCCAGCTAGCCAAGCACTTGCGTGGCGGCATGCAGATCTTCGTGAAGACCCTACCGCGACGCCACCTTAGCTGCCTGCCTCACTGGCCCGGACGCGTGTCGCGACCAGACGAAGCGGCCACGGATGGGACGGGCTTCTTTCCCGTCCCCGATAAAGTAAATAGACACCTAAGCAGCGCATTGACTGCGCCTTGTCTGTTAATGGCATGGGATAAGACTATAAACTGTACACCTTTCCACCTCATGTGTGCCACTGTGGCAGCCCCTTTAGACTACAAAAGGAGGCCCGCAGCGTACTTGAGGGGGATTTGGATCCTGAAAAGCTGGATAGGCACCGTAGCTAGCTGAAGAACTCAAGAACACTGAGATATACACCAAAGCAGGACTAGGGTATTACGCATCCTCGCGGCCCAAACCTGGATAAACGATCGTTGTCTTGACTCTTAGACCTTCTCTTTGCACAACTCCGCGCCCGCCAACCGTAGAAGGGATTCCAGTGATCTCATAGGTGTCATTTTGTACCGACATCTTTGGCGCGCCAGGTAGGGGATGCAGTTGTGAAAATCTGGTCTAGTAGTTAGGGTAATGATTCCTCATCGCATTGGCTCCTAAGAAGAAGAAGATCACTGCGGTCGGCTCGTCTGCAGCCGAACGGCCCGCGTCGGCACAGGCTGGCGATGGGGTGGTCGCGAATTGAAGCCAAGGCACGATCCACGAACACCCGCGCCATTCTAGCAGCCAAAGGCTGGCAAGCGGCGCCATTCGTGCGCGAGACGATGAGTCACATGCCACCAAGGGTGGAGCCGGCCCCCCCGCAGGCTGCGCGGGGCCCTCCAAGAGCGGCGTCGTACCTCGCACGTGTGACGCGGCGACTTCCACGTTGCCCATGGCAGCGCCCACGATGCGTTCCTCCCAGGTCGTGCACGATGAGCATCATCGCCGTGCGGAGGACCCCGGGCGCCGCCGTGGGAAGAGCCCCGCACATCAGTCACGAGATGCAGAAGATCGGCATGCTCGCCGAGGGGCTGGCGAGGATGGCGTGCAGCTGCGGGACTATGATAGAGCTCCTTCTAACATGGTTAGAAGTCGTAGCGCATCTCGATCCGCGCAGCTCTCCCCGCCACCCACGCCAACAGAAGCCTTAGCACGCGTGCAGTTGCACCTCGACATCCCTCCTGCTGCGGAGAAGCTCGGCGAATGGAGAGCTACCGTTCGTAGCCTTGTCGCCATCGCCATCAAGGACGAACCTTAGCTGACGGGGCCTTTGGGCCAATGCTCTCTTGAGCCACCACACGCCAGTGGTGGGAGGACTGGAGGCACCGCGGCCACGGTGCATTCTCCTCCTCCTCGCCAGCTATCACGCATGCCGGCCCATGAAATATCTGTAGCATCGTCCGACCCACAGACCCACCGTGATCAGTGCCAAGTTCTTCGAGAGCGTGCCCACGAGGACACTCGAACCACCATCGAGCGCCGACGCGAGGCACGCCACCAGTCGGACAGACGGGCGGGGCCTCTTGTGGACAACCCAGCACCGGGAGGATCTGGAGGCTTACCTTACGAAGTTGGCTGCCCAGCCTTTACTCGTGAGCTGTGGTGTTTCCAGTGGCCCACCCACCGCACCTTCATGCCTGACGTCGGCGAGAAGTATAATGGCAAGACTCACCCATCAAAGTTCCTCAGCATCTACACCATCGGGATGTAGGCTGCTGGGGCGTGCGATGACAAGGTGCTTGCCAATTATTTCCCATTGGCACTCAAACCCAACGTCATGTCATGGTTGATGCACTTGCCGGCGGATTTCATTTCTTCCTGGTCGGATTTGTGCCATAAGTTTGTTGGCGCTTTTACGGGTGGCCACCAAGCCCATGGCCAGGCAAGCGATTTGCATGTCATGCCCAAGAAGGAAGGTGAAAGCCTGCGCAAGTACATACAGGGGTTCAGCTGAGTGCAGTATAACATCCCAGATGTTCATCCTGCCGCCGTCGTTAGCGCGGTCCACCAGAACGTGCGCAACTACAAGATGCGTGAAGAGCTGGCGATGAACAAAGTCAAGGATGCAGCCGAACTTTACGTCCTGGCCGACGGATCCGCCCGGGCTGAAGAGGGAAGGAAGTACCCCGGCGAAGACGCCGGAGTGGAAACCGGTTCCTCGGACGAAGACGCCGTCGCCCCAACGAAAAAGGGTCGACGCCGTAACAAGAAACGCAAGGGCAAAGTTGTGCTTGCCGTTGATGTATCCGACGATACCGACGCCGCCAAGAAAACCAAAGCGGACGACCCCGGCAAGGAAATCACCGGCTGTGTCGCCTGCCGAGCCTTGGCGACCGCTGACAAGCCGGGAAGCTCCGACAAACAATATTGCAAGATCCACCGTACCAAAGGCAATGACCTCCAAGACTGCCGACAAGTCGAGCAGCTCGCGGAGAAGCAAAAAGCCGAGTACGAGAGGCGAGATAAGGAGAAGGGCCAAGATGGTGCAGAAGAATCTGGCAAGAAACATGGCAGCCAGCTTGGCTGCCGCGGGAAAGATAACGAACCAGAACGACCCGCCCGAGGCCGTGACAAGAAGCGAGAAGATGATGATCGCGAAGAGGACGAAAAATCCGGTGAGCAAGAATTCCAGATGGTCACGGAGGCCATGTGCGTCGACGGCGGTGCCTCCCTGCATTCCTCCCACCACCAACTTAAACAATGGGCGCGTGAGATCACAGCAGCGGAGCCGTCATTCGACACCTAGAAGCCACTAAGGTGGTCCAGCACTCCTATCATCTTCGACGCCGAGGATCACCCTAACCGCACGACTCCGGTCGAGTGTTTGCCATTGTTGGTCTCACCAACGATACGAAACCTCAAGGTGACAAAGATGCTGGTTGATGGCGGGGCCGACCTGAACTTGATTTCGCCCATCGTGGTCAAAAGGCTACAAATCCCTGATGGAGACCTCAAGGAGACGGGCTCGTTCCAAGGAGTCAACCCGGGAAGAAGCCAGCCTAAGGGTAAAGTCACGCTGCCCGTAACATTCGGTGGCGAGCTAAACTATAGGATGGAGAGGATTGTTTTTGATGTAGCCGAGATGCCCTTGCCTTTCAACGGGATCCTCGGCCGCCCAGTGTTGGCCAAATTCATGGCGGCGTCGAACTACGCCTACAACACGCTGAAGATGCCTGGGCCGATGTCCATCATCACCTTCCCCTCCGACAAGAAGGATACACTGATCTGCGCTAATCAGCTTTACCGGGAGGCATTTGCAGCGACTTCCGCTAAGGCGCTTGCTCCTGCCATTGAAGCCTCGGGAGGAAAGAAGACCAGTGAGACACCTCGAGCCTACTCCGGCAAGCGCTCATCTTCGAAGTGTAGCATTCTCGTCGAGAACACGCTAGAGAGCTCCACCCGCAAGATGATGAAATCCGGGGCTGCTCCACCAGAAACCAAGCGGGTGTCTGTCGAGGAGGACGGCACGGGAGGGGCTTTCACCATAAGCTCCGCCCTCGATAGCAAATAGGAAGACGCACTGGTCGCCTTCCTGCGGGCGAATATCGACGTATTTGCGTGGCAAGTGTCTGACATCCCCGGCGTTCCCAGGGAGGTGATTGAGCACCATCTTGCTGACTGCCCTCATGCACGACCCGTCAAGCAGAAGGTCAGGAAGCAAGCTCTGGAGCGGCAAGAGTTCATCAGAGAGGAAACCATGAAGTTAGAAGCAGTCGGCTTAGTGAGGGGAGTGCTCCACCCAACGTGGTTAGCCAATCCGGTGGTAGTACGTAAGGCAAATGGGAAGTGGAGGTTGTGTATAGACTACACAGACATTAATAAGGCTTGTCCAAAAGACCCTTTCCCATTGCCACACATCGACCAGATTGTGGACTCCACAGCCGGGTGTGACTTGTTATCATTCCTCGACGCTTACTCAGGCTACCACCAGACCTTCATGACAAGAGAAGATGACGAGAAGACATCATTCATCATCCCATGTGGTACGTATTGCTTTATGCGGATGCCTTTCTGGTTGAAGAGTGTTGGCTCAACGTTTGCGAGGGTGGTCCAGATTGGTTTTGAGCCTCAGCTACATAGAAATATGGAAGCTTATATGGATGATATAGTGGTCAAAACCGAGGACAAAGCAACGCTCGTGCAAGACTTGGAAGAGACATTCACGAATCTGCACAAGATCAACCTTAAGCTGAACGCTGAAAAGTGTGTCTTCGTCTTCCCATCCGGCAAGCTTCTCGGTTTCTTCGTGTCACAGCGTGGAATTGAAGCAAATCTCGATCAAGGCCATCGAGCAGATTGAAGCGCCCAGGCGAATCAAGGATGTGCGTCGGCTTGCTGGGTGCGATGCCGCCATGTGCAGGTTCATCTCAAAATCTGCCGAGCGCGCCCTCCCCTTTTTCCGAGCCTGATGGAGTGGACCCCAGAAGCCAAAGCGGCACTGCAAGATTTGAAGACATACCTTCCTCTACACTGGTACTGGTCGCGCCTAAACCACAAGCGCCATTGATGTTGTATCTAGCGACGACGAACCAAGTGGTCAGTGCCGCGCTAGTGGCCCAGAGGGAGGTTAATATGGAAGCGATAGCAGCAATAACACCTGATGCCACTGGGGCAGAAGAAGAAGATGATGCAGCACCCAGTTTACTTTGTCCGCTCCTTATTACTTGGGGCTAGGTCAAGGTACTCCGGCGTGTAGAAATTGCTCTTCGACCTCCTTATGGCCTCAAGGAAGTTGCGTCATTACTTCCAAGCACATGAAATCACCGTCGTCACCCGCCTCCCGTTGCAACGAATATTGCATAACCCAGATGCGACTGGGAGGATTGTGGAGTGGGCCCTGGAGCTGCCAAGCTTCGGTTTGAAATTTGAAAGCACTTCGATGATTGAGAGCAGAGTCTTGGCAGAGTTAGTTCCGGAATGGACCTCAATGCCTGACGAGGAGATCCAGGAGACTACTCTCCCCGGCAAGGGTGAGAGTCGCGACTGGATTATGCACTTTCACGGGGCTTTCTCGCTGCAAGGCGCCGGTGCTGGTGTGCTGCTCGTTGCACCCACAGGAGAGCACCTCAAGTATGTGATCCAGATGTACTTCCCGAAGGAGGTGTCAACAAACAACACTGCCGAGTACGAGGGACTGCTTGCCGGTCTCAGGATCGCGGCGAACCTCGGGATCAAGAAGCTCATCGTCAGAGGAGATTCGCAGCTCGTCATCAGGCAAGTAAACAAAGATTACCAGAGCCCGTTGATGGAAGCCTACGTGGATGAAGTAAGGAAACTGGAGGACCGTTTCGATGGTATGCAAGCTGAACACGTCCCCCGAGCGGAGAACGACATCGTCGACTACTTGTCGAAACGCGCCGCCCTCAAGCTACCTGTGGAACCAGGTACCTTTGTGCTTCGATTATTTCGCCCATCTGTTGAACCATCGACTGAGCCGAGCAAGCGACGGAAATTAGGCCCCGGCAAGTACTTTCCTGCCGAACCCGCAGGGGTGGCCAGCAAGAGTGTTGTCGGAGACGCTGAGCCTGCCGTGGGGCAACAGACTCCAGCGGGGGGTCAAGCCCTAGCCGTATAGGCAATCGCTCCCACGGCAGAGGAAATGCCTTTGGTCCTTGCTGTCCTGCCCAGGCTCCGACATGGGTGCGGAATACCGTCCAATTCCTCTAGACCCGGGAACTTGCTGAAGAGCAGGAAGAAGCGGAGAAAGTAGCCCGTCGGTCCGCCATGTACTAGTTCGTCGATGACGTCCTGTACAAGAAAAGACTAAACGGTGTGAAATTGAAGTGTATCACCCGGGAGGAAGGACTAGAGCTGTTGGCAGAGATACATGGAGGCCTATGTGGCTCCCACATAGGGTCAAGAGCCCTTGCTGGCAAGGCGTTCCGGCAAGGCTTCTTTTGGCCCACTGCCCTCCAAGATGCAACGACACTAGTAATCAAGTGTGAAGCATGTTAGTTCCATTCGAAGAAACTTCATCAACTAGCTCAAGCTCTCCAAACAATCCCTCTCTTCTGGCCCTTCTCGGTCTGGGGGCTCGACATATTGGGCCCTTTTCCCCGTGCTGTCGGGGGCTTTGAGTACTTGTACGTGGCAATCGACAAGTTTACAAAGTGACCGGAGGTGGAAGCAGTGAGAAAGGTGACAGCACAGTCAGCCGTCAAGTTCTTCAACGTCCTGGTCTGCCGTTTTGGTGTACCAAACAAGATTATCACCGACAACGGTACCCAGTTCACAAGCAACACCTTCATACAATATATGCAAGACCTCGGCGGCAAGGTCTGTTTCGCTTCTGTTGCACATCCACGAAGCAACGGCCAGGGAGAAAGGGCAAATGCTGAAGTACTGTCGGGCTTCAGACAAGGACTTTCTACAGGCTGCACGAGTGCGAAAAGCGCTTGATCGATGAATTGCCGGCGGTTCTTTGGTCGATCAGGATGACACCAAATCGAGCAACCGGCCAGACACCCTTCTCCCTCGTTTACGGGGCGGAGGCAGTCCTCCCCATAGAACTCACATACGGGTCACCCCGAGTGCTCGCTTAGGATGAGCTTGAGCAAGAGCGACTGCGGCAAGATGACGCAACACTCCTCGAGGAAGATTGTCTTCGGGCAGGTGTACAAGCAGCACGCTAGCAGCAAGCTTTGGTCCGCTATCACAGCCGAAAGGTTCATGCCCGAAGCTTTCAGGAAGGCGACCTTGTTCTTTGGCACGTTTAGTCGGCTAAGAATTCCAACAAGTTGACGCTGAAGTGGGAAGGCCCTTATTGGGTAATACGAGTCACTAGGCCTGGCGCAGTCCGCCTGGAGACCGAAGATTGGATCCCAGTGAGTAACTCCTAGAACATCGAACATCTTCGCAAGATTTACCCGTAAGGCGCGGTTGTCGGGCCTCCCGGTGAGCCACCCTTTTGTACAAGCCTTGCCGGCAAGGCATGAAACCCTTTGTACAAAGCCAGGCGCAGACACTGAGCATAAGTAAATGAAGCACTGGCGCCCTATGTTATAGCATGCATGCTAGGTTGAGTCCTTTCCTCGGTTAGGGTTGATAGTGCTTGGCGGCGACTAACCCATAGCCTAGAGGTCGGGTGTGCGTCTTTTCTACCTTCTTTGGTCCACAGGTCATTCCCACTGAGCCACTTGGGAAAAGCAGAACGAACTGACGCCCTAACCCCCGCAAGGCAAGCCTGCCAAGGGCTGAAGATGTAAGGATCCAACCACGGCGAGCCAAGGTTGCCAGGGGGTGCGGATTCAGATAAGTTTTTCATCCCCCTGCTATACATTTCCGTATGGAACTAGGATATGTGAAGCCTCGTTTGTGTCTTAAAACCACCGTACTCCCTTTTTCCTTATGACTGAGAGTTACTTCCTGGGTCGGAATTTGGTAGTAGTTGCGGTGGCGAAGAAATGAACGAGGATCCCAACTCTACTTCGCCCTTGCCTCCGCCAAAAGCGCGAGAACGGTCAGCCGAAGAAGAGAAATGGCAAGGCCTATTGCCGGGCGATAACGTTTATTATGAAAATAACAAGGATTCTTCCTTGGCATGGGCCTCGCTCACGCACGAAGAACCCGGCAAACACCCCTTTTCATTAAAAACATCCCGTACAGGTACAATTCATACGGAAAGAAAAACATGAACAAGGGGGATTACAAGCTTTAAATTCAACAAAGGCCCGTAGGCTTAAAAACTAAAAAGAGATAAGATGCCCGTGATTCCTTTCTTGTCCCTCTCCTCAGGATATGGAAAAAGATGGCGAAGGGCAAAAGAAGCGCCTAGGCGAAGCGCAAGCAGCAGAAAGCACCAAGAGAACATCCCGGTGGCCGTCCCAAAGGAGATAGTCGATGATGGCGCCGGGAGAAGAGCCGAAAGATGGAGCAGCGGGCCGGCGATGCGCGGGTTGATGCCCGGATACTCCGACATGACGACCACCGCCACCTTCTTCGCCTTCTCCGACCGCCCAATGCCAGCCGCCCAAGGAGGCGACCCCGAGAAGTTCGAGGGGCCGGCAGTGCAGATGATGGTGCTGCCAGCACCGCCCAGGGACAGTGTATCCGCCGCCTAGTTGGACCCGTCATCCTCCTGCCTGCCTCCCTCGTCATCGCTGCCGCTGTCCTCCCCACCGCTCTCGCTCGAGGAGGAGTTTCTGTCGTCGGTTGATCTCTCCACACAACACCCTAGCCTGTGTCCCGAGCGCCCAAAGACTTTGACGGAGAGCAGATCGCTCTCCCCTAGCCTGAAGCAGAGGACATTCCCCTTCACCAAGCAGTGGGAACGCGCGAAGGTCTTCCACCCCCGGCGGAGAAGCATCACGTGAGGGGTGGGAAACCTGGTGTCCACCCACATGGCGCCATGGCAATATCCCTCCATGTGAAGCCTCAGCCTTGGTGGCTGATCGACCTCCAACGCCCTCGCAAACGCTCCAGGAAGGCGGAGGCGACTGCGCGGTGACTCGCGCAGCTGTACGATGAACTCCAATGATGTATCCTTGACATGGCTGCGTGGGGAGGCAGGAGGAGACGACGAAGGAGATGAAGACGGAGACGACGACGGTGCGGGTGTCCCCCGACCCCGTCTGCCTCTGCCTCGACCGCCTCGCCGGCCGTGGCCCCGGCCGGTGTTTCTGCCTCCAGCATGCCCCCCATCTAAGGCATCCGGCTCCTCTTTGACCACCCCCGCCCTATGACGGGAAGACGACCTGGTCGCCTCTGCGGAGGAACGGCCACGACCGCGCCCTCTCGGCATATCTTGGGGAAGGAAGGAATCAAACAGAAGGAAGATGGGTGGAGAGGTGACAAGTGCCGCCCCTGTCCTCCCCTCTTTATAGAAGGGCGACCGCCCGAATCAACCAGTCCAAACGCTGAAGGAATGAGGGAACGGGACCGACCCGCTGCTCCAATCAGCGGCGTCCGCCCCCCCCCCCTCAGCATTAATGCCCACGCCCTTACCATCCACCGCTTGCCCTCCTCGATGCATGAAGAATACGTGGCGAGTGGATCGGGAGTTGGGTGACGCGTGGTATGGCCGTTTCACGCCCCCGTGATCGTGGGGCGACCAGAGTCCACCTAGTAAATGGGTCGCGCCCCCACGACTTCCTCTATTCTTTATGAGGAGGGCGCGAACCACCTCTTACTATTTTTTTTGGAACCACAAGAAGACACAAGCACGTTGCGGTCATCCCACGCACGACCGCCACGTCAGCACAGATCGTGGTAAAGCGCAACCATCGGAGGAGTTACTGTGGTAAAAGGGAATCCAGCCTCACTGCCCGCGCATCGTTCTGGGCCTAGCGCAACAAACGCGTTGCGCTTATGAGTGGCCCAGGCTCGGGGGCTCCTGTCGGTGTACAAAAGTAGGGGCGCTCTTTTTTACCCCTTACTTGCGCATGGGCAGTCAGGGCCACGCCTGAGACCAAACATAACAGGGAAAAAAGAGGAAGCGAGGAACGCAGAGTTACCAGAACAAACGCCAAGACAGACAGCACGAGAAGACCAAGCAAGGAGACAGGCTCCCCCGGCAAGGACTCTTGCGAGGGTGTCGGTGTACAAAAAGTGGGTTACACTTTTTGTACCCCTATGACTGTGCACGGGCTGTCTAAGCCATGGTGCCATCTCACCAAGCATTGCAAGGGAGGCAAGCCGGGGCAAGACTGAAGCTTGATGGAGACTGGAGCGATGCCAAGAACAAGACCACGAAGAGCAAAGGGACGAAGAGGCTTCCCCCGGCAGGATCCTTGCCGGGGCTAGCTCTGGCAGCCCCGGCAAGACCCTTGCCGCGGCAGCTCGCCCCGTGCCTACAGAGAGAATCACCCTTGAGTCCACCGCCCGCATGGGGCGAGGATTCGGGAGATATCCCCGTAGTGGCATGTAGATCTTTGTAAAGACCTTCCAGATCAGATGCAAGATAAGAAGATGACGACCCTTGGCGGGATTCCAGCCAAGGAGGTCCACAAGGCCCCCGGCAAGCACCTTGCCGGGGATGACAGCAGGCGCCGCGGCAAGACCCTTGCCGGGGCCCGGCAAGGCCCATGCCGAGGACACCCGCAGGGCCACCATCAGGCCCGCACCAACTGGGTTTCCACAGACCCACGCATGTTGCCGACCCGACCAGCTGGACAGGCTCCTGCGTGGCAACCCACAGATCTTCATGGAGACCCGCCGTTGCGCCACCTCAGCTGCCTGTGTGCCTACATGGCACCTCAGGCACCGCTGGCCAGGGTGCGTGTCGACACGAGGAGGAGCGGCGCCGGACAAGATGGGCGTCTCCCCTCATCCCCGATAAAGCAAGGACACCTAAGCAGGGCGCATTAAATGCACCTTGTCCTGTAATGCGAGGGATAACCTCACGTCACTATACCCTTTCCACCTCCTGTGTGCCACTGTGGCAACCCCTTTTCCCTATAAAAGGAGGCCCGAGGCGACCAGGAGGAGGATTCGGCTTTTCGGAACCCCTCACGACTCTTTTGGAGCTCCTCGTCAGCTGAAGAACACTAACATATAATCCACCAAAGCAGGAGTAGGGTTTTACGCATCTTTATGGCCCGAACCTGGGTAAAGGAACCGTGTCCTGATCGTTAGATCCGCTCTTCTCTCAACCCCGCGCCCCGCAACCGTAGTAGGGATTCTTGTGATCCCATAGGTGCCGATCCAAATACATCGACATCTTTGGCGCGCCAGGTAGGGGGCGCAGTTGTGAGAATCGGCTTTAGCGGTTGGTTCGATGTTTCTGCATCATCATGGCGCCCAAGAAGAAGACGACGGTGGCGGTTGGCCATTCGAAAGCCGGACAGCCCGTCCCGATGCGGGCGAGCAGTGGACCAGTCGCGGGAAGGACTCGGGGCGCTGCTCGCGAACACCAACGCCATCCCGACAGCCGGAGTTTGGGAGGTGGAGATGCCTGTGCGCCTGGTAACAGGCCGCACATCGCCAGTTCCAGAGATGGAACCCGGCCCTCCGCGGATAGAGCGGGGCCCTCCAAGGCCGCGGCGACACCACCCGAGGGCAACGCGAGGCCCTCCAGAACTCCCACGCCGGCGCCAACAGCGCGCTCTTCTCAAGCAGCGCGCGACGAACGGCGTCGTCATCCCGAAGACCCCGGACGTCGCCATGGGAAGAGCCCCGAGCGCCGCTCCCGGGACGTAGAAGGCCTGCCCGCTCGCCGAAGCGCTGGTGGAGACGATAGGCGACCGCGGGATCGTGATGGAGCTCCCCTGACGCGGTCAGGGGTCGAAGCGCGTCACGATCCGTGCAGGTTTCGCTACCGCCGACGCCAGCCGAAGCTTTGGTGCGCGCGCAGTTACTCCTCGACTTTCCTCCCGTTACGGGGAAACTCGACGAATGGAGAGCCACCATCCGAAGCCTTGTTGCATTCGCCAACATGGACGACATAAATCCAGCGGAGCTCCCGGGCCGGCGTTCCGATGGGGTCCAATGCACCATGGGCGGGAGAGCTGGCAGCGCCATGGCTACGGCGCATTCGCCTCCCCCTCGCCCAGTACCGTGTGCGTCGACCCGTCGGGACGTCGCGGGCGACTCCATCTCCATAGCGTCGTCCGACCCGCGGACCCGCGCTGACCAGCGTCAAGTTCTTCAGGAGCGAGCCCATGAAGACGCTCGAACTACCATCGAGCGCCGGCGCGAAACGCGCCACCAGTCAGACAGGCGAGCAGGGCCTGCTGCGGACCGCCCAGCACCTGAAAGCCCTGGAGGTCTACCCTGCGAGGTGGGCTGTCCGGCTTTCACCCGTGAGCTGCGGCAGTTCCAGTGGCCCTCTCACCGCACCTTCAAACCTGACGTTGGCGAGAAGTACAACGGCAAGACCCACCGGTCGGAGTTCCTCAGCATCTACACCATCGCGATGCAAGCTGCTGGGGCCCGCGACGATAAGGTGCTTGCGAATTACTTTCCGTTGGCTCTTAAACCTAACGCCATGTCATGGTTGATGCACTTGCCAGTAGACTCTATTTCCTCCTGGTCCGACTTGTGCCATGAGTTTGTTGGCGCCTTTACCGGAGGCCATCAAGCCCATGGCCAAGCGAGTGACCTGCATGTCATACCCCAGAAGGAAGGCGAGACCCTGCGCAAGTACATACAGAGATTCAGCCGGGTACAGTACAATAACCCCGATGTTCACCGTGCCGCCATCATCAGCGCGTTTCACCAGAACGTGCGTAACCGCAAGATGCGCGAAGAGCTGGCGATGACAAAGGTGAAGGACGTGGCAGAACTTTACGTTCTTGCCGACAGATGTGCCCGGGCCGAAGAGGGAAGGAAGTACCCCGGCGAAAGCGCCGGCGCGGAAACCGACTCCTCGGACGAAGGTACCGCTGTTCCAGCGAAGAAGGGCCGGAACCGCAACAGGAAGCGCAAGGGGAAGGCCGTGCTTGCCATCGAGGGATCTGATGACAGCGGCTCCGCCAAGAAAACCAGGGCGGGTGACTCAGGCAAGGAAATTGCCGGATGTGTTGCCTGCCGGGCCTTGGCCGCCGCCGAGAAGCCAGGGAACTCCGGCAAACGGTACTGTAAGATCCATCACACCAAGGGCCATGATCTCCATGACTGCCACCAGGTTGAGCTCCTTACTGAGAAGCAAAGAGCTGAATACGAGAGGTGGGACAAGGAGAAGGGCCAAGACGGCGCTGAGGGATCCAGCAAGAAGCTTGACGGCCAACCAGGCCGTCGCGGCAAGGAGAAACAGCAAGAAAGGCCCGCCCGGGGCCGCGATAGAAGACCTGAAGAAGACGATCACGAAGAGGACGACGAGTCCGGCGGCCAAGAGTTTCAGAAGGCCACGGACGCCATGTGCGTCGATGGTGGCGCCTCGCTGCATGCTTCTCAGCGCCAGCCTAAACAGTGGGCGCCAGAGATTATTGCGGCAAAGCCGTCACCCAGTGGCCAAAAGCCGCTGAAATGGTCTAGCACACCTATCATCTTTGACGCCGTGGATCACCCTAATCGCGTTACTGCGGTCGGGTGCTTGCCATTGTTGGTCTCACCAACAATACGCAACCTCAAGGTGACGAAGATGCTAGTCGATGGCGGGGCCGGCCTAAACCTACTCTCGCCCACCGTGATCGAGAAGCTACAAGTTCCTGATGGAGACCTCGAGGAGACGGGCACATTTCAAGGGGTCAGCCCAGGAAGGAGCCAACCAAAGGGGAAAGTCACACTGCCCGTGACTTTTGGAAGTGATCTGAACTATAGGACGGAGAGGATCGTGTTCGATGTCGCCAGGATCCCCCTGCCTTACAACGGGATCCTTGGCCGCCCAGCGCTGGCCAAGTTCATGGCGGCATCGCACTATGCCTACAACACCCTGAAGATGCCAGGGCCCGTGACGATCATCACCATCCCCTCCGACAAGAAAGACGTGCTGATTTGCGCCAACCAATTGTACCAGCAAGCAGTTGCAGCAACTGCCGCTACGGGGGCATTTGCTCCTGCCACTCGAGCCCCAGGAGGGAAGAAGAAGAAGACCGGCGAGACCTCGGGCGCCCACTCCGGCAAGCGCACCTCTTTGGAGTGTTGTGCTCCCGTCGAGGACGTGCCTGAGAGCTCCACCAGAAAGAAGAAGACCGGCGAGATCTCGGGCACCCACTCCGGCAAGCGCACCTCTTCGGAGTGCTGTGCTCCCGTCGAGGACGTGCTTGAGAGGTCCACCGGAAAGAAGAAGATCGGCGAGACCTCAGACATCCACTCCGGCAAGCACACCTCTTTGGAGTGTCGCGCTCCCGTCGAGGACGTGCCAGAGAGCTCCGCCGGCAGAAACAAGAGATCAAGGGCTACGCCGCTAGGAACCAAGAATGTTTCTGTCAAGGAGGACTGCACGGGAGGGGCTTTTACCATGAGCTCCACCCCTGAGAACAAATAGGAAGACGCGCTCGTCACCTTCCTGCGGGCGAATGTCGACATGTTTGCCTGGCAAGCATCCGACATCCCCAGCGTTCCCAGGGAGGTTATTGAGTACCACCTAGCTGTCTGCCCTCATGCGTGGCCCGTCAAGCAGAAGGTCAGGAAGCAAGCTTTGGAACGGCAGGAGTTCATCACCGAGGAGATCCGGAAATTGGAAGCTGCGGGTTTGGTAAGAGGAGTGCTCCACCCAACGTGGTTGGGCAATCCAGTGGTAGTGCGCAAGGCAAATGGGAAGTGGAGGCTGTGTATTGATTACACAAATATCAATAAAGCTTGTCCCAAGGACCCCTTCCTGTTGCCACGCATAGACCAGATTGTCGACTCCACGGCAGGGTGTGACCTGCTATCATTCCTCGATGCCTACTCCGGCTACCACCAGTTCTTCATGGCGAGAGAAGACGAAGAGAAGACAACATTCATCACCCCATGTGGTACGTACTATTTCGTACGAATGCCTTTCGGGTTGAAGAGTGCTGGCTCGACATTTGCGAGGGCAGTCCAGATTGGTTTTGAGCCCCAGCTCCATAGAAATATGGAGGCTTATATGGATGATATAGTGGTCAAAACCAAGGACAAGGCAACCCTTGTACCGGATTTGCAAGAAACATTTGTGAACTTGCGCAAGATCAACCTCAAGCTGAACCCAGAGAAGTTCGTTTTCGGCGTTCCGTCTGCCAAGCTTCTCGGGTTCTTCGTGTCACAGCGTGGGATAGAAGCCAATCCGGATAAGATCAAAGCTATAGAGCAGACTGAAGCACCCAAACGGATCAAGGATGCGCGTCGGCTTGCTGGCTGCGTTGCCGCCATGAGCAGATTCATTTCCAAGTTTGCTGAGCGCGCCCTCCCCTTTTTCAAGGTTTTGAAGAAGCCGGGCCGAATGGAGTGGACGCCGGAAGCCGAAGCAGCGTTACAGGATCTGAAGAAGTATCTTTCCTCCACGCCAATACTGGTTGTGCCTCGACCACAGGAGCCGCTGCTGCTATACCTAGCGGCAACGAACCAGGTGGTCAGTGCTGCACTCGTGGCGTAGAGAGAAATCGGTGGTGAGGTGGTAGCAGCAACGGAGCCTGGTGCCACTGGCGTAGAGATGACACAGCCGATTGGAGTGCAGCCGAAGAAGAAGATGATGCAGCACCCGGTCTACTTCGTTAGCTCCCTCTTGCAGGGGGCTAGGTCAAGGTACTCCGGTGTGCAGAAACTGCTCTTCGGCCTTCTTATGGCCTCGAGGAAGCTGCGTCACTACTTCCAGGTGCACGAGATCACTGTCGTCACTCGCCTCCCTCTGCAACGGATACTGCACAATCCAGATGCAACGGGAAGGATTGTAGAATGGGCACTCGAGCTGTCCAGCTTTGGCCTCAAGTTTGAAAGCACCTTGACAATTCAGAGCCGAGTCCTGGCAGAGTTCGTCGCAGAATGGACCGCAACGCCTGATGAAGAAGTCCAATAAACTGCTCTCCCCGGCAAAGAGGCGAGTTGCAACTGGGTCATGTACTTTGATGGCGCTTTCTCTTTACAGGGCGCCGGGGCTGGCGTACTGCTGGTCGCGCCCAACGGAGAGCACCTCAAGTACGTGGTTCAGATGCACTTCCCTAGGGAGGGGTCAACGAACAATAGTGCCGAGTACGAGGGGCTGCTTGCCGGTCTTAGGATCGCGGCGGACCTCGGAATCAAGAAGCTCATTGTCAGAGGCGACTCACAGCTTGTCGTCAAACAAGTCAACAAGGATTACCAGAGCCTATTGATAAAGGCCTACGTCGATGAAGTGAGAAAGTTGGAAGAGCGCTTTGACGGTATACAGGCGGAGCACGTTCCCCGAGCGGAGAATGACATCGCCGATTACCTGTCGAAGCGCGCTGCTCTCAAGTTACCTGTGGAACCAGGTACCTTTGTGATCCAGCTTTCTCAGCCATCCGTTGATCCATCAATAGAGCAGAACAAGAGGAGGAAGTCAGGGCCTGGCAAGTACTTTCCCGCGGAGCTCCCCGGAGCCGCCGGCAAGGATGTTGCCGGGGACACTGAGCCCGCCTCCGGAGGGCTAACTCCGGCGGAGCATCAAGCTTTTGCCGTCGAGATAGCCACTCCCTTGATGGAGGAAATGCCTTTAGTCCTCGCCGTCGAGCCCCAGGCTCCAGCGTGGGCGCAGCATACCGTCCGATTCCTTCAGACTGGGGAACTTCTTGAGGAGCAGGAAGAAGCGGAGAAAGTAGCCCGTCGGTCCACCATGTATCAGTTCGTCGATGACGTCCTGTACAGGAGAAGACCGAACGGTGTGAAATTGAAGTGCATCCCTCGAGAGGAAGGACTGGAGCTGTTGGCGGAAATACATGGGGGCATATGTGGATCCCACATAGGGTTAAGAGCCCTTGCCGGCAAGGCATTCCGGCAAGGCTTCTTCTAGCCCACTGCCCTCCAGGATGCGGCGGCGCTAGTCACCAGGTGTGAAGCGTGCCAATTCCATTCGAAGAAACTTCATCAACCAGCTCAAGCCCTTCAAACCATTCCTCTCTCCTGGCCCTTCTCGATCTGGGGGCTCGACATACTCGGCCCTTTTCCCCGTGCCGTCGGGGGCTTTGAGTACTTGTACGTTGCAATCGACAAGTTCACGAAGTGGCCAGAAGTGGAAGCACTGAGGAAGGTCACAGCTCAGTCAGCCGTCAAGTTCTTCAAGGGGCTAGTGTGCCGTTTTGGTGTACCCAACAGGATTATCACCGACAACGGCACGCAGTTTACAAGCCGCACCTTCATGCAATATACCCAAGACCTCGGCAGCACGGTCTGTTTCGCTTCCGTTGCTCACCCCCGAAGCAATGGTCAAGCTGAGAGGGCAAATGCTGAAGTGCTACGAGGATTAAGGACAAAGACCTTTGACAGGCTGCACAAGAGCGGGAGGCGCTGGATTGATGAATTGCCGGCGGTTCTTTGGTCGACCAGGACGACGCCAAATCGAGCCACCGGCCAGACGCCCTTTGCCCTGATATACGGGACAGAAGCAGTTCTCCCCACGGAACTCATATACGGGTCGCCTCGAGTGCTCGCTTATGATGAGCTTGAGCATGAGCAATTGCGGCAAGATGACGCGATGCTCCTTGAGGAAGATCATCTTCGGGCGGCTGTGAGAGCAGCGCGCTACCAGCAAGCCTCGTGCCACAACCATAGTCGCAAGGTTCTTGCCCGAAGCTTTGAGGAAGGTGACCTTATTCTCCGGCGCGTTCAATCGGCCAGGAATACGAACAAGTTGACACCGAAGTGGGAGGGCCCTTATCGGCTAATACGAGTCACCAGGCCTGGCGCAGTCCGCCTGGAGACCGAGGATGCCGTTCTGGTGAGTAACTCCTGGAACATCGAGCACCTTCGTAAGTTTTACCAATAAGGCGCGGCTTGCCGGGCCTCCCGGCAAGCCACCCTTTTGTACAAGTTTCGCCGGCAAGGCATGTAACCCTTTGTACAAAGCCAGGCACAGACCCTGAGCATAAATAAATGAAGCGCTGGCGCCCTGAGTTTTAGCATGCATGCTGAGTTGAGTCTCGTCCTTGGTTAGGGTTGATAGTGCTTAGCAGCGGCTAACCCCTAGCTTAGAGGTCGAGTCTTTGTCTTTCCTCTGTCTTCCTTGGTTTACAGGATGCACAGGCATCCTTGCCGAGGCCACTTGGAGGAAGGAGAGAAGAATAAATCAGTACTTGGGCCCCGGC
Organism: Secale cereale; assembly: GCA_902687465.1. Taxonomy (NCBI): domain Eukaryota; kingdom Viridiplantae; phylum Streptophyta; class Magnoliopsida; order Poales; family Poaceae; genus Secale; species Secale cereale. Next base: position 393,530,912 of record LR738715.1, on the reverse strand, counting down.
AAGCCAGCATTGCCGGGGGCTACAAGAGCAAGAATTCGCCCGCGACAGACCAGGGTTGCCGGGGGCTGCAATCTCAGATAAGTCCTTTTTCCCTTGTCATGCATTCTGCTATGGACTGAGGTATGTGAAACCTCGTTTTTTTCCTTGGGCTACCGTGCTCCCATAACTCTAGGTCCTAAGGCTCGTCCCTGGGACCAAGTTTGGTCGTAGTCGCGGCAGCAAAAGGATAAGACGAGGAGCTTAGGCCCGCTTCATCCCTGCCTCCGCCAAGAGCGTGAAAAAGGTCAAGCGAAGTGGGGAAACGGCAGGGCTTGTTGCCGGGCGAGAAAATGTTCATCTTAAGGATATCAGGGATTTATTCCCTGTTGTGGGTTTTTACCTACGAACAAAAGGACACGGCAGACATTCCTTTTTCATTAAAAACATTCCATTCAGGTATAGTCCATAGGGAATGAAAAACATGAATAAGGGGGATTACAAGTTTTAAACTTTACAGATGCCCGAAGGCTTACAGACTAAAAAGAGATAAGATGCCCATAATGCCTTTCTTGTCCCTCTCCTCAGGAGGTATGTCAAGGAGGCAAGAAGGGCAAAAGGGGCGCCTAGGTGAGCTACGAGTGGCAGAAGACATCGAGAAGGCATCTCGGCGGCCTCCCCAGGGCTGGAAGGTGATGATGGCGCCGGAGGCTGAGCTCGAAGACGAGGCGGCACGACGTCAGTAGGAGACGAAGGCGTCGGTGCCCGCGTACTCCGACATGACGACCTTGCCGCCCACTGTCTTCCTCTTCCTCTTCCGCTGCCTCCCTACACCAGCCGCCAAGGAGATGACCCCGAGAAGTTCAAGGAGCCGGCAACGCGGATGATGGGGTCGCCGGTGCCACCAGGAGCGGCGCCCGACACCTAGTCGGACCCGTCATCCTACCGTCCCCCGCCCTCGTCGCCGCTGTCGCTGTCCTCCTCGTCACCCTTGTTCGAGGAGGAGTCTTCGTCGTCGGAGGAGCTCTCCATGCAGCACCTCGCGCGAGTTCCGAGGTGCCCGAAGACCTTGACGGAGAGGTGGCCATCTCCCATCTGCTTGAAGTGGAGGGTGAGCCCGTCCGTCAGGCTGTGGATGCGGGCGAACCTCTTTCATCCTTGGCGAAGATACATCACATGAGGGTCGGGGAAGTCGACGAGGCCTCGCGTGCCACTGATCCCACAACCCCTCATGTGCAACCGCAGCGACTCTGGCGGGTTCGCCTCCATCTCCCGTGCAAACGGGGTCGGGAGACGAAGGCGACGGCGCCGCGACCCCTGCATCCTAATAAAGAATTCACAGGGGTCATCTCCAACATGACCTTCCACCGCAGGAGGAGCTGCTGGCGGGGGCGAGGCCAGCGAGCCGCCCCGTCTTCCTCTTCCCTGAGCACCCCGGCCTCGCCCACGACCTCGCCCCCAATAATGCTACACTTACGGACTTCTTTTACGGACTTGACCTTACGCGCTGATGTGGAAGCCCCATTGTATGGTCCACATCATCCTCGCCCGTTTCTCTCCCCGACGAAAAAATTACTCCGCAGAAAACAAACCGTCCCCTTTCTGGCCCGATGTGGAAGCTTACAGAATCTGGCAATAGCCATACATCAATGGCCACCGTCGGTCCTCACTATGCCATCTCGGCAACAGAATCTGGCCGCACCGCCGTCGCCGACGAATAGCTCGCGCTGCCGCGGACGACGACCAAGGTCTCGTCTCGCCGCCCCTTGACGATTCAGCCATTACGACGCCGCTCCGACTGCCAAGAGATCCACAGTAGGTTTCCGTCGAGCCGGAGCTTGCCGCGATGTTGCCTAGGATCGGAGGAGAGCCCGCTGTGGCTCTTCGCCGCAGATACCCGCATCAGTTCGTCACGGGAGTGCTCGCCGCGCGTGCCGCCAGAGGGAACTGCTACTCGGGCCGCCTCGGAGAACCCTGGCCATCTCACGTCCCCACGGGGGACCTGTGTCGGCGTCGCTAATCTCTACTGTACACCGCCGTCGACGCCGCGTTGGCTGGGAGAGAAAGGGGACGGTTTGTTTTCTGCTATAGTCATTTCTTCGTGTGGGAGTGAAACGGGCGAGGATGATGTGGAACATGCAACGGGGCTTCCACATCAGCGTGTAGGGTCGAGTCCGTAAAAGAAGTCCGTAAGTATAGCATTATCCCCCTCCCTCTTCCCCTCGTAGCTGGTTCAGCCACTACGGGTGCAGGAGAAGGGGGGACGAGCTGTCGAGCGGCGACCCTCGCCGCCACTGTTGAGGAGCCGGGGTTTTCCTTCTTTATGGCGGATAGAAGAAAGGAGCAGAAGCTGGAGGAGAAAGAAGATGGAGGAGTGCGGAGCGCCGTCCCCTCCCTCCGCCCTTTATAAAGGGGCGGGGCTGGAGCTCGACCGCCCCGCTCGACTAATCAAGACGCAGAAGGCGAGAGGGGCTGGGACCGACCCACCGCCCCAACCAACGACCACTCGGTTTCCCGCCTCCATCGCTCGCCACCTCAAACGCATGGGAGGCACGTGGCGAACGCGCAGGACCGAAAGGACGGGTGAGGCGACCTATCCCCACCCCGTGATCATGGGGAGTGGACGCCTAGTAGACCGCACCTCGGCCCCATCTAGTCAGCGGGTCGCGCCCCCACACCTCCCCCCGTTTATGGGGAAGACGCGGGCCGCCTCCTTTCGCATTTACTACGACGTGACGCATGCGTGCGGAAACCGCCCCACGCATGCCGCCCACGTCACGCACGCCCCTCCACCCCGCGCCGCACGCGCGGGCCGTGGGAGGCGCAGCGCGCGGAAATTTTACCACGGTGAGAACCACCCCGCCTGCCCGCGCACCGTAATGGGCCTGGCCCAACAACGTGTCGCGCTTATGCGTGGCCCAGGCCCGGGGGCTCCTGTCGGTGTACAAAAAGAGGGGTACACTTTTTGTACCCCTATGACTGTGCACGGGCAGTCTGAGCCACGGTGCCATCACACCAATCATGGCAAGGGAGGCAAGCCGCGGCAAGACTGAAGCTTGATGGAGACTGGAGCGACGCCAAGAACAAGACCACGAAGAGCAAAGGGACGAAGAGGCTTCCCCCGGCAGGATCCTTGCCGGGGCTGGCTCTGGCAGCCCCGGCAAGACCCTTGCCGCGGCAGCTCGCCCCGCGCCTACGGAGCGAATCACCCTTGAGTCCACCGCCCCCATGGGGCGAGGATTCGGGAGATATCCCCGTAGTGGCTTGCAGATCTTTGTGAAGACCTTCCAGATCAGATGCAAGATAAGAAGACGATGACCCTTGGCGGGATTCCAGCCAAGGAGGTCCACAAGGCCCCCGGCAAGCACCTTGCCGGGGATGACAGCAGGCGCCGCGGCAAGACCCTTGCCGGGGCCCTGGCAAGGCCCTTGCCGAGGACACCCGCAGGGCCACCATCAGGCCCGCACCAACTGGGTTTCCACTGACCCACCCATGCTGTCGACCCGACCAGCTGGACAGGCTCCTGCGTGGCAACCCATAGATCTTCATGGAGACCCGGCGTTGCGCCACCTCAGCTGCATGTCTGCCTACATGGCACCTCAGGCACCGCTAGCCAGGGCGCGTGTCGACACGAGGAGGAGCGGCGACGGACAAGACGGGCGTCTTCCCTCGTCCCCGGTAAAGCAAGGACACCTAAGCGGGGCGCATTAAATGCACCTTGTCCTGTAATGCGAGGGATAACCTCGCGTCACTATACCCTTTCCACCTCATGTGTGCCACTGTGGCAACCCCTTTTCCGTATAAAAGGAGGCCCGAGGTGGCCAGGAGGAGGATTCGGCTTTTCAGAACACCTCACGACTCTTTTGGAGCTCCTCGTTAGCTGAAGAACACCAACATATAATCCACCAAAGTAGGAGTAGGGTTTTACGCATCTTTGCGGCCCGAACCAGGGTAAAGGAACCGTGTCCTGATCGTTAGATCTGCTCTTCTCTCAACCCCGCGCCCCGCAACAGTAGTAGGGATTCTTGTGATCCCATAGGTGTCGATCCAAATACACCGACAGAGGGCGGCCTGCGCGCCACCCCGCAAGGGCTCTTGGCGGGGCGATCCACTCAAACGCCTCCGTCACGGCCATCCTTGAAGCCTATGGGCCCTAATGATACGCACAACATTAGAGCCAAGGCTCGGGAAGCATCCACGTGATGGCATGCAGATCTTTGTGAAGACAAGGATCTATGACTCCCAAGATAAGAACCAGAAGACACGGCGATCACGAGGTTCCTTGCCGAGGACGCCCGTGAGGCCCCGGCAAGGCTCCTTGCCGAAGACACCCCGAAGCCCCGGCAAGCCTCTTGTCGCAGGGCACTCACGGAGGCCCCGGCAAGACCCTTGTCAGGAACAGAAGCAAGTCTGCGGCAAGCTCTTGCCGCAGCATCGCCGTCCCAGCTCGGCGGCCGACCCGATGGCCCAGGCAGGCACCCACGTGGCGGTACGTGGTTCCTGGGCCAGCTAGCCAAGCACCTACGTGGCGGCATGCAGATCTTCGTGAAGACCCTACCGCGACGCCACCTCAGCTGCCTGCCTCGCTGGCCCGGACGCATGTCGCGACTAGACGAAGCGGCCACGGACGGAACGGGCTTCTTTCCCATCCCCGATAAAGTAAATAGACACCTAAGCAGCGCATTGAATGCGCCTTGTCCCATAATGGCATGGGATAAGCCTATACACTGTACACCTTTCCACCTCCCGTGTCCACTGTGGCAGCCCCTTTAGACTATAAATGGAGGCCCGTGGCGTACTGGAGGGGGATTCGGATCCTGAAAAGCTGGATAGGCACCGTAGCTAGCTGAAGAACTCAAGAACACTGAGATATACACCAAAGCAGGACTAGGGTATTATGCATCCTTGCGGCCTGAACCTGGATAAACGATCGATGTGCTGACTCTTAGACCTGCTCTTCGCACAACTCCGCGCCCGCCAACCGTAGAAGGGATTCCAGTGATCCCATAGGTGTCGTTTCGTATCGACAGTCAACAAGAAATTTATTTGTCCCTAGGTAATCTATAACAAGTATCGGTAATCATTCTTGCAATTTTATATGAGGGAGACGCATGAGCTAACATACGTTATCTACTTGGATCATATGCCCTTATGATTGGACCCCTAGCAAGCATCCGCAACTACTAAAGATCATTAAGGTCCTGTGTCAGTGCAACAAACCCTGGGTCTATTGCCCAACTGTGCGTAGACACAAGACCAAGGTTGAAGCACCAGATCAAGCCCAAGATTGAAGAACCAAGAGATTCGAAGAACCAACACGCAACCAGGGAGACCAAGGCCAAGCCAGAAGAACGAGATATCGACAAGAGAAGAGCCTCCCTTGCCGGGCAAGCTAGCCCGGCAAGGGGCGAGGCCACCACCAGAAATAAGCTACCAGAGACTCCCCGGCAGAGCCTGCCGGGGGTCGCCAGGGGTAAACCACCCCGCCAACCACTCAAGCATGACCCACGTCATCAATCAGTGTGGTGTCAATCCGCCAAGTGATTAAGTGGCAGCCATTCGCCACATGGCAGTCATTTCCTACGGAGGAAACCCCCAAAGGATACATGTCATGCGACGTGTCAAGGAAGCAGACACGAAGCTGGCAAGACACCCCGGCGTGCCTTGCCGGGCAACCAGTGATGTGACACTAAGCGGTGCATTTAATGCACCCTATCATCCCGCAGAGTTAGGTGTGATAGCACTGTTTGCTAACATATTAGTTGATAATGACCATTTTGCCACTATGGTGGCCCCTTAATCTATAAAAGGAGGCCCATGGCACCCGTAGGAGGGGTTGGAAAGTTGATGAACCCAAGCTACCATACGCCCGTAGTCGTTGTGGCCTTGGGGCACGTCTTGCCAGGCAAGTGTACTACGCACCACCACATTCATTCCACCATCACTCCACCAAAGCAGGAGTAGGGTCTTATGCCTCGCGGCGGCCCGAACCTAGGTAAATTGCTTATGTGCTCTCTGTCGTGCTGCCGTGCGCTGTTCGGCTCTTTGTGCAATGCCCCCCTGATACGTCTCCAATGTATCTATAATTTTTTATTGTTCCATCCTATTATTTATAATGTTTTGGATGTTTAATGGGCGTTGTCATACACTTTTATATCATATTTGGGACTAACCTACTAACCCAAATGCCCAGTCCAGATTACTGTTTTTTGCCTGTTTCAGGGTTTTGCAGAAAAGGAATATCAAATAGAGTCCAAACGGAATGAAACCTTCGAGAGAGATATTTTTGGAGAAAATCACGCACGGGAGACTTGAGAACCACGGGAGGGGAGCCACGAGGTGCCCACGAGGGTGCGGGCGCGCCCCCCTTCCCAGGGCACGCCCCCTGCCTCGTGGGGCCCTCGTGAGTCCCCCGGTGTCCTCCTTCCTCCTATATAAGCCTACGTACCCCAAAACCATCAGCAACAGAGAGAAAACCCTAATTCCACCGCCGTAACCGTCTGTTTCCGTGAGATCCAATCTTGGAGCCTGTTCCGGAGCTCCGCCGGAGGGGGGATCCATCACGGAGTGCTTCTACATCATCATCATCGCCCTCTCCATGAGTTGTGAGTAGTTTACCATAGACCTTCGTGTCAGGCCCAAGATGCGATTCTATCCCGATCACGTGACTCATACGTGATTGGGGTACAACCGCATCTCAGGCGCTTAGCAAGATGGATATCATTACATCATACCATTACATAAATACATGGGGATACAACAATTCATACAATCCACATGAATACAACAGCATCAAAACAAGGCATCCGACTACGGATGCAAACATGAAAAGCACAACGACATCCATCTGCTATCCCAGGCCGCCGACCAGGAACCTAACCCAAGACTGACGAGGAAGAAGAAGAAAGAACTCCAACAAAAAGAACATCGCTCTCATGTCAAGTCATCGAAAACCTGCACATGCAACTGTTGTTTTAGCATCTGTGAGCCACGAGGACTCAGCAATCCCATAACCATGGGTATCAAGACTAGCAAAGCTTAATAGGCATGGAGAGGTTAAGTGGTGAGGTTGCAGCAGCGGCTAAGCAATATATGGTGGCTAACTTACGAGTACAAGAATAAGATGAGCATCTACGCAAAATGGTCGCAAACTAGTAGTGATCGCTAAAGATCCTGAACTACCTACGAGTCAAACATAACCCCACCGTGTCCTCTTCTCAAAGTGAAAAGAGACAATCATGGTTACTCACGCGGTTGTGTGTTTTATCTCGGATCCTCTGTCAAGTTTTCTACAATCAGACATTAACAAATACCAATCTGCCACATAACCGCACGCACGGCTTTCGAAAGATTATAACCCTGCAGGGGTGTCCCAACTTAGCCCATCACAAGCTCTCATGATCAGCAGATATATTACCCCTTATCTTAGGGACAATCCGATCAGGCTCGGAATCCCGATGCACAAGACATTTCGACAATGGTAAAACAAGTCCAGCAAGACCACCCGGCGTGCCGACACCCTGATAGTAGCCGCGCGTATCTCATCTCAGGCCACGACCGGATGAGCACAGCGTACAGCAACCAAACCCCACGTTGCCAAGGGGGGGCGCCGCAAACAACTCTATTTGGGACCAACACCATCAGCACTGGCCCCCCTGCTATGTAGAAAGAATCCTCGAGGGTGCGATGAGTTTTATTATTATGAGGTAAATTAAAACCAATGTTGGGCCTTGCTGGAGGAGTTTTATTCAAAGACGAACTGTCAAGGGGTCCCCATATACCCAACCATGTAAGGAACACAAAATCAAGGAACATAACACCGGTTTATCGGCTCCTAAGGCGGCATGAGGGGAACAAAACATCGAGCAAAAGGCCAAGCCTTCCACCCATTGCCAAGTATATAGGTGTGTTAATAATAATAATAGATATTGTGATATTCCAACAACAAGATCCGACATGGATCAATCTTCATCTTCACCTGCAACTAACAACGCTATAAGAGGGGCTGAGCAAGCGGGTAACATAGCCAAACAATGGTTTGCTGGGATGGTGTCAAAGGTTAGAGGTATCATGGCAACAAGGAGAGGCTGACAAATGGATAGGTAGCGCGACATATAGCGACAGCATCGAGACATCTAGATTAGCAATGATAATAAAGGTATCCAAGGTGATGGTATTCTTGCCTGAGATCCCACAAGGAAGAAGAACGGGTCCATGAAGTAGACGAAGCAGGAGCCTTGAAGACGAACCAACCGTAGACGAACAAATCCTCACGATCGCAACGGAAAAGAACTAGCGAGAAGAAAGCACACAACATGGTAAACACACCACTCAAGAACATGGCAAGATGCTCAACCAAGTATGATGCAAAGCAAGTCTATATGATGCAATTCATGGCAAGGGATGAAGCACACAAGAGCAACACAAACCAACAAGTTTTAATGAGGCCGGAATCAACATATACAATTCCGGTAAGTCCTCATATGCACATTTCGAAATGGGTCCTGATCTGAAGAAACATTAAGTTAAAGTTGTTAAACATAAAGTTAACATGCACCATGATGATCTACTCGAAATTCTAGCCAAGTTACATATCAAGTTTGTTTAATTCGGAGCTACGGCCTAGAAGATATGAGCAAAACAAGTCAAACATGGCAATTATACAAGATGCATCCAAACAACAAGCAAACACACTCCAAACATGTAAACAACATGATATTATGCTTCTACATGCAAAATCACACAAGTTTCATATATAGCACGCTCAAAACGGAGCAACGGTTCAACACATACACATGAAACAAGATATAACAACAAGCTGTCAAAAACAGCAACATAGTAACTTTGGAGCAAGGTATATATATGCTACAGCACCCAAACATGATAACAAGAGGCATGGATGTGAAATAAACATGATACTTAACAAGCGTGAACTTAGAACACACTGAAAAACTTGTTGTAACACAATTAAATAAGCATGGCAAGTTGCAATAAATTTATCCAGACTTGGTCAAAATCTGGGAAGGCAAAAACATCATCACGGTGCTACCTTCGGAGGCACAAAACAATAAGCATATCAACTCTAATAAGTATATAAAGATCATGGACATGTCATAGACATAGCATACATCAAAGAACTCCATTGGAACAACTCCATAGGAGGCATGGATCAATAGCAACAAGCTTCACCAAATTGATCATGCTGATAACAGGCTGACAGGTAAATTTATAGCAACTTGAGAGCAAGATATAAATAAGCTACAACCGGCCAAATATGCAAGCAAAGGCATGAATTGATAGGCAATAACATGGACAACAAGACATGATCATTGGGAACTCCATAACATGCATGAACAGGTTTGTAGCAACAAGTTTACATGGCAACAAAATTATACAAGTTTCAGACTTAGCAGTTTTTTCACTAAGTATAAAACAGCAACAACAACATGGCATGTTTACAAGCTTGTTGCAAACACCACAAGGCATATCATGGAAAGTGGATTGCACCACAGCAAATATGGCATGATTGTGCTTCTAAAACATATAGACATGTGTCATGAAAGACAAACACATCAATAGCTATGAACAAGTGAAATCAGCATCTCACAACAAGTTTCAGCACTTAATAGCCACATGCACCTTTGCAACAGAGATTAACATGGCAATATGGAACCTAACATGAATGCTACAGAAACCATCATGTAGTACACTTCACAATGAACATATTGACATATCACACACTCCATTTGGACCAACATGCACAAATTTATCAACACCAGAAGAATGCAACAAATTTACAGTTATCAGCAGTTTTAAACATATAGCACTCTTGCAACGATTATTAGGGCATCAAGATGAACCCAAACAAGCATGCCACAGTGGAACAAAATGAAGAGCATATCACCATGAACATTTTGATATATTATTCACTCAATTCGGACCATCACACAAAAAGTTACAGCACCACAAAGTATGCAACAAAATTACATTAAACAGGGACTTAGTGAAAATTATACCCTCCGAGAAGTGGACAAGGAGATGCGGGACGAGGCGATCCGGGACGGGCGCGGGCGCATTTTGTTCGCCGAACTGGTGGATCTCATCCACCCAGGCGGATCTTGCGGGAGGATGGCCGGAGTAGGCGGGGGTGGCCGGATTTGGCGAGGGGAGACCAGATCTGGGGCGAGGACGAGCTCCGGTGGCCAGAACTGGTGCAGCCGCGGCGCGGGGAGGCCATGGCAGCGCGCGGCGCGGCAGGGAACGGTGGCTGGAGGCGCACGCGGGCGGCGAGCCGAGCAAACCACGGCGGGGCAGGCGCGGGAGCGCGGCGGCGGAGGGGGGCCGGGCTTCGGCGGCGGCGTGGGGCGCTCGGGTGCGCGGCGCGGGGCCCGGGGCGGCGGGCGACGGTGGCTGCGGCCGGCACGGGAGGCAGGGCGGTGGAGCAAGGCGAGCTCCGGCGAGCGGGAGCGGGTGGCGACGCGAACGGGCCCCGATGGGCTCTAGCGGGCTCCGCGCGGGCCTGGGCGGGCCGCGGTGGCTGGCGCGGTGGAGGAGGAGAGAGGGCGGCGGTGCTGACATGGCGGACGTTGATTCGTCGGTTGGCGTCAGCGGACATGTCCGGGCGTCTCGGACGCATCCGATGGCGGCGGGGGAGGCTAGGCTAGGGTTTCATCCGCGAAAATGGAGGGGGAGGCACCTATTTATAGGTAGAGAGAGCTAGGAGAGTCCGAATGGGGAGCGGTTTTCGGCCACGCGATCATGATCCAACGACCGAGAGCATGGAGGTGGTTGGGATGGGATAGTGGGCTATTTTGAAGGGGTTCTGGGCCAAAAGAGAAGAGGCTTCCGGCAGTTAACACGGTTAACCGTTGGGCTATCAAACGGACTCCGAATGCGACGAAACTTGACAGACGGTCTACCTGTGCTATAAAAAGACCACATGCCAAGTTTCACCCCATTCCGAGAACGTTTTCCAGCCACTCATAAAATAAATATTGGGAGGTGCCGCGGGCACGTTCAAGTGTGCCTGGGCTCAGAACGGGCAACGGAGAGAACGAGGGAACTCGGACGGATGCAAGCTTTGAAAACATGATGACGCAACGCACACGATGACAAGGCAAAGATGCAACAAGCAAGCAGATGACATGGCAACGACGATGAATAACTGGCTGACACCTGGCACATCGGTCTCGGGGTGTCACACTTCGGGTCCATAGCTAGTATCTAGATGGCATCTTCTCTCTCTGGATCTCAATACAAAGTTCTCTTCGGTCTTCGAGGAGATGTATTCGATGTAATCTCTTTTTGCGGTGTGTTTGTAGAGATCCGATGAATTTTGAGTTTATGAGGAAGATTATCTATGAGAAATATTTAGTTCTTCTCTGAACTCTCTATGTGTGCTCATAATATCCTGGCAAGTCTATTTGAATTATTGGTTTGGTTTGGCCTACTAGATCTATAGTTCTTGCAATGGGAGAAGTGCTTGGCTTTGGGTTCAATCTTGCAGTGTCCTTTCCCAGTGACAGTAGGGGCAGCAAGGCACGTATTGTATTGTTGCCATCGAGGATAAAAAGATGGTGTTTATATCCTATTGCTTGAGTTTATCCTTATACATCATGTCATCTTGCTTAAGGTCTTACTCTTTTCTTACGAACTCAATACACTAGATGCATGCTGGATACCGATCGATGTGTGGAGTAATAGTAGTAGATGCAGGCAGGAGTCGGTCTACTTGTCTCGGACGTGATGCCTATATACAATGATCATGCCTAGATAGTCTCATAATTATTCGCTTTTCTATCAATTGCCTAACAGTAATTTGTTTACCCGTCGTAGAATATTGCTATCATGAGAGAAGCCACTAGAGAACACTATGGCCCCCGGGTCTATGCTCAACATATCAATCTACATCTACTTTACTTTTTACGCTTTTACTTTCTGTTCTTATAAACAAAAATACCAAAAATATAAACTATCATCTCTATCATATCTCACTTTCGTAAGTGACCATAAAGGGATTGACAACCCCTTATCGTGTTGGCTGCGAACTTCTTATTTGTTTTTGCAGGTGCAAGGGACTCACGCATGGTCTCCTACTCGATCTATACCTTGGTTCTCAAAAACTGAGAGAAATACTTACGCTACTGTGGTGCATCTCCCTTTCCTCTTCGAGAAGTAGCAAGAAGAATTTTTGGCGCTGCCGGGGAGGCTTATGCAAAAGTCATATACCAAGTACCTATCACAAACCCTTATCCTTCGCATTACATTTTTTGCCTCTCGTTTCCCTCTCCCCCACTTCACCCTTTCCGTTTTATTTTCCCTTCTTCTGCCGTGTGTTTATCGTTCGCTTGCTTCTTGTTTGCTTGTGTGTTGGATTGCTTGCTTGTCACTATGGCTCATAACAATACCAAATTGTGTGACTTCTCTAATACCAACAATAATAATTTTATTAGCACTCCGATTTCTCCTATTACCGATGCTGAATCTTGTGAGATCAATGCTGCTCTGTTGAATCTTGTCATGAAAGATCAATTCTCCGGCCTTCCTAGTGAAGATGCCGCTACCCATCTGAACAACTTTGTTGATTTGTGTGATATCCAAAAGAAAAGGGATACGGATAATGATATTGTTAAATTGAAGTTATTTCCATTTTCACTTAGAGATCGTGCTAAAACTTGGTTTTCCTCTTTGCCTAGAAATATTATTGATTCGTGGAATAAGTGCAAAGATGCTTTTATCTCTAAGTATTTCCCTCCTGCTAAGATCATCTCTCTTAGAAACGATATTATGAATTTTAAGCAACTAGATCATGAGCATGTTGCACAAGCTTGGGAGAGAATGAAATTAATGATACATAATTGCCCTACACATGGTTTGAATCTATTGATGATTATTCTGAACTTTTATCCTGGCTTGAATTTTGCTTCTAGAAAACTTTTAGACTTGGCCACAGGAGGCACTTTCATGGAAACTACCTTAGGAGAAGCTACCAAACTCCTAGATAATATTATGGTTAATTATTCTCAATGGCACACCGAAAGATCTACTAGTAAAAAAGTGCATGCTATTGAAGAAATTAGTGTTTTGAGTGGAAAGATCGATGAACTTATGAAATTATTTGCTGCTAAGAGTGCTTCTTCTGATCCTAATGATATGCCTTTGTGCACTTTGATTGAAAATAACAATGAATCTTTGGATGTGAATTTTGTTGGTAGGAATAATTTTGGTAACAATGGTTATGGAGGTAATTTTAATCCTAGGCCTTTTCCAAGTAATTCCTCTAATAATTATGGTAATTCCTACAACAACTCTTATGGAAAGATGCGTTCTGAATTTGAAACTAGTGTTATGGAGTTTATGATCTCGCAAAACAATTTCAATGCTATGCTTGAAGAGAAATTGCTTAAGATTGATGAATTGGCTAGAAGTGTGGATAGAATTACTCTTGATGTTGATTCTTTGAAACTTAGATCTATCCCACCTAAACATGATATTAATGAGTCTCTCAAAGCCATGAGAATTTCCATTGATGAATGCAAAGAAAGAACCGCTAGGATGCGTGCTAAAAGAGACAATTATATTAAATCATGTTCTTCTAGTTATCATGAAAATAAAGATGAAGATCTGAAAGTTATTGATGTGTCTCCTATTAGATCCTTGTTTTCTAGCATAAATCTTGATGAAGATAGGATTGGAGATGATTCTGCTTTAAGGTGTCCCAATGATTCGGAGTTTTTAGATCTTGATGCTAAAATTGTTAAAAGTGGAGTGAAGAGATTAAAACTTTGCATAGTGATGAACCCACTACTTTGGATTCAAGGGATTCAATTATGAAAATTACTCTTTGATTGATTGTATTTCCTTGTTGCAATCCGTACTAAATTCTCCGCATGCTTATAATGATAATAAAGCTTTCACCAAACACATAGTTGATGCTTTGATGCAATCTTATGACGAAAAACTTGAGTTAGAAGTTTCTATTACTAGAAAGCTTTATGATGAGTGGGAACCTACTATAAAAATAAATATTAAAGATCATTAATGCTATGCTTTGTGTGATTTGGGTGCAAGTGTCTCCATTATCCAAAAAC
>LR738715.1:393493165-393516836 GCA_902687465.1 Secale cereale | reverse complement strand
TTAAGGTGTCCCAATGATTCGGAGTTTTTAGATCTTGATGCTAAAATTGTTAAAAGTGGAGTGAAGAGATTAAAACTTTGCATAGTGATGAACCCACTACTTTGGATTCAAGGGATTCAATTATGAAAATTACTCTTTGATTGATTGTATTTCCTTGTTGCAATCCGTACTAAATTCTCCGCATGCTTATAGTGATAATAAAGCTTTCACCAAACACATAGTTGATGCTTTGATGCAATCTTATGACGAAAAACTTGAGTTAGAAGTTTCTATTACTAGAAAGCTTTATGATGAGTGGGAACCTACTATAAAAATAAATATTAAAGATCATTAATGCTATGCTTTGTGTGATTTGGGTGCAAGTGTCTCCATTATCCAAAAACCTTTGTGTGATTTGCTAGGGTTCCATGAGCTTGATGATTGTTCTTTATATTTGCATCTTGCGGATTCCACTATTAAGAAACCTATGGGAAGAATTAGTGATGTTCTTATTGTTGCCAATAGGAATTATGTGCCCGTAGATTTCATTGTTCTTGATATAGATTGCAATCCTTCATGTCCTATTATTCTTGGTAGACCTTTCCTTAGAACGATTGGTGCAATTATTGGTATGAAGGAAGGAAATATTAGATTCCAATTTCCGTTAAGCAAAGGCATGGAACACTTTCCTAGAAAGAAAATCAAATTACCATATGAATTTATTATGAGAGCCGCTTATGGATTGTCTTCCAAGGATGTCAATACCTAGATCTATCTTGTATCGTGCCTAGCTAGGGACGTAAAACGATAGCGCTTGTTGGGAGGCAACCCAATTTTTTTTTCCTGCTGTTAGGGAATAAATATTGCATATAGCTTCTGTTCAGATGTGGTTTCATGTTTTGTTTAGTGTTTGTGCCAAGTAGAACCTTTGGGAAGACTTGTGTGAAGTTTATATGATCTTGCTGTGAAAAACAGAATCGCTAGTGCTGGCTAGAATGGTCATCAGATTTTACTGGAGCGTGCTATTTAGTTGATTCATTTTGCAGATATTAATAGAAAAATTCCTCATGTTTACCAATTTAGTTTGAATTTTTTGGAGTTACAGAAGTATGCGAAGCCTGCAGATTACTACAGATTGTTCTGTTTTTGACAGATTCTGTTTTTCGTGTGTTCTTTGCTTATTTCAATGCATCTATGAGTAATATTGTGAAGTATGAACCATAGATAAGTTGGAACATTGTAGGTTTAACACCAATATAAACAAATAATGAATTCATTACAGTACCTTTCAGTAGTGGTTTGCTTTCTTATACTAAAGGAGCTCACGAGAATTTATGTCTAAGTTTTGTGTTGTGAAGTTTTCAAGTTTTGAGTATTGCTTTGATGGACTATGGAACAAAGAGTAGCAAAGGCCTAAGCTTGGGGATGCCCATGGAACCCCAAGTAAAATTCAAGGACAATCAAAAGCCTAAGCTTGGGGATTCCCCGGGAAGGCATCCCCTCTTTCGTGTTCATCCATCGGTAACTATACTTAGAGCTATATTTTTATTCACCACATGATATGTGTTTTGCTTGGAGCGTCTTGTATAATTTGAGTCTTCGCTTGTTATTTTTCCACAATTATCCTTGCTGGACACACTTATTTGATAGAGTTAAATATGGCCTAGGAATTGTTAGAACACTCTATGTGCTTCACTTATATCTTTTGAGTTGAATAGTTTTGCTCTAGTGCTTCACTTATATCTTTTAGAGCACGGTGGCAATAATATTTTGAAGAAATTGTTGAACTCTCATGCTTCACTTATATTCATTTGAGAGTCTATTAAAACAGCATGGTAACGTGTTTAGGCTATAAAACTAGTCTTCACATGATAGACATCCAATATCTAGCCATTAGCAATGTAGTAAAAACTTTCACACTAAGTTCATTGAATATGATGAGATGGTGGATGCTTGATAATTGTTTTGAGATATGAGGATAGTGATATTAGAGTCATGCTAGTGGATTTATTATGAAATTTAGAAATACTTGTGTTAAGGTTAGTGATTCCCATAGCATGCACGTATGGTGAACCGCTATGTGACGAAGTTAGAGCATGGGGTATTTGTAAAATGCCAACCTTTGTGTGGAGGTCGGGGGGGGGGCGATGGTTAACTCCTATCAACCTCCCCCCTAGGAGTATGTGTTGATTGCTTTTTTTTGATGACTCATAGATTTTTGCAATAAGTATATGAGTTCTTATGACTAATGTTGAGTCCATGGATTATACGCACTCTCACCCTTCCACCATTGCTAGCCTCTCTTGTGCCGCGCAACTTTTGCAGGTACCATAAACCCACTATATACCCTTCCTCAAAACATCCACCATACCTACCTATCATGGCATTTCCATAGCCATTCCGAGATATATTGCCATGCAACTTTCCACTTTTCCGTTCATATGACACGTATAATATTGTCATATTGGCAGGCATGATCATGTAGTTGACATCGTATTTGTGGCAGCCACCATGCATAATTTTTCATACATGTCATTCTTGTTTCATTGCACATCCCGATACACCGCAGGAGGCATTCATATAGAGTCATACTTTGTTGTAGTATCGAGTTGTAATATCGAGTTGTTATGAAAGTGTGATGATCATCATTATTAGAGCATTGTCCCATGGGAGGAAAGGCTAAATCAATAAAGCCCCGCCGCAAAAAATAAGAAAAAAAAGGAAAGGACAAAGAAAAAAAGAAAGGCCCAAAAAAAGGAAAAAGAAAAGAAAAAGGGACAATTGCTACTATCTTTTGTTCCACACTTGTGCTTCAAAGTAGCACCATGTTCTTCATGATAGAGAGTCTCATGCTTAGTCACTTTTATATACTAGTGGGAATTTTTGTTATAGAACTTGGCTTGTATATTCCAACGATGGACTTCCTCAAATACCCTAGGTGTTCGTGAGAAAGCAAGTTGGATGCACACCCACTAGTTTCTTTTGTTGAGCTTTCATATATTTTTAGCTCTAGTGCATCCGTTGCATGGCAATCCTTACTCACTCACATTGATATCTATTGATGGGCATCTCCATAGCCCGTTGATACGCCTAGTTTATGTGAGACTACCTCCTTACTTTTTGTCTTCTCCACAACCACCTCTCTATTCCACCCATAGTGCTATGTCCATGGCTCACGCTCATGTATTGCGTGAAAGTTGAAAGGTTTGAAATAATAGAGTATGAAAACAAGTGCTTGGCTGAAATCGGGGTTGTGCATGATATGAATATTTTGTGTGATGAAGAGGGAGCATAGCCAGACTATATGATTTTGTAGGGATAACTTTCTTTAGCCATAGTATTTTGAGAAGACATGATTGCTTTGTTAGTCTGCTTGAAGTATTATTATTTCTTATGTCAATATAGACTTTTATCTTGAATCTCTCAAATCTGAACATTCATGCCACAATGAAGAGAATTACATTGAAAAACTGTGTTGGTTAGCACTCCACATCAAAAATTCTGTTTTTATCATTTACCTACTCGAGGACGAGCAGGAATTAAGCTTGGGGATGCTTGATACGTCTCCAACATATCTATAATTTTTTATTATTCCATGCTATTATTTATAATGTTTTGGATGTTTAATGGGCTTTCTCATACACTTTTATATCATTTTTGGGACTAACCTACTAACCTAAAGGCCCAGTCCAGATTGCTGTTTTTTGCCTGTTTCAGGGTTTTGTAGAAAAGGAATATCAAACGGAGTCCAAACGGAATGAAACCTTCGGGAGAGATATTTTTGGAGAAAATCACGCACGGGAGACTTGAGAACCACGGGAGGGGAGCCACGAGGTGCCCACGAGGGTGGGGGACACGCCCCCCTTCCCAGGGCGCGCCCCTGCCTCGTGGGGCCCTCGTGAATCCCCCGGTGTCCTCCTTCCTCCTATATAAGCCTACGTAACCTGAAACCATCAACAACAAAGAGAAAACCATAATTCCACCGCCGTAACCTTCTGTTCCCGTGAGATCCCATCTTGGAGCCTATTTTGGAGCTCCACCGGAGGGGGGGATCCATCACGCAGTGCTTCTACATCATCATCATCGCCCTCACCATGAGTTGTGAGTAGTTTACCACAGACCTTCGGGTCCATAGCTAGTATCTAGATGGCTTCTTCTCTCTCTCTATGGATCTCAATACAAAGTTCTCCTCGGTCTTCGAGGAGATCTATTCGATGTAATCTCTTTTTGCCGTGTGTTTGTCGAGATCCGATGAATTGTGAGTTTATGATGAAGATTATCTATGAGAAATATTTGGTTCTTCTCTGAACTCTTTATGTGTGCTCATAATATCGTTACAAGTCTCTTCGAATTATTGGTTTGGTTTGGCCTACTAGATCTATAGTTCTTGCAATGGGAGAAGTGCTTGGCTTTGGGTTCAACCTTGCGGTGTCTGATACGTCCATTTTGCATCATTCTTATAAGTTGATATTTATTGCATTATGGGCTGTTCATACATGTTTTGTCACAATACTTATGCCTTTTCTCTCTTATTTTATAAGGTTTACATGAAGAGGGAGAATGCCCGCAGCTGGAATTCTGGGCTGGAAAAGGGAGAAACTCTGGAAACCTATTCTACACAACTCCAAAAGCCCTGAAACTTCACAGAACATCGTTTCATAAAATATAAAAAATATCTGGCGAAAGAAACCCACGGGAGGGGCCACCGGCTGGCCTCGAGGGTGGGGGGCGCGCCCCCCTTCCCAGGGCACGCCCCCCTGCCTCGAGGGCCAGCCGGCAGGCCCACGTTGCCCATCTTCTCCTGTATGAAGCGTTTTGACCTAGAAAAATCAAGAGGAGGCTTTCGGGACCAAACAACGCCGTCTCGAGGCGGAACCAAGGCGGAAACCAATCTAGGGCTCCGGCAGAGCTGTTCTGCCGGGGATACTTCCCTCCGGGAGGGGGAAATCATCACCGCCGTCATCACCAACAACTCTCTCATCTTGGGGAGGCCATCTTCATCAACATCTTCACCAGCACCATCTCTTCTCAAACCCTAGTTCATCTCTTGTATCCAATCTTTGTATCCAAACCTCAGATTGGTACCTGTGGGTTGCTAGTAGTGTTGATTACTCCCTGTAGTTGATGCTAGTTGGTTTATTTGGTGGAAGATCATATGTTCAGATCCATTATGCATATTAATAGCCCTCTGGTCATGAACGATATTATGTCTTGTGAGTAGTTACTTTTGTTCCTGAGGACATGGGAGAAGTCTTGCTATTAGTAGTCATGTGAATTTGGTCTTCGTTCGATATTTTGATGAGATGTATGTTGACTCTCCTCTAGTGGTGTCATGTGAACGTCGACTACATGACACTTCACCATTATTTGGGCCTAGAGGAAGGCATTGGGAAGTAATAAGTAGATGATGGGTTGCTAGAGTGACAGAAGCTTAAACCCTAGTTTATGCATTGCTTCGTAAGGGGCTGATTTGGATCCATTTGTTTCAGGCTATGATTAGGTTTACCTTAATACTTCTTTTGTAGTTGAGGATGCTTGCATTAGAGGTTAATCATAAGAGGGAGGCTTGTCCAAGTAAGGGCAGCACCCAAGCACCGGTCTACCCACATACCAAATTATTAGAGTACTGAAGACGAATCAGATGATCTTGATGAAAACTAGCTTGACGATAATTCCCATATGTCCTCGGGAGCGCTTTACCTTCCATAAGAGTTTGTCCAGGCTTGTCCTTTGCTACACAAAGGATTGGACCACCTTGCTGCACCTTATTTACTTTTACCGTTTGTCACTTGCTACCAATTATCTTATCACAAAACTATCTGTTACCTATAATTTCAGGGCTTGCAGAAAATACCTTACTGAAAACCGCCTATCACTTCCTTCTGCTCCTCGTTGGGTTCGACACTCTTACTTATCGAAAGGACTACGATAGATCCCCTACACTTGTGGGTCATCAAGACTCTTTTCTGGCGCCGTTGCCGGGGAGTGAAGCGCCTTTGGTAAGTGGAATTTGCAAAGGAAAAAATTATATAGTGTGCTGAAATTTATTGTCACTTGTTACTATGGCTCAAAATCCTTTGAGGGGCTTGTTCGGGGTATCTTCACCCCGAAGAGAACAGCAAAGAGTTGCTCCTCAACCTACTGCACCTAATGAAAATGTTTGCTTTGAGATTCCTTCGGGTATGATAGAGAAACTGCTTGAAAAATCCCTATACAGGAGACGGAACACTTCACCCCGATTTACACCTAATCTATGTGGATGATGTTTGTGGATTGTTTAAGCTTGCAGGTATGCCTGAGGATGTTATCAAGAAGAAGGTCTTCCCTTTATCTTTGAAGGGGGATGTGATACGTCTCCAACGTATCTATAATTTTTTATTGTTCCATGCTATTATTTATGAAGTCTTGGATGTTTAATGGGCTTTATCATTCACTTTTATATCATTTTTGGGACTACCCTACTAACCCAAAGGCCCAGTCCAGATTGTTGTTTTTTTGCCTATTTCAGGGTTTTGCAGAAAAGGAATATCAAACGGAGTCCAAACGGAATGAAACCTTCGTGTGAGATATTTTTGGAGAAAATCACGCTCGGGAATCGTCAAGACCAAGTCAGGGGACAGAGGGCCTGCCCTCGAGGGTGGGGGCGCACCCACCTTCCCAGGGCGCGCCCTCCTGCCTCGAGGCTGGCCCCTGTGGCCCCCGGTGCACTCCTTCTTCCTATATATACCTACATACCCCAGAAACTCCATACACAGAGAGAAAACCCTAATTCCACCGCTGTAGCTTTTGTTCCCGTGGAGATCCCAACTTGGAGCCTGTTCCGGGAGGGGGATCCATCACGGAGGCCATCATCATCGCCCTCACCATGAGTTGTGAGTAGTTTACCACAGACCTTCGGGTCCATAGCTACTATCTAGATGGCTTCTTCTCTCTCTCTCTCTGGATCTCAATACAAAGTTCTCCTCGGTTTTCGAGGAGATCTATTCGATGTAATCTCTTTTTGCGGTGTGTTTGTCGAGATCCGATGAATTGTGAGTTTATGATCAAGGTTATCTATGAAAGATATTTGGTTCTTCTATGAACTTTTTATGTGTGCTCATAATATCCTTGCAAGTCTCTTCGAATTATTGGTTTGGTTTGGCCTACTAGATCTATAGTTTTGCAATGGGAGAAGTGCTTAGCTTTGGGTTCAATCTTGCGGTGTCCTTTCCCAGTGAAAGTAGGGGCAGCAAGGCACGTATTGTATTGTTGCCATCGAGGATAAAAAGATGGGGTTTACATCATATTGCTTGAGTTTATCCCTCTACATCATGTCATATTGCTTAAAGCATTACTCTGTTCGTATGAACTCAATACACTAGATGCATGCTGGATAGCGGTCGATGTGTGGAGTAATAGTTGTAGATGCAGAATCGTTTCAGTCTACTTGTCTCGGACGTGATGCCTATATACAATGATCATGCCTAGATAGTCTCATAATTATTCGCTTTTCTATCAATTGCTCGACAGTAATTTATTTACCCGCCGTAGAATACCGTTATCATGAGAGAAGCCACTAGAAAAAACTATGGCCCCCGGGTCTATTCTCAACATGTCAATCTATATCTACTTTACTTTTCTCGCTTTTATTTGCTGTTTTATTAATCCAAAAATACCAAAAATATAACTATCATCTCTATCAGATCTCACTCTCGTAAGTGACCGTAAAGGGATTGACAACCCCTTATCGCGTTGGCTGCGAAGTTCTTATTTGTTTGTGCAGGTGCGAGGGACTCAGGCCTGGTCTCCTACTGGATTGATACCTTGGTTCTCAAAAACTGAGGGAAATACTTACGCTACTATGTTGCATCTCCCTTTCCTCTTCGAGGGAATAGAACGCAAGCTCAAGAGGTAGCAAGAAGAATTTCTGGCGCCGTTGCCGGGGAGACTTACGCAAAAGTCATATACCAAGTACCTATCACAAACCCTTATCCTTCGCATTACATTTTTGCCTCTCGTTTTCCTCTCCCCCACTTCACCCTTGCCGTTTTATTTGCCCTTCTTCCGCTGTGTGTTTTTCGTTCGCTTGCCTCTTGTTTGCTTGTGTGTGTTGGATTGCTTGCTTGTCACTATGGCTCAAAACAATACCAAATTGTGTGACTTCTCCAATACCAACAACAATGATTTTATTAGCACTCTGATTGTTCCTATTACCGATGCTGAATCTTGTGAGATCAATGCTGTTTTGTTGAATCTTGTCATGAAAGGTCAATTCTCAGGCCTTCATAGTGAAGATGCCGCTACCCATCTAAACAACTTTGTTGATTTGTGTGATATGCAAAAGAAAAGGGGTATGGATAACAATATTGTTAAATTGAAGTTATTTCCATTTTCACTTAGAGATCGTGCTAAAACTTGGTTTTCCTCTTTGCCTAGAAAAAGTATTGATTTGTGGAATAAGTGCAAAGATGCTTTTATCTCTAAGTATTTCCCTCCAGCTAAGATTATCTCTTTTAGAAACGATATTATGAATTTTAAGCAACTAGATCATGAGCATGTTGCACAAGCTTGGGAGAGAATGAAATTAATGATTCATAATTGCCCAACACATGGTTTGAATCTATGGATGATTATTCAGAACTTTTATGCTGGCTTAAATTTTGCTTCTAGAAATCTTTTAGATTCGGCCGCCGGAGGCACATTCATGGAAACCACCTTAGGAGAAGCTACCAAACTCCTAGATAATATTATGGTTAATTATTCTCAATGGCACACCGAAAGATCTACTAGTAAAAAAGTGCATGCTATCGAAGAAATTAGTGTTTTGAGTGGAAAGATGGATAAACTTATGAAATTGTTTGCTGCTAAGAGTGCTTCTTCTGATCCTAATGATATGCCTTTGTCCACTTTGATTGAGAATAACAATGAATCTTTGGATGTAAATTTTGTTGGTAGGAATAATTTTGGTAACAATGCTTATAGAGGTAATTTTAATCCGAGGCCTTTTCCTAGTAATTCCTCTAATAATTTTGGTAATTCCTACAACAACTCCTATGGAAAGATGCCTTCTGAATTTGAAACTAGTGTTAAGGAGTTTATGATCTCGCAACCGAATTTCAATGCTATGCTTGAAGAGAAATTGCTTAAAGTTGATGAATTGGCTAGAAGTGTGGATATAATTACTCTTGATTTTGATTCTTTGAAACTTAGACCTATCCCACCTAATCATGATATCAATGGGTCTCTCACAGCCATGAGAATTTCCATTGATGAATGCAAGGAAAGAACTGCTAGGATGCGTGCTAAAAGAGAAGATTATATTAAATCATGTTATTCTAGTTATCGTGAAAATAAAGATGACGATCTGGAAGTTATTGATGTGTCTCCTATTAGATCCTTGTTTTCTAGTATTAATCTTGATGAAAATAGAATTGGAGATGATTCTGCTTTAGAGCGTCCCATTGTTTCGGAGTTTTTAGATCTTGATGCTAAAATTGCTAAAAGTGGGAGTGAAGAGATTAAAACTTTCCATAGTGTTGAACCCACTACTTTGGATTTCAAGGGATTCGATTATGATAATTTCTCTTTGATTGATTATATTTCCTTGTTGCAATCCGTGCTAAATTCTCCGCATGCTTATAGTCAAAATAAAGCTTTCACTAAACATATAGTTGATGCTTTGATGCAATCTTACGAAGAAAAACTTGAGTTGGAAGTTTCCATACCTAGAAAGCTTTATGATGAGTGGGAACCTACTATAAAAATAAAATTAAAAGATCATGAATGCTATGCTTTGTGTGATTTGGGTGCAAGTGTCTCCATTATCCCAAAAACTTTGTGTGATTTGCTAGGGTTCCATGAGCTTGATGATTGTTCTTTAAATTTGCATCTTGTGGATTCCACTATTAAAAACCTATGGGAAGAATTAATGATGTTCTTATTGTTGCCAATAGGAATTATGTGCTCGTAGATTTCATTGTTCCATATATAGATTGCAATCCTTCATGTCCTATTATTCTTGGTAGACCTTTCCTTAGAACGATTCATGCAATTATTGATATGAAGGAAGGAAATATTAGATTCCAATTTCCGTTAAGGAAAGACATGGAACACTTTCCTAGAAAGAAAATAAAATTACCATATGAATCTATCATGAGAGCCACTTATGGATTGCCTTCAAAAGATGGCAATACCAAGATCTATCTTGTATCGTGCCTAGCTAGGGGCGTAAAACGATAACGCTTGTTGGGAGGCAACCCAATTTTATGTTTTTTGCTTTTGTTGCTGTTAGGGAATAAATATTGCATCTAGCCTCTGATTAGATGTGTTGTCATGTTTTGTTTAGTGTTTGTGCCAAGTAGAACCTTTGGTGAGTCTTGTGTGAAGTTTATATGATCTTGCTGTGAAAAACAGAATCGTTAGCGCTCGCTAAAGTAGTCGTGGGATTTTACTGGAGCGTGCTTTTTAGTTGATTATTTTGGAAGCTTATTGTTAGACAAATTGCGAAAATTTACCAATTTAGTTTGAATTTTTTGGAGTTCCAGAAGTAGGCGAACCCTGCAGATTACTACAGGTTGTTCTGTCTTTGACAGATTCTGTTTTTCGTGTGTTGTTTGCTTATTCCAATGCATCTATGAGTAATATTGGAGGATATGAACCATATAGAACTTGGAGTACAGTAGGTTTAACACCAATATAAACAAAGAATGAATTCATTGATGTACCTTTGAGTGGTGGTTTGTTTTCTCTTACTAACGGAGCTCACGAGAATTTTTGTCTAAGTTCTGTGTTGTGAAGTTTTCAAGTTTTGAGTATTTCTTTGATGGAATATGGAACAAGGAGTAGCAAAGGCCTAAGCTTGGGGATGCCCATGGCACCCCAAGTAAATTCAATATAATCAAAAGCCTAAGCTTGGGGATGCCCTGGGAAGGCATCCCCTCTTTCGTCTTCATCCATCGGTAACTATACTTGGAGCTATATTTTTATTCGCAACATGCTATGTGTTTTGCTTGGAGTGTCTTGTATAATTTGAGTCTTTGCTTGTTAGTTTGCCAGAATCATCCTTGCTGGACACACCTATTTGAGAGAGTTAAATATGGCCTATAAATTGTTAGAACACTCTATGGGCTTCACTTATATCTTTTGAGTTGAATAGTTTTGCTCTAGTGCTTCACTTATATATTTTAGAGCACGGTGGTGGTAATATTTTGTAGAAATTGTTGAACTCTCATGCTTCACTTATATCTATTTTAGAGTCTATTAAAACAGCATGGTAATGTGTTTAGGCTAAAGAAACTAGTCTTCACATGATAGACATCCAACGTAAATGTAGTAAAAAAATTCACACCAAGTGCATTGAATAGAAAGAGATGTTGGATGCTTGATAATTGTTTTGAGACATGAGGATAGTGATATTAGAGTCATTCTAGTGGAGTTATTATGAAATTGAGAAATACTTGTGTTAAGGTTAGTGATTCCCGTAGCATGCACGTATGGTGAACCGTTGTGTGACTAAGTTAAAGCATGAGGTATTTGTAGAGTGCCAACCTTTGTGTGGAGGTCGGGGGCGCGCGATGGTTAACTCCTACCAACCTCCCCCCCTAGGAGCATGCGTTGATTGCTTTGTTTTGATGACTCGTAAATTTTTGCAATAAGTATATGACTTCTTATGACTAATGTTGAGTCCATGGATTATACGCACTCTCACCCTTCCACCGTTGGTAGCCTCTCTTGTACCGCACAACTTTCGCCGGTGCCATAAACCCACTATATATCCTTCCTCAAAACAGCCACCATATTGTTCCTCAAAACAGCCACCATACCTACCTATCATGGCATTTCCATAGCCATTCCGAGATATATTGCCATGCAACTTTCCACCGTTCCGTTTCTATGACGCGCATCATATTGTCATATTGCCATGCATGATCATGTAGTTGACATCATATTTGTGGCAAAGCCACCATGCATAATCTTATCATAAATGTCACTCTTGTTTCATTGCACATACCGGTACACCGCCGGAGGCATTCATATAGAGTCATACTTTGTTGTTGTAGTATCGCGTTATAATTTCGTGTTGTAATGAAAGTGTGATGATCATCATTATTAGAGCATTGTCCCATGGGAGGAAAGGCTGAATCTTTAAAGCCCCTCCGCCAAAAAATTGAAAAAAAAGGAAAGGCCAAAGAAAAAAAAAAGGCCCAAAAAAAGAAAAAAAAGAAAAAAATAAGAAAAGAAAAATGGGAAAATTGCTACTATGTTTTTCCACACTTGTGCTTCAAAGTAGCACCATGTTCTTCATTGTAGAGAGTCTCATGCTTAGCCACTTTCATATACTAGTGGGAATTTTCATTATAGAACTTGGCTTGTATATTCCAGCGATGGGCTTCCTCAAATGCCCTAGGTCTTCGTGAGCAAGCAAGTTGGATGCACACCCACCAGTTTCTTTTGTTGAGCTTTCATTCATATTTAGCTCTAGTGCATCCGTTGCATGGCAATCCCTACTCACTCACATTGATATCTATTGATGGGCATATCCATAGCCCGTTGATACGCCTAGTCGATGTGAGACTATCTCCCTCCTTTTTGTCTTCTCCACAACCACCTCTATTCCAACCATAGTGCTATATCCATGGATCACACTCATGTATTGCGTGAAAGTTGAAAGGTTTGAAAAGATAGAGTATGAAAACAAATGCTTGGCTGAAATCGGGGTTGTGCATGATATGAATATTTTTGTGTGATAATAAGGGAGCATAGCCAACACTATATGATTTTGTAGGGATAAATTTCTTTAGCCATAGTATTTTGAGAAGACATGATTGCTTTGTTAGTATTGCTTGAAGTATTGTTATTTCATATGTCAATATAGAATTTTGTATAGAATCTTTCAGATCTGAACAATCATGCCACAATCAAGAGAATTACATTGAAAAACTATATTGGTTAGCATTCCACATCAAAAATTCTTTCTTTATCATTTACCTACTCGAGGACGAGCAGGAATTAAGCTTGGGGGTGCTTGCTACGTCTCCAACGTATCTATAATTTTTTATTATTCCATGCTATTATTTATGGAGTGTTGGATGTTTAATGGGCTTTATCATTCACTTTTATATCATTTTTGGGACTAACCTACTAACCCAAAGGCCCAGTCCAGATTGCTGTTTTTTTCCTATTTCAGGGTTTTGCAGAAAAGAAATATCAAACGGAGTCCAAACGGAACGAAACCTTCGTGAGAGATATTTTTGGAGAAAATCACGCTCGGGAAACGTAAGGACCAAGTCAGGGGAGAGAGGGCCTGCCCTCAAGGGTGGGGGCACGCCCCCCTTCCCATGGTGCACCCCCCTACCTCGAGATTGGCCCCTGTGGCCCCCGGTGCCCTCCTTCTTCCTATATATACCTATGTACCCCAGAAACTCCATACGCAGAGAGAAAACCCTAATTCCACCGCCGTAGCTTCTGTTCCCGTGGAGATTCCATCTTGGAGCCTGTTCCGGGCGGGGGATCCATCACAAAGGCCTTCATCATCATCATCATCATCGCCCTCACCATGAGTTGTGAGTAGTTTACCACAGACCTTCGGGTCCATAACTAGTATCTAGATGGCTTCTTCTCTCTCTCTCTGGATCTCAATACAAAGTTCTCCTCGGTCTTCGAGGAGATCTATTCAATGTAATCTCTTTTTGCAGTGTGTTTGTCGAGATCCGATGAATTGTGAGTTTATGATCAAGGTTATCTATTCAAGATATTTGGTTCTTCTCTGAACTTTTTATGTGTGCTCATAATATCCTTGCAAGTCTCTTCGAATTACTGGTTTGGTTTGGCCTACTAGATCTATAGTTCTTGCAATGGGAGAAGTGCTTGGCTTTGGGTTCAATCTTGTGGTGTCCCTTCCCAGTGACAGTAGGGGCAGCAAGGGACGTATTGTATTGTTGCCATCGAGGATAAAAAGATGGGGTTTACTTCATATTGCTTGAGTTTATCCCTCTACATCATGTCATCTTGCTTAAAGCGTTACTCTGTTCGTATGAACTCAATACACTTGATGCATGCTGGATACGTTCGATGTGTGGAGTAATAGTAGTAGATGCAGAATCGTTTCGGTCTACTTGTCTCGTACGTGATGCCTATATACAATGATCATGCCTAGATAGTCTCATAATTATTCGCTTTTCTATCAATTGCTCGACAGTAATTTGTTTACTCGGCGTAGAATACCACTATCATGAGAGAAGCCACTAGAGAAAACTATGGCCCCGGGTCTATTCTCAACATATCAATCTATATCTACTTTACTTTTCTTGATTTTATTTTCTGTTTTATTAAACCAAAAATACCAGAAATATAACAATCATCTCTATCAGATCTCATTCTCGTAAGTGACCGTAAAGGGATTGACAACCCCTTATCGCGTTGGCTGCGGAGTTCTTATTTGTTTGTGCAGGTAAGAGGGAGTCGCGTGTGGTCTCCTACTGGATTGATACCTTGGTTCTCAAAAACTGAGGGAAATATTTACGCTACTTTGCTGCATCTCCCTTTCCTCTGCGAGGTAATACAACGCAAGCTTAAGAGGTAGCAAGATGCATTGACATGGTTTAGGCTATGCGATGATATGGGATCTTGGAACTATAATCGTCTGAAGTTGGAATTTCATCAGAAGTTCTACCCTATGCACCAGGTTCATCGTGATCGCAATTATATTTATAATTTCTGGCCTCGCGAAGGAGAAAGCATCGCTCAAGCTTGGGAGGAGGCTTAAGTCAATGTTATATTCATGCCCCAATCATGAGCTTACAAGAAAAATGATCATCCAAAATTTTTATGCTTGGCTTTCTCTCAATAATCGCACCATGCTCGATAATTCTTATTCTGGCTCTTTTATGATGAGGACTGTTGAATTCAAATGGGATTTGTTGGAAAGAATTAAATGCAACTCCAAAGATTGGGATCTCAATGAAGGTAAGGAGTCAGGTATGACCCCTAAGTTCGATTGTGTTAAAGCTTTTATGGATAACGATGTTTTCCATGAGTTTAGCACTAAATATGGACTTGACTCTGAGATAGTAGCTTCTTTCTGTGAATCTTTTGCTACTCATGTTGATCTCCCTAAGGAGAAGTGGTTTAAATACCATCCCCCTATTGAAGTAAAAGTAGTTGAACCTATTAAAGTTGAAGAAAAGACTATCACTTATAATGTTGATCCTGTCATTCCTACCGCTTATATCGAGAAACCACCTTTTCCTGTTAGGATAAAGGATCATGCTCAAGCTTCAACTGTAGTTCGTAAGAGTAACACTAGAACACATGCACCCTCTAAAAAAAATTAAAGTTGAACCTAGTGTTGCTATGGTTAAAGATCTCTTGGTAGAAGATTTAGATGGACATGTTATTTATGTCCAAGAAGAGTCTGCCAGAATAGCGAAACCCAATGCTAGGAAAAAACATAAACCTGTCGTAGGCTTGCCCGTTATCTCTGTGAAGATAGGAGATCATTGCTATCATGGTTTATGCGACGTATGTGCTAGTGCGGGCATTATCCCTTTTGATCTGTACAACAAAATTATACATGATATTGCACCTGTTGAGTTAGAAGGGATTGATGTTACTATTAAGATTGCTAATAGAGATACTATTTCACTATTAGGGATTGTTAGAGATATTGAACTCTTGTGTGGGAAGGTTAAAGACCCTGCTGATTTTCTCGTTCATAGTTCCACACAAGATGCATTCTGTCCCATTATATTTGGTAGACCCTTCTTGAATACTGTTAATGCCAAGATAGAATGTGTGAAAGATATTGTCACTGTCGGATTAGGGGATATGTCTCATGATTTTAACTTTGCTAAATTCTGTAGACAACCCCTTGAAAAAGCACCACCCAGTAAAGATGAATATATTGGTCTTGCTTCTATTGCCGTGCCACCTAATGATCCTTTAGAACAATACTTGCTAGACCATGAAAATGATATGCATATGAATGAAAGAAGGGAGATAGATGAAATATTCCTTACATAGGGACCCGTATTGAAAAACAACTTGCCTGTTGAAATCCTAGGGGATCCTCCTCCACCCAAGGGTGATCCCATGTTTGAACTTAAACCTTTACCTGATAATCTTAAGTATGTTTGTCACATCCCTAGTTAGCACTTGCTTTAGTACCTAGCTAGAGTGTGCATCATGTCTTTTTTCAAAGAAACTTGAAATGGGATTAATAGAAAACCCCAGCACCCCTCTCCTAACAACTAGGGTTTGATAAAATATTTTCCAATGTACCCAAAATGCCCTTCAAAAATGTTCATCATTTCTGCCTTGGTCTTAAACCTCTGCCAAAAATGGTGCACAATTTTCTAGGACACTCTAGGACTTTGGATTAAATCATATGGTATTTGTATTTGGGCATTTAAATACTTAAAAATATTTTAAATGCTCAAATAATCATGAACTATAATGTTTCCTACTGTTCATATTATATACAGTGGGCATGACAAGTTTCATGAGTTATAAAAATGTTTTGGCATTTTTATTAATTGAACAAAGCTGCAAAAGAAATGAAACAGAAAAGTAAATAGAAAAAAAATAGGAAGAAGCAGTTTTACCTGAGCCCACTTACCTGCTGGCCCAGACGGCCCAGCCCACCAGGGGCATCCCCGTCTTCTTCGCCGCGCCAGCGCACGAAGCAGCTCGGTGGCTTGCGCCGCCGACGCGCCGGCCACCTCCTGCCTGCCTGGCTGGCCCCTCGACCCTCTGGATGGACTAGGACGATGCCACGCAGACCCCTCGACCTTTCCCCTCTCCCCCGTGTCTTTGCCCCTCCTCTCTCCCCTCCGCCGAGCTCCCCCGAGCGAGCTCGTCGCCGTCGATCGCTGCCACCGCGCCCTACGTCACTCCCTCGCCTTGCCGACGCACCACTAGCTCCGCCGCATCGCCCCGAAGCTCCCCACTAACGCACACGACGCCAGAAGCCCCGCAACGCCCTCCCCGCCGTTGTCTTCAACCTTCTGCACCGGAGATCGCCGCCGCCCGTACGCCGTCGTCCGACCTTCCCCGAGCTCGCTTCGACGCCCTCTGCGACCGCTGTGAGCTCACGCTTCGAACCCCCCTCTCCGCGGGCCCGTTTGTGCCTTGTAGCCGCCGCCCCCTTGCTGACCGAAGATCACCTCCGCCGGCCAACTCGCCGCCGTGGCCATAGGCACCGTGCCTCGTGGCTGAGCACGCCATTAGGATCAGTAGATCACCAGCAAGCTAACGCCAGCTTTAACTCCTCCTACCGTGCACCACAACACCATCCCGGCCAACTCCGTGCGAGCACCGCCGCGGACGAGCTCGTCGCCGTCAACTCCGGCGACCTTTCGACCAACCAGTGGCACCGTTGGATGCGGTGCATCACCAGGAGCACACAGAGCCCATCCGCGCGGCAAATGGTTGCCGGAACAAGGATTCCGATGAGTCACCGCCGTGCGAAATGGTCGCCGCTGGCCAAACTCCGGCGGGCTGACGTGGCCTGTTGTTTAAGAGCTAACAGTAATTAGATTAACCACCACAGTCACTGACAGTGGGCCCCTTTGTTTAGTCAAACCCAGTCAACCCTGGTTATGACCGGAATTAGCTCCTGAGACACTAACATGAGGGACCCACCGGCCAGGTTTGACTTGGACCGGCCCTGTTGACTGACTGTCGTCAGCATGATGTCATGCTGACGCAGTAAAGGTTTTTCTGGGATTTTTAGATTTATAAATAATTCAGGAAATTCCAGAAAATACCCAAAACTTCTAAAAATCATATAAAATCAACCATAGCTCAGATGGAAAAGATTTATATATGAAAAATGATCAGAAAAATCCAATCTTTCCAATGGCACTGGTTTCATGCATGTTTGGACAAGTTAACTTGCTGTATACATCAAAAACATGATAATGCACTTATTTAAATAATAGTTTGACCTTCAATTTGAATCTTTGATTCAAATAGGTTCAAACCCTTCTGGTTTTAGTTGCATTAGCCAACACACATGCATCTTGCCATGTCATGAGCATGCATCATATTGTTGCATTTGTTTGTTAATAATTGTATCGCCGGTATTCTCTGTGTTAGGTCCTGCTCCCGAGGATACTGCTGCGTATCCAGTTGAAGAGCAGTACCCAACAACTACTTTGTCAGGCAAGCAATCATTGATCATTCCGATACAAACCCAGTCTTCTCGCTCCTGCTCTCTTTTACTGCATTAAGGCAACAGCGTGTGAACTGCTACTTGCTGCGGTAGTTGAACCCTATCCCTTGCATGACCTGTCATTGCCACAGTAAATAGTTGAAACCCACTAGCATGTGTAGGAGTTGATTGAGCCATGTGATGTGTGATCCACCATGCTATTTGCTTATGTTGCCTTCTATGCTTAGAGTTGTGTCTGGTCTGGTTCATCTGGGTGATGGATCAGAGTGAAATGATCATATCGATAAAGAGAAGGAAGTGTGGAATACTCTTGGTAAAGGTATCGATGAAAGGCCATGTAGGAGTACGTGGTGGGTTGTTTCATTGGAATCGTCCATAGGACCCGAGATCTGTGTGTGTGACCCAAGTTACAGTTACTACCACACATTGGGCCCTGAAATATGACCCCGCTCGACTTATTGACTGCCGTTGTACTCTGTCCAGGAGTTGCAACTAGTTTCTGGTGTTTATAGTTTACTGGAGGTCGTGCATAGCGCTGACCCTCGGGGTGGGCTGTGATGCGACAGGTACGTGGCACGGTGTACCGGTTGCCCGTTTGGTGACTCGGGAACCCTGTACACATCGTTTGGGGCCGTGAGCGACACCCCGGCCGGATCTCCCCACGGATGGAACCCAAATAGGCGATAAACCTGGACGAGAGACTTGAGTGGTTGGTTAGGTCGTGGTCTACACCCACGTCGGCTTTCGCTTGAAGTCTACCGAGCACATGTCGTGTGAAGACGCTAAGTGGTGAAAACATGTGTGAAGAAGTACACCCCTGTAGGGTTATCAATCTATTCGAATAGTCGTTGTTCGCGGTACGAACTACTTGGTTGCTCTTACAGTTCATAGACAAGTTGATGGATACTACTAAAAGCCTCAAAATAAGCGTGAGTGCCGTGGATGGCCCTTCCGTAGGATGACGGAAGAGAATCCTCGGTAGTGTATTGATGTGGTGAGTAGTGGACTCGTGTTCGTAATAACATCTTGCAATCCGTTGAGAGTTGTAGTATAGGTTAGCCAAGGTCAAAGCTGGCATTCTGCTATGAACTCCACTACCCCCTTGATAATGTTGCATGTATGATAGGTTCTGTGGTAAGACTTGCTGAGTACCTTTGTACTCATGTTAGCTTAATAACTGTTGCAGAGGAGAACCCTGCCCCTGCTGATGGGTTCTACATAGACGTTGACGTCGACGAGTAGCTTGACACCCAGACGGAGATCTGGAGCTTGTGAAGGGCCTTGTAGATAGTCAGGCTACACCAAGCCTGTTTTATTTTCTAAGTTGTCTGTACTCAGACATGTAGCTTCCGCTTGTGCTTGTATGACTGTATGACTTGAGTGTTGGGTCATGTGACCCCTACCTGTATGGATATGTTATGTATGGCTCTTGGAGCCTTTTAAATAAAGTACTTTGAGTCATAGAGTTCTGTTGTGATGCAATGTTGTATTTGCACATATTGAGCATATTGCGTGTATGTTTGAAATGCTTGGTATGTGTGGGATCCGACACCTAGTTGTTTTCCTTTGGTAGCCTACCTTACAGGGAAATGTCTCCTAGTGATTCCAATGAGCCTTGGTAGCTTGCTACTGCTCGAAACACGTAGGTTGGCCGGCATGTGTCCTTCTTCGTTCCTGTGTCTGTCCCTTAGGGGAAATGTCACGCGTTGTTCCTTTAAGTCCATGTAGCTTGCTACGACTTGGGTTCATACGTTGATGACCGACACGTTCGTTGCTGGGTCATGGATGCCTGTCTCTGTAATCTAGTGCCACTTTTGGTCTATAACTAGCCATGTCGGCCCGGGTTCTCTGTCATATGGATGCTAGCGACACTGTCATATACGTGTGCCAAAATGCGCAAATGGTCCCGGGCTAGGTAAGGTGGCACCCGTGGGGTTACCGTGCGTGAGGCCGCAAAGTGATATGACGTGTTACAGCTAGATCGGCGTGACTTAGGATCGGGGTCCTGACAATGTTTATCTGGATGAAATGAAGATATATCCTGTTATTATTAGTGCTAACCTTTCAGAGCAGGAAGAATAAAGATTATTGAAAACTCTGAAGAAGCACCGAGCTACTATTGGATATACTCTGGATGATCTTAAGGGCATTAGTCCCACTATATGTCATCACAAGATATAATTGGAAGAAAATGCTAAACGAGTTATCGATCATCAGCGACGGTTAAATCCTAAGATGAAAGAAGTGGTAAGAAAGGAAATAATAAAGCTTCTAGAGGTAGGTATTATCTATCCAATTGCTGACAGCCAGTGGGTAAGTCATGTCCATTGCGTTCCTAAGAAAGGAGGTATGACTGTTGTCCCTGATGATAAGGATGAATTGATCCCACAAAGAATAGTTACAGGTTATAGGATGGTAATTGATTTCCGTAAGTTAAATAAAGCTAATAAGAAAGATCATTACCCCTTGCCATTTATTGATCAAATGCTAGAAAGGTTATCCAAACATACTCATTTCTGCTTTCTAGATGGTTATTCTGGTTTTTCTCAAATACCTATGTCAAAAGGGGATCAACAAAAAGACCACCTTTACTTGTCCTTTCGGTACCTTTGCTTATAGACGCATGCCTTTTGGTTTATGTAATGCACATGCTACCTTTCAAAGATGCATGATGGCTATATTCTCTAATTTTTGTGAAAAGATTGTTGAGGTGTTCATGGATGATTTCTCCGTTTACGGAACTTCTTTTGATGACTGCTTAAGCAACCTTGATCGACCTTTGCAGAGATGTGAAGACACTAACCTTTTCTTGAATTGGGAGAAGTGCCACTTTATGGTTAATGAAGGCATTGTCTTGGGACATAAAATTTCTGAAAGAGGTATTGAAGTTGACAAGGCTAAAGTTGATGCTATTGAAAAGATGCCACGCCCTAAGGACATCAAAGGTATACAAAGTTTCCTTGGTCATACTGGGTTTTATAGGAGGTTCATTAAGGACTTCTCCAAAATCTCCAGGCCTCTGACTAATCTCTTACAAAAAGATATTCCTTTTGTCTTTGATGATGATTGTTTAGAAGCATTTGAAATACTTAAGAAAGCATTGATCTCTGCACCTATTGTCCAGCCTCCTGACTGGAATTTACCCTTTGAGATTATGTGCGATGCTAGTGATTATGCTGTAGGAGCTGTTTTAGGCCAAAGAGTTGATAAGAAATTGAATGTTGTCCAGTATGCTAGTAAAACTCTAGATAGTGCCCAAAGAAATTATGCTACCACTGAGAAAGAATTTTTAGCAGTTGTATTTGCTTGTGATAAGTTTAGACCCTACATCGTTGATTCTAAAGTAACTATTCACACTGATCATGCTGCTATCAAATACCTTATGGAAAAGAAAGATCTAAACCTAGACTTATTAGATGGGTTCTCTTGCTGCAAGAATTTGACTTGCATACTATTGATAGAAAGGGAGCTGAGAACCCCGTAGCAGATAACTTGTCTAGGTTAGAGAATATACTTGATGACCCACAACCTATTGATGATAGCTTCCCTGACGAACAACTAGCTGTCATAAGTACTTCTCGTACTGCTTCATGGTATGCTGATTATGCTAATTACATTGTTGCTAAGTTTATACCACCTAGCTTCACATACCAACAAAAGAAAAAGTTCTTCTATGATTTGAGACATTACTTTTGGGATGACCCACATCTTTATAAAGAAGGAGTATATGGTATTATTAGACATTGTGTGCCTGAGCATGAACAGGAACAGATCTTACGCAAGTGCCACTCCGAAGCTTATGGAGGACACCATGCAAGAGACAGAACTGCACACAACGTATTGCAATCCGGTTTTTATTGGCCTACTCTCTTCAAGGATGCCCGTAAGTTTGTCTTATCTTGTGATGAATGTCAAAGAATTGGTAATATCAGTAGACGTCAAGAAATGCCTATGAATTATTCACTCGTTATTGAACCATTTGATGTTTGGGGCTTTGATTATATGGGACCTTTTCCGGCCTCTAATGGGTACACACATATTTTAGTTGCATTTGATTACATTACTAAGTGGGTAGAAGCTATTCCAACTAGTAGTGCTGATCATAACACCTCTATTAAGATGCTAAAAGAAGTTATATTTCCGAGGTTTGGAGTCCCTAGATATCTAATGACTGATGGTGGTTCACACTTTATTCATGGTGTTTTCCGTAAGATGCTTGCTAAGTATGATGTCAACCATAGAATCGCATCACCGTATCACCAACAGACTAGTGGTCAAGTAGAACTAAGTAATAGGGAGTTGAAATTAATCTTGCAGAAGAGAGTTAATAGGTCTAGAAAGAATTGGTCCAAGAAACTAGATGATGCATTATGGGCCTACAGAACTACATACAAAAATCCTATGGGTATGTCTGATGTCTACACACGCTTCTACTCTTGTAGACTATGTTGGGCCTCCAAGCGCAGAGGTTTGTAGGACAGCAGCAATTTCCCTCAAGTGGATGACCTAAGGTTTATCGAACTCAGGGAAGTAGAGGTTGAAGATGGTCTCTCTCAAGCAACCCTGCAACTAAAATACAAGAAGTCTCTTGTGTCCCCCAACACACCTAATACACTTGTCAGGTGTATAGGTGCACTAGTTCGGCGAAGAGATGTTAAATGGCAAGTGATATGGATGGCAAAACAAAGTAATATAAATCTATAATAAAAAGTGCAGAAAGCAAACAAGCGGTAAACGTGAGCACAAATGGTATTGCAATGGTGGAAACAAGGCCTAGGGATCATACTTTCACTAGTGGCAACTCCCAACAACATTAACATAATCGAATCACATGATATTTCCCATAAAACATGCAAAGGGGACACACTCGGAGGTCATTCCTTCGTGGTCAAGAGAGGACGAGAATTATGTAGGGCTACAAAAGCACACCTCAAAGTTCGTAGTTCTCAATCTAAGGATTTCCCAATGTCACCGAGGCCATCCAAAGAGAGTCCACAATCACCACAACATATCTAAAGGATAGTCAAAGACAAGCACCAAGAGACTCTCAATCTTCAATCAACACACAAGAGAGGAAATCACTCATGAAAATATTGTTCTAATCCATGTCCAATAGACCGCTGTCACCTTGGTCTCGGGGAATATACTAGATAAAGACAAGTGAGTACATCAATCCAATACATAGAGGAAGGGGAAATATCATGGGATCACCCTAGATTAACATAACCTATGATCACAACGAAGATCACATCATGGGAGAGATAATTGACCACATAGCTACTGGTAAGAACCTCAGCCCCGAGGAGGAACTACTCCCGCATCATGGAGGGAGGAAGCAACATCGATGGAGATGAATCCGGGGGCACTTCCCCGTCCCGGCAGGGTGCCGGCGCAGGAATTCTGGTCCCTCGAAGCTTTATGGCGATGGCGGTGGAGATCGGAATCGCGTCTAGAGAAAAGGGGTCTGGAATCAGGGTTTCCTCGACACGCTTTAAATATATGCCAAAGGGGGGCATCGGAGGAGCCTCGGGGGGCCCAGGC
>LR738715.1:393481503-393493155 GCA_902687465.1 Secale cereale | reverse complement strand
GCATGGAGCAAGCAGAAATTATAGATACGTTTTGGACGTATCAACATCCCCAAGCTTAATTCCTGCTCGTCCTCGAGTAGGTAAATGATAACAAGAATAATTTCTGTGGTGACATGCTATAAACCATATAGGACTTTTTCATAGTCATATGACAAAAGCTTACTGAGACAATGAATCTGTAGTAATTAAGTTGCCTCATGAGAAAATCACAAAGAACTGAAAGTTTTACAATATGATACTGAAACATCAAATAGATTTGCAATGAACATGATGTGCAAATATGATAAAGTGATATCTAGCTTGCCCCCTTTAGTGAAGCAAAACATAAATGC
This sequence comes from Secale cereale, assembly GCA_902687465.1. Taxonomy (NCBI): domain Eukaryota; kingdom Viridiplantae; phylum Streptophyta; class Magnoliopsida; order Poales; family Poaceae; genus Secale; species Secale cereale. Next base: position 393,492,823 of record LR738715.1, on the reverse strand, counting down.
AGGGGCACCTCCAAGGTTTAAGTGATGACTAGATACAATGATTTCAAAATAAACGATATCACAATCATGCAAAAGACAATGCTACTTTGGGACAATGCACATTACACTCAGAATGACAATCATGCTCTCAATAGTTGGTGCTTTTAAAAGAAGGTGGAGACTCTCGAACCGTGGCTTTTGTTAGCAACGTTGAAAACCCGTAGTCGGAAACAAAGACAAAACATGTACCAGAGCTCTTGGTTTTAAAATAGAGGTAATAAGTTTTTTTTAGATCATGCATGTTTCATCAACGAATGCTAGCAGACAACTCAATCACTTCTTGAGATGGACAAGTTTCGAGGAACGGCTCCCGAATGAGGACGATCACATCCTCTTAATCTCCTTTGTTTATCACTGCCAAAGTTTTCTGATTTCTCATGAACAAAGCGTGAAGGAGGGTTTGTTTGTTATATTATCTTTTTGAGCCGGGCGCACTCAATGCCAGTTCCTTCTCGTATTATGGGTTTGCACATTATACATGCAATCCCGGGGTGAAGCTTGTCCAACTTAAAAAGATCACGAATTAACTACTACTTCCTCATGAACTTAAAACAGAGGCACAAAATAGGAATGCTTTTTCTTTGAATAATTTCGAGATGGTACATGCAAGTCTCCGTTAGGAATGGCAGGTAAATACCATGTAGGAAGGTATGGTGGACTCATATGGCATAACTGGATTAAAGGATGTGGATGCACAAGCAGTCAGTCCGCTTAGTACAGGCGAAGGTTAGAAAAAGACTGGGAGCGACCAACTAAGAGAGCAATGACGGTCATAATCATGCAGAGCGACAAAGCAACATTGAATCAGGCATGGAAGTTATATCGCTACTCAGAAATAAAAGATCACCAAGGCTTGACAGACTTTCTTTACAGTCTTAAATATGCGTGAGCATACGCCAAGTCAATCAAAATAAATTCTTGAAGGAAGATATTACTAAACCATACCACATCATAGGCAAACAAATCATGTTGGTACTCCAATAACACATTGGGAATCCCCCAGCTATTTGAGACTAACCACAAGAAAACATGAACTACTAAGCGCCATTATGCATGTAGCATCTTTATCATAGACATATCAACCAGTGCAACGGAAGCAAACTCTCTTAATAAGGTGAGCATGATAACTAAAGAGAGTTCAAGCAACCAACTAAAAAATAGCTCCTTGAAAAGATAAGCATGAAAACTGAGAGCTGAACATGATAATAGCTATTAAAAGACAAAGAACACACACAGCAAAGATAGACATGCAAATTCTATGTTATGTTCTAGGTAGAAGTGGAGCGTGTTTCTCTCCCACATAAAGAAAGCTGAGTTCCAACTCGTTATGAAAAGCTAAAGAAAACTAAAAGGAAAACTAAAACAAGACGCTCCAAGCATAGCACATAACACATGAAGTGATTAAAATATAGTGGAACGAAGGACGAACTGATAATGTTGATGGAGGAGGGGATGCACGGGGGCATCCCCAAGCTTAGACGCTTGAGTCTCCTTGAATAATTCTTGGGGGTGCATGGGGGCATCCCCAAGCTTGAGCGTTTGACACTCCTGAATCTTTTTATCATCTTCCCTCGCACACTTGAAAACTCCCTTCATACATAACTCATCATAATCTGATTAGCGAGGTTAGTACCCATAATAAAATAATTGTTCCTTGCTGGAAATAAAGATATTCTTGAACTTCTACTGTTTCTCAAGATTGCCAAAAAGGTTTTTGCAAAGAAAAAGCAAGCTCTAGGTTTGCAAAATGAAGGAAAGGCAAAACAGGACAGAATCTGTGAAAAACAGAACAGCAGGTATTAAATGATTTTTCCGGGGCACTTCTGCAACTCTAATCAAAAAACTCAAAACAGAAGCACGAAAGACAATTATATAGAGCACGCTGTCGAAAAAATTCAGACCAAAAAAGATGATCTGGTGATTTTATACGAATTTTGCTATCCAAGGACAGAATCTGTTTCCTGGACAGCACGTCACAACTTTTGAACTTTCTTGCAATCAAAGGCTAAACTTGGCACAAAGCTGAAAAATAAAGATACAATGATGTTGCTACAGTAGTAACAAACATCAAGACCACTAAAACTGAAAGTAAACATAAGAAGGGTTGTCTCCCTAGAGCTCTTTCTTTATAGCCATAAAGATAGGCTTAAGACTTTAATGATGCTCTCGTAGGAATAAGAGCTGAAGAACAAAAGAGAGCATCAAGAAGCAAATACCAAACACATTTAAGCCTAACATGCTTCCTATGCATAGGAATATTGCAATATAATAATTCATTGAAGCACAAAGGAACTAGCATAGGAAGGCAAAACAAGCATAACTTCAAAATATTCACCATAAAGAGAGGAAACTTCTTATTATTAAGATATTTAGAACCAAGTCTCCCTCTCTCATTATAAATTTCAGTGGCATCATGGATGAACTCAACAATATAAGCATCACATAAAGCATTGTTACCATGATCCACATGCAAAAAGGTACTCTTACTCTCCACATAAGCATAATCTTTCTCATTGGTAATAGTGGGAGTAGGACTATCATAAACAACTTGAACACTATAGATTAATTGTGTATTAGGAGGGTGGTGTTCAACAAGGGAGTAATTCCCTCCATGATTATGACAAGTTTCATAAGGATAATTTCTCCTTATGTCATAGGTACCTTTATAATCACTATAGGTTGGAGTTATGACATTATCATAGTAGAGAAGAGCATTATCATTGCTAGCAACTATATTTGTAATCATGTCGTCTTTATTCTTACTAGCAAAAGAATTATCAATTATCACATCACTAGTGGGTAAAGGATTTGCAATTCTATCATCCCCAAGCTTAGAGCTTCCCATATCATCACTTTCAGAGTTGGTACCAAAAAGATTTTCACGATCATAAGTAGCATTATCATCATTTTCCCAATCACAATAAGTAACATGCATATCATAATCAAAATCATCTTCAATAGTACCTATGGACGTATCATCAAGATGATAATTAAGGCAATAAACTTCACCTTCTTCTTTAAACTTACAATCGTTAGGATAAAAGTTGATGGGAGGAATATGCTCAGGCCAGGTTGATACCCATTCTTCTTCTTTCTTGCTCCTCTTCCTCCTCCTCTTCTTTTTCTTCTTCTTAACCTTAGGAGGGAGTGGTTGGACATGAAGCTTCTCCACATATCCTGGTTTATCATTAGAAACAATAGGGGAAACTTGGGAGAAACTCTCCTTTTTATTAGCAGAAATATAAGAGACATTTTTATACTTTGGTAAAGTTCCCTCCTTTATAATCTTACCTATGTAATCATTTTCATGGCAATTAACAACTAAATAGAGATGGCAATTTTGCAAAGTGTTTTTTATTCCTATGGCATTAACATCTAGCCATGAAGTCTTTTCCGATAACTCTTCACACATCAAAAATAACATAAGCTCATCATAAAGATCAGAGGTGATCATGTTATCACACAACCGGTTAACAATTATGTTTCGAAAGTTCATGCATTGAAAATTAAAGTGACCCTCTATACGGCAAAGTTCACAAGTAAAAGGATAAAGGTCACACAATTCTCTAGCAATTTCATTTAAATCTCTGACCCAAGTGATTGTTCTTTCATGCTTATGTTGCTTACAATACTTCTCTTCTTCAATCATAGGCCTTTCACAAGGTCTATCCACTCCACAAAAATTAACATGCTTATATAAAACTTCATTTTTAGGAATTGGATCATGCATGTTGCAATCATCATGAACAATTTCATTTTCTTTGCAAGTCTCTTTAAAAGGTTTATGATACTTGATCCAATCCTCCTTAGGCATATTAAGATGTGAAGCAAAAGATTTGAGGAAATCAACAAGGAGTTGAGAATCAAGCCCAAACTTAGCACTAAACTTATTAAAACTTGTAGTTTCAACAAAGGACTTAATGCAATCATACTCATAAATTATACTTGACTCTTTACCTTTGTCGATCTCCCAGTCTTCAGTGTTGCGTTGAATTCTTTCAAGGAGTTCCCATTTAGCATCAATATTTTTGTTTGTGAAAGAACCCATAGAGGAAGCGTCGAGCAAATCTTTATCCTGTCGAGGAAGCCTCGCATAGAAATTAGTAATAATCATATCTTTGGGGAGCCCATGGTTAGGACATTTTAGCATTAACGTTTTCAGTCTCCCCCAAGCTTGAGCTATGCTCTCTCCATCATGAGGATAAAAATTATAAACATAATTCCTATTCTCATGGACTTCATGAAGGGGATTAAACTTGGAGTAAAAGAGAGACTGGATCTCTTCCCACTCCAGCAGGTGAGAGTCATTTAGTAGCCTATACCATTCCAATGCTTTTCCTTTCAGTGACAAGGCAAATAATTTCCTCATGACAAACTCCCTTGATACACCTGCAAGCTTAAATAATGAACATAGTTGTGACAGATATAGCAAGTGTTCACCGGGATGTCTGTCTCCTGCATAACGATCAGCCAAAACATAATCGATAATACCAGCTGGTATTTTATAGGGCACAATTTCAGTAGGGGGAGGAGCAACCACCACAGGTGTGGGGCGTCTTCCCGCAAGCAACGATCCAATAGCAAGGTTGTCCATAAGCATAACTAGTGAAATAAAAACAAGAAACAAAAATATTTAATTGCAAGATCTAAAGATATACCTTCAAGCACTCACCTCCCCGGCAACGGCGCCAGAAATAGCTTGATGTCTACACACGCTTCTACTCTTGTAGACTATGTTGGTCCTCCAAGCGCAGAGGTTTGTAGGACAGCAGCAATTTCCCTCAAGTGGATGACCTAAGGTTTATCGAACTCAGGGAAGTAGAGGTTGAAGATGGTCTCTCTCAAGCAACCCTGCAACTAAAATACAAGAAGTCTCTTGTGTCCCCAACACACCTAATACACTTGTCAGATGTATAGGTGCACTAGTTCGGCGAAGAGATGTTAAATGGCAAGTGATATGGATGGCAAAACAAAGTAATATAAATCTGTAATAAAAAGTGCAGCAAGCAAACAAGCGGTAAACGTGAGCACAAATGGTATTGCAATGGTGGAAACAAGGCCTAGGGATCATACTTTCACTAGTGGCAACTCCCAACAACATTAACATAATCGAATCACATGATATTTCCCATAAAACATGCAAAGGGGACACACTCGGAGGTCATTCCTTCGTGGTCAAGAGAGGACGAGAATTATGTAGGGCTACAAAAGCACACCTCAAAGTTCGTAGTTCTCAATCTAAGGATTTCCCAATGTCACCGCGGCCATCCAAAGAGAGTTCACAATCACCACAACATATCTAAAGGATAGTCAAAGACAAGCACCAAGAGACTCTCAATCTTCAATCAACACACAAGAGAGGAAATCACTCATGAAAATATTGTTCTAATCCATGTCCAATAGACCGCTGTCACCTTGGTCTCGGGGATTATACTAGATAAAGACAAGTGAGTACATCAATCCAATGCATAGAGGAAGGGGAAATATCATGGGATCACCCTAGATTAACATAGCCTATGATCACAACGAAGATCACATCATGGGAGAGATAATTGACCACATAGCTACTGGTAAGAACCTCAGCCCCGAGGAGGAACTACTCCCGCATCATGGAGGGAGGAAGCAACGTCGATGGAGATGAATCCGGGGGCACTTCCCCGTCCCGGCAGGGTGCCGGCGCAGGAATTCTGGTCCCCTGAAGCTTGATGGCGCTGGCGGCGGAGATCGGAATCGCGTCTGGAGAAAAGGGGTCTGGAATCAGGATTTCCTTGACACGCTTTAAATATATGCCAAAGGGTGGCATCGGAGGAGCCTCGGGGGGCCCAGGCGCCCCCCCGGCGCGGCCTAGGGGGGGGGGGCGCCGCCAGGGCGCCTGGAGCCCTGGTCCCCCCCCCAGCTGTCCTTCAGGCGCACGGAAGTTTCTGGAACGCTGATTTTTTATATAATTTTTCTGGATTTTTCCTGGGAGTTCTCGTAACGTGAAAACCTAAAATACAAAAACAGCCGAAAACAGAAACTGGCACTGGGGTGCACTGAGTTAATAGGTTAGTCCAAATATGATCAAAAGTGTATGGAAGTGTATAAATATCATAGCAATATCACCCAAAAGAGGCATGGAGCAAGCAAAAATTATAGATATGTTTTGGATGTATCAATGTCTCATATAAGATGGTATATGGAAAAGCATGTCACTTACCTCTTGAGCTAGAACATAAGGCATATTGGGCTGCTAAAGTACTCAATTATGATTTCAAACTTGCCGGTTAAAAGAGGCTATTTGACATTAGCTGTCTCGATGAATGGAGAACACGGGCCTATGAGAATGGCAAGCTATTTAAAGAAAAAGTTAAGAGATGGCATGACAAAAGGATACAAAAGCGTGAGTTTAACGTACGTGATTATGTCTTGCTATTCAACTCTCGCTTAAGATTTTTTGTAGGTAAACTTCTCTCCAAGTGGGAAGGACCTTACATTATCCAGGAGGTCTATCATTCCGGTGCCATAAAAATCAACAACTTCGAAGGCACAAATCCGAAGGTGGTGAATGGTCAAAGGATCAAACATTATATCTCAGGTAATCCTATTAATGTTGAAACCAATATTATTGAAACCATAACCCCGGAGGAATACATAAGGGACACTTTCCAGAATGATTCAGGCTCCGAAAAGGAAGAGGAACGTGATACGGTGAGTAAACCGACTCCATAACAGTTCTAAAGGCAATTTTTCTCTGTTTTGGAATACTTAGAAAAATAGAAAAATAAACCACAGTCCGGAGGAGACACGGGGCCTCCTCGAGGGTAGGGGGCGCGCCCCCCTTCCCAGGGCGTACCCCCCTGCCTCGAGGGCACCCCGTGTGTCCCCTGGACTCCGTTTTCTTGTGGGTTACTCCTTTTGTTCGGGAAAAAAACATTATATATACTCCCGAAGGTTTTGACCTCTATATCACGCAGAATTCCTCTGTTTTCATTTCGAGCAGCTGTTTTTGATAGATCTAGATCATCATGGCGTCCTCCAACACCCCCAAGGACAAGTTCTTCGAGAAGGTCATCAACCCCTACCTTGCGGAGGTGCTGCACCACCCCAAAACCATGGAGTTGCATGAGGGGGTGCTGCACATCCGTGATGTTGAGGGGCTGAGAAGAACCGGAAGCGTGGAGACAAGACTCGAAGCAATGGAGCAACAAGTTTTCAAGTGCCAAGGTATGGTGGAACGAGGAATCGACGCCAACCACATGATGATCTCGGAGCTTGCCAACAACTTCAAGATGGACTCAAGGATCTTTGGGGAAGCCATCTCCAATCTTCAAGAGAATATCAATCACCTCCAAGCCCAGATCTATGACCTGCAAAACCAAAACTGTGTGTATGGATATAGATTCAAGAACATGAGTTTGGCGGCAGATTTGAGTATCCCGGAGACTCGATCATCCTTCTACGAGGGTGAGCCCATGCCTTGGAAGAACAACAAGCCTACATCAGCAACAACTCCATCATCACCAACCCCGAAGAAGGAGACATAATCATATGGGTATGGGCACTCCCCTTGGCAACTGCCAAGCTTGAGGGAGTGACCCCGGTATCGTATCACCATCACTCCTATATTTACTGTTTTACTTAGTTGGATCATTTTGGTAGTAGCTTGATCTTGTAGAATAAAGTTAGCATGATCTAGTTGTGAGCTTTTGCTTTGTGAGCTTTATCCTTTGTAATCAAGTCCGTGAGCTATATAATAAAGATTAGTGTTGAGTCAAGGACTTGATTTCCTCACTCGGGTCATGATAAAAAGAAAGAAAACAAAAAGAGTATCAAAGAGATCATATCGATCTTATGGGAAGTAATGACCTCACATACAAGAGTATGATAAATAAAAGTTGTTGGGAGGTGACAAACATAGTTTTGGTCATCGTTGCAATTAATAGGAAGTAATAAAAGAAGAGAGGCTTCACATACAAATATACTATCTTGGACATCTTTTATGATTGTGAGCACTCATTAAAGTATGACATGCTCAAGAGTTGATGTTGGACAAGAAGACAACATAATGGGTTATGTCTTCTTATATCCGAAATAAAGTATATTGTCACGGATCATCCAACATGTTGAGCTTGTCTTCCCCCCTCATGCTATCCAAAACTCCTCGCACTAAGTAGAGATACTACTTGTGCTTCCATATATCCTTTAACCCAGTTTTTCGATGAGAATCCACCATACCTACCTATGGATTGAGAAAGATCCTTCCAAGTAAGTTGTCATGTTGCAAACCCGCTAAATATGTACGATTTATAGTGTGGGAGAAATTAGCTTTATACGAACTTGTGATAGGGAAGTAATAAAAGCGACGGACTGCATAATAAAGATCCTTATCACAAGTGGCAATATAAAGCGAAGTTCCTCTATGCTAAGACTTTGTGCATCCAACCATAAAAACACATGACAAACTCTGCTTCCCTCTCTGAAGGGCCTATCTTTTATTCTTGTCTTATAAGTGTCAAGGTGAAATCCACCTTTCCTTTTTACATTTTATCCTTTGGTAAGAACATTGTGTTGGAAAGATCCTGACATATATACCCACTTGGATGTAAGTTTTCATGATCTATTATTGTTGACCTTACCCTTGAGGTAAAAGGTTGGGAGGCAAAACCATAAGCCCCTATCTTTCTCTGTGTCCGATTAAAACTCCATAAACATAAGTATTGCGTGAGTGTGAGCAATTTTGAAAGACTATATGATAGTTGAGTATGTAGGCTTGCTGAAAAGCTCTTATATTGACTCTTTTCGATGTTACGATAAATTGGAATTGCTTCAATGACCGAGACCAAAGTTTGTTAGTTTCCAATGAAGTTTATGATTCATACTTGATATTGTGGATGAAATTGTTACCTTAACATATTGATCATATGACTATATTTATATAAGTTGTTGTTATGAGAATGATCATGATGCCCTCATGTCCATATTTTGTTTTTATCGACACGTCTATCTCTAAACATGTGGACATATTTTTCGATATCGGCTTTCGCTTGAGGACAAGCGAGGTCTAAGCTTGGGTGAGTTGATATGGTCATTTTGCATCATGCTTATAAGTTGATATTTATTGCATTATGGGCTGTTCATACATGTTTTGTCACAATACTTACGCCCTTTCTCTCTTATTTTACAAGGTTTACATGAAGAGGGAGGATGCCGGCAGCTGGAATTCTGGGCTGGAAAAGGGAGCAAACTCTAGAAACCTATTCTGCAGAACTCCAAAAGCCCTGAAACTTCACAGAACGTCGTTTCAGAAAATATAAAAAATATCTGGTGAAAGAAACCCACGGGAGGGGCCACCGGCTGGCCTCGAGGGTGGGGGGCACGCCCCCCTTCCCAGGGCGCACCCCCTGCCTCAAGGGCCAGCTGGCAGGCCCATGGTGCCCATCTTCTCCTATATGAAGCGTTTTGACCTGGAAAAAATCAAGAGGAGGCTTTCGGGACCAGCCGCCGTCTCGAGGCGGAACCGAGGCGGAAACCAATCTAGGGCTCCGGTAGAGCTGTTCCGCCGGGGATACTTCCCTCCGAGAGGAGGAAATCGTCACCGCCGTCATCACCAACAACTCTCCCATCTTGGGGAGGGCTATCCTCAACAACATCTTCACCAGCACCATCTCCTCTCAAACCCTAGTTCATCTCTTGTAGCCAATCTTTGTATCCAAACCTCAGATTGGTACCTGTAGGTTGCTAGTAGTGTTGATTACTCCTTGTAGTTGATGCTAGTTGGTTTATTTCGTGGAAGATCATATGATCAGATCCATTATGCATATTAATACCCCTCTGATCATGAACAATATTATGTCTTGTGAGTAGTTACTTTTGTTCCTGGGGACATGGGAGAAGTCTTGATATTAGTAGTCATGTGAATTTGGTCTTCGTTTGATATTTTGATGAGATGTATGTTGTCTCTCCTCTAGTAGTGTCATGTGAACGTCGACTACAATACACTTCACCATTATTTGGGCCTAGAGGAAGGAATTGGGAAGTAATAAGCAGATGATGGGTTGCTAGAGTGACAGAAGCTTAAACCCTAGTTTATGAGTTGCTTCATAAGGGGCTGATTTGGATCCATATGTTTCAGGCTATGGTTAGGTTTATCTTAATACTTCTTTTGTAGTTGCGGATGCTTGCATTAGAGGTCAATCCTAAGTGGGCGGCTTGTCCAAGTAAGGGCAGCATCCAAGCACCGGTCCACCCACATACCAAATTATCAGAGTACCGAACGCGAATCAGATGATCGTGATGAAAACTAGCTTGACGATAATTCCCATATGTCCTTGGGAGCGCTTTACCTTGCATAAGAGTTTGTCCAGGCTTGTCCTTTTCTACACAAAGTAATGGGCCACCTTGTTGCACCTTATTTACTTTTACCGTTTGTCACTTGCTACCAATTATCTTACCACAAAACTATCTGTTACCTATAATTTCAGTGCTTGCAGAAAATACCTTACTGAAAACCGCCTATCATTTCCTTCTGCTCCTCGTTGGGTTCGACACTCTTACTTATCGAAAGGACTACGATAGATCCCCTACACTTATGGGTCATCAGTGTCCTTTCCCAGTGACAGCAGGGGCAGCAAGGCGCGTATTGTATTCTTGCCATCGAGGATAAAAAATGGGTTTTATATCATATTGCTTGAGTTTATCCCTCTACATCATGTCATCTTGCTTAAGGCGTTACTCTGTTCTTATGAACTCAATACACTAGATGCATGCTGGATAGCGGTCGATGTGTGGAGTAATAGTAGTAGATGCAGGCAGGAGTCGGACTACTTGTCTCGGTCGTGATGCCTATATACAATGATCATGCCTAGATAGTCTCATCATTATTCGCTTTTCTATCAATTGCTCGACAGTAATTTGTTTACCCGCCGTAGAATATCGCTATCATGAGAGAAGCCACTAGAGAACACTATGGCCCCCGGGTCTATTCTCAACATGTCAATCTACATGTACTTTACTTTTTCCGCTTTTACTTTGTGTTCTTATAAACAAAAATACCAAAAATATAAACTATCATCTCTATCAGATCTCACTTTCATAAGTGACCGTAAAGGGATTGACAACCCCTTATCGTGTTGGCTGCGAAGTTCTTATTTGTTTGTGCAGGTGCGAGGGACTCGCACGTGGTCTCCTACTGGATTGATACCTTGGTTCTCAAAAACTGAGGGAAATACTTACGCTACTGTGCTGCATCTCCCTTTCCTCTTCGAGGGAATACAACGCAAGCTCGAGAAGTAGCACCCCCCCC
>LR738715.1:393465038-393481421 GCA_902687465.1 Secale cereale | reverse complement strand
CCCCCCCCCCCCGCCGAACCAGCAAGGGGCCGCCCGGTCACATAGGTGCCGCGGATATCGCGAGACATCTTTGGCGCGCCAGGTAAGGGGAGCGCTTGCGCGAACCTAAAAGCGTACGCAGCGCTTCATCTTCATCTTCGACGACGCCATCAACCATGGCGCCCAAGAAGAAGAACTTCGGCCCTTTGGCCCAGCCATCTACCTCGAAGGCCCCGCCGCCTGCGGCCACTAATGTTGCGGGGGATGCGGGGATGAGCGAGGACGTGAGCACCGCTGGTGGCGTGGTTGGAGAAGGTGGCGCCATTGCCACTCCCCCTAAGGCTGACACAGTGGCTGAAGGCGTCAAAAGAGAACAGCACCAGCAGTGTCACGTAGATCATGCTCGGCAAGGTGCGGTCGAGGGTGTCACTCCATCTGCACCGTTTCCTCCCGCTGATGAGCACAGCCGCAGCAACGTTGGTCGGTCCGGGTCAAACCACCGCCCTCCAGTCGCCCCCACCCAGGGAGCGACTGCGGCGCTTGCACCTCCTCCGGATGAGCCAACCAAATCGCTGCGCTGAATGGAGCTGATGATCTTAGAGCACCACCACCATGCAATCCCATTGCCCAGGTGGTCGTCCCACAGAAGCACGGGCAAGACGCCGCGGCCTCCGCCGTTGGCACCATCTGGAGCCAGGCGACGGTGTGGTCGACGTCCTCGACATCCATGCCAAGCACAGCCATGGAAGCCATGGCGCGAGCTCAGTTGCTACTAAGGTTCCCGCCAGCGGCCTAGAATATGGATGAATGGCGTGCCACCATCCAGAGCCTGCTCAGTTTTGCTAAAGCTGGGGGCTCGCGACGAGCCTGCCCGCCACGGCCTCCCCAAGCGACAGCAACCGTCTGCATGGTTGGCCGAACGGAGGGGGGCCGTCCCCACCGTGCAGTCCCCACCACGGCAGCCGGCGCGGGCGCAGCCGAATCAAGACACCGACAATGTCTCGATGGCCTCTTCTGACCCTCGAGCACGTCCAAGCCGATGTCGGACCCCGGAGGATAGGGAACGGGGAGACGCATGCGCGGTCGTAGATCGACGCCGCGACAACCCCCGCCCAACCGACGGGCGCGATGGCCTCAACGCTGACGAGCATGTGCTCGGTGTTAGCGGGTGCCTACCCTTTGAGGTCGGCTACCCTGCTTTTACACGAGAGCTGTGGTAGGTCTGTTGGTTGTCCGTTCGTACGTTCAAGCCAGAGATACCTGAGAAGTATGACGGGAGGTTGAACCCGGCAGAGTTCCTGAGCATCTACACTATCGATGTTCAAGCTGCCGGGGGAAGAGACGAGAAGGTGTTCGCCAATTACTTCCATTTGGCCCTCAAGTCCAATGTGAGGTCTTGGTTGATGCACCTGCCAGAGAACTCCATTTCGTCATGGGTAGATCTATGCCATGAGTTCATCGGTGCCTTCACCGGTGGGCCCCAAGAACCCGGCAGGCCCAGCGACCTGCAGCTCCTTCAGCAGAAGGATGGAGAAACCCTCCGTAAGTATTTACAAATATTCAGTAAAGTTCAAAGAAATATTCTGAATATCCATCCGGCAGCCGTTATAGCAGCTTTCCAGTCCAATGTGTGCAACCACCGTATTCGTTCCAAAATGAATGTGTGCTTGCCCAAGACTGTGAAGGAACTATACACACTGGTTGATAAGTGTGCTTGGATGGAGGAAGGAAGGAAGTTGCCCGGAGAGGGAGATTGCATCAATGTTGATTCAGAGGAATAAGATGAGTCAACCAGTAAGAAGAAGGGCAAGAAGCACAACAAGAAACCAAGAGATAAGGTAGTGATGACTGTGGAAGGTTTCGGCACGCCTAGTACTGGCAAGAAGGCCAAGGTTGAGGGCCCTTGCAAGGAAGTTGCTGCTTGCACGGCTTGTCGGGAAGCCTCTGCTGCCGAGAAAGCTGGGAAAGGTGATGGTCCCTACTGCAAGATCCACCGAACCAAGGGCCACGACCTTCAGGAGTGTTATCAGATTGAGTAGCTTGCCAAGAGACATAGGGTAGAGTATGATAAGCGAGATAAGGGAAGAGGCTAGAATGCTACCCGCGGTAAGAGCCGAGGCGGTGAAGCAAATCGCCCCGGTAAACCCTTTCAGAACCAAGGAAGACCTGCCAGGGCCCAAGAGAAGGAAATTTGTGGTGATGTGAGTGATGGACGAAATGGAGACGAAACCAGTGAGCAGGAATTTCGGAGGGCCACTAACGCCCTATGCATTAACAGAGGTGCATCCTTGCACACATCCCATCGCCAACTCAAGCGATGGGCAAGGAAGGTCAATGTTGTGGAGCCAGCGCCAGAGGCCCGGAAGCCGCTCAAGTGGTCCCGCACGCCCATCATCTTTGATGAGGAGGACCACCCTGGCCGCGTCACAATGGTAGGGTGTTTGCCATTGTTGATCTCTCCAACAATTCGCAACCTCAAGGTCACAAAGATGCTAGTGGATGGCGGGGCTAGGTTGAATCGGATTCCCCCGGCTGTCAACAAGAAGCTTCAGATAGGAGAAGAAGAGCTAGAGGTTACCGGCACGTTTCAAGGAGTCAATCCTGGGAGGAGCCATCCTAAGGGAAAGATTACGTTGCCGGTGACATTTGGGGGAGAGCTGAACTACCGGACTGAGAAGATTGTGTTTGATGTGGTTGACCTCCCCCTGTCGTACAATGGGATTCTGGGATGCCCAGCCCTGGCTAAGTTCATGGCAGCATCACATTACGCTTATAACACTTTGAAGATGCCTGGGCCACTTGGAGTCATCACTACTCCATCAGACGAGAAGGACGCCATTATCTACGTGGACAAGATGTACCGGGATGCAGTCGTTGTAGAGGTTGCGGCAGCGGAAGCTCCCACCACGGAAAGCAAAGGAAAGAAGAGGGATTGTTGGTCCTCCGTCAAGGAGTCCGGGAAGCATGCCCCCTCCGAGTGCACGGCACCCGTTGACGACGTGTCGCAGAGCTCCAACAGCAAGAGACCCAAGGTTGTTGCACCCCAAGTAAAGAAGGTCCCGGCAGGGCTAGCTGGCATTGATGGTACTTTCAGTAACAGCGCCACGCTTGATGACAAATAGGAAAGAGCGTTCATTGCCTTCCTATAGGTGAATATCGATGTGTTTGTCTGGCAACCATCTGATATCCCCGGTGTTCCCAGGAAGGTAATAGAGCACTGTTGGGGATCGTAGCAGAAATCAAAAAAATTATACGCATCACCAAGATCAATCCATGGAGTAATCTAGCACGAGGGAGACGAGAGTGCATCTACATACCCTTGTAGATCGCTAAGCGGAAGCGTTACAAGAACGCGGATGAAGGAGTCGTACTCGTAGCGATTCCGATCGCGGTTGATTCCGATCTAAGCACCGAACAACGGCGCCTTCGCGTTTAACACACGTGCAGCCCGGTGACGTCTCCCACGCCTTGATCCAGCAAGGAGAGAGGGAGAGGTTGGGGAATACTCCGTCCAGCAGCAGCACAACGGCGTGGTGGTGGTGTAGGAGCGTGGCACTCCAGCAGGGCTTCGCCAAGCACCGCAAGAGACGAGGAGGGAGAGGGGCTACACCAAGAGGGAGAAGTTCTCGTGTATCTATGGCAGCCCCAAACCCCCACTATATATAGGGTGAAGGATGGGGCTGCACCCCCACCTAGATTTCCACCCCTAGGGGTGGCGGCCAGCCCTAGATCCCATCTAGGGGGCGGCCAAGGGGGAGAGAGGGGGGCGCACCACTAGGTGGGCCTTAGGCCCATCTGAGCCTAGGGTTTCCGCTCCTTCCCTTCTCTCTTTCCCTTGGGCCCTGGTGGGGGGGGGGCGCACCAGCCCACCTGGGGCTGGTCCCCTCCCACACTTGGCCCACGTAGCCCTCTGGGGCCGGTGGCCTCACCCGGTGGACCCCCAGGACCCTCCCAGTGGTCCCGGTACGTTACCGATATCGCCCGAAACTTTTCCGGTGACCAAAACGGGACTTCCCATATATGAATCTTTACCTCCGGACCATTCCGGAACTCCTTGTGACGTCCGGGATCTCATCTCGGACTCAGAACAACATTCGGTGACCACGTACTACATTCCCTATAACCCTAGCGTCATCGAACCTTAAGTGTGTAGACCCTACGGGTTCGGGAACCATGCAGACATGACCGAGACAACTCTCTTGTCCATAACCAACAGCGGGATCTGGATACCCATGTTGGCTCCCACATGTTCCACGATGATCTCATCGGATGAACCACGATGTCAAGGATTCAATCAATCCCGTATACGATTCCCTTTATCTATCGGTATAGCACTTGCCCGAGATTCGATCGTCGGTATACCGATACCTTTCTCAATCTCGTTACCGGCAAGTCTCTTTACTCGTTCCGTAACACATCATCCCGTGATCAACTCCTTGATCACATTGTGCACACTATGATGATGTCCTACCGAGTGGGCCCGGAGATACCTCTCCGTCACACGGAGTGACAAATCCGAGTCTCGATTCATGCCAACCCAACAGACACTTTCGGAGATACCTGTAGTGCACCTTTATATCCACCCACTTATGTTGTGACGTTTGATACACCCAAAGCATTCCTAAGGTATCCGGGAGTTGCACAATCTCATGGTCTAAGGAAAAGATACTTGACATTTAGAAAAGCTTTAGCATACGAACTACACGAGCTTGTGCTAGTCTTAGGATTGGGTCTTGTCCATCACATCATTCTCCTAATGATGTGATCCCGCTATCAATGACATCCAATTTCCATGGTCAGGAAACCGTAACCATCTATTGATTAACGAGCCAGTCAACTAGAGGCTTACAAGGGACACGGTGTTTGTTTATGTATCCACACATGTATCTGAGTTTCCTATCAATACAATTCTAGCATGGATAATAAACAATTATCATGAACAAGGAAATATAATAATAACCAATTTATTATTGCCTCTAGGGCATATTTCCAATAGTCTCCCACTTGCACTAGAGTCAATAATCTAGTTCACATCACCATGTGATTAACACTCACATGTCACGTCGCCATGTGACTAACATCCAAAAAGTTTACTAGAGTCAATGATCTAGTTCACATCACTATGTGATTAACACTCAATGAGTTCTGGGATTGATCATCTTATGCTTGTGAGAGAGGTTGTAGTCAACGGGTCTGTAACATTCAGATCCCTATGTTTTTCGCAAAACTTTATGTCATATTGTAGATGCTGCTACCACGTTGCACTTGGAGCTATTCCAAATTGTTGCTCCATTATACGTATCAGGTATCTCTACTCAAAGCTATCCGGATAGGTGTTAAGTTTGCATCCACGTAACTCTTTACGTCGAACTCTTTATCACCTCCATAACCGATAAACATTTCCTTATTCCTCTAAGGATAATTTTGACCGCTATCTAGTGATCCACTCCTGGATCACCTTTGTACCCTCTTGCCAGACATGTGGCAAAGCACACATCAGGTGCAGTACACAGCATGGCATACCGTATAGAGCCTATGACGAAAGCATAGGGGACGACCTTCATCCGTCCTCTTCCTTCTGCCGCGGTCAAGCTTTGAGTCTTACTCAACTTCACACCTTACAACTCAGGTAAGTACTCCTTCTTTTACTGATTTATTTTGAACTCCTTCAAAATCATGTCAAAGGTGTGTGTTCTTTTGAAAGTATCATCGGGCGACTTGATCTATCTTTATAGATCTTGATGCCCAATATGTAAGCAGCTTTATCCAGGTCTTCCTTTGAAAAACTCCTTTAAAACAACCCTTTATGCTTTCCAGAAATTCTACATCATTTCGGATCAACATTATGTCATTTACATATAATTATCAGAAATGTTGTAGTGCTCCCACTCACTTTATTGTAAATACAAGTTTCTAACAAACTTTGTATAAACCCAAAAACTTTGGTCACTCCATCAAAGCATATATTCCGACTCCGAGATGCTTGCTCTAGTCCATGGAAGGATCGCTGGAGCTAGCATACCTTTTAGCATCCTTAGGATAGACAAAACATTTCTGATTGTATCACACACAACCTTTCCTTACGAAAACTGGTAAGGAAACTTGTTTTGACATCCATCTGCCAGATTTCATAAATGCAGCTAATGCTAACATTATTCCGACGGACTTAAGCATCACTACGAGTGAGAAAATCTCATCGTAGTCAACTCCTTGAACTTGTGAAAAACTCTTCACCACAAGTCGATCTTCATAGAAGGTGACATTACCGTCCACGTCCATCTTCTTCTTATAAATCCATTCATCTCAATGGCTTGCCGATCATCGGGCAAGTCCACCAAAGTCCATCCTTTGTTTTGATACATGGATACTATCTCGGATTTCTCGGCTTCTAACCATTTGCCGGAATACGGGCCCACCATCGCTTCTCCATAGTTCGTAGGTTCATTGTTGTCCAACAACATGACATCTAAGACAGGATCACCGTACCACTCAGGAGTAGTACATATCCTTGTCAACCTACGAGGTTCGATAGCAACTTGATTCGGAGCTTCATGATCACTATCATTAGTTTCCTCTTCAACAGTCGTAGGTTCCACAGAAACATCTTTCTGTGTTACACTACTCTCCGGTTGAAGTGAGGGTTCGACAACCTCATCAAGTTCTATCTTCCTCCCACTCAATTCTTTCGAGAGAAACTCCTTCTCGAGAAAGGACCCATTCTTAGCGACAAATATTTTTTGTCCTTGGATCTGAGATAGAAGGTATACCCAACTGTTACCTTTAGGTATCCTATGAAGATGTATTTGTCCGCTTTGGGTTCGAGCTTTTACCGGCTGAAGCCATAAGCATCGCAGCCTCAAACATTAAGATATGACGACTTTGGTTTCTTGCCAAACCATAGTTCACACGGCGTTGTCTCAACGAACTTAGATGGTGCCCTATCTAAAGTGAATGCAGCTGTCTCTAATGTATAACCTTAAAATAATAGCGGTTGATCGGTAAGAGACATCATAGATCGCACCATATCTCATAAGGTTCGATTACAACGTCCGGACACACCATTATGCTGTGGTGTTCCAGGTGGCTTCAACTCCGAAACAATTCCACAATGTCTTAAGTGATTGCCAAACTCATAATTCAGAAAATCTCCCCTTGATCAGATCGCAGGAACATGATCTTCTTGTTATGATGATTCTTAACTTCACTCTGAAATTGCTTGAACTTTTCAAACGTTCCAAACTTTTGCTTCATTAAGTAAATATACCCATATCTACTCAAATTGTCATTGAAGATGAGAAAATAACGATATCCATCACACGCCTTAATTCTCATTGGATCACACACATCAGCATGTATGATTTCCAACAAGTCACTTGCCCGTTTCATTGTACATGAAAACGGGATCTTAGTCATCCTGCCCATGAGGCATGGCTCGCATGTGTCAAGCGATTCAAAATCAAGTGACTCCAAACATACATCGGCATGGAGTTTCTTCATGCATTTTATGTCAAAATGACCTAAGCTGCAGTGCCACAAGAGAGTGGTACTATCATTATTAACTCTACATCTTTTGGCGTTTATATATTATTATCATGTGTATTACTATGCTCGAGATTCAATAAACCATTGGGTGCATGACCATAAAGGTATTATTCATGTAAACAGAATAACCATTATTATCTAACTTAAATGAATTACCGTATTGCAATGAACATGATCTAATCATATTCATGCTCAACATAGACACCTGATAACATTTATCTAGGTTCAACACTAATCCCGAAGGCGGAGGGAGCGTGCGGTGGTGATCTCATCAACCTTGGAAACACTTCCAACACACATCGTCACCTCGCCCTTAGCTAGTCTCCGTTCAGTCCGTAGCTTTTGCTTCAAGTCACTAATAATAGCAACTGAACCGGTATCCAATACCCAGGCCCTACTAGGAGTACTAGTAAGGTATACATCAATCACACGTATATCAAATATACTTTGTTGAAGTTGCCAGCTTTCTTATCTACCATGTATTTGGTGTAGTTCCGCTACCATGTGACCGTTCTCCTTACAATAGAAGCACTTAGTCTCGAGGTTTGGGTTCAACCTTGGGTTCCTTTATTGGAGCCACAACTGGTTTGCCATTCATGAAGTTTCCCTTCTAACACTTGCCCCTTTTGAAACCAGTGGTCTTGTTAAACCATCAACACTTGATGCTCCTTCTTGATTTCTACTTTTGAGGTCTTAAGCACCGCAAATAGCTCCCGGATCATCTCCATCCTTTGCATGTCATAGTTCATCACGAAGTTCTAGTAGCTTGGTGATAGTGTCTAGAGAATTCCGTTAACCACTATCTCATCTGGAAGATTAACTCCCACTTGGTTCAAGTGATTTTAGCACCCAGACATTCTGAGCACATGCTCACTAGTTGAGATATTCTCCTCCATCTTGTTGGCAAAAGAACTTGTCAGAGGGCGCATACCTCTCAACACGGGCATGAACCTGAAATCCCAATTTCAGCTCTTGGAACATCTCATATGTCTTATGGCGTTCAAAACGTCATTGGAATCCTGATTCTAAGCCGTAAGGTATGGTGCACTAAACTATCAAGTAGTCATCAGGATGTGTCTGTCAGGTGTTCACAACATCCGCAGACGACGTTGTAGGGGTTTGCACATCGAGCGGTGCATCAAAGACGTAAGCCTTATGTGTAGCTGTGAGGACACTCCTCGGACTACGGACCCAGTCCGCATCATTGCTTACAATATCTTTCAACTTAGTCTTTATCAAGGATCGTATTAAACAAGGAGCTACAACGCAAGCTATTGGTCTACAACATAATTTGCGAAGACAACTTAGACTATTGTTCATGACAATTAAGTTCATCTAATCAAATTATTTAATGAACTCCCACTCAGATAGACATCTCTCTAGTCATCTAAGTGATACATGATCCGAATCGACTAGGCCGTGTCCGATCATCACGTGAGACGGACTAGTCATCAACGGTGAACATCTTCATGTTGATCGTATCTTCTGTACGACTCATGTTCGACCTTTCGGTCTTCCGTGTTCCGAGGCCATGTCTGTACATGCTAGGCTCGTCAAGTGAACCCTAAGTGTATTGCGTTTGTAAATTTGGCTTACACCCGTTGTATGCGAACATTAGAGCCTATCACACCCGATCATCACATGGTGCTTCGGAACAACGAACCTTAGCAACGGTGCACAGTTAGGGGGAACACAATTCTTGAAATTCTAGTGAGAGATCATCTTATTTACTACCGTCGTTCTATGCAAATAAGATGTAAAACATGATAAACAACACATGCAATCAAATAGTGACATGATATGGCCAATATCATTTTGCTCCTTTTGATCTTCATCTTTGGGGCTCCATGATCATCATCGTCACCGGCATGACACCATGATCTCCATCATCGTGTCTTCATGAAGTCGTCTCGCCAAACATTACTTCTACTACTATGCCTAATGGTTAGCAATAAAGTAAAGTAATTACATGGCGTTTTCAGTGACACGCAGGTCATACAATAAAATAAGACAACTCCTATGGCTCCTGCCGGTTGACATACTCATCGACATGCAAGTCGTGACTCCTATTACAAGAACATGATCAATCTCATACATCACATATATATCATTCATCACATCCTTTCGGCCATATCATATCACATGGCACATGCTGCAAGAACAAGTTAGACGTCCTCTAATTGTTGTTGCAAGTTTTTACGTGGCTGCTATATGTTTCTAGCAAGAACGTTTCTTACCTACGCCAAAACCACAACGTGATATGCCAATTTCTATTTACCCTTCATAAGGACCCTTTTCATCGAATCCGATCCGACTAAAGTGGGAGAGATAGACACCCACTAGCCACCTTATGCAACTAGTGCAAGTCAGTCGGTGGAACCTGTCTCATGTAAGCGTACGTGTAAGGTCGGTCCGGGCCGCTTCATCCCACGATGCTGCCGAATCAAGATAAGACTAGTAACGGCAAGAGAATTGACAAATCGACGCCCACAACTACTTGGACTTCTACTCGTGCAAGATACTACGCATAGACCTAGCTCATGATGCCACTGTTGGGGATCGTAGCAGAAATCAAAAAAATTCTACGCATCACTAAGATCAATCTATGGAGTAATCTAGCAACGAGGGAGAGGGGAGTGCATCTACATACCCTTGTAGATCGCTAAGCGGAAGCGTTACAAGAACGCGGATGAAGGAGTCGTACTCGTAGCGATTCAGATCGCGGTTGATTCCGATCTAAGCGCCAAATAACAACGCCTCCGCGTTCAACACACGTGCAGCCCGGTGACGTCTCCCACGCCTTGATCCAGCAAGGAGAGAGGGAGAGGATGGGGTGAAGGAAATATGCCCTAGAGGCAATAATAAATTTGTCATTTATATTTACTTATATCATGATAAATGTTTATTATTCATGCTAGAATTGTATTAACCGGAAAATTAGTACATGTGTGAATACATAGACAAAACAGAGTGTCCCTAGTATGCCTCTACTAGACTAGCTCATTGATCAAAGATGGTTATGTTTCCTAACCATAGACATGAGTTGTCATTTGATCAACGGGATCACATCAGTAGGAGAATGATGTGATGGAAAAGACCCATCCGTTAGCTTAGCACTATGATCGTTTAGTTTTACTGCTATTGCTTTCTTCATGACTTATACATGTTCCTATGACTATGAGATTATGCAACTCCCGAATACCGTAGGAACACCTTGTGTGCTATCAAACGTCACAACGTAACTGGGTGATCACAAAGATGCTCTACAGGTGTCTCCGAAAGTGTTCCTGGTGTTGGCATAGATCAAGACTAGGATTTGTCACTCCGAGTGTCGGAGAGGTAACTCTGGGCCCTCTCGGTAATGCACATCATAATAAGCCTTGCAAGCAAAAGACTAATGAGTTAGTCACAAGATGATGTATTACGGAATGAGTAAAGAGACTTGCCGGTAACGAGATTGAACGAGGTATAGAGATACCGACAATCGAATCTCGGGCAAGTAACATACCAATGACAAAAGGAACAACGTATGTTGTTATGCAGTTTGACCGATAAAGATCTTCGTAGAATATGTAGGAGCCAATATGAGCATCTAGGTTCCGCTATTGATTATTGACCGGAGATGAGTCTCGGTCATGTCTACATAGTTGTCGAACCCGTAGGGTCCGCACGCTTAACGTTTGATGACGATCGGTATTATGAGTTTATGAGTTTTGATGTACCGAAGGAGTTCGGAGTCCCGGATGAGACCGGGGACATGACGAGGAGTCTCTAAATGGTCGAGACGTAAAGATCGATATATTGGACGACTATATTTGGACATCGGAAAGGTTCCAAGTGATTTGGGTATTTTTCGAAGTATATGGGCCTTATTGGGCCCTACGGGAATAGAGGAGAAAGGCCAAAAGGAAGGAGGCGCGCGCCCCCCCTCTGGTCCGAATTGGACAAGGGGTGCAGCCCCCTTTTCCTTCTCCCTCTCCACCTCTTTCCTTCTCTCCTACTTCAGAAAGGAAAGGGGAATCCTACTAGGACTTGGGAGTCCTAGTACGACTCCCCACACTTGGCGCGCCCCCTCTAGGGCCGGCCTCTCCCTTGCTCCTTTATATACGGGGGCAAGGGGGCACCCTAGGACACACAAGTTGAATTGTTTTAGCCGTGTGCGGTGCCCCTCTCCACAGAAACATACCTCGGTCATTCCGTTGCAGTGCTTAGGCGAAGCCCTGCGCCGATAGATACATGATATCTGTCACCACGCCATCGTGCTGACGAAACTCTCCCGTGAGGGTCAACTGGATCAAGAGCTTGTGGGACGTCATCAAGCTGAACGTGTGCTGAATGCGGAGGTGTCGTACGTTCGGTGCTTGATCGGTTGAATCGCGAAGAAGTTTGAGTACATTAACCGCGTCACTTGACGCTTCCGCTCCCGGTCTACGAGGGTACGTAGACACACTCTCCCCTCTCGTTGCTATGCATCTGGTAGATAGATCTTGCGTGCTCGTAGGAAAATTTTAAAATACTAAGTTCCCCAACAGTGGCATCATGAGCCAGGTCTATGTGTAGATGATATGCACGAGTAGAACACAATGAGTTGTGGGCGATACTAGTCATACTGCTTACCAGCATGTCATACTTTGCTTCGGCGGTATTGTGAGATGAAGCGGCCCGGACCAACATTACGCGTACGCTTACGCGAGACTGGTTTCACCGTTATGAGCACTCGTTGCTTAAACGTGACTGGCGGGTGTCTGTCTCTCTCACTTTAGCTGAATCAAGTGTGGCTCCGCCCAGTCCTTGTGAAGGTTAAAACAACACATACTTGACGAAACATCGTTGTGGTTTTGTATGCGTAGGTAAGAACGGTTCTTGCTAAGCCCATAGCAGCCACGTAAAACTTGCAACAACAAAGTAGAGGACGTCTAACTTGTTTTTGCAGGGCATGTTGTGATGTGATATGGTCAAGACATGATGAGATATACGGTTTTGTATGAGATGATTATGTTTTGTAAAGTTATCGGCAACTGGCAGGAGCCATATGGTTGTCGCTTTATTGTATGAAATGCAATCGCTATGTAATTGCTTTACTTTATCACTAAGCGATAGCGATAGTCATAGAAGCAATAGTTGGCGAGACAACAACGATGCTACGATGGAGATCAAGGTGTCGCGCCGGTGACGAAGGTGATCATGACGGTGCTTTGGAGATGGAGATCAAAAGCACAAGATGATGATGGCCATATCATGTCACACATTTTGATTACATGTGATGTTTATCTTATTATGCTTCTTATTTTGCTTAGTTCGACGGTAGCATTATAAGATGATCCCTTACTAAATTTCAAGGTATAAGTGTTCTCCCTGAGTATGCACCGTTGCGAAAGTTTGTCGTGCCGAGACACCACGTGATGATCGGGTGTGATAAGCTCTACGTTCAAATACAACGGGTGTAAGCCAGTTTTGCACACGCAAAATACTCGGGTTAAACTTGACGAGCCTAGCATATGCAGATATGGCCTCGGAACACTGGAGACCGAAAGGTCGAGCGTGAATCATATAGTAGATATGATCAACATAAGATGTTCACCATTGAAACTACTCCATCTCACGTGATGATCGGACATGGTTTAGTTGATTTGGATCACGTGATCATTTAGATGACTAGAGGGATGTCTATCTAAGTGGGAGTTCTTAAGTAATATGATTGAATTGAACTTTAATTTATCATGAACTTAGTCCTCGTAGTATTAGCATATCTATGTTGTAGATCAATAGGTCAGGATGTTGCTCCCCGTTTATTTTTTATATGTACCTAGAGAAAACTAAGTTGAAAGATGTTAGTAGCAATGATGCGGAATTGTTTAGTGATCTGAGGATTATCCTCATTGCTGCACAGAGAATTATGTCCTTGATGCACCGTGTGACGCCCCCGATTTGTCCGTACACTAATCATGCACGCAAATGTGTACGACCAAGATCAGGGACTCACTGGAAGATATCACAACACAACTCTAGACACAAATTAAAATAATACAAGCTTTATATTACAAGCCAGGGGCCTCGAGGGCTCGAATACATAAGCTCGAAAACACAAGAGTCAGCGGAAACAATAATATCTGAGTACGAACATAAGTTAAACAAGTTTGCCTTAAGAAGGCTAGCACAAAAGTAACAACGATCGAAAAGGCAAGGCCTCCTGCCTGGGACCTCCTAACTACTCCTTGAAGCCGAACTCCACGTAGAAACATCATCGGGTTCATTTGGGTCCGGGACTCCACCATCTGGTTGCATCATCCGAGAAGAAGGAACAGAAACGGGAAAAGGGGGAGCAAAGCAACCGTGAGTACTCATCCAACGTACTCGCAAGCAAGGATCTACACTACATATGCAATGGTATCTGTGTAAAGGGATAATATATGTGGGTTAAACTGCAGAATGCCAGAATAAGAGGGGGATAGCTAATCCAATCGAAGACTACGCTTCTGGCCACCTCCATCTTGCAGCAGAGGAAGAGAGTAGCTGGAAGTAACAAGTATCCTCGCTTCTGGCAGCCTCCGTCTTGCAGCAGTAGAATAGAATAGATGGTAAGTTCACTAAGTAACAACGTATAGCATAATCCTACTCGGGGATCCTCCCGCACATCACCCTGTGAGAGAGCAACCACCGAGTTGTATCTGGCACTGGTAAGGGTGTGTTTTATTAAGTATCCGGTTCTAGTTGTCATGAGGTCGGAGTACAACTCCGGGTCGTCCTTTTACCGAGGGACATGGCTATTCGAATAGATTAACTTCCCTGCAGGGGTGCACCACATAATCCAGCACGCTCGATCCCATTTGGCCGGACACACTTTCCAGGGTCATGCCCGGCCTCGGAAGATCAACACGTCGCAGCCCTACCTAAGCACAGCAGAGAGGTCAGCACGCCGGTCTAAGTCCTAGGCGCGCAGGGGTCCGGGCCCATCGCCCAACGCACACCTGCACGTTGCGTACGCGGCCGGTGAGCAGACCTAGCAACCTCCATTACTAAGGAAGTTGCGTTACACGGTCCAACCTAGCGCACGCCGCTAAGTCGCTGACGTCAAGAAGGCTTCGGCTGATACCACGACGTCGAGTACGCATAACTATTCCCACGTAGCTGGTTAGTGCGTATAGGCCAATGGCCAGACTCAGATCAAATAGCCAAACTCGTTAAGCGTGTTATTATGAAAATAACCGCGGACAACTACTAGGGCCAGGCCACCTCTCCACTGGGTGTCTCAACCTGCCCTGTCGCTCCGCCACAAAGATCCACTCGGGGACCGTCAGGAACTCAGGCCCACCACTACCTGGATGGAGCCACCTGTCCTTTCAGCCCCCACATTGAATCACTTGCGGGTACTCAAAGAGCCGACCCGACTTTAGTCACATCATGTGTCATGTAAAGTGTATGTAGTATATACCCGTGATCACCACCCGAGTGATCACGGCCCGATGGTATAGCATGGCAGACAGACAAGAATGAAGGGCCACTGATGGAACACTAGCAACCCATACTAAGCATTAGGATGGCAGGTACAGGTATCAACAGTTGTAGCAATAATGACAGGCTATGCAACAGAATAGGAGTAATCGAACAGTAACATGCTACACTACTCTAATGCAAGCAGTAGAAAGAAGAATAGGCGATATCTGGTGATCAAAAAGGGGGGGCTTGCCAGGAAGCTCTACAGACGAAAGGAATCTTCGGAAGTGTAGCCGTAGTCGAACACCGAAGCATCAATGGTCTCGGGGTCTATCGGAAAGAAGTAACGAAGGGGAAACATAATAAATAACAGAGCAATCAAAGCATCACAAAGCGTAACATGGAAATACGCGGTGTTACGTGTGACCTAACGCGGTAGGAGGTGATACTGGCAAGGATGAAATACATCCGGGAAAGTATTCCCGGTGTTTCGCGTTTTCGGGCAGATGAAACGGAGGGGGAATGTTGCACGTTCGGTATGATAGAGATGTGTGGCGGACGAACGGACCGCGTATTTGGATTCGTCTCGTCATTCTGAGCAACTTTCATGTACATAGTATTTTCATCCGAGTTACGGATTATTTTATATTAATTTTTAAAGTTTTACTTCATTTTTAGAATTAACAGAATTAATTAAATAAGAAAATGAAATTATGATGCCAGCATGACATCAGCAGGTCCAAAGGTTGACTAGGTCAACCCTGGTAGGTGGGACCCGATCGTCATAGGCTCAGACTAACTAAACAGGGTTAATTAGTTTCTTAGGTTAATAACTTATTTTAATTAGTTTAGTTAAAAAAAATTAATTAATTAACTTAATTAATTAATTAATTAATTATGAAATTATTTATAATACTTTTTTTTCTGTTTGTTTTTTTTAACATTTCTGGGGTCTGGCCCCACTTGTCATTGGGCGAGAGGCCATAGCGGGTGCGGGGCGGCCAGCGGGTTTCGGGGCTGGCGAGGCCGGGCGAACCCGGGCGGCGGCAGACCTAGCTGGCGCTGCTAGCCGGCGGGCGCAGCCGCAGCGGCCAAGGCGGCGGGCTGGAACGGTCGAGGGAGGGGGAGTCGGAGACATGGGTCTCGCGGGCGCGAGCGCTGGCTGGCCAAGTGGTGGCTGGCTTCGGCCAGCGCGGCCATGAGCAGGGACGAAGGGAGCCGGGCGCGCCCCCGGGCGATAGTAGGCGTAGGAGACATGGGGCGGTGGTGACGCTAGGCGGGCGGCGGCCGGTGCACGGCCTCGTCGGCGACGGAGCTACTAGACGCAGAGAGGGGGGGAAGGTCACTGAGGACCGAGAGCTCACAGGAGCTCGGAAGCGCGCTTGAAGACGATGTAGTGGGGGCGATGGGTCGACGGCGATGATGGCG
>LR738715.1:393437969-393464950 GCA_902687465.1 Secale cereale | reverse complement strand
ACGGGGCCTCCGGGATCCACCCACCTCCGGTGGCGAGGTGGCTTGGGCAGGCACGGTCCAGCCACGACGGCCACGGGACGAGTTCCCGGAAGGAGGCGGCGCGAGGACGGCGGAAGGAGCGGAGGCGGCGGTCCTCCGGCGCTGGCGTGCTCGCCGGGCCGCAGGGAGCAGCGGCGGACATGGCCAGAACGCTAGAGCGCTCGCGGGGGCGTGCGTGGCGGCGCACGGGGGAGCGAGAGGGAGTGGGGGAGGCTTAGGGTTACGGGGGAGGGGAGGGGGTTAAGTGGTGGCGGGGTGCGCCGGCCTGCCCAGGGTGGCAGTGGCCAGCCGGCTGGGCCGAGGCCCAGTTGGCCATGGGGGTCTTTAACCCTTTTAAAATTCTGTTTTGTTTTTTTCTATTATTACATTTTCTGATTTAGTTTGTTTCCTATTAGATTTAGTTTTAGTAAAATATACTCGTAGCATCTAAATCAGTATTTCAACTTAGTCCATAGTCAACAAGAGTCTATTCCTCAATCAATTAGTTTGACTTCTTTTTATTAATTACAAAAGGTATTTAAACAATTATTTTTACTATTGTCTTATATATCTTATTGTATTTAAGAATTTTAAAAAGGTGTGGTTTCTCCACCATAATTACCTACTCAATATTTGGGTCACTCCGAACATTTTAGTTTTATTATTTGAAAACTTTTAATGTTTGTCTTTATTTTAAATTTGAAATTTGAACTTGGTTTCGAACTGACACGAGTTTATCCACTGTAATCGAGGTGACGTGGCATCATTACCGAAGTTTTACTGTAGCTTGATTACCCGGGCGTCACAATTCTCCTCCACTACAAGAAATCTCGTCCCGAGATTTAAGCGGTGGAGCAAGGGGGAGTGCTGGTAGCGAAACCTAACGAGTCTTCTTGGTCTTGACTGTTCTTTCGAAGAGGTTGATCCCTTTCATTGATGTCTTCATTTCTATGCTTCAAGTCATCGTGATCAAGACGTCGTCCTTTCTTCGCGATCTCCATCGTCCTACGAACGCGACCAGGGGGAAAACTTTGGAGGAACGTATCTCCACGAAGTATGTGCATGTGACAGTGAATTCAAAAAGTGATAAACGAAGTACCCTATGCGTAGCATTTTAGTGAATGCATTGAGAACAATAAGCGATGGTACCAAAGTTTCAAACGGGTAGGCAGTCATTCGATGCCTAGGCAGAAGCTGGAATGAGGGCTTCAGCAACGATAATAACATGGTGTTTGATTCCAGGGTGAATAATGGTATAGAATTTAGCTCGTGAATCACATACGAATCCAGGTGCAAAGGATACCATAGAATTGAGGTTGTAAAGAAGAGTGAGGTTTCGATCCAGTGGACCTGTGGGTTATGGGCCCACCATGTGGGTTGAAAGTAGGAAGGGTGGTGACATCTTGCACAGAAAGCAAGGCATGTTAGAGGATAGTCTGTCAGCTAAGTTGGCAACAATATCGGTACCAAGGACGGGGAACGAAGAGAACCATTTTCTTGCCCATTGTAACGAGGCGGACCAAGAAGCAAGGTTCTCGTTCACCGGCAGTTAATGGAATGTTACAACAATAGTAACGAGGTCTTACTGATAGAGTTGTACAACGAGGTGTTTACATAAGCAGAAATTATTACTGCTTAGATTATATGTAGATCAAAGAAAGGTTAAACAAACAAATGGAAAGGAAATTATGATTACACACAATTAATAGGAGTATATCCTTCCCATGGACAAGAAGAACATGGCATACAGGGTAGGAGAGCAAGTACCCAACCATTCAGATAAGGAGGCAAGGATTAATCAAGAGGTTACGCATACAACGATGTTTGGATAACTAACCAAGAAACATTTAGCATCGTGCTTCAAATTCTCTTGGTGAGAATCGGAGTACCACAGACATGCTTCAAGATAGCATTGACATGGTCTTGAAGCAAAGGTCGGACTTGGATACACAAAGGATTCATCAGGAGCAACTTATAAAATAAGTCTTACAATTTCCTCCTAAAGAATGATTATACTTGCGAAAGAAATTATAATGATAGGTCCTCCAGCCAGGGGTGCTAGGCATGATATCATATTACCGGGTCATCAAAGGACCAACATTATAACTCCTGGAAAGTTGTCCCAACCATCATATCTGACCGAGATTCAGATCCGATTGGTGTCATGATACCTCAGACTCAGGATGTTCGAGAAGAAAAGGCGCAACACAAATCAACGAAATGACATCGCAAGATTCTCGGGAAATGAACTATGGGAGCGGGTTCCCAAAACAATAGTTCATCTTTAAACCAAGGAGAGCATGAGGAGGTGGCTGATGGGCTCAGTGACAATCCATCGAGAATTCCAAACGAAGGGATTTCCACAATAATGTGAACAAGAGGATGACACTTGTCAATTCAAATGATATAATGTTGTAGGCTCGAGGGAAAACATACACCATTAATCATTAGTTGAAAGGTGTGCCCGAAATATGACCTTAGGCAGCAAGATCAATGTTAGAGTGATGATTCAATAACTAACAGTCTAATAACAATCTGTCGATCGTTAACTTCAAAGCAATAGGGTTGATAGAAGTACATAACTAAAGCAGCATCGTTAGCATATTGGTATCCCAGTTAAAAACAACACGGGGACCAAGGAAGAATGGTGATGGTGAGAAGTATCACCATGCCGAGAATTTCTAAGAGGTGGAGCAATCCCCTCAACATTCTCGACATAGAAGTCAGTAATACTTCAATGCAGAACACAACACCAGTTGGAGAGCCAGTTGTATTCATAATGTGGACAAGTTCACGATGAAAGGAAGTCAAGGGTGTTGTCGATGATAATAAAAATCATCGAGGGCAAGGAGGATATTTGTCATCATGAACACGGTTGACATCTAGGTAGTAGTCAAAGTGTTGAAGGTGATCCGACACATTTGCCGGGAGGTTTCAAGAGTATGCAATCAAACAACAACGACAATAAGCATGGGAATGATGAAGCGGCAAGTTATAGGATCAATATATAAGATGCAAACTCGGAACCAAAGTTGCCTTTCAAGACAAGCAACGTGATGTTGAAAGCTCGACGTAAGTCGTGCTCACACACTGAAGAATTTGTGCACCAGAGAAGGACAAGGTAGCACAGTCAAAGATAGCAAGACCAGGATGCAGCCGATAGCCCAGGAATGACCAGATTGAGTTCAGAATTTCCCAGCACAAATACTAGGGGTATTTGATTTGTAATGCAGAATAATTTCACTAGTCGGTGTCCTCGGTTGACAACAACCCAGAACCCGTAGAGTGATTACGACAAGGAAAGAAATTACTTCAACAAAGTTAGTAAGATGTGGTGCAATGGCAAGACATCTTCGAGATACCAGGGGGTAATACTCGAAGGCAGAACATGATAGAAGTAGAACCGGGTCATTGACCTATGACGGTAGATACTTCAACCTTGCCAAATGTAGACGAGGAACTGGAATGAATTCCCATCAGATATATCAGATCAGGACAGCATGGTCGGAACCATAACTGTAAGGAATCAATTCAAGAATACCGAAAGAATCACACAACTGGATAATCATTTTGCAAGAAGCTTCCGAGACGGTCTACATTAATTTCATGGGCATGAACACAAAGTTCAAGGTCGACTCCCACTTCTATAATGCATATCATTTCATTCACCTCTCGCTTTAATAAAACTATAGTGTTGGAATTTTATTTGGTAGAACACCGAAAGAGTATGACTTGTGAAATCTTTCGGGTTCTCACGGGTTACAGGAAGGCATAGGTTCAACCCATCGGGCATCTTAGTAACATATACCACAAGTTTCAAAAGTAAATACACAAGCTCGGAAGCAGAGCATGGTTGGCCAAGCAGAGGATACAATTTACCAAAGGCATTATGTATCAGGGGAAGAACTCACAAGGTAATTGAATATGAAGGACTCTGTCACATAACAATCCAACAATGGGTTAGGCGATCCACAACGGAGCTGATGTGAGTATCGGTACTCACTCAGAGGAAGAAAGTTTGCAGAGACATCAGATTCAAAAATCACCTGACTAGTCTGATGCTCAAATAGAAAGAAATTATGATTTCCAAAACGAAGGATCAGAAGCAGACACTCTGATCAAGGATGGGTAAGGTGAAACCACTTAGTTGGACAATCAATAAAGGTTTGAATTGTCGAGAATCAGCTCATGTCCGGAATGACGTCTGAGCCGGAAAGATAATTTTAAAAAGGATAACCTGATGACTGCGTGCATACGCACATATTGAATCAATAGGCTCAAAATAGCTAAGACAAGGGATATTAACGAAGACTACTAGTCATATGGAATTAACCATAATGCAAGCAGGCAAGAATTTCAAGAGTAACCGGCTGTAGAGGATTTTCGAAAGATCAAAAAGTATTCAGAAGAATTTTGTGAGACACATGATCAATTGAGAAAAATGGATCTTCGATAAATGTGAGGAAATAACCGTAAGGGTTTTCATGCGAAATAAAACTACAAGACAGTAAACTCAAAGGATTCTCGGGACGACGGAGAATATTTCGAGGCATCTTGTGATATCAAGAGCGACGATGATCGATCATGAGAATGGCAAATGCACACAGATATCCATAGGGATATATTTGTGGTAGTGATTTGCAAAGGCGATGAGCACAAGGGTCTCGGAAAATATCGAGGTATATCCTCAGAATCTTCTGACCAAGCAGGTGATCTTCCGTAATGAGGGCTCTCCGGGACAAATAGTTACGAGAACCTAGAGTCAGAGTTAATAAAATCTTTTAACCCGAATAGAAGAGAGATCAGAGTCCTAGAGTATAGACGAGGAGTAAAAGATCCTAACACCACCCATTGGTGTTGTGGGCCCATAAGCCACACAACAAGTTAGTAAATTTGTTTTTCAAATACTAGACTCAACTTCGGCCAAGGAGTTGGAAAGGGGGATTCCTACAGGCAGTCGGCTCTGATACCAACTTGTGACGCCCCCGATTTGTCCGTACACTAATCATGCACGCAAATGTGTACGACCAAGATCAGGGACTCACTGGAAGATATCACAACACAACTCTAGACACAAATTAAAATAATACAAGATTTATATTACAAGCCAGGGGCCTCGAGGGCTCGAATACATAAGCTCGAAAACACAAGAGTCAGCGGAAGCAATAATATCTGAGTACGAACATAAGTTAAACAAGTTTGCCTTAAGAAGGCTAGCACAAAAGTAACAACGATCGAAAAGGCAAGGCCTCCTGCCTGGGACCTCCTAACTACTCCTTGAAGCCGAACTCCACGTAGAAACATCATCGGGTTCATCTGGGTCCGGGACTCCACCATCTGGTTGCGTCATCCGGGAAGAAGGAACAGAAAGGGGAAAAGGGGGAGCAAAGCAACCGTGAGTACTCATCCAAAGTACTCGCAAGCAAGGATCTACAGTACATATGCAATGGTATCTGTGTAGAGGGATAATATATGTGGGTTAAACTGCAGAATGCCAGAATAAGAGGGGGATAGCTAATCCAATCGAAGACTACGCTTCTGGCCACCTCCATCTTGCAGCAGAAGAAGAGAGTAGCTAGAAGTAACAAGTATCCTCGCTTCTGGCAGCCTCCGTCTTGCAGCAGTAGAATAGAATAGATGGTAAGTTCACCAAGTAACAACGTATATCATAATCCTACTCGGTGATCCTCCCGCACATCACCCTGTGAGAGAGCAACCACCGAGTTGTATCTGGCACTGGTAAGGGTGTGTTTTATTATGTATCCGGTTCTAGTTGTCATGAGGTCGGAGTACAACTCCGGGTCGTCCTTTTACCGAGGGACACGGCTATTCGAATAGATTAACCTCCCTGCAGGGGTGCACCACATAACCCAGCACGCTCGATCCCATTTGGCCGGACACACTTTCCAGGGTCATGCCCGGCCTCGGAAGATCAACACGTCGCAGCCCTACCTAAGCACAGCATAGAGGTCAGCACGCCGGTCTAAATCCTAGGCGCGCAGGGGTCCAGGCCCATCGCCCAACGCACACCTGCACGTTGCGTACGCCGCCGGTGAGCAGACCTAGCGACCTCCATTACTAAGGAAGTTGCGTTACGCGGTCCAACCCGGCGCGCGCCGCTAAGTCGCTGACGTCAAGAAGGCTTCGGCTGATACCACGACGTCGAGTACCCATAACTATTCCCACGTAGCTGGTTAGTGCGTATAGGCCAATGGCCAGACTCAGATCAAATATCCAAACTATTTAAGCGTGTTATTATGAAAATAACCGCGGACAACGACCAGGGCCAGGCCACCTCTCCACTGGGTGTCTCAACCTGCCCTGTCGCTCCGCCACAAAGATCCACTCGGGGGCCGTCAGGAACTCAGGCCCACCACTACCTGGATGGAGCCACCTGTCCTTTCAGCCGCCACATCGAATCACTTGCGGGTACTCAAAGAGCCGACCCGACTATAGTCACATCATGTGTCATGTAAAGTGTATGTAGTATATACCCGTGATCACCACCCGAGTGATCACGGCCCGATGGTATAGCATGGCAGACGGACAAGAATGAAGGGCCACTGATGCAACACTAGCAACCCATACTAAGCATTAGGATGGCGGGTACAGGTATCAACAGTTGTAGCAACAATGACAGGCTATGCAACAGAATAGGAGTAACCGAACAGTAACATGCTACACTACTCTAATGCAAGCAGTAGAGAGAAGAATAGGCGATATATGGTGATCAAAAAGGGGGGCTTGCCTGGAAGCTCTGCAGACGAAAGGAATCTTCGGAAGCGTAGCCGTAGTCGAACACCGAAGCATCAATGGTCTCGGGGTCTATCGGAAAGAAGTAACGGAGGGGAAACATAATAAATAACAGAGCAATCATAGGATCACAAAGCGTAACATGGAAATACGCGGTGCTACGTGTGACCTACCGCGGTAGGAGGTGATACTGGCAAGCATGAAATACATCCGGGAAAGTATTCCCGGTGTTTCGCGTTTTCGGGCAGATGAAACGGAGGGGGAATGTTGCACGTTCGATATGATAGAGATGTGTGGCGGACGAACGGACCGCGTATTCGGATTCGTCTCGTCGTTCTGAGCAACATTCATGTACAAAGTATTTTCATCCGAGTTACGGATTATTTTATATTAATTTTTAAAGTTTTACTTCATTTTTAGAATTAACAAAATTAATTAAATAAGAAAATGAAATTATGATGCCAGCAAGACATCATCATGATGTCAGCAGGTCCAAAGGTTGACTAGGTCAACCCTGGTAGGTGGGACCCGATCGTCATAGGCTTAGACTAACTAAACAGGGTTAATTACTTTCTTCGGTTAATAACTTATTTTAATTAGTTTAGTTAAACAAATTTAATTAATTAACTTAATTAATTAATTAATTATCAAATTATTTATAATACTTTTTTCTGTTTGTTTTTTTAATATTTCTGGGGTCTGGCCCCACTTGTCATTGGGCGAGAGGCCATAGCGGGTGCGGGGCGGCCAGCGGGTTTCGGGGCTGGCGAGGCCGGGCGAACCCGGGCGGCGGCAGACCTAGCTGGCGCTGCTAGCCGGCGGGCGCAGCCGCAGCGGCCAAGGCGGCGGGCTGGAGCGGTCGAGGGAGGGGGAGTCGAAGACATGGGTCTCGCGGGCGCGAGCGCTGGCGGCCAGGGCGCGGTCCGAGCTAGGCTGGTCAGTGGCTGGCCAAGTGGTGGCTGGCTTCGGCCAGCGCGGTCATGAGCAGGGATGAGGGGAGCCGGGCGCGCCCCCGGGCGATAGTAGGCGTAGGAGACATGGGGCGGCGGTGACGCTAGGCGGGCGGCGGTCGGTGCACGGCCTCGTCGGCGACGGAGCTACTAGACGCAGAGAGGGGGGGAAGGTCACTAAGGACCGAGAGCTCACAGGAGCTCGGAAGCGCGCTTGAAGAATGATGTAGTGGGGGCGATGGGTCGACGGCGATGATGGCAAGCGACGAGGGGGGGGGTCTCCGGCGAGGGAGGCACGACGGGGCCTCCGGGATCCACCCACCTCCTGTGGCGAGGTGGCTTGGGCAGGCACGGTCCAGCCACGGCGGCCACGGGACGAGTTCCCGAAAGGAGGCGGCACGAGGACGGCGGAAGGAGCGGATGCGGCGGTCCTCCGGCGCTGGCGTGCTCGCCGGGCCATAGGGAGCAGCGGCGGACATGGCCAGAACGCTAGAGCGCTCGCGGGGGCGTGCGTGGCGGCGCACGGGGGAGCGAGAGGGAGTGGGGGGAGGCTTAGGGTTACGGGGGAGGGGAGGGGGTTAAGTGGTGGCGGGGTGGGCCGGCCTGCCCAGGGTGGTAGTGGCCAGCCGGCTGGGCCGAGGCCCAGTTGGCCATGGGGGTCTTTAACCCTTTTAAAATTTTGTTTTGTTTTTTTTCTATTATTACATTTTCTGATTTAGTTTCTTTCCTATTAGATTTAGTTTTAGTAAAATATACTCGTAGCATCTAAATTAGTATTTCAACTTAGTCCATAGTCAACAAGAGTCTATTCCTCAATCAATTAGTTTGACTTCTTTTTATTAATTACAAAAGGTATTTAAACAATTGTTTTTTACTATTGTTTTATATATCTTATTGTATTTAAGAATTTTAAAAAGGTGTGGTTTCTCCACCATAATTACCTACGCAATATTTGGGTCACTCCGAACATTTTAGTTTTATTATTTGAAAACTTTTAATGTTTGTCTTTATTTTATATTTGAAATTTGAACTTGGTTTCGAACTGACACGAGTTTATCCACTGTAATCGAGGTGACGTGGCATCATTACCGAAGTTTTACTGTAGCTTGATTACCCGGGCGTCACACACCGCTAGGTGACAGACCTATTGCAGGAGCAGATGTAGACGTTATGAATGTTTTGACAAAAGCTCGGTATGATGACTACTTGATAGTTTAAGTGCACCATGCTTTACGGCTTAGAACCGGGACTTCAAAAACGTTTTTAACGCCACGGAGCATATAAGATGTTCCAAGAGTTGAAATTAGTATTTCATACTCATGCCCGTGTCGAGAGGTATAAGACTTCTGACAGTACTTTGCCTACAAGATGGAGGAGAATAGCTCAACCAGTGAGCATGTGCTCAGATTGTCTGGGTACTACAATTACTTGAATCAAGTGGGAGTTAATCTTCCAGATAAGATAGTAATTGACAAAGTTCTCTAGTCACTATCACCAAGTTAGTAGAACTTCGTGATGAACTATAATATGCAAGGGATGACGAAAGGAATTCCCGAGCTCTTCGCGATGCTGAAGTCGGCGAAGGTAGAAATCATGAAAAAGCATCAAGTGTTGATGGTTAACAATACCACTTGTTTCAAGTAAAGGGCAAAGGGATAGAAGGGGAACTGCAAGAAGAATGACAAGCAAGTTGTCACTCCCGTGAAGAAACCCAAAGCTAAAACTCAAGCCTGAAACTAAGTGCTTCTACTGCAAAGGAAATGGTCGCTGGAAGTGGAATTGCCCTAGATACTTGGCGGATAAGAAGGATGGCAAAGTGAACAAAGGTATATTTTGATATACAGATTATTGATGTGTACTTTACTAGTGTTCATAGCAACCCCTGGGTATTTGATACCGGTTCAGTTGCTAAAATTAGTAACTCGAAACGAGAATTGCAGAATGAACAGAGACTAGTTAAAGGTGAAGTGATGATGTGTGTTGGAAGTGGTTCCAAGATTGATATGATCATCATCGCACACTCCCTATACTTTCAGGATTAGTGTAAAACCTAAATAAATGTTATTTGGCACTTGCGTTGAGCATGAATATGATTTGATCATATTTGTTGCAATACGGTTATTCATTTAGAGTCATAGAATAATTGTTATTCTGTTTACATGAATAAAACCTTCGATGGTCATACACCCAATGAAAATAGTTTGTTGGATCTCGATCGTGGTGATACACATATTCATAATATTGAAGCCAAAAGATGCAAGGTTAATAATGATAGTGCAACTTATTTGTGGTACTGCCGTTTAGGTCATAATGGTGTAAAGCGCATGAAGAAACTCCATAGTGATGGACTTTTGGAATCACTTGATTATGAATCACTTGGTGCTTGTGAGCCATGCCTCATGGGCAAGATGACTAAAACTCCGTTCTCCGGAACAATGGAGCGAGCAACAGATTTGTTGGAGATCATACATACAGATGTATGTGGACCAATGAGTGTTGAAGCTCGCGGCGGGTATCGTTATTTTCTGACCTTCACTGATGATTTGAGCAGATATGGGTATATCTACTTAACGAAGCACAAGTCTGAAACATTTGAAAAGTTCAAAGAATTTCAGAGTGAAGTTGAGAATCATCGTAACAAGAAAATAAGAGTTTCTACGATATGATCGTAGAGGTAAAATATTTGAGTTAGCGAGTTTGGCCTTCAGTAAAAACAATGTGAAATAGTTTCACTACTCACGCCACCTGGAACACCACAGTGTAATGGTGTGTCCGAACGTCATAACCGTACTTTATTTGATATGGTGCGATCGATGATGTCTCTTACCGATCTACCACTATCGCTTTTGGGGTTATGCATTAGGGACAGCTACATTCACGTTAAATAGGGCACCATCTAAATCCATGGAGATGACACCGTGTGAACTGTGGTTTGACGAGAAACCTAAGCTGTCATTTCTTTAAGTTTGGGACTGCGATGCTTATGTGAAAGAGTTTCAACATGATAAGCTCGAACCCAAATCGGAGAAGTAAATCTTCATAGGATACCCAAAAGAAACTGTTGGGTACACCTTCTATCACAGATCCGAAGGCAAGGTCTTTGTTGCTAAGAGTGGATCCTTTCTAGAGAAGGAGTTTCTCTCGAAAGAAGTGAGAGGGAGGAAAGTAGAACTTGATGAGGTAATTGTACCTTCTCCCGAATTGGAAAGTGGAACATCACAACACTAGTTGCAGTGATTCCTACACCAATTAGTGAGGAAGCTAATGATGATGATCATGAAACTTCAGATCAAGTTTCTGCTGAACTTCGTAGATCAACCAGAGTTCGTTCCACATCAGAGTGGTACGGCAACCCGGTTCTGGAAGTCATGTTACTGGACCATGATGAACCTACGAACTATGAGGAAGCGATGATGAGCCCAGATTCCGCAAAATGGTTTGAGGCCATGAAATCTGAGATGGGATCCGTGTATGAGAACAAAGTGTGGACTTTGGTTGACTTGCCCGATGATCGGCAAGCCATCGAAAATAAATGGATCTTCAAGAGCAAGACTGACGCTGACGGTAATGTTACTGTTTACAAAGCTCGAGTTGTTGCGAAAGTTTTTTAACAAGTTCAAGGAGTTGACTACGATGATACTTTCTCACCCGTAGCGATGCTTAAGTCTGTCCGAATCATGTTAGCAATTGCCGCATTTTATGAAATCTGGCAAATGGATAACAAAACTGCATTCTTTAATGGATTTATTAAAGAAGACTTGTATATGTTACAACCAGAAGGTTTTGTCAATCCTAAAGGTGCTAACAAAATGTGCAAGCTCCAGCGATCCATCTATGGACTGGTGCAAGCATCTCGGAGTTGGAATATACGCTTTGATAAGTTGATCAAAGCATATAGATTTATACAGACTTGCGGTGAAGTCTGTATTTACAACAAGTGAGTGGGAGCACTACAACCTTTCTGATAAGTATATGTGAATGACATATTGTCGATCGGAAATGATGTAGAATTTTCTGGAAAGCATAAAGGAGTGTTTGAAAGGAGTTTTTTAAAGAAAGACCTTGGTGAAGCTGCTTACATATTGGGCATCAAGATCTATAGAGATAGATCAACATGCTTGATAAGACCTTCGATGAGTACATACCTTGATAAGATTTTGAAGTAGTTCAAAATGGATCAGTCAAAGAAGGAGTTCTTGCCTGACTTGTAAGGTGTGAAGTTGAGTAAGACTCAAAGCCAGACCACGGCAGAAAAATATAGAGAGAATGAAAGTCATTCCCTATGCCTCAGCCATAGGTTCTATAAAGTATGCCATGCTGAGTACAAACATGTTGTGTACCTTGCCATGAGTTTGTCAAGGGGGTACAATAGTGATCCAGGAGTAGATCACTGTACAGCGGTCAAAATTATCCTTAGTAACTGGATGACTAAGGAAATGTTTCTCGATTATGGAGGTGATAAAGAGTTCGTCGTAAAGGGTTACGCCGATGCAAGCTTTGACACTAAATCCAGATGACTCTAAGTATCAATCTGGATGTGTATTGAAAGTGGGAGCAATTAGCTAGAGTAGCTCTATGCAGAGCATTGTAGACATAGAAATTTGCGAAATACATACGGATCTGAATGTGACAGACTCGTTGACTAAACTTCTCTCACAAGCAAAACATGATCACACCTTATTACTCTTGGGTATTAATCACATAGCGATGTGAACTAGATTATTCACTCTAGTAAACCCTTTGGGTGTTGGTCACATGGTGATGTGAACTATGGGTGTTATTCACATAACGATGTGAACTATCGGTATTAAATCACATGGCGATGTGAGCTAGATTATTGACTCTAGTGCAAGTGGGAGACTGAAGGAAATATGCCCCAGAGGCAATAATAAAGTTGTTATTTATATTTCCTTATATCATGATAAATGTTTATTATTCATGCTAGAATTGTATTAACCGGAAACTTAGTACATGTGTGAATACATAGACAAAACAGAGTGTCCCTAGTATGCCTCTACTAGACTAGCTCATTGATCAAAGATGGTTATGTTTCCTAACCATAGACTTGAGTTGTCATTTGATCAACGGGATCACATCATTAGGAGAATGATGTGATGGACAAGACCCATCCGTTAGCTTAGCACGATGATCGTTTAGTTTTACCGCTATTGCTTTCTTCATGACTTATACATGTTCCTATGACTATGAGATTGTGCAACTCCCGAATACCGTAGGAACACCTTGTGTGCTATTAAACGTCACAACGTAACTGGGTGATCACAAAGATGATCTACAGGTGTCTCCGAAAGTGTTCGTGGTGTTGGCATAGATCAAGACTAGGATTTGTCACTCCGAGTGTCGGAGAGGTATCTCTGGGCCCTCTCGGTAATGCATATCATAATAAGCCTTGCAAGCAAAAGACTAATGAGTTAGTCACGAGATGATGTATTACGGAACGAGTAAAGAGACTTGCCGGTAACGAGATTGAACGAGGTATAGAGATACCGACGATCGAATCTCGGGCAAGTAACATACCAATGACAAAAGGAACAACGTATGTTGTTATGCAGTTTGACCGATAAAGATCTTCGTAGAATATGTAGGAGCCAATATGAGCATCCAGGTTCCGCTATTGGTTATTGACCGGAGATGAGTCTCGGTCATGTCTACATAGTTCTTGAACCCGTAGGGTCCGCACGCTTAACGTTTGATGATGATGGGTATTATGAGTTTATGAGTTTTGATGTACCGAAGGAGTTTGGAGTCCCGGATGAGACCGGGGACATGACGAGGAGTCTCGAAATGGTCGAGACGTAAAGATCGATATATTGGACGACTATATTCGGACATCGGAAAGGTTCCGAGTGATTTGGGTATTTTTCAAAGTATATGGGCCTTATTGGGCCATACGGGAATAGAGGAGAAAGGCCAAAACGAAGGAGGCGCCCCCCCCCCCCCTCTGGTCCGAATTGGACAAGGGGTGCAGCCCCCTTCTCCTTCTCCCTCTGCACCTCTTTCCTTCTCTCCTACTCCGGAAAGGAAAGGGGAATCCTACTAAGACTTGGGAGTCCTAGTAGGACTCCCCACACTTGGCGCGCCCCCTCTAGGGCCGGCCTCTCCCTTGCTCCTTTATATACGGGGGCAGGGGGGTACCCTAGGACACACAAGTTGAATTTTTTTAGCCGTGTGCGGTGCCCCTCTCCACAGAAACACACCTCGGTCATAACGTTGCAGTGCTTAGGCGAAGCCCTGCGCCGGTAGATACATCATATCTGTCACCACGCCATCGTGCTGACGAAACTCTCCCGTGAGGCTCAACTGGATCAAGAGCTCGTGTGACGTCATCAAGCTAAACGTGTGCTGAACGTGGAGGTGCCGTACGTTTGGTGCTTGATCGGTTGAATCGCGAAGAAGTTCGAGTACATCAACCGCGTCACTTGACGCTTCCGCTCCCGGTCTACGAGGGTACGTAGACACACTCTCCCCTCTCGTTGCTATGCATCTGGTAGATAGATCTTGCGTGATCGTAGGAAACTTTTAAAATACTACGTTCCCCAACATGGGGAAGACTCCGTCCAGCACCAGCATGACGGCGTGGTGGTGGTGTAGGAGCGTGGCACTACAGCAGGGCTTTGCCAAGCACCGCAAGAGACGAGGAGGGAGAGGGGTAGGGCTGCACCAAGAGGGAGAAGTTCTCGTGTATCTATGGCAGCCCCAAACCCCCACTATATATAGGGGGAAGGGAGGGGCTGCGCCCTCACCTAGGTTTCCACCCCTAGGGGTGGCGGCGAGCTCTAGATCCCATCTAGGGGGCGGCCAAGGGGGAGAGAGGGGGGCGCACCACTAGGTGGGCCTTAGGCCCATCTGAGCCTAGGGTTTCCCCTCCTTCCCTTCTCTCTTTCCCTTGGGCCCTGTTGGGGGGGCGCACCAGCCCACCTAGGGCTGGTCCCCTCCCACACTTGGCCCACGCAGCCATCTGGGGCCGGTGGCCTCACCCGGTGGATCCCCGGGACCCTCCCGGTGGTCCCGGTACGTTACCGGTATCGCCCGAAACTTTTCCGATGACCAAAACGGGACTTCCCATATATGAATCTTTACCTCCGGACCATTCCAGAACTCCTTGTGACGTCCGGGATCTCATCCGGGACTCCAAACAACATTCGGTAACCACGTACTACATTCCCTATAACCCTAGCGTCATCGAACCTTAAGTGTGTACACCCTACGGGTTCGGGAACCAGGCAGACATGACCGAGACAACTCGCTGGCCAATAACCAACAGCGGGATCTGGATACCCATGTTGGCTCCCACATGTTCCACGATGATCTCATCGGATGAACCACGATGTCAAGGATTCAATCAATCCCGTATACGATTCCCTTTGTCTATCGGTATAGCACTTGCCCGAGATTCGATCGTCGGTATACCGATACCTTGCTCAATCTCGTTACCGGCAAGTCTCTTTACTCGTTCCGTAACACATCATCCCGTGATCAACTCCTTGATCGCATTGTGCACACTATGATGATGTCCTACCGAGTGGGCCCAGAGATACTTCTCCGTCACACGGAGTGACAAATCCCAGTCTCGATTCGTGCCAACCCAACAGACACTTTCAGAGATACTTGTAGTGCACCTTTATAGCCACCTAGTTACGTTGTGACATTTGGTACACCCAAAGCATTCCTAAGGTATCCGGGAGTTGCACAATCTAATGGTCTAAGGAAAAGATACTTGACATTTAGAAAAGCTTTAGCATATGAACTACACGATCTTGTGCTAGGCTTAGGATTGGGTCTTGTCCATCACATCATTCTCCTAATGATGTGATCCCGTTATCAATGACATCCAATGTCCATGGTTAGGAAATCGTAACCATCTATTGATTAACGAGCCAGTCAACTAGAGGCTTACTGGGGACATGGTGTTTGTCTATGTATCCACACATGTATCTGAGTTTCCTATCAATACAATTCTAGCATGGATAATAAACAATTATCATGAACAAGGAAATATAATAATAACCAATTTATTATTGCCTCTAGGGCATATTTCCAACAAGCACCACATTGCTATCGGCGCACATGCCCGACCTATCAAGCAAAGAGTCCGAAAGCAGGCCTTGGAGTGGCAATAGTTCATTGTCGAGGAAATCAAGACACTAATCTAGCAGCTGGTTTAGTCAGAGGAGTAATGCACCCTACATGGTTAGCAAATCCAGTGGTAGTACGGAAGGCTAATGGGAAATGGAGGCTTTGCATTGATTTCACATATCTCAACAAGGCTTGCCCAAAAGACCCGTTCCCTTAGCCGCGTAACGACCAGATTGTGGATTCCACATGAGGTTGT
Organism: Secale cereale; assembly: GCA_902687465.1. Lineage (NCBI taxonomy): Eukaryota > Viridiplantae > Streptophyta > Magnoliopsida > Poales > Poaceae > Secale > Secale cereale. The sequence continues at coordinate 393,448,879 of LR738715.1, read as the reverse complement.
GATCTGCTCTCCTTTTTGGATGAATACTCCGGGTACCACCAAATATCCATGTCCAAAAAAGATGAGGAAAAGACATCGTTCATCACTCTGTGTGGCACGTACTGCTTTGTGCGCATGCCTTTCGTATTGAAGAGGGTCGGGTCCACTTTTGCAAGAGCAGTCCAAATTGGTTTTGAGCCACAGTTACACAGGAATATAGAAGCTTATATGGATGACATCATCGTCGAAACCAAGGATAAGGCCACCCTTATCTAGGATTTGGAGAAGTTTGCTAATCTACGCAAGATCAACCTGATGCTTAATCCGGAGAAGTGTGTGTTTGGTGTTCCCTTCGGCAAGCTGCGTCGATTCTTCATATCCCATCGGGAGATTGAAGCCAACCCCGGTAAGATCAAAGCCATTGAACAGATCCAGGTTCCAAGGACAGTCAAGGATGTAAGGCGCTTGACGGGATGCGTTACCGCGTTAAGAAGATTCATCTCCAAATCTGCCGAGCGCGTCTTGCCATTCTTCAAAATTCTAAAAAGGGCAGGGCCAATGAAGTGGACCCCAGAAGCAGATGCAGCATTGCACGAGTTAAAGGCCTACCTATCATCTGTGCCTACCTTGGTTGCACCCAAACCCCAAGAGCCGTTGTTTCTTTACTTGGCGGCAACTAACCAAGTGGTCAGTGCGGCCTTGATAGCACATCCAGAAGTAGATGAAGCAGAAAGTGGCCAAATCACGATAATATCAGGAAAGGATTAGGACAGCAATAAGCACGGCAATGTGAGCAACCCCAAGGAAACGGCAAGGAAGAAAGTGGTGCAGCGCCTAGTGTATTTTGTCAGCTCCTTGTTACAAGGAGCTCGATCGAGGTAATCTGGAGTGCAAAAGTTGATCTTGGCCTTATCATGGCCTCAAGGAAACTACACCACTCCTTCCAAGCCCATGAGATCACGGTTGTCACTCGTTTCCCGTTGCAAATGATACTACGAAACCCTGAGGCTACTGGCAGAATAGTGGAGTGGGCTTTGGAGTTATCTAGCTTTGGCTTGAAGTTTGAGAGCACTTCAACCATTCAGAGCAGGGCACTGGCAGAGTTTATTGCAGAATGGACGCCAACCCCTGACGAGGAAGTAACAGAAATAGCTCTCCCCGACAAGGAATCGCCCCAAGAATGGATTATGTATTTTGATGGTGCTTTTTCCCTACAAGGTGCGGCGACTGGCATGCTTCTCGTCGCACCCTCCAGGGAGCACTTGAAGTACGTCGTCCAATTGCACTTTGCCCGGGAAGAATCCACCAACAATACAACTGATTATGAAGGGCTCCTTGCCGGGCTCAGGATTGCAGCAGAATTGGGAATTAAGAAGTTGATCATATGAGGAGATTCACAGCTTGTGGTGAGACAAGTCAACAAATATTATCATAGGCCATTGAGGGAAGCAAGCGTCGAGGAAGTGAGGAGATTGGAGGAGCACTTTGATGGGTTGCAAACAGAGCACGTACACCGTGCGGAAAACAGCATAGATGATCACCTGTCAAAGCATGTTGCACAGAAGCTACCTGTGGAACCAGGAACTTTTGTTCTCCATCTCTCTCAGCCCTCCGTATCACCAGCCACAATGGCCTGGAAACGGAGAAAGTTGGACTACGGTAAGCCTCTCCCGGCAGAGCGATCCGCTCCCGGAAGAGACCCTGCTGGAAACAACTCCTCACAGCCTACCGGACCACCCCCTCCTTCCGGGCCCAAGGGCCCCACACGCGAGGCTAGTGCTACCGCAGCAGAGGAGATGTTGTTAGTCCTTCTTGCTGAGCCTCAGGCTCCAACTTGGGCAAGGCACATTGTCCACTTCCTCAAACGGAAGAACTCCCTAGCAACCAAGATGAAGCTGATACGGTAGCCCGAAGGGCCAGTATGTATCCGTTTGTCGATGACACTCTGTACAGAAGGAGACCCAATGGTGTGAAATTGAAGTGTGGATGGAAAGGAACTGCTGGCTGAGATTCACAGAGGACTGTGCGGCTCACACCTTGGATCAAGGGCGTTAGTTGGGAAAGCATTTCGGCAAGGATTCTATTGGCGCACAGCACTCCAAGATGCTGTCGAGCTCGTCATGACATGTGAAGCCTGTAAGTTCCATTCCAAGAGAACACACCTACCTGCCCAAGCACTTCAGACAATCCCTCTCTCATGGCCATTTTCGGTCTGGGGGCTTGATATTCTCGGCCCCTTCCCCCAAGCAAACGGGGGCTTTGAATACTTGTTCGTTCCCATCGACAAGTTTACAAAGTGGCCGAAAGTAACTGTCGTGAGAAAGGTGACTGCCCAGTCAGCTATCAAGTTCATGAGAGAATTGGTGTGTCATTTCGGAGTTCCGGCAAGGATCATCACTGACAACGGCACCCAATTTACGAGCCACGCCTTCATGCAATATGTTCATGCCCTCGGATGCAAGATCTCATTCGCTTCTGTGGCACACCCCGGAGCAATGGAAAAGCTAAGAGGTCGAACGCTGAAGTGCTTCATGGGCTCAAGACAAGAACTTTTGATACGCTGTAGAAGCACGGCAGGCGATGGATCGAGAAGTTGCCGATAGTTCTCCGGTCCCTCGGAACAACACCTAACCAAGCTACCGGGCAAAATCCCTTCTCCCTGGTCTACGGGGCAAAAGTAGTTATCCCCACGGAACTCATTTACAGGTCTCCTAGAGTGCTCGCCTACGATAAAGTAGCGCAAGATCAGCACCGGCGTGACGACGCTGTGCTACTCAAAGAGAACCGTCTCCGGGCTACTACGCGTGCTCCACGCTATCAGCAAGCCCTGCGTCCTTATCACAGTCGCAGGGTTCATGCCCAATGTTTTGAGGAAGGTGACCTTGTCCTTAGGTGTGTTTAGTCCGCCAAGGGTACAAACAAGTTGTCACCAAAGTGGGAAGGCCCTTACCGGGTGGTACGAGTCACCAGACCATGTGTAGTCCGTCTGGAGACCAGAGATGGCACTCAGTTGCAAAACTCATGGAATATTGAGCATCTCCGTAAGTACTACCCGTAAGGTGCGAGGCTGACGAGCACCGCCCGACAGCCACCCTTTTGTACAGGCCTTGCCTCAGTTGCATGTAACCCCTCGTACAAAGCCGGGGTGATGACACCGTGCAAGAGAAAATAAAGAAGCGTTGTAGGGGGGCCAACTAAGATTGGCCCGTCAGCCACCTTTTTGTACATGCCTTGCCTCAGCTGCATGTAACCCCTCATACAAAGCCAGGGTAATGACCCCGTGCAAGAGAAAATAAAGAAGCGTTGTAGGGGGCCCCAACTAAGATTGCATGCATGCATAAGCACACCAAGATCACAGCATTAGCATTCCATGAGCATTAGCATAAGCATATAGATAGGATTGCATCATGCATTCATTCTCATCTACACGGAGTTGTAGGTTTGTGTCGCTAACTTGGCTTCAACAAAGGACAAGAAGATTGCACGGCACAGCGATCCTGGCAAGCCAGACGGATAAGTTTACCTCCTGTCCATTAGTGTTCTGTAAAGCTATAACATTGCATGGGAAACCTCGCCTCTCTCTTTTGAAACTTAGGTGCTCCCATCCATGACTCGAACGCTGCTTAGGTCGGGATGGTCGCAGTAGCCTTTGGTAAAAAGGAGTTGGTGGGGGGCTGGCCCCTCTGTCTGTTCCTCGGAAGACGTGGCTCTCCGGCAGATGAACAGGGTGCCGGCAGGATATCTTGCCTGGGAAAACTCATTTATTTTCATTAAAGAGGCATTCCACCTCTGCATGGACGTACACATGCACGGGTTCCTGACAAGTTTCATCCTTTTCATTCACATGCTGATACAAGTACAAGCATTACAGAACACAAAGATGGACTCGAGAGGTTACATTAGTTGAATTAAAATTTGGCATTTGCGGTCGGGAGAGAAGGAGAGGGGCGGCGTCCCAGCACAATGCCACCGCGAATTCAAGATTGTAAAAAGATAGGTACCCCGTAAACTCCTCTCCATACCCCTCTTATCCCAAGTAATGCGGTCGGGAGAGAAGGAGAGGGGCGGCGTCCCAGCACAATGCCACCCCGATCCTTCAGCCTCGCCACCCCCGATCCTTGTCGGGGGCTGGCAAACCCAGCCTGACAAGATCAGGGGTGGCGAGGCTGCAACGGAGGAGGAAGCACGGAGCACCACGACGGCCCCCTGGTCACCACCTCCAGGACCGGAAGAGGGGCTCCAGCACAGGCACCGGCAGAAAAGGACACCGAAGCCCAGTCAGAAGACCCCTCATGGGAGGCAAAAGTACCAAGAGAACGAGCCTTTCCCTGGAAACCGAGGAAACTGTTATGATGGTGCCAGGGAAAGAGGGGGAGAGCCAGGCGGGCGGACAGAAGGTCATCTGTACGAGACGAACGCGTCGATGCGGTCGTGCTCCTACTGGGCGACCCGCCTCTCGTCTTCTCCTTCTCCCCTGGCTTCATCTTTGTCAACACCGTTCCAGAGGGAGGCCGAAACCCCTATCCGACACTCCCCTCGGAAAGACGGCAAGCGACCAAGATGGCCAGGGGGCTCGGGGCACGCCGCTCCCATCCTTGGCGGGCAGGAAGGTGTGCCCCTCATCGACATTAGCCCCAAGAACTCCGGGAGGGGTGATGCTAGGATTACCAATGATCTCCAGCCCCGCCTCCCGCGCGAGCCTCGAAGAGACCAAGAGATGTGCTACGCCAAGGACCAGGCTCACTCCCCAGGCACCAGCATCAGCACGGGGCAACAACAAACTAGAGCAGAAGCCCCGGGGCTGGCCCCGAGCTCCTCTCTTTGACATCGCCAAAGGAAGCAGAGAACAAGAGAGGAAAAAGAACAAGAAGGCAAATATGGATGACTCCACTCTATTCCACCCCTCCTTTTATAGGCAGGGCAAGGAGGAAAGCCGCTCCATCAATGGGCGACCGTCGTCCTCCTCCGCCAATTCAAGGCGGGCAGACCAACTCCAAGGCACTCTCCCACGCCACGCGCCTCTGTTACCTACCCCGTGCGATGCATGCAGCATATGTGGCTAAAGATAAGGATGTGCAGTGGGAGGAGTAAATTGGCGGTTTCCAGCCCATGCGATTAAAGTCATTCACGGTCCATCACTTTAGCGTCCCCACCACTATTGGCTTTGCACCACACGTGCAGAAGTCGGAAACCATCCCAAAATCAAGACAAATGAAGAAGCAATGGAAATCCCAAGGGGCCAACCCCTCCAGCAATCCTGCCTGTGCACTTATTAGGCCCTGGCCCTACGACACTCAGCAGCGCGTTCAGGGCAGGCCAGGGGGCTTCTGTCGGCGCAACAAATCCTGGGTCCGTTTCCCAACTGTGCACAGGCACAAGACCAAGGTTGAAGCACCAGCTCAAGCTCAAGATTGAAGAACCATGATATTCAAAGAACCAACACGCAGCTAGGGAGACCAAGGCCAAGCCAGAAGAACGAGATATTGACAAGAGAATAGCCTCCCTTGCCGGACAGGCGAGCCCGGCAAGGGCGAGGCCACCACCAGAAACAAGCTATCAAAGACTCCCCGGCAGAGCCTGCCGGGGGTCACGGGGGGTAAACCACCCTGCAAACCACTCAAGCACGACCCACATCGTCAATCAGGTGGTGTCAAGCCGCGAAGTGATTAAGTGGTAGCCATTTGCCACATGGCAGTCATTTCCTACGGAGGAAACCCCCAAAGGACACATGTCCTGCGACGTGTCAATGAAGCAGACGTGGAGCTGGCAAGACAACCCGGCGTGCCTTGCCGGGCAACCAGTGATGTGACACTAAGCGGTTCAATTAATGGACCCCGTCAGCCCGCAGAGTTCGGTGTGATATCATTGTTCACTATCATATCAGTTGATAATGACCATTTTTCCACTGTGGCGACCCCTTAATCTATAAAAGGAGGCCCATGGCACCTGAAGGAGGGATTGGAAAGTTGATGAACCCAAGCCACCATACATGCGTAGTCATTGCAGCCATGGGGCATGTCTTGCCGGGCAAGTGTACTATGCACCACCACATTCATTCCACCATCAATCTACCAAAGCAAAAGTAGGGTCTTACGCCTCGCGACGGCCCGAACCTGGGTAAATTGCTTGTGTGCTCTTTGTCGTGCTGCCGTGCGCGGTTCTGCTATTTGTGCAATGCGCCATCCCGCCGCCGAACCAGCAAGGGGCCGCACGGTCCCATAAGTGGCCGCAGAAATCAATCGACATCGTGAAACCCAACCATAGCATTAAGTATCAAGTCCGCTTTACTCCCATATGTCATACCCCACTTACTCGAGTTTAAGCTTCTGTCACTCTCGCAACCCACCATAAGCGAACCATGAACATATTGCAACACTCTACAGCGGGGGACCCCTCACGTTTGCGTGAGAATGGAAGGCACCATAGAACAGCACCATAAATAAAGTATACAATCATACAAACCAAGATCACGATTACCCCATAGGACAAAACGGATCTACTCAAACATCATAGGATAACAATAGATCATTGGGAAATAATATATGGAGTTGAGCAGCAAGTTTGAGTAGAGATTACAGCGGGGAGAAGAGGTGTTACACCTCTCCATAGAGGGGGAGAGAGTTTGTGTTGACGGTACTCCGGCACCACCGGAAGCGAGGGGGGGGAGCCCCCCACCTTCTTCTTATTCCTTGGCCTCCTCCCTAGGTGGGATAAGGGTTTCCCCTCTGGTCCTTGGCTTCCATTGCATGGGAAGGGCGAGAGCCCCTCTGAGATTCGATTTGTCTCTCTGTCCTCTTATGTTTCGCGTTCCCAGATCTGGCCCTTCATCATTTCTTAAATTCCTGGAGATCCGTAACTCCAATTGTGCTGAGATTTTAACACAATTTTTATCCATAAATTAGCTTTCTTGCACCAGAAGTAGGGCCTCAACCAACATTCGTGGAGGGCACAAGGCACCAGGGCGCGCCTGGGCCCAGGTGGCACACCCTGGTGGGTTGTGGAAACTACGGACCCCCGTTTGCGTTGGTTCCACCTCCTAAAATCCACATATATTCCAAAATAATTCTCCGTAAATTTTTATCGCGTTTGGACTTTGTTTGATATGGATTTTCTGCGAAACAAAAACATGCAACAAACAGGAATCGGCACTGGATTAGTAAGTTAGTCCAAATAAATCGTATAAATTGTTACCAAAAGTATGTAAAAGTTGAATAATGTTGGCATGAAACAATAAAAAATTATAGATACGACGGAGACGTATCAGCATCCCCAAGCTTAATTCCTGCTTGCCCTCGAGTAGGTAAATGATAAAAAATATAATTTTTGATGTGGAATGCTACCTAGCATAAACTTGATCATATATCTAGTCATGGCATCAATATTAAGACATAAGTGATTCAAAACAATAGTCTATAACTTGACATAAAGACATCAATACTCGAGCATCCCAACAAACAATCATGTCTTTTAGAATATCAGATGCTAAAGAACGTTATCCCTACAAAATCATATAGTCTTGTCATGCTCTGTCTTCCCAGGTCAAAGTATAAATCATGTACTACCCCGGTGTCAGCCAAGCAATTGGTTCATACTTCTTAACGCGCTTCAGCATTTTGGACTCTCACGCAATACATGAGTGCAAGCCATGGATATAGCAATATAGGTGGAATAGAATGTGGTGGTAGTAGACAAAAGAAGGGAAGAAAGTCTCACATCATCTAGGCAAACTAATGGACTATGGAGATGTACATCAATAGATATCAATGTGAGGAGTAGGGATTGCCATGCAACGGATGCACTAAGAGCTATAAGTGTATGAAAGCTCAGTATGAAACTAAGTGGGTATGCAAACTCTACTACGGAAAATCCCCACTAGTATATGAAAGTGACAACATAGGAGACTTTCTATATGAAAAACATGGTGCTACTTTAAAGCACAAGTGTGGAAATAGCATAACCTTCTCTCTTTTTATTTCATTTTTTCTTTTTCTTTTTTTCTTTTTCTTTTTATTTTTTTTTCTTTCTCTCATTGTCCGGAATCTCGTCCCGACTTGTGGGGGAATCATAGTTTCCATCATCATTTCCTCACTGCGACATGTTCTAATAATGGATAATGATGATCATCACACTTCTATTTACTTATAACTCAAAAGAAAAAAAATTACAACGCGATACCTATGACATAGTATGACTCTAAATGAATGCCTCTGGCGGTGTACCAAGATGTGCAATGATCTAGCATAGCAAACATATCAATAAAACGGACAAGCCATGAAAATATCATGCTAGCTGTCTTACGATCATGCAAAGCAATATGAAAATGAATGCTCAAGTCAACTATATGATGGAAGTGCATGGCAATATATCTCGGAATGGCTATGGAAATGCCATAATAGGTAGGTATGGTAGCTGTTTTGAGGAAGGTATAATAAAGTTTATGCACCGGCGAAAATTGCGCGGTATGAGATATGCTAGCAATTATGAAAGGGTGAGAGTGCATATAATCCATGGACTCACATTAGTCATAAAGAACTCAAATACTTATTGCAAAAGTTTATTAGCCCTTGAAGCAAAGCAATATTACGCATGCTCCTAGGGGGGAGGTTGGTAGGAGTTAACCATCGCACGCCCCCGACCTTCACGCAAAGACACATAATCAAGGACAAATTGTGCTCCAACATCCCAGCATAATGAGAGACTATACGTGTATGCTTCGCCAATCACAAACCTTAACACCAATATCTTACTAAACATGATCATCCACTAGTACTTCCCATAAATTTTCATCTCTATATCACAAAACTATTGCAAGGAAGCAAACATATCATATTCCGTGATCCACAAGTTTTATGTAGGATTTTATGACTAACCATGCAATTTACCAATTTCGTTTGAATCTCTAAGTAGATATAAGTGAATCATGAGAGCTTAATTCTTTCGACAAAAGATCATGCTCTAACAAATATAAGTCAAGCACGAGAGCATTCTACGAACATCGGTTTTCTATGTGAAGAGAAACAAACAATCCAAACTTCAAAATATATAAGTGAAGCACATGAAGCATTCTATAAAGCCATACTCAAAAGATATAAGTGAAGTGCAATCAGCATTCTACAAATTGGCCAAGGACTATCTCATACCAGCATGGTGGATTATTAAAAGAAAAAGGAAAAACTGAAGGATCTTGTCCATAGGCGTGGTTCCATTTCCTGGCGTCACTGGTTGGCAGCTAGTTTCACGCACTTGTGTTGAACTGAATAAGAAATGTTTGCCAAGAAAGGATTCTATGGAAGACATGGACCATCCGATCATTTTGTGCGGTTCCACTAAAACCGAGCTAGCTGAGCAAGCCTGTTTGCAAAGATATTGAACAGGTGTTATAACATTAACAGTGGCACCAGTAGTTGTTGATGAAACATACACACACAAGTAGAAGCCGGTCACCTTTGCAATCACTCATAAAACTAACCAATTCTTGGAGAAGATTAGGCTCGGAGTTTGATGAGGATAGCAAAACCGATCTCCATTTGTGCAGTCGCACTGAAATGTAGAGACGTTTTCCTGTGTGACATTTAGTGGAACTGCACAAGACACTCTTAAAGAAATAAGTGATTTGTGCAGTTCACAAAAAGGTTGCAATAGCAATGAGGTAGAACGGATAACCTTGTTTGCATAAAAGAGGTTGAAAGGAAACAATTCATGGCCAATGAAAGTTGATGACACATACGATGAAAAAAAGAAGCATATTCCTTGGCCTAAGGGAAGATAATATCACAGTTCTTTATCTAAAACGGTGTGAGGAGGAGATTGCAACATGGAAAGTACGTCGTTCGAGCTACATTTTAGGAAAAGAACTATGGAAGATCCACAGGCAGCGACATGGGAAGTTGGGCAGTGGAGCAAGGCCGGTTTCAAAGGAAGCTGTACCTAAGGTTCGTCAGGGTGTAACACGGAGGGTGGCGCTGGGAGGGATATGATGCGGAAGCGAGCAAGGGGCGAACACCCTACCGCATCGGTCATCCGAGAGAATGGCGTGTACCGCAGATCGGGACGCGCCGGAAGTGGGTTTCCTGCCTCGGCGCTAGCGACCAGAGTAATGTTGCATATCCTCCCTTTTTGCCGGCGGATGGGATCCGGCTGGATCAGTGACCAGCGGTAAGAGAGAGTGTCCACCGCCATTTTGTGTGAGAGAGTGTGAACTGTGAAGAGACCAACCCCAGCAGGCAGAGCGTCGGATCATGCCTATATTATATATAGTGCAGTTGTTTGCTAAATAAAATGTGTCACACTTTCTTTTGTCCACGCGTAGTACACGACCCTCAATCAAGTGGACAAGCACTACAGGCATCAATTTTTTAGAACGTGGGCTACCTTTTTTGTACAGAAATGAGCTCCACGATGTACCCATAGAGGTGTGGTCGGGCCACAGATGGGAGTACGTGCGTCGCTGCATGCACCTCTTCTCTTCTTGCACGTACCCCACCTATGTGCACTACTAGAATCGAGATCTTTGTCGTCAGCTAGCTCTTTGCCGTCTGCTAGCTGACTGCAAAGAAGGTGTTTGCCATCAGCTTAAAAAAACTGGCGGCAAAGAAAGAGCTGACGGCAAAGACAATGTTTGCCGTCCGCTAGAAGATGGAAAGCCTCTATGTCATCTGCTAGCAGACGGCAAAGAGGGAGGGTGGCCCACTAACGAGAACCACCTAACGGCCACTTTCATTGCCGTCTGCTAGCAGACGACAAAGAGAATAGGCAGGATAACGGCCGTTTCCCCCCGGCCCCACGTCCCTAGCTATGCTCTTTGTCGTCTGCTAGCAGACGACAAAGAAATTAAACCTAACTAAAAAACAATCGGCCCCGACCCCACCCCTCTCTCTCCCTCACCTCACACGGGCAGACCCCGTGCCCGCCGGCCCCCCTGCCCACCCCCA
>LR738715.1:393326735-393436494 GCA_902687465.1 Secale cereale | reverse complement strand
GAGGGTCCATGGATCGTGGGGGAAAGGAGTCGAGGGTCTAGGGGTCGAGGATCGGGGTGTCGAGGGGTCAAGGGGTTAATGATAGAGGGAGGAAAGGAGCCGAGGGTCTAGGGTCGAGGATCGAGGTGTCGAGGGTCAAGGGGAAAAGGGGTCGAGGGGTCGAGGATCGAGGGGAAAAGGAGTCGAGGGTCTAGGGATCGAGGGTCGAGGGGAAAAGGGATCGAGGGTCGCCGCCCCGACCCCCTGACCCCGACACCCCGCCCCCAACACGATACCTCGACCCCGCCTCGACACTTACATATTTTATTATGGTACACACTTAAATAGTTAATTATGTTTATGGTGTACTAATTTCGTTTACTCTTTGTCATTGCAGGTGTTGACAGATGGTGGGCACGGGTCGAGAGCGCTCCAAGGCTCCTTCCTCGGTGCATGCTGGGAGTGGTGTTATTATTCCACCCCAGCACCTCCGGAGAGCACTGGATGACAGTATGCAGACACCGGTGGGCGCTTCTTCTTCGGCCAGGAGAGGTCGGGGGAAGCCGAAAAGGGCTGCTAGAGGTGGACGTGGCGGTGGGAGAGGTAGGAAGGCTGATGATCCTTCCTCGCCGCCACCCCTAGCTGATTCTCCGGACCATCGTAGTGCTCCATCTCTGGTGGACCCGTCTCGGACTCCGGTCCATGAGCCTCGGGCCGACGGGCCACGGGTCGATGAGCCCTCGTCCAAGGAGACTCAGGTCCCAGAGTCTTCGTCCCAGGAGACTTGGGTCCTAGAGTCTTCGTCCCACGCGACTCCGGAGACTAGTGGCCATGCTGATGGTGAGGACACCTTTTCCGACAATAGCTAAAGCGAGGGCGAGCTGGTTGAGGGGGCAAGAAGGTCTACCAGCATGGTGGTACAAAGCTCCCGCATGTGCCGCCGACCCGCCATCAGAGGTGGTTGATTGTGCCTAATGGGGAGAAGTAAGTGCGTTGACTCTTTTTTAACATTTTGACTTGATGTTTCTTCAAATTAATATGTAATGTGTTGGCCTTGTCATACTGCAGGGGTTGGGTACACGCTCGTGGTGTCCGCGGGCCCAGCCAGGTCCTTGGTGTGCTTTGCCGGCACCACTTACCGGAGTGGGTCACATTGCCCAGTGAGGGTGAGGTTCCACAGCTAGCACTGAGCTGGGAGTTGTACGTGGCTACTCCGGCTCCGGCGGAGGAGAGGGTCGACGGTGTCTTGTGCGAGGCGGTGGCCGACATTGTGATCCGGCATTTTTGGGTAATTTATCCTTTACGGAATTGAAAATCAACAGTACCTAGTGATTGTACTAATCAGTGTTGTCTTGTTTGATTGTAGACCTTCTACGGGTGTGCTGAGGAACACGAGGCAGACGCGACTAAGGTTATCGAAGCCGAGTGCAAGCGCCTACTTCAAAACTAAGGGCACGAGGCTCGGCTGCAGGCCGTTCGGGACTACTACGCCTCTACTCACATTAGGAGGGAGAAGGAGAAGTGTCGCGCCAAATATCTGGGTAAGGAGAGGTACATGAAGGTATTTACCTATTCTTAAGGCCTTGCACTTAGTTTCCTTGATTTGATTCGTATGTGTAGCGCTGAAATTTCTCTTGTCTAACTTAGTTGTCTCCAAGATGTTGTGTGGATAAGATGGACCGTTGGGAGGCGTTGGTGGATGAGTGGTGCTCTCCCCAATGGCTAGACGTCCACAACAAGGCCAAGGATAAGCGTGCCCAAATGCAAGGTGTGCCACACCATAAAGGGAGCTCCAACCTGTTTGAGTACGGGGATCACTTCGTATGTGGTTTGCTTCATGATTCATGCAATTTCATTCTTCATGCTAGCTTGAGCCCTTAACTAATATGTTGTTCCTCTCTTTTAGGCACATCACAACAAGAAGGAGGTGCTACCACTGTATGACCTCTATGGCATGGCCCATACTTCCCCGTACAAGAAGGCCAAGGCATTCTCTGAGCCTGACCGCGTTCATCCAGAGAGCCTCACCAACATCTCCTTCCACAACAAGCTCGTGAGGTACAGAGACTTTGGCAAGGCGATGAAAGGGGATGACTTCAACCTAAGCCAGAGTGCTTTTAATCTAGAGCCCATGATGCTATCTCGTGACGGGTGGAAATGGCTCGGTAGCCATTGGGGATGGACTGATACGGTGTCCTAGAACTCTCCGGGAGATCAAGAAGTGCCAGACGAGCTCTCTTCCTGAGATGAGTCCTCGTCCACGGCCAATGGAGCTCGCCATCGAGGCTAGGGCCCAGGAGCTTCTGGCAGAGGCAAATAGGCAGGCGGCACAGAGGGAGAAGGAGTTTGAGGAGAGGACGGCTAGGATGATGGAGGAGGAGAGGAACCGGAATGACGCGAGTCACCGGGCCCTATAAGAGCTCCTCGTGGTAAATTTCTCCTGCATATTAGCCAAATCATGCATGTAATGTTCGTTTCATTACTAAGTAATATGACTTACTCGTGAAAACAAAATGTGTAGTCCGTGTGCGAGAAAAACGGTCAGATCCCTCCGCCGATGCCCCAGATTAGTATAGCGGTGTGGGGACCCCGACTCATAAGTCGAGATCACCGAATGTACATGTACAGTGATCCCAGAGATCAATGCTCACTGAACACACAGAAGCTGAATAACAAGAGTCTTACATCCATACATACCGTATTACACAAATAGGACCATTAAGGTCAAGTCTTGAGTATATCATCGCAGCGGAAATCTTCAATAACAACTTGGACCCATGCCATCTGCCTTAACCCTACAGGCATTCTGACTGGGAAGCGTCCTAGCTCGCATGTTCGATACCAAGGAATCTGCATCAAATCCTGTTCTCTCCTGCCTGGCCAATAAAATAACCAGTGGCAAGCCAGTGAGTACTTTGAATGTACTCGCAAGCAACCCAAGTGTGATGACAGAATAATTATGCAAAGCTCTACTACTAAATGGGCAGTTTTGCGGAAAGCTAGTTTTTCATATGCAAGTATGATCAACACATAACATGGACATGCGTGTGTCTGCAACAAGTATCAGGAGGTCACAGACATCATTATCGAGAAAGAGTTGTAAGCAACTAATGCTCAAGCTCATTGTGACTTCCTCACAATCACCTCAATAGATCCATGATACCGTGTTGTTTTGCAGAAACTTATGGACATAGTCTAAGTAGCACCACCCAACTGTCCTTGACCGCGGACACGGCTATTCGAATAGTTTGACACTCTGCAGAGGTTGCACACTTTACCCACAAGATCCGGGGAACTTCCGTGTCATCCACGACCCGCGGTACCTCAAGTACCCGGGGTAAGCACCCGATCACTACCTTTCCCTAGACGACACTAACACAGAGTCCACTCGATTGGTAACAGCCCCGTGCCAACATTTCACATCTTAAAATTGTGGAGACTTGCTCCCATATTCATCACATACCACTGACACGGGGTACCAACGGTGTGTTCGGTGCCCTATAAAAACAGTCATGGCCGCCTATCCAAGCACGACCCCGTCCCGAGAGTGACCTCATGTCACCCAGGTCACTAGTAATGCGGGCACCATGCTAGTATCGACCTAGGTAATCAATAATGCCCTTTCCCATATAAGGGTAGAGTGGTTGCGCATGTTTGGTTGGGACAGTAGTCACAGATAAATCTAATCCATCTCTGTAAACAACACTTTCGTCAAGCCTCGGTACACTACTTCTTCACCAAGTAGTGCCCTAGTTTCTCATCATCTCCCACGGCATTAATGGCACCCACTGGGTCATTCGCAAGTATGTCAGACCACACTTGTTTCACTCAATGCATAACCCTAACCCATTTTGCGTAGCCAACTACTATAGCATATATCTATCTATTCCCACCCACATGACCCTCATAGGAAGGTAGGGTCATGTTTGATGCAAGTTTCAATAGTAAAGTAACAAAGGTACCAACCAAAGTGGTCAACTCTTCTATATGATTCCGATGCATTGATAATAAGGTGCTATGAGACATGTATAAAAAGGTTTCTCGAACATGGTCAAAGGGCTGCTTGCCTTATTCTCCCGAGTCTTCAAACCTTCTGGTCCATCTCCGAGTACTTCGTTTATTTCGTCAACCAACGATGGAAACAAACATAATAAGCAACACAATCAAAGCAAAAATAAAAGTGCTCTAAAAATAGGAGTTGGAATTTTCTAGGATACCTCTGGTCATATTAGAAATGACCAAGGTGTTTACATAGGTATTGGATCAATGGATAGTTTGGATCATTTCAATATGATGGACCCAAGGGGTTTAATGGATTTGAAAGAAGTGTACAGAAATATATTCTTGAATGATGAGCAAAGGCACCCATCAACAAGTCATGATTTTAGAAGCATCTAGGAGTTGGTTTCACTGGATTTGGAATTCAAATAAATTTCCTAGGATTTTGCAAAGCTGATAAATATGAAGAAATGGCCCAATATTTGGTGGGGTACAGAAATATTAATAAAAATGTTCCAAAACTAAGTTTGGATATGACAAGCATCTAGGAATTTGAACCACTGCATTTGGATCAAATTTGAACCACGGCATTTGATAATTATTTGTGAAGGAAAAGTCTCTGGAATAATGTGCATGCTGCACCAACAGGTAGATCATGATTTATGGAGTCACTAGAAATTTGAATCACCAAATTTGGAGTTCAAATGAATTATTTAAGCATTTATGAAGCTGTCTGCAAAAGGGAAAGAAAAGGAAAAAGGGTTATACCCCTTTGCTGCGCGCAGGGCGAAGGATAGCTGCACAGAAACTGGGCCGGCCCAACAGTTCGGCCGCGTGCACAGGGGGGGTGTGACGTCGGAGGCGCCTTCGCCGGGTACGCCTTAGCGCTGGGAAGGCGTCTTCCAGCCGCCCCGCCTCCACTTAAACGACGTGGCGGTCGGCTGCGTCGCTGACCTGCGGGGCCCAGCCGCAGGTCGCTCGTCGCCCCTGGCCATCTTCTCCGGCCCGACGCCGGGCAGGGGAGGTCCTCGACCGCCGGCGCAGCCGTCGCCTGGGGATGCGGGAGGGCCGGCCGAGGTGCCCA
The DNA here is from genome assembly GCA_902687465.1 of Secale cereale. NCBI lineage: Eukaryota > Viridiplantae > Streptophyta > Magnoliopsida > Poales > Poaceae > Secale > Secale cereale. Next base: position 393,431,432 of record LR738715.1, on the reverse strand, counting down.
GGAGCTCCGGCTCTCCTCCCCGCACCCGAGGGTGGCTGCGAGCCCGCCCATGGAGGCCCACAACCTCGCCACCACAGGGAGGCCGCGGCGGCCGCGGGGTCTTCGGCGGCGCCACGCCAGGAGGAGTTCCCAGGCCAAGGGGAGGGCTGGTCTGTCCGTGGGGACTCCCCGAGGAGGGCTCGGACCTGGAATCACAGAAGAGGAAAGAGGGAGTGGCCGAGGTGCCCGAGTCCGAGGGGCGGTCGGTGGCGGCACTCCGGCCATGGAGGGGGTAGGAGGCGACGGGAGAAAGGTTGAGGATGTCTGGGAGGTCGTCGGAGCAGTGGGAGAGCGAAAGGAGTCGAGAGAGAGAGCCCAATGGGGCTATTTATAGCGCGCGCATCGGTGCACCGCGGGCGCGGTCCAGGGCGCGCACGGGCAAGCTTCACAGAGGGGAGAGGAGAGAGGGCCAGGCGGGGACCGGCGACGTGTCGTGTCCCAGACGTCGAGGCAACCTCGGGGACATGCTGGAGAAGCCCGAGGCTGTCGGGGCATTTGGATGGGGGGCGGCTACAGTGCTCCAGAGCATTGTAGAGCGCTCCAGAGCATGCTTTTGGCTGCCATTGGCATTGCCTGGCATCGAGGGCGTGTCCAATGGTGTCCAGAGGGTAGAGGGAGTAGTAAACTATGGGGAGGTGGTCTTGCATGCTCTCGGGAGCCACTGGAATGAGGAGGGAGGTGAAGGAGGAGGTGAAAACTGCTGTCCAGAAGAGTAAATTGGAGTTTAACCCCCCCCCCCCAATGATTGAGCTAAGGCCATGGGGAAGTTACTGGGGGTAGAAGATGATCAGGAGAAGCTGTGGTAAGAATTTGAGGTAAAGGGAAATAGTAAAAGGGGTCCAAACAATGGTTTTGGTAATTTGACAGAAGGTTTTTGATCATGTTTTGGGCAAGCAAAATAGCTCCACTTGACATGATACTTAACAGGGTCAAATGTCACATATAATTAGGGCCTTTCACCAAATTTGAGCTCATTTGGGAAAAGTTGCCAATGTAACTTTGGTGAACCCTAGAAATCAACAGAAATGGTTTCACCTTGTTTGAGCTAAGCTAATCATCTCCCCTTGATGCACCACTTGGTGTAGTATCATCATTTGGGGTTATGATCATGCTCACAAAGTTTGAAGCCCCAGGTAAAAAGTTGGTAATGTAAAGTTGTTCAAATTTGAATTTGAACAGAAATGGTTTTGGGGCACTTAGATCAAGTTATGCTTCTCCAAAACTTGTGCCATTTGGCATAGATGCATAATTACATCATTTTAGCATGTGCACCAAGTTTGAGAGCATTTGGACAAGTTTGGCAATGTAAAGTTGCTCAAACTTCAAAATTGACATAATTGGTTTTGAGGGGATTAGATGATGTTTCCTTGATCTTCAAGGCGTGAGGCTTTGCAAGATCATCAAATATGTCATATTTTACATGATAGAATTTCCCTGGAATTTTTGGAGAATATTCCCTGTGTAAATATTTCAAAAGCTTGAAATATCCAGAAAGGGTTTCGGACGGATTTGTCCAATATTTTGAACATGACCATGTGTTGAAACTCTTATATATGGACAATATATGTCCTATGAGTTTCCTTGAATTTTGGCAAATATTTTTGAAATAGTTAAATAATTTTTCCCTATTAAAGACCATTTCTGGCCTTAAGAAAAAGCTTTTAAATAAATTATGCAAATAACTTTTAAAATTATAATTTTGTGGTTTCTGGGAGTCCTATACCTAATAGGATTCAAATATACTTTTTGAAAGATTTTTCACACCCTAAATAAGGTACTTGCAGTGCAAACCTCAATTCAGGGGTTTTTGGAAAAACTAATTTTAGAAAATACTATTTGGCCAAAATATTTTTATAAGAAAATTCTATACTGGTCTATACACATGGCATGATCATTGGGAAAAGGTTTTGGATCAAGGAGATGAAGTATAAGAGTTGGAGGATTTATTTGATTTTTAGAGCACTAGCAAACAGCAGACAGAAAATCAATCAAGCAAAGCCAAAAACACTCAAAAGTTTTTTTGTAAATCCACATTTTTAACATGGTAATTAGCTTAAGCAATGTGGCATGAAAATCAGGGTGTGACAGACCTACCCCCCTAACAAGAATCTCATCCCCGAGATTCCCAGACTAGGCGTGGAAAGGAATACGGAGTCTTGGATACGAGGTAGTCTTCACTTCTTCTGCTTGGTTCTGCTTCCGAGTGGAGCTCCATGGAATCTTGAAATACTTGGTGGGGTGGCTCCTTGCTTATTTCCTTTGATACAGGTTGCTGAGGGGTCTCTTGCATAGGTTAGGTTGGGTTAGTTGTCAAAGGCTCGGTGATGTCCTTGCGGGCACCGGACTAGTTAGGAAGTAAGAAGTACTTCCAGAGTGGTGACTCGTGGAAGATTTGGTGTACGGTGGGTATCTCAGGTGGTAAATCCAGCTGGTAGCCGTCTACTATTTGACTTGCAGTGGTCTTGAAGAAGGGTCGATAAATCTTGGTAGGAGCGTTCCTTCGACACGGAAATGCTCGGTCCCTTCGAGAGGAGTGGCTTGCAGATACGCCCGGTCTTCGATGCGGAAGTTTACTTCTTGATGACGGTGGTCGGTGTAGTTCTTCCTTCTTGACAGGGCGGTGTTCAAATGTCTTCTATCCAGCTGTCCGTCTCTTTTTTTGTCTTCGGGCAGACAAGTAGGCCATCAAATAATGATGTTACCCAACTTGTCCAATTACTCCATGAGGTCTATGGGGGTACGCAAGGTGGGCTGGGGTATTGGTGGTGGTCTCCGTTGAGTATTTGCAAGGTCTTCCTGACTTAGAGCGAAGGCCCGTGGTCAGAATCTGACCAGGTTGTGGCTTGGTGGGGCTTAAGGGTTTCAAGGATTCTAGTGAGTGAGTGAACGTTTATTATCTTATCCTTAAGCACAATTTCTGAGATGCCACTAGCTCTATCTAGTACTCCGAACGAAAAGGCATCCTCTCGCATAGACCATCTTCAATCACTACTCATGCCATACATATCCTCATGACTCTCAAGAGGCGGTCTAACAAAATTGTACTTGCCTACGATCCCCAAATCCATATGCATGCCTTCCCCTAAAATCCATGGGTAGGTCATACATGCTACTAAGCTTAAATTAAACTCCACAATCCAAGCACTCAATCTATTCTTGCAAGGCTCACGATAATGTATCACTATTCTAAGGAAACACGTCATATGCCACTCCAAGATTTTGTTTCCTTCCTATAGATCAACTCCAATAGCCCGGTAATTTCCATCAATCACCCCCTAATCCAATAATTCTACAAATCCGATGTCTACGGTGTTCCGCAAGATCTCAAGTTCCTGTAATACCCAATACATGGAAGGATTATGCATTACGATAGTAAGTCCACCAAATTCTCATCATCCGGGTCAAGTAAACTCCAAGATCACGATTATATTGATCCCTAAATCAACTCCGACAAATAATCCAATATCCTAGGTTATTGTCCACCGAGAAGCATGGTATCATGATCAGGATCATCGGTCTAAATCCAATTTACTCCGAACCATGCAGACATATCTAGCATTTATACCAACCAGAATCACCTACATAAATCCAAATCTCATGCCCGACGAGAATTCATACATGCTTCCCCAAAGTCATGATCCCACCAATATGAAATCTCACAATCAAGGTCTCAAATAATTCCTCGAAGTCACTGATATAAAGCCACCAAGTCATCTATCTTATATCCCCAAATTGGTCTATCTATGGCATCGTCAGTTCTTGTGCTATATTAGGATGACAACGTGCTCGTTCACTGCGTCCACTAGCTCCTTTATGAACTCAGTGTTGTGCAAGGTTGCAGAGGCTTAACTGGTTCTCTCGCAATACTATAGGTTAGGCACATGGTTACTGGTTCATGCTGTAGTGTCTCGTTAAGTCTCAAAGGGTCTAGGACTGGGTTACTAGTCTGGAGGGTTAAACATAACTCTACAGGGTTGTATCTGGTCGTGGAGGTTATAGCAGAAGTCTTCAGTGCCAGTTGGCTGCAGAGGTAGAATCCTTGGTGCATCTTGTCTTGCGGGTCTTCAGTTGGGGAGAGAGAAGAGAGGGAAAAAGTGGCGTAGAGGAGGGAAATGCCTAAAGGGGGGTTCTATAGTGCAGGTGCAAGCAAACAGGTGTAAAAAGGCCGAAACAAAAGAAACAAGGCAAGGAGGATGACATAGCCATGCACTTGTTGCCTAGGGAAAAAGTGCGACTTATATCGAAACACAAACAAATAAAAGCGAACAACACACAATCATGGTTCTACTCGAAGCATCATACGGACTCGACTGCGCATAGGGAGTACACGACTCATCCTACCCTAGGGGTTCTCGGACTCAGTATCGTGACTTGTGCCTCGTGCAGTCTTCTGAATTTTCCTCCGGTGTTGCTGTGTCCCTTGTAGTTGTTTGATAAACGATCCGGGTTGAGCCTGAAGAACCATCAACAACTTCTCGCCTGATGAGGTGATGTGGTGAAGGTGCCTCCTTGTAGCTGGCGTTGACTTGGTCTTTCCTTGTCTCTTTAATCATGATGATCCCTTGTGCCTTCTGGGACGTCGGGGGTACCAGGTAGGCAATCCATATGTAATGATAATAACAAGGCATAATAGAGGTCAACATATTGGTTTCATTGATGAAATCATCGACACCAAGAGCGGGGGACGAAGAGAACCGTTTTCCTGCTCACTATAGTGAGGCGGACCAAATGGCGAGGTTCTCATCCACCGGTGGTTGCCGATACATCAACGGTAGTGACATGATTACTCTATTAGCGATGCATATCATGATTTTGCATAACCTATACCCTAGTCATCATAGGCCAATGTTGCATCTTCCTGGGGCACTGCCAAGGGTGTCACCATCTTCTGGTCTTCATGTCCTCATTCCTCGAGGATGGATTTCCTGTTGACATCGTCTTGTCGTGGTGTCGTCAATCTTATGTGCTGAAGTGGTGGGTGAGTGTTTGGCAAGGTGCACTCCACGAGGATTACAGGAAATCTAGTGGTCTGGGGCATAAGGGTTCTAGCGACCAACAGTTTTGAAGGGGGAAGAGATTAGGTATAGCCTAGATTTCGAAAAACTGAGAAGGGAAGAGAAGTATAGATAGTTTTGAAATCTAGTAATAGTTTTGAAAATAGTTTTACCCTAGCTAACAACCATGCTAACTAAGGCTTCCTATAGTCAGGACGGCTCTGATACCAGCTCTGTGGGGACCCCGACTCATAAGTCGAGATCACCGAATGTACGTGTACAGTGATCCCAGAGATCAATGCTCACTGAACACACAGAAGCTGAATAACAAGAGTCTTACATCCATACATACCGTATTACACAAATAGGACCATTAAGGTCAAGTCTTCAGTATATCATCGCAGCGGAAATCTTCAATAACAACTTGGACCCATGCCATCTGCCTTAACCCTACAGGCATTCTGACTGGGAAGCGTCCTAGCTCGCATGTTCGATACCAAGGAATCTGCATCAAATCATGTTCTCTCCTGCCTGGCCAATAAAATAACCAGTGGCAAGCCAATGAGTACTTTGAATGTACTCGCAAGCAACCCAAGTGTGATGACAGAATAATTATGCAAAGCTCTACTGCTAAATGGGCAGTTTTGCGGAAAGCTAGTTTTTCATATGCAAGTATGATCAACACATAACATGGACATGCGTGTGTCTGCAACAAGTATCAGGAGGTCACATACATCATTATCGAGAAACAGTTGTAAGCAACTAATTCTCAAGCTCATTGTGACTTCCTCACAATCACCTCAACAGATCCACCATACCGTGTTGTTTTGCAGAAACTTATGGACATAGTCTAAGTAGCACCACCCAACTGTCCTTGACCGCGGACACGGCTATTCGAATAGTTTGACACTCTGCAGAGGTTGCACGCTTTACCCACAAGATCCGGGGAACTTCCGTGTCATCCACGACCCGTGGTACCTCAAGTACCCGGGGTAAGCACCCGATCACTACCTTTCCCTAGACGACACTAACACAGAGTCCACTCGATTGGTAATAGCCCCGTGCCAACATTTCACATCTTAAAATTGTGGAGACTTGCTCCCATATTCATCACATACCACTGACACGGGGTACCAACGGTGTGTTCGGTGCCCTGTAAAAACAGTCATGGCCGCCTATCCAAGCACGACCCCATCCCGAGAGTGACCTCATGTCACCCCCGTCACTAGTAATGCGGGCACCATGCTAGTATCGACCTAGGTAATCAATAATGCCATTTCCCATATAAGGGTAGAGTGGTTGCGCATGTTTGGTTGGGACGGTAGTCACACATAAATCTAATCCATCTCTGTAAACAACACTTTCGTCAAGCCTCGGTACACTACTTCTTCACCAAGTAGTGCCCTAGTTTCTCATCATCTCCCAAGGCATTAATGGCACCCACTGGGTCATTTGCAAGTATGTCAGACCACACTTGTTTCACTCAATGCATAACCCTGACCCATTTTGCGTAGCCAACTACTATAGCATATATCTATCTATTCCCACCCAAATAACCCTCATAGGAAGGTAGGGTCATGTTTGATGCAAGTTTCAATAGTAAAGTAACAAGGTACCAACCAAAGTTGTCACCTCTTCTATATGATTCCGATGCATTGATAATAAGGTGCAATGAGACATGTATAAAAAGGTTTCTCGAACATGGTCAAAGGGTTGCTTGCCTTATTCTCCCGAGTCTTCAATCCTTCTGGTCCATCTCCGAGTACTTCGTTTATTTCGTCAACTAACGATGGAAACAAACATAATAAGCAACACAATCAAAGCAAAAATAAAAGTGCTCTAAAAATAGGAGTTGGACTTTTCTAGGATACCTCTGGTCATACTAGAAATGACCAAGGTGTTTACATAGGTATTGGATCAATGGATAGTTTGGATCATTTCAATATGATGGACCCAAGGGGTTTAATGGATTTGAAAGAAGTGTACAGAAATATATTCTTGAATGATGAGCAAAGGCACCCATCAACAAGTCATGATTTTAGAAGCATCTAGGAGTTGGTTTCACTGGATTTGGAATTCAAATGAATTTCCTAGGATTTTGCAAAGCTGATAAATATGAAGAAATGGCTCAATATTTGGTGGGGTACAGAAAGTATTAATAAAAATGTTCCAAAACTAAGTTTGGATATGACAAGCATCTAGGAATTTGAACCACTGCATTTGGATCAAATTTGAGCCCTCTGTGATTTTCTAAAGTTCATCACAGAAAATGAAATATTGGCATTTGATAATTATTTGTGAAGGAAAAGTCTCTGGAATAATGTGCATGCTGCACCAACAGGTAGATCATGATTTATGGAGTCACTGGAAATTTGAATCACCAAATTTGGAGTTCAAATGAATTATTTAAGCATTTATGAAGCTGTCTGCAAAAGGGAAAGAAAAGGAAAAAGGGTTATACCCCTTTGCTGCGCGCAGGGCGAAGGATAGCTGCACAGAAACTGGGCCGGCCCAACAGCTCGGCCGCGTGCATAGGGGGGTGTGACGTCGGAGGCGCCTTCGCCGGGTACGCCTTCGCGCTGGGAAGGCGTCTTCCAACCGCCCCGCCTCCACTTAAACGACGTGGCGATCGGCTGGGTCGCTGACCTACGGGGCCCAGCCGCAGGTCGCTCGTCGCCCCTGGCTATCTTCTCCGGCCCTACGCCGGGAAGGGGAGGTCCTCGGCCGCCCGCGCAGCCGTCGCCTGGGGATGCGGGAGGGCCGGCCGAGGTGCCCAGGAGCTCCGGCTCTCCTCCCCACACCCGAGGGTGGCTGCGAGCCCGCCCAAGGAGGCCCACAGCCTCGCCACCACAGGGAGGCCGCGGCGGCCGCGGGGTCTTCGGCGGCGCCACACCAGGAGGAGTTCCCAGGCCAAGGGGAGGGCTGGTCCGTCCCTGGGGACTCCCCGAGGAGGGCTCGGACCTGGAATCACAGAAGAGGAAAGAGGGAGTGGCCGAGGTGCCCGAGTCCGAGCGGCGGTCGACGGCGGCACTCCGGCCATGGAGGGGGTAGGAGGCCACGGGAGAGAGGTTGAGGATGTCTGGGAGGTCGTCGGAGCAGTGGGAGAGCGAAAGGAGTCGAGAGAGAGAGCCCAATGGGGCTATTTATAGCGCGCGCATCGGTGCACCGTGGGCGCGGTCCAGGGCGCGTACGGGCAAGCTTCACAGAGGGGAGAGGAGAGAGGCCCAGGCGGGGACCGGCAACGTGTCGTGTCCCAGACGTTGAGGCAACCTCGGGGACATGCTGGAGAGGCCCGAGGTTGTCGGGGCATTGGGATGGGGGCGGCTACAGTGCTCCCGAGCACTGTAGCGCGCTCCAGAGCATGCTTTTGGCTGCCATTGGCATTGCATGGCGTCCAGGGCGTGGCCAATGGTGTCCAGAGGGTAGAGGGAGTAGTAAACTATGGGGAGGTGGTCTTGGATGCTCTGGGGAGCCACTGGAATGAGGAGGGAGGTGAAGGAGGAGGTGAAAACTGCTGTCCAGAAGAGTAAATTGGAGTTTTACCCCCTCCAATGATTGAGCTGAGGCCATGGGGAAGTTACTGGGGGTAGAAGATGATCATGAGAAGCTGTGGTAAGAATTTGAGGTAAAGGGAAATAGTAAAAGGGGTCCAAACAATGGTTTTGGTAATTTGACAGAAGGTGTTTGATCATGTTTTGGGCAAGCAAAATAGCTCCACTTGACATGATACTTAACAGGGTCAAATATCACATATAATTAGGGCCTTTCACCAAATTTGAGCTCATTTGGGAAAAGTTGCCAATGTAACTTTGGTGAACACTAGAAATCATCAGAAATGGTTTCACCTTGTTTGAGTTAGGATAATCATCTCCCCTTGATGCACCACTTGGTGTAGTATCATCATTTGGGGTTATGATCATGCTCACAAAGTTTGAAGCCCCAGGTAAAAAGTTGGTAATGTAAAGTTGTTCAAATTTGAATTTGAACAGAAATGGTTTTGGGGCACTTAGATCAAGTTATGCTTCTCCAAAACTTGTGCCATTTGGCATAGATGCATAATTACATCATTTTAGCATGTCCACCAAGTTTGAGAGCATTTGGACAAGTTTGGCTATGTAAAGTTGCTCAAACTTCAAAATGGACAGAATTGGTTTTGAGAGGATTAGATGATGTTTCCTTGACCTTCAAGGCATGAGGCTTTGCAAGATCATCAAACATGTCATATTTGACATGATAGAATTTCCCTGGAATTTTTGGAGAATATTCCCTGTGTAAATATTTCAAAAGCTTGAAATATCCAGAAAGGGTTTTGGAAGGATTTGTCCAATATTTTGAACATGACCATGTGTTGAAACTCTTATATATGGACAATATATGTCCTATGAGTTTCCCTGAATTTTGGCAAATATTTTTGAAATAGTTAAATAATTTTTCCCTATTAAAGACCATTTCTGGCCTTAAGAAAAAGCTTTTAAATAAATTATAAAAATAACTTTTAAAATTATAATTTTGTGGTTTCTGGGAGTCCTATACCTAATAGGATTCAAATATACTTTTTGAAAGATTTTTCACACCCTAAATAAGGTACTTGCAGTGCAAACCTCAATTCAGGGGTTTTTGGAAAAACTAATTTTAGAAAATACTATTTGGCCAAAATATTTTTGTAAGAAAATTCTATACTGGTCTATACACATGGCATGATCATTGGGAAAAGGTTTTGGATCAAGGAGATGAAGTATAAGAGTTGGAGGATTTGTTTGATTTTTAGAGCACTAGCAAACAGCAGACAGAAAATCAATCAAGCAAAGCCAAAAACACTCAAAAGTTTTTTTGTAAATCCACATTTTTTAACATGGTAATTAGCTTAAGCAATGTGGCATGAAAATCAGGGTGTGACAAGTGGACACGGTGAGTTTCATTAGTTACTAGTATTCACATTTCAGTTGCATCAAGCTAACGAGACATTGCAAATGATCTTTGGTGTAGCATGCCTCCTGACAAGCATCGACTGATCCTTCTCCGTCTCGCAATTATGCAACCCCGACCGGTCCTTCTCCGTGTGGCACTAGCGCACACCCGACCGGTCCTTCACCTCCGTGATGATGGTTAGTTTTCCCAAGTGACATAATAACCTTACTTATCTCCAAACTGACATACTTTACCTAGGAAAACTATAAGATGGCCTATACTTTAGCTTTTTTTCCTCTAAAATGACTTGATATGCTTAGTTAGCTAAAAAATGGCACAACTACCTAGGATAGCTCAATAATGATCTATACTTAGCTTAGCTACTTCATTTATGACATAATTAGCTCACTTGGGTTAAAAAAATGGCATAATAACCTAGGTTTAGTTCCAAAATGACCTATACTTAGCTTATTTTCCTCGAAAATGACATAATAACCTTACTTAGCTCCAAACTGACATACTTTACCTAGGATAGCTATAAGATGACCTATACGTAGAATTTTTTTCCTCTGAAATGGCTTGATATGCTTAGTTAGCTAAAAATGGCATAACTACCTAGGATAGCTCAATAATGATCTATACCTAACTTAGCTAGTTCATTTATGACATAATTAGCTCACTTGGGTAAAAAATGGTATAATAACCTAGGTTTAGCTCCAAAATGACCTATACTTAGCTTATTTTCCTCGAAAATGACATAATAACCTTACTTATCTCCAAAATGATATATTTTACCTAGGATAGCTATAAAATAACCTATATTTAGCATATATTTTTTCCTCCAAAATGACTTGATATGCTTAGTTATCTAAAAATGGCATAGCTACCTATGATAGCTCAATAATGATCTATACTTAGCTTAGCTAGTTAATTTATGACATAACTAGCTCACTTGGGTAAAAAAAATGGCATAATAACCTAGGTTTAACTCCAAAATGACATAGACTTAGCTTATTTTCCTTGAAACTGACATAATAACCTTACTTAGTTCCAAACTGACATACTTTACCTAGGATAGCTATTAAATGACCTATACTTAGCATTTTTTTCCTCCAAAATGACAAAATATGCTTAGTTAGCTCAAAAATGGCATAACTACCTAGGTTATCTAAAAAATGACCTATACATAGCTTCTTTAGTTCATTTATGACATACTTAGCATACTTAGGTAAAAAATGGCAAGATAGCCTTGGTTTAGCTCCTAAATGGCGTAGACTTAGCTTATTTTCCTCCGAAATGACAAAATAACCTTACTAAGTTCCAAAATGACATATTTACCTAGCTTAGCTCTGAAATGACCTACACTTAGCATTTTTACCTAGCTTAGCTAAAAATGGCATTTTTACCTACCTTAGTTAGAAGAAGAAGAAGATAAAGAAGAGGAGTGGAGAAAAAGAAAGAGAAGAAAAATTAGTATTCTTCTTCTTCTTCTTCTTCTTCTATTTTTCTTCTTCTTCTAGCTAGTCTTCTTCTTCTTCTTCTAACTTTCTTCTAAACCAATTTGTAGATTTGCTTTAGATGAGGAGCTTGCGTTCATGGATGGAACCGTTTTGTGTGTGATATATTGCTGGATAACTTGTTGTTGGAAACTTGTTATATATATGTATATATATAGGACTCCTCTTTTATACTCCCAAGAGTATGTACTCCCACCCCAATGGATAAGGTCAATGATTGTTGATGGCCGACCCTCCATGACAAGTGCTAACTAATCCGTGCAGGAGATCCTAAAAAAACCGTGCAAGTAACAAGCCAATTAACATAAGCAAGCATACCTACTTCCTAAATTCAAGGCTCACAAGGCTACTAGCTTCGTTCGTTATGCAAACTGTACGTCATGGCTAGAGTTTACCTTAGACAATTTTTTTAATAGGAAGGGTATATTTCATATGTTTTAATAGGAAGTCTATGGAGGTATAACATCCGCAAGAAATATATTACAATTTTTAGGTGTATACTGCTTGTTTTTCCATGGAGTATATACTGTCATTTTCTCGTGGAGGGTATACATAGTGCCATTAATTTTTGTAGGAGTACATATATACTCCATTTGTTAAGTAGTGTAAACTATCATTTTTCCAAGGAGTATATACTGACTTTTTCCAAAGTATATATATTGCATTTCTTAGGTGTAGATACTAACATTTTTCACATTGGGTATATACTGTAATTTTTAAGGAGTATGTAATGAAATTATAGAGTATATATGCATAATTCTTTAAGTTGTAGATACAACATTTTGAGGTGGTATATGATGCTTAGCAATTAGCATATACTGTTGCAACTTGTGAGTATATACCCCTTTCTGTAAATAGGAGTATATACTGCCCTTTGTAACTAGAAGTATATATACTACTCTCGAATCAGTGGAGTACATGCTTATTTTTCATGGAGTATACACTCCATCCTTTTGTGATTTGTTATACACAATTTATTTTTACCACTACCAGAATAACCCACTATGCCGGCGGCTTTTTGTCGGGGCCGTCGGCATAGTTGGAGCTATACAGACTATATACAACATTTTTGTGACTGAGTATATTACTTTAGAAATGAATATAATTCATCTAACAGAAATTATAAACTAAAAAAAAGGTGTAGTGCCTTTAGAAAGGAAATATACAATAACATAGAGTATAACTAATTTGAAAAGTATATTACGTAAACAGCAGTATAATTAATAGAATAACAATACAATGTCCAATCCCCACAAAAAAATACAATATTGGAGCATAATTCATTTTCTATACTGATATTTTCATTATGCAGATAACAAGACTACACTTGTCTAATTTGAATCACTTATGTCTCGTAGTGTCATGTATGGTCATGCATGGTAGATCAATCATGCCGGGTCGATATAGATCGCCATGTCACATCGTTGAAATCCACTGCCGTTGTGTCTACTTGTGACGGAAAACCAAGCAGCTATGCATGCCTTCTACGGAGAAGAAGCGTCCGCGGCAGACGGAACCCAGCTTGTGTGCAGTTTGATTTCTACATGCATATACCATATAAATTAATTAGTGAGAATAGAATGGATGAGAGATCCAGGATCCAGCTAATCCATGTATGCACGCATGCGTGTCTATGAATTTGCTGATGGATAGAAGTAGCTCGTCACGATTCAATGCCAATTGGAATAACATGCATGCGAGGAACTCTGTTGATCTGCCTCTTCATGCAATTCAAGGGTGCATGCATAAAAATTTATTCAGACCTAGCAGGATATATCTCCGAGAAGATCTGGCTGCCGGTGGCATCTTGTCTCTAGTCATCGACGAACCACTCCTGGGGCCGCATCTTGCCGTCGGCTGAGTTGGCCGCCGCCGCACAGCTCGAAATAATATTCTTTGTAGTTATACGGCTGCTTCATCCTGTTTTCGGGGGATTATAACCAATCTGTAGGTGGCTTGTCCCAGTAAATATGGAACAACTTTTCCAACTGCGCATGGTTAGCACATGATTAACTATTTTTAAAAGCAACAAATGTGCTTTATCTGAAGCTAATAAGGCAGAGGTGGGAAACTAAACAATCACACGTGGCATGGGAGTATGTACTCCTAGGAGTACTAACCCATTTTCCTATATATATATATATACATCCGAGCTATTCTGCAACCCATTCCTGAATAAGCTTTTCAGGAACCATTCCTAACTACATGAGAACATACAGCTAACTATGCGAACTATACTAGTTAACTGCAGGGCGAACTTTTTCTGCCATCGGTTTTTTCCACTGTTTCTGGGTCGTAATTATTTAACCGCTAATCGGATTGATGCAACTGATATACTGTTCGATAGCTATTGAGAAGGAGCAAAAAACTCATTTTGGTCGTTTTCCCAAATCGTTCCGGGTTTTAGACAAAATTCAAATAACTGAAAATCCATCAAACGAGTTTTCAATATTTTTGTGAAAGGAATTTTCAAAGCTTTTTTCGGAACGATGTGTATGATATACCGTTAGAAAGGCACCGATTATCCTGAACTTTGTCATATATAACACGTTTTCAGATTTTCTACGGTTTAAGAACAGTTTTCAAAAAGCCAACATCATTTTCAAAAAAATTTGCCCGAACTGCTACAGTACACGCTAACTGCTCATGCAGAATATCTAACTTACATATGCCGACAAGCTAACTGCTGAGACTGAAGAAAATTGTTTTTTTTCTTCTATACTTTTATCATCAGGTCAAGTTAACTTCCGGGAGTGAAATAGCTAACTGTCAGGAATCGCAACAGTTAGCACCAAGTTAACTGCGAGACTGAATTTTTTTCTTTTTTGATTGGGTCACACTAACTACGGGTATGTAATACCTAACTGCACGCGATGAGCAGGCTAACTGCAATGGTTGATAATACTTTTTTTTTGCTTCTTTTGTTTTCAATTCTTTTTTTCTATTTTTTCCCAGGTCAAGTTAACTGCCGGGACTGGAATAGCTAACTGTCGAGACTGTGATAGTTAACTGTCATGATTGAAAATACTTTTTTTGTTTTTTGCCAGGTTCAAGCTAATGGCCAGGAGTAAAATAGCTAACTGCTAGGGATTGCGGTAGTTAACACCGAGTTAACTGTCGGGATTATTTTCTTTTTTGATTGGATCACACTAACTACGGGTATGAAATACCTAACTGCACGCGATGAGCAAGCTAACTGCAATGGCTGATAATACTTTTTGTTTCTTTTGTTTTTAATTCTTTTTTTCTATTTTTCCCTAGTCAAGTTAACTGTTGGGACTGGAATAACTAACTATCGAGACTGCAATATTTAACTGTCAGGATTGAAAATACTTTTGTTTTTGTTTTTTGCCCGGTTCAAGCTAACGGCCAGGAGTAAAATAGCTAACTACCAGGGATTGCGGCAGTTAACACCGAGTTAACTGTCGGGATTAAAAAAAATTGTACCTCACGCAAGCAGGGGCTTGGCAAACAAACTGAACCCTCTCATTGGATTGCTATTTTTATACATCACGCAAGCAGGGGCTTGGCAAAATCATAGTTATGTACATCACTTAATTCTTTTGGACACAAGATAACTGCAGCCAGTCCCTGAACTAATTGCCCCATGAAACTGAGCATTGGCAAACTACGCACCGTGGATCGTGCCGCTGGCAACATGGGGGGCAAGAGCTAATTGAGCAGTGGTCTCTGTTTCTTTTTTACATAACTATCAGTAAAGCAAACTGCTCCTTGAAACTAAGCTAACTTATCCATGAAATTGAGCTAGCTGTAGAGAGGTCGCTCCACCAGTAAATCCCCATCAGGGGTCCTGCACCTCGTCGATTCCCGGTGCAACGGAGCAGAAGTTAACTGCTAACAGGAAAAATAATATTCACTGGACCCCCAAAATAATAAACCAGACATGGATGTCTTGACTCTTGACACAACATTATTTTGCAAGTAAGAACTGAACATGCAAGTACACAAACACGTACCCTTGTAAGCTATACACATCATGTCAATAAATGCTGTAGTTTAGATGCCCTGACGCATATTAGACCGCAATAGTAAAATTCAGTGGCTACCCAAGTATCCAAATAAACGTAACATACCTTTTTTTTCTTCGATTAGAGCTAACTGAAATGGCCGGCTCAGTCAACTCCTTATTCGGTTCAAGCAAACTGCTAGCTACAGATAACCTCCAAATAATTACCAACTACAGAGGCTGGGTCGGAGGAGTAGAAGAAACCCAAAAGCTAACCACCGGAGATCCACACCATGAACTGATCGAGGACGAGATCCATCTAGGACATGAAGAGCAAGTTAACTGAAGGAGGCAAAGAGTTCTACCGCTACTGAAGATAACTGAAAGGTAGGAAGTCACCACCAGAACAAGCTTCTGCGCCTCCACTAGAACGACGGCATGGGGATGGTGTCACCGGAGCTGGAGCCCGGGATGGGCAGGGCTATGTCATCGGAGAGGGAATAGGACACCCACCACACGCCTAAAGAATGGTGCGCTCCACCCACCTCCCCACGGCAGCAGCGCCTGGCTTCGATGGGGCCGAGAAGTCATAGTGGCAAGAGTCAATGCCCGAAACCATGGCTAAAGGACAAGCTCGCACAGATCTAGTGGTCGGTGTGGCGTGGAGAGGAAGCCCACCGCAGATTGTCGCGTGGCAGGATGCAGGAGGGAGGAGGGGTTGTGTCCTGCGACGCAAAGTGGGGAAGCCAGAGAGGAACCTGGAGGAGCACCGCGCGCAGCAGACTGCCTATAGAAGCAGGGGAGGTATAGGAATGGTGCGTGCCGACGGGTTGGTGGTGGAGCGCGGCTGCGGCGGCCGGTGTTGGCGTACTACGCGCGGGGCGGCGGCATGGCCGGGATTGGCTGCATCTGGTGGCAAGCAGCGGCGGCGGCGCCTGGAAAAGGTGGTTGGGGTGGCTAGGGGCGCGCAGCAGCTGGTGGCAGACCAGAGATTGCTCGCTCCCTCGCGACGCTACCGCGCCGCTCGCTCTGTTCGGGAAAAGAAACAGGTTAGGAGGGTGGTTCCTAAATTAGCTTATTTAGGAACTCTACAGGGGGGTTGCGGAATAGTCCCACCCTATATATAAACTGTACGTGTTGTTTTTTCGGTACCTTTTTTGCTCTAGTTTTTTAATTGTTTGTCGGAACATTGCGTGTAATATACCATTGAAAAGCTATGGATTATGCGCTACTTTGCCATGTTGAACACTTTTCGAGATTCCTCACGGTTTAAGAGCAGTTTTAAAAATGGTGCGACCCAGGAATAATGGCAGCGAGCGTTTTTTCGTGTATTTTTTCTAAACCTCTCGACGGAATGAAACATATGATATACCATTGGAACGATATCGTCGAGGCGCATCTTTTTCATAACTACTATTTTGTCTAATTCGTTACGGTTTAAAAGCAATTTCAAATTTACTAAAGCGTGGAACTCTGTTTTTCGATATATTTTTTTCAAATTTTCGGTACTGTTTTCACTCCAGTTTTCTAACTGTTTGTCGAAACAAGACGTGTAATATACCATTGAAAAGCTATGGACGAGGCGCAACTTTCATATGTTGAAATGTTTTTGAGATTCGTTACGTTTTTAGTTGATTTTGATAATCGTGCGGTTGACGATGAGAGGCAACTGCTGTTTTTCGCGAATTCGTTTCAAACCGCTTGTTGAAATGATTCAAATTATACGTCGTTGGAAAGATATGGATGAGGCGAAACTTATTCATGTAGATCACTCTCTCCGATTCCTTACGGTTTAACATCAATTTTGATTTTATCGAAATGCGGACACTATGTTATTTCGTGACACCAAAATCGTCGGATGTACTGCATCAGATAGAAAACCGCACTTCTTTAAACTAAAACCCGCTCTTCATCGGATAGACAATTGCACTGCATGTTTTCAATTTTATGGGGCGTAAATTTTCCCAAACGAGGTGCAGTGCACTTCATGTCAAGTGTTGGTGTTTTTGTTTCGGATCACCAAGTGAACCACGAAGGAGTTTTATGTCAAACTTTGTGACAGAACAAAGTGAGCTTCAAAACATACATATCCATCCATTATTTTTACACAGCTACACAACATCCAGTACATAGCAGAATCAACGACGGATTACCCAGCTGAACTACACTAGGCAAAGACTTGCTTATGCAAAATTACCATCCATTTTTCTTACTACAAAATGAACTTCAAATTCACTAGGCAGTACCCTTTTTCTCTTAAACAACAAAATGAACATCGATGTTATCTGCTTTTTCTTACTCGGTGCACTTCTTCTTGAGTAAACTGCACATTGACGCAAACAAAACACCAACGAAGCACAAGGCAAACTTAATGGACGAGGCTAGCGAACTTCATGTTCTTGAAGCTCTTTTTTCCGGAGCAGCAAAGGAGAACTCTGGAGTGAACCACCAATTTTTTTCTCGAATAGTATTTTTTAAACTTATCAAACACAGCCCTACAAATTTACATCAAACCCACTCAAAATAAAATGGAAAAGAAATCAATGTCGTATGTCCTGTGTCCAGTTGCGTTCTTCCTAGCACCAAACGAACTACGAGCCTGATGATGGTGAGCTGCACGCCCGTGATACAGAACCGCTTGCCAACGAACTGAACGAACATCAGCTCGCGATACAGAACCGCTTGCCAACAAACTGAACCAACATCACGCGGTGAGTTGCATGTACACACAAGACACCCTGACCAACATACACAAACCAACCAAACCTAATCTTCGATCAAGCCGACTGCACCGAAGCACCTATCAGCAAGAAAGGGAAAATACCAAGCCACAATGGGGCGCAGCCGAACCGCACGACCCGCGACTCCCCTGCTGCTACCATCGAAGTAGTTCACACCATTGTCCTTCTCTATCCTGACAAGTTAATTAATCGCAAGAGAGAGGTGGCTGAAGAAGTGTACCGCGCATCTACAACAAATAAACTACATACAATTTCAAAAAATACCGCACAACCTGCTCCGGCGTAGTGCACGGGTGGGCTCGTCCCACATGTGACCATCGACGATCGTCCGATGCAGCCTGCGCGCCTACAATTTTTCTGTCCCCCACCCGTTTACGGTGGAGAGCCAGGGAGAGGTCGGGCAGGCGAACGGCAGCGTGGTGGTTGTTGATCTCAGCCGGGGTGGGAGAAGACGCCCCCCTAGAGCAGCATGACCACCATGGAACTGTTGACTCCTGCTGGATGGATGTTGCACAAGACGACCCCGTCGCGCGGGATCCCTGTGTTGCAAGCCTCTCCAAGCCGACAAGGATCCACACCGTCGGCGTCTTCCTCGATGAGCCACGATCCACCAAAAGCATCGAAGGTAGATCCAGCCATTGCAGAGGCAGATCCGGGAAACGGTGGGGGAGGGAGTTTAGGGGAGGGAAGGCACAGGACTTGTGCTCGTCGGCGTTAAGAGGCAGCACCGGGAGGGGTGGGGTAGGTGGCGGCTCGTGGGGTGGAGGGGCGGCGCGCCACGAGGAGAAGGAGGTAGGGGCACTCCAACATAGGGAGGAAGGAGGGCACTCCGAAGCCGAGAGGAAGGTGGACAGGGCGCATGGGAGGGTGCGACGAACGACATGGAGGTGCAGTTGGAGGTGAGAGACGGCGGGCCGGCGCGAGCCCGGGCTGGCAGCAAGGTGGGAAGGCAAGTGGTGCAGCGGCCGGGTGAGGAGGCGGGTGGTGCGGCAGCGGACTAGGTAGGGGAAGTTGCGGGGATGGATGGTGGAGCACGATGGGCGAGAGGATAGGGTCGTGGTGGGTGGGTTTTTTTTACCGTGCAGTCCGGTCGGTTCTTTTGTGTAGTTAGTTTGTAGCTACGGGGTGGGTCAATGGTGTTAACAGAATAAGACTCTTAAGGGGTGTTATCAAAATAGACCCACCCTATATATATATATATATAGGGTGGGTCTATTCTCATAACACCCCTTAAGACCTTATTCTCCTAACAAAAGCTTATTCTCCTAACACCCCTCCCCCACCCCTCCCCGCCTCCTAGCGCCAGCGCCCCGACGCCGGCGTCCTCCCCCACCCCTCCCCGCCTCCTAGCGCGGGAGCGCCCAGGCGGCCGGCGGCTAGCGTCCTCGCCAATCCCTCCCCCGCCTTCTAGCGCGGGAGCGCACGGCGGCCGGCGGCCGGCGTCCTGCACCTCACCTCCACCACCTCCCCCCGCCTTGTAGCGGCAGCGGAGCGCCCGCCAAAACGGCCGCCGATGCAGTCCGTCGGGGACGAAATTTCCGCGACGGCATTTAGGAAGCGACGCCGCACCTCACCTTCGCCCCAACAACACCTGGAGGGTCCGCCCCTGAAGCATCCAGCCTCAGCCGTGCATGACAGGGGGAAGCGAACTGCAACGTTGACTACTACATCGCATTCATCCTGGATGCGAACTGCAATGGTTCACGTCCAGCCTTCTCCCGCAACAATGGCCAAGGTGGAAAAAGCGCATGAGTTCCTGCAACGGAGGTGGACTGCACGACAATAGCAGCAAGAGCTGCATCTACAGAAGGAGGGAACTGCATATAAGGTAAGAAAATCAACATACCAACCCCCCCATCCAGTTTGCAGTGCCGTTTTTATACACATGCAGTACCCCATCTTGCGTCGACTGCAGTCACGTGTGTCTCCAAAAAGTAGAAAATCAGAAAAGGATAGTTCGAAAAATAAAAGACGTTGTATGGATCAAAATTGCAGTCCACATTGACTAAAAAAGTAGAGCGCTGTTACTAGAGCTGAAGTGCATTGTTTCTTCACATTAACTAGCAGTGCCCCTGCTGTAGAATGACACATTGAAAGTGAAAATCCTTACCGTTTGCAAAAAATATAATGATATATAGAACGAAAGGTGCAGTTCATTTCATTGTTGACATGCATAAAAAAAAAGCTTTGGCTTAATAACCTGCAGGAATTCGCTATGCCTCAAAAACAGAAGATGCCTCGAATCATTTACGACCCTGAGCCCCTAAACTGCATTGGAAGAGAAGAGTGGGAGATGCCTGGATGGATAACACCTGAATTACCTAGGGGGTTCTTTAACACGACAAACAGAACTGCCTACTCCGTGGAGGAAGATGTAGAGGATAAATATGAAAACAGCGAACCAAACATCATTCGAGATGGAGAAGGCAGTGAAACAAGAAAACCGCAGGATGAAGAGGAGGACGACGACGATCTGGTCTTCATGGGTGAACACGCGCAGAAACATGATGAGGGAGAGGATGATGACGAGGAGCAAATCATAACAGTTATGCAGCCAAGGTACACGCGTGTCTTTGAAACATTTGGTCAGCAGATCAGAACGGATGATATAGCACCTCCAGAAGCCGATGTTGAAACCCAGCAAGTTCGGCAGGTCCATGTGCAAACGATTCGTCTACAAAGGGACAGTGGAATTCCACCAAGGCCGCCTACTGCCCAACAAAAGAATCGGAAACAGAATCAAGGAGGGCCGCAAGCAACCAAAAAAGTAAAGTTCTCCACACTCCTGCCTCCTCGCGATCCTCAATTACACAGGTCTGTTGTCACCCCTCCATGCCCAATAAACATCGGTGAGCTGCAAACACCGTTAGAAGAAAAACAGTACACGCACGTAAGCATCCTTGCCTGACTACTGCAGTTCAGTTATTACGCATAGTTTCAGCTTGTGCATTCTCATTAACAAAAAAAGAAACATTCCTTGTTGTATGTGTGCAGGATGAGAACATGCTCCAAGAACTTGTGCCTGTGAAAGGTATGCAGTTCACATCAGAAGATGCGGCGCGAGAATTCTACAACACGTATGCGAGGCATGCAGGCTTCGGCACACGCAAAAATGGCGGATACAGAACAAACAGATACATTGTGTGCTCAAAGGAAGGCAGAAGCAAACAAACTGTCACTGATTATGACAGAAAGCGGGAAAAAACATCAAAGAGGACCGGCTGCAAGGCGGGATGAGATTGAAAAAAATAAAGGATGTGTTTGTGATAGCAGAGATTGAGCTCAATCACAACCACAGGATGATTGACAGCCCGGCTATGCTTCTGCACATGCACTCGCATAAGACAGATGACCCGTTGCTCGATAAACTAGTGAAGGACATGCAGAGCGACAACCTCATGCACACGCAGATGATGTCAACCCTGTCGAGGATGTCAGGAGGACTGCACTTTATGGGGCGCACCAGCCGTGACTGGGTGAACAGGTACGTTCACTAAAACAAAAAACGATATATCGTCTATTTCATGCAGTTCGCTTTGTGCATTTTCCGTATGTCCCTAATGCTGCAAGTATATTATTATTTCGAACTGCAGGAAGCACCAATTCGCGAGGGAGGAAACAGAGGACGATGTGAAGAAACTCCTGGCTTTCTTTGAGAAGATGCAGCAAATAAACCCCGAGTTCTTCTATGATTACGACAAAGATGTCGATAACCGTGTGCGCAACATATTCTGGGCGAACGCCAGCTGCAGGGGATCGTACGAAGATTTTGCAGATTGTGTCACATTTGACACGACATACAAGACCAACAAGTTCCACATGCCTCTGGGCGTCTTCGTTGGAGTCAACCACCACCTCCAAAGTACAATATTCGCTGTGGCTCTCATCAGAGACGAAACAATACCGACTTTCGAGTGGCTGTTCCGGACGTTCTTGCGTTGCATGAACAACAAGCGGCCAATCTGCATACTCACAGGTATGCTGAAAATAAAAGAGTGAACTTAAATAACAATGCAGTTCACTGCCAAGTTTTGTAGTACATTTCTTACATCCAATGAAAAAAAATTGAAAAAAAGCAGAAAAAGGATATGCAGTTCTCTCAATAACTCGATGCTTGTTTTTTTTCAAAAACATGCAGATCAATGCCCCTCCATGGATGCCGCGATAAAAAGTACGCTCGTAGACACGCTGCACAAGTTATGCCGTTGGCATATACTGAAAAAATACAAGGATCACCTGTCCTTGCTGTACAAAGCCTATGAGAAATTCAAGGATGAGCTGACATCCGTTCTCAACCACCCACTGATGCCATCAGAGTTTGAACGCGCTTGGCGTGAGCTCATGGGAAAGTATAACCTGCAAAATGATGAGATTATGAAGGCGCTGTGGGCAGACAGAAAAGAATGGATATCGGCTTACTACAAGGAGGTGTTCTGTGCACGGATGACGTCGACACAGAGAAGTGAAAGCATGAACCGGATCTTGAAGAGAAACTTTGTCAAGGAAAGACACGACCTGCACATCTTTGCGTCCCAGGTGGACAGGTGCATCCAGACAAGGAAGGGCGTCGAGCACGCGGAGACCATAGCTAACGAGGTATATAAAACAGAACAAATTTTTCAGAGATGGATCAGCAATTAATAAAAAAAAATACTCGCTTTCTTGATTTTTGCTGCAAAAAAAGACAACTACTTAACTGGTTTTCTTTGTTTCACAGACGGAGATAAAGACTACTACTCAGTTTGGATTCGAGGTTCAGCTCTCCAAGATTTACACCAGGGCGGTCTTTGCTGACTTCAAGCAAACGCACTACCGCAGCACAGCCTTCAGATCAGAGCAGTCCACTGACAACCCAACGAAATATTTGGTGCGCCACTACAACCGGTCTGATGATTTTGATTGGGCAAGACACGAGTTCCAGGTGGTTGCTGATGTGACGAACGGTATCTACGAATGCGAATGCAAGCTATGGACACACACAGGTAAGTGATACAGGA
This sequence comes from Secale cereale, assembly GCA_902687465.1. Lineage (NCBI taxonomy): Eukaryota > Viridiplantae > Streptophyta > Magnoliopsida > Poales > Poaceae > Secale > Secale cereale. The sequence continues at coordinate 393,408,269 of LR738715.1, read as the reverse complement.
AAACTAAAAAAAATAAGCACACGTAAAACAAAATGAAGTTCACTTATTGCTCGTAGCAAAAAAAAGAGATTAAAAACAAAAAAATATATAGTGAGGTTCACTATAGCAGCAGACACAGGACCTATTTATAATGCAGTTCACAAAACCAAAAAAATTAAAAAATGTTGCCTATTTATGTGAAGTTTGCTGGCACGAGTAACCCAAAAAAATTCTTTTGATGCATGCCTGTTCTGCGTGCACATCATTTGCATGTTGGATCAGCTGCGGGTGGACAAGATACCTGAACAGTACATATTGAAGAGATACACATGGAACGCACGCCAAAATCCAACTTTTGACCGCAGAGACTATGAGCAAACTGCTCCGGATGGGAGTTCGATGTTCTGCCGTAGGAGACTACTTGCAGAAACTGCAATGGACCTGGCGAACAGAGGTGTCAAGTCGGATAGAGGGTACAACAGAGCTTTAGCTGGGATGAGAAAACTCATACAAGAAGTGAACGTAATAAATGAAGAAGAAGAAGAGGCAGAGAAGATAATGGATGCGCGGGGTGAAGTCCAAGGAAAGGAGCAGGGAAATGCTGCTGATGGTGCAGTTCATAATATGGATGACACAATTCTTCCCCCGCCTGTTTCAAACACAAAAGGGAGAAAGAAAGAGAGCAAGTCAGCCAATAAAAAAGCTACAACAAATGAAAAAAGCCCTAGAAAAAATAGCAGGCCTAAGCCGGAACTGGACAGCGAAGGAAGACCACTGGGGGTAAGGATGTGTAAATCATGCAATAAGATTGCGGGACACAACTCAAGAACATGTGAGGAGAGGCTGAAACAAATCCAGGCTGAAAATGCCACCACAAATCACCAAGCTGACCAGCAAGATGATACGCCAAAGAGAAGGCTATGTAGCGTCTGCAACAAGAGAGAGAAGCATAACGCGAGAACTTGTCCAAATAGAACAGAGGAAAAAGATGAAGAAGAGGACGAAGAAGCGATCGAAGCTGATGCTGACAGAGAAGAGAGTGAGGAAGCGATCGAAGCTGATGAAACCGAGGAGGAAGATGAGGAAGAAGAAGAAGAAGACGAGGCAGAAGAAGAAGCAGATGAAGAAATCGAAGAACCATCATCAAAAACGAAGGGGAGAGACAGAACGCATAATCCAGCGCGTAGGCAAGCGTCGCGGTCGCACGGCCCCGTTACGAGGGGTAACGCGAACAACAAGAGCAAGACAGAAGCAGCAACAACCGTTGAAACAAATGCAGTGCACAATCTGCGAAGAAGCACCAAGAAAAGGGCGTTGATCAAAACACATATGCAGTTTTGCATTTTAAAAAAACATATTAACTTCATCATTTATATATATCGTTATCGTGTAATAATATGCAGTTCTCTTCTATATGAAAAGAGAAAACAAGATGAGAATTCCACTCTCATAATGCGGTTCTCTTCTGTATGAAAAACCCGACATCGGAATGTCATTTTGAGAAATGCAGTTCTCTTGCTCGTATAGAATCTGACCATGAACGTGAATCAGTACAGAAAAGCAGATAGAAAAGAAAAAAATGTAGAGTCAGGCTAGGATAAACAATACACTGCAGTCCGTGCGTGGTGCGTTTAAAAGCTTCAGTGCAGTAACCTTCGAGTACACAGTGCAGTGCGCTTAGTGCAAAAAAAGTGTAAAACAAAAACGATTCCGCTTCTGAAGCGATGCAGTTCGCTTACGGGGAACGATTACGCTTCTGAAGCGATGCAGTTCGCTTACGGCGGATGATTCGGTTCGCCTGCCCTAAAATAAATACGCCCACTATCGCCCGAAGCGCCCGCGCCCCGCCCCTCCTCTATCCCGACGGTTGCACGCCGCACGAACGCCAGGATCGTCACGAACCCATGATCGCCTACACGGTTGGTAGAAGAGATCGTGTCCTCGGCAGAAGTTGCTGCCGCTCCCATTTAAATCCCGCGCTCCATCGAACAGGCCGTCCGCACAAAAACACACGACGCTGCGCCTTCCTCCTCCTCTTCGTCCTCTTTGCAGCAATGGGGTTCAGCAGGACCTACGACGCCGTGCATGCGCACGGGAACACGAAGCTGAAGGTGGTCTACACCACCGACATTGCGGCCATGGCGACGTACGTCGAAGAATTCAAGACACTTCTCCAGCCGCGCCGCTAGAAGATCGTCGGCATCGACGTGGAGTACACACCCGACCACCGCAGGGCGGCCGTGGTTCAACTATCCATCGGCAAGTACCAGCCAGTGCTTGTTTTCCAGGTATGTGGTACATTGGGCCAGAGATGCGTCCCCTTCGACAGGTTCCTCGACGACCCAAGGTAAGCAATTCTCTCTGCCGAGTACGCGTTGCAGTTCTATATGCCCGTGTATGCAGTTCCGAAAGGTATAACTTGCGGTTCACTTTCCCTAGGTTTGAGTTCGCTGGCTTCGCCATCGAGCAGGACAAGCAGAAGCTCGCAGCCAGCGACCTCCACGTCGCCAACTTCGTCGACATCCAGACGAACTGGAGGGTGCCTGATGGAACGAAGCCACTGGACTCGCTGGGCGATGTAGCTGCTGCCATCATCGACGACGAGTATGCGGACATGAAGACGAAGATGACAGACCACGACCACAGCCTGTGGACTTCCATTCTCAGCACCAAGCACGTCGAGTATGCTGCCAAGGACGCCTACGCTGCGTTCGAGATATGGAACAGAATCAGCACCATGAAGAAAGGCCTCGTGCGCGCTGAAACAGAGAAGACCAGGAAGCGCCCGAGGTCCTCCAGGAGGGGGTGGGGCAAGGGCGGATCAACTTCCACCTCCAACTCAAACGGGTGGAACTGGTGAAGCAGGACAGATGCTGAAACCCAACGATTCCTGTCGCAAGTGCTCGATTTAGTTTCCTCTGCGTATGTAGATTAGTTTGCTTTCGTTCTAGTTTGCTTTCGGACAATGTTTGCTTATGTTGCGTTAGTTTGCTTGATGATGTACTATGTTAATTATGACCGCAGAACCGTAGTTTCTATCTATCAAATATATGCAGTTCTCCGTAGTATGTTTTCAGTATGTATATTGCTTCAGAACTGCTGCTGCATCTACGATACACATAAAAAACAAAACTATCAGAGCAGTTCACATAGACAATTCTTTCACAAAACTGCTCCCTGTTAAAAAGGTTGATGCAGTGCTCTTTTATTAAAAAAACTCTAGTTCCCTCTGTGGGTTAAAAAAAAGGAAACTGCTGCTGCTGATATGATGCACATGAAAGACTATATGTAAAAAAGTAGTTCACTTATACTCAGAATTCTCATAAAGAAAAAACACTAGAAGCCACGCAAAAAAATGTCAGATTATTACAACAAAAATGTCTCATGCTGCTGCTGCTCAAGCGAGGCTGATCTAAAGCAAATTTAACTTGATTTCCAAACACTTTGCATGCCTAAAAAACATAGCCATCACAACATCCCCTGCCTGAAGACCAGCTTCCTCCACAAATTCCTTCCAGCCATCTTTGAGAACCAAACAATCATCAGAGCCAACAGAATACATAACATCAACATCATGATATCCATTCTTGCTGACCAACACCAAATTAACACAGCTTTCTATTACCCTCACTAGACCAGAAGGGAATTTCTGCAAAGAAAAACAACAAGAACAGAAAAAAAAATAAGAACAACTAAGAAAAAGATTACAATCTTTCATAAAAAAAATATTGATGTCAACACGTAATAATATTGACTAGACAAACATTGTTGCTGCTCCTACAATGTTCATAAAAAAACTACTACGGGAAAAGCAGTTCGCTTATACTCGGTAGCAAAAAAAAATTCTTCAGAAAACTAATACTCCTACAAAAATTCAGGTAGCGTTAACTACAAACAACACATGAAAAAGAATATCCAAGAAATACATACCCATGAAACACTGACATCATCGTCAGTCAACTGATGGACGAATGGAGCCCGAAATCCAATACCTGAAGAATATAGAATAGAACAGAGAGCGCTGTGCCGCTGCTTCTGGTTCAGAACCAAACCTTCAGAAAAAACGCATGTCTCCAGCATCGGCTCCACCCTTGCCAGGAAGCCGCACGCGCAATCCATTGCCAGGCGAAAAACAGATCTGGTTGGGAGAAAAAACAGATCGAGCAGGAGTGGCGCCGCCACGGATAAGATGAGATGGGAGCCGCCAGGGATAAGGTGGCAGGGGAGCCAATTGACCCACCAGTATATATATATGTAAAACAAACAACACAAAAAAAAACGACAAATAAAGCAGTGCGGTTACATAACAAAATGCATTCTGCATTGCATATTGCTGCAGTCCACCGCGCTTGACAAAAGCAAAAAAAACTAATCAAACTAGTCCCCCGACACCCCGGTGGCTGTAATGCAGTTCATACAGCCTCGCATTGCATATTAATGCAGTTCACCGCACTACAAAAAATTCAAACGCGCATTTGCATATTACTGTAGTCCACCGCTCTTGACCGCGATTCACAGACGAGACACACAGCCTACGATGCAGTTCTAACAACTATATAATGCAAAAAAACTCAAAGAACATCTTTTGATAAACGACCAGAGCCAGTCGCGCCGCGAAAAAACATGGACAGAAAACTTAAAATTCTTCCAAAATAACAACTTAATCCGCTCCAATTTATACGGATAGATCAAAAGCAGCCCGTAAATGCTGTAAACAACAGAACATTACATACAAAACGCAGCAATTTCGATCCCGCACTGGGGAGAACACAAAAACAGAGAAAGGCGGACGAACGGACGCAGATCCGCCAAAATCCAAGGATTTCCGTCGTTTTCTCGCAGAATTCAGTGCTTAACCACAAATTAAATCAGCGCAAGCACGAATAAACCAGTACAAATCAGTCAAACTAGCCAGAAACGATGCTAGATGAATGTTTCCTGCTGCACCTCTATGTGGTGCACAGCAGAAGACGGAAGCAGTGCGCATAGTTCTCCAATGCATTTTTGCAATGCAGTTCGGAAGTGTTATGAGAATATTATTCTCATAATGTTATGAGAATAGACCGGCTGTATATATATATATATATATGTGTGTGTGTGTGTGTGTGTGTGTGTGTGTGTGTGTGTGTGTGAAATTGAATGAATTTAAGAAAAAACAGAAAAAACAAGGGTTGTACACACTCTTTGTTGTCTGCTGGCAGACGGCAAAGAGCTTTGCCATCAGCCAGCCGATGGCAAAGCTGCCACATGGCAGCTACCTGTGCAACCTAGGGGTACTGTGGCTGGCCTATTTTGTCAGTTTTCCGTCTGCTGGCGGACAGCAAAGACCTTTGCATCTTTGCCGTCTCCCAGCCGGCGGCATAGCATGCCACATGGCAGCTACCTGGGCTGGCCCATTTAGGCACTTTGTTGTTCGCTGGCAGACGGCAAAGCACGCCGTTAACCCCCTATCGGAGCTAACCTGCCACGTGTGCCATCCAGGCCCTTTGCCGTCTGCCAGCGGACGGCAAAGGCCTTGACATCTTTGCTGTCAGCCAGAAAACGGCAAAGTGTCCTTTGTCGAAGCTTATTCAGCCCGACCTGTTGCCATCTGCTGGCTGACGGCAAAGGCCTTTGTCGTCCGCCCGGCATGCCTTTGTCGTCCGCCATGGCAGAAGGCAAAGTTCATGATTCCTGTAGTGGTGGGGATTTGTGAGAAAGATGGTGTGTGCATTAGTGAGTGTGTTTTATGTGGTTGATTTCGTGAGTGTATTTTTGTGCGGGAGACACTGATAGGGAATATGTATCGATGATGTCTCAAACCAAAAAAATTGAACATACGCAATTGTCAGTGTACAAAAAGAGGGGTACACTTTTTGTACCCCTATGACTGTGCATGAGCAGTCTGAGCCACTGGCACCACCACACCAAGCATGGCAAGGGAGGTGAGCCGGGGCAAGACCGAAGCTTGATGGAGACTGGAGCAACGCCAAGAACAAGACCACAAAGAGCAAAGGGATGAAGCGGCTTTCCCCGGCAAGATCCTTGCTGGGAGCCAGTTTCAGCAGCCCTGGCAAAACCCTTGCCGGGGGGCCAGCTCTGACAGCCCCGGCAAGACCCTTGCCGCGGTAGCTCGCCCCACGCCTACGGAGCAGATCACCCTTGAGTCCACCGCCCCCATGGGGCGAGGATTCGGGACATATCCCCGTGGTGGCATGCAGATCTTTGTGAAGACATCCAATATCAGATACATGTTAAGAAGACGACGACCCTTGGCGGGATCCCAGCCAAGGAGAACCACAAGGCCTCCGGCAAGCACCTTGCTGGGAATGACAGCAGGCACCGCGGCAAGACCCTTGCCAGGGCCCCGGCAAGGCCCTTGCCGAGGACACCCGCGGGGCCACCATCAGGCCCGCACCAACTGGGTTTCCACCGACCCACGTAGCTGCCAACCCGACCAGCTGGGCAGGCTCCTGCGTGGCAACCCGCAGATCTTCGTGGAGACCCGCCATTGCGCCACCTCAGCTGCCTGTCTGCCTACATGGCACCTCAGACACCGCTGGCCAGGGCGCGTGTCAACACGAGGAGGGGCGGCAACGGACGTCTCCCCTCGTCCCCGATAAAGCAAGGACACCTAAGCTAAGCGCATTAAATGCACCTTGTCCTGTAATGTGAAGGATAACCTCGCATCACTGTACCCTTTCCACCTCATGTGTGCCACGGTGGCAACCCCTTTTTCCTATAAAAGGAGGCCCGAGGCGACCAGGAGAAGGATTTGGCTTTTTAGAACTCCTCACGACTCTTTTGGAGCTCCTCACTAGCTGAAGAACACAAACGATAATCCAGCAAAGCAGGAGTAGGGTTTTACGCATCTTTGCGGCCCGAACCTGGGTAAAGGAACCGTGTCCTGACTATTAGATCCGCTCTTCTGTGAACCCCGCGCCCCGCAACCGTAGTAGGGATTCTTGTGATCCCATAGGTGTCGATCCAAATACACCGACATCTTTGGCGCGCCAGGTAGGGGTGGCGGGTCGTGAGAACCGGCTTTAGCAGTCAGTTCGACGCTTCTTCATCGTCATGGCGCCCAAGAAGAAGACGACGGTGGCGGTTGGCCAGTCGGAAGCCGGACAGCCTGTCCCGACGCGGGCGAGCAGCGGACCAGTCGCGGAAAGAACCCGGGGCGCTGCTCGCGAACACCAACGCCATCCTGGCAGCCGGAGTTTGGGAGTTGGCGATGTTTGTGCGCCTGGTAACGGGCCACACACCGCCAGTTCCAAAGATGGAGCCCGGCCCTCCGCGGGTGGCGCGGGGCCTTCCAAGGTCGCGGCCGCATCACCCGAAGGCGATGCAAGGACCTCCAGAACTCCCACGCCGGTGCCCACAGCGCGCTCTTCTCAAGCAGCGCGCGACGAACGGCGTCGTCACCCCGAAGATCCCGGTCGTCGCCATGGGAAGAGCCCCGAGCGCCACTCCCGGGACGTGGAAGACCTGCCCGCCCGCCGAAGCACATGTGGAGACGGTATGCGACCGCGGAATCATGATGGGGCTCCTCCTGACATGCTCAGGGTCGAAGCGCGTCGCGATCCGTGCAGGTTTCGCTACCGTTGACCCCAGCCGAAGCCCTGGCGCGCGCGTAGTTGCTCTTCGACTTTCCTCCCGTTACGGGGAAACTCGACGAATGGAGAGCCACCATCCGAAGCCTTGTCGCAGTCGCCAACAAGGATGAACCAAATCCAACAGAGCTGCCAGGTCGACGCTCCGATGGAGTCCCACGCACCAGCGGCGGGAGGACCGGCAGCGCCGTGGCTACGGTGCATTCGCCTCCTCCTCGCCCGATACCGCGTGTGTCGACTCGTCGGGACGTTGCGGGCGACGCCATCTCCATCACGTCGTCCGACCCGCGGACCCACGGCGACCAGCGTCGAGTTCTTCAGGAGCGAGCTCATGAAGACGCTCGAACCACCATCGAGCGCTGGCGCGGAGCGCGCCGCCAGTCGGATAGGCGAGCAGGGCCTGCCGCAGACCGTCCAGCACCGGAGAGCCCTGGAGGTCTACCTTACGAGGTAGGCTGTCCAGCTTTCACCCGTGAGCTGAGGCAGTTCCAGTGGCCCTCTCACCGCACCTTCAAGCCTGACGTTGGCGAGAAGTGCAACGGCAAGACCCACCCGTCGGAGTTCCTCAGCATCTACACCATCGCGACGCAAGCTGGCGAGGCCCGCGGCGATAAGGTTCTTGCGAATTACTTTCTGTTGGCTCTTAAACCTAACGCCATGTCGTGGTTGATGCACTTGCCAGTAGACTCTATTTCCTCCTGGTACGACTTGTGCCATGAGTTTGTTGGCGCCTTCACCGGAGGCCACCAAGCCCATGGCCAAGCAAGTGACCTGCATGTCATACCCCAGAAGGAAGGCGAGAGTCTGTGCAAGTACATACAGAGATTCAGCCGGGTGCAGTACAATATCCCCGATGTTCACCCTGCCGCCATCATCAGCGCATTCCACCAGAACATGCGCAACCGCAAGATGCGCGAAGAACTGGCGATGACCAAGGTGAAGGATGTGGCGGAACTCTATGTTCTTGCCGACAGATGTGCCCGGGCTGAAGAGGGAAGGAAGTACACCAGCGATGGCGCCGGTGCGGAAACCGACTCTTCAGACGAGGATACTGCTGCCCCGGCGAAGAAGGGCCGGCACCACAATAGGAAGCACAAGGGTAAAGTCGTACTTGCCGTCGAGGGGTCTGATGACGCCGGCTCCGCCAAGAAAACCAGGGCGGGTGACCCCGGCAAGGAGATTGCCGGGTGCGTCGCCTGCTGGGCCTTGGCGGCTGCCGAGAAGCCAGGAAACTCCGGCAAGCGATACTGCAAGATCCATCGCACTAAAGGCCATGATCTCCAGGACTGCCACCAGGTTGAGCTCCTTGCTGAGAAGCAAAGGGCTGAATACGAGAGGCGGGACAAGGAGAAGGGCCAGGACGGCGCTGAGGGATCCGGTAAGAAGCGTGACGGCCAAGCAGGCCGTAGCGGTAAGGAGAAACAGCAGGAAAGGCCCGCTCGGGGCCGCGACAGAAGGCCTGAAGACGACGATCACGAAGAGGACGACGAGTCCGGCGGCCAAGAGTTTCAGAAGGCTACGTACTCCATGTGCGTTGATGGGGGCGCCTCGTTGCATACTTCTCACTGCCAACTTAAACAGTGGGCGCGTGAGATTATTGCGGCGGAACCATCGTCCGGTGCCCAAAAGCCGCTGAAATGGTCCAGCACAACTATCATCTTTGACACCGAGGATCACCCTGATCGCACTACCGCGGTCGGGTGCTTGCCATTGTTGGTTTCACCGACGATACGCAACCTCAAGGTGACAAAGATGCTAGTCGATGGTGGGGCCGGTCTAAACCTACTCCCGCCCACCGTGATCGAGAAGCTGCAAGTTCCTGATGGAGACCTCGAAGAGATGGGCACGTTTCAGGGGGTCAACCCAGGGAGAAGTCAACCGAAGGGGAAAGTCACGCTGCCCGTGACTTTTGGAAGTGATCTAAACTATAGGACCGAGAGGATCGTGTTCGATGTTGCCAAGATCCCCTTGCCTTACAACGGGATCCTTGGCCGCCCAGCACTAGCCAAGTTCATGGTAGCGTCACACTACGCCTACAAAACCCTGAAGATGCTAGGGCCTGTGACGATCATCACCATCCCCTCCAATAAGAAAGATGCGCTGATTTGCGCTGACCAATTGTACCAGCAAGCGGTTGCAGTAACTGCCGCTACGAGGGCACTCGCTCCCGCCACTGGAGCCCCGGGGGGAAAGAAGAAGAAGACCGGCGGCGAGACTTCGGGCAGCCACTCCGGCAAGCGCACCTCTTCGGAGTGCTGTGCTCCCGTCGAGGACGTGCCAGAGAGCTCCACTGGAATGAAGAAGACCGGTGAGACCTCAGACACCCACTCCGGCAAGCGCACCTCTTCGGAGTGTCGCGCTCCCGTCGAGGACGTGTCAGAGAGCTCCACCGGCAGAAACAAGAGATCCAGGGCCACACCGCCGGGAACCAAGAAGGTTTCTGTCAAGGAGGACGGCACGGGAGGGGCTTTCACCATAAGCTCCACCCTTGACAACAAATAGGAAGACGCGCTCGTCACCTTCCTGCGGGCGAATGTCAACGTGTTTGCCTGGCAAGCATCCGACGTCCCCGGCGTTCCTAGGGAGGTGATTGAGCACCACCTTGCTGTCTGTCCTCAAGCGCGGCCCGTTAATCAGAAGGTCAGGAAGCAAGCTTTGGAACGGCAAGAGTTCATCACCGAGGAGATCCGGAAACTGGAAGTTGCGGGTTTGTTAAGAGGAGTGCTCCATCCAACGTGGTTGGCCAATCCAGTGGTAGTGCGCAAGGCAAATGGGAAGTGGAGGCTGTGTATTGATTACACAAATATCAATAAAGCTTGTCTCAAGGACCACTTCCCGTTGCCGCACATAGACCAGATTGTTGACTCCACGGCAGGGTGCGACCTGCTGTCATTCCTCGATGCCTACTCTGGCTACCACCAGATCTTCATGGCAAGAGAAGACGAAGAGAAGACATCATTCATGAAGGAAATATGCCCTAGAGGCAATAATAAAGATGTTATTTGTATTTCCTTATATCATGATAAATGTCTTTTATTCATGCTAGAATTGTATTAACCGGAAACTTAGTACATGTGTGAATACATAGACAAAACAGTATGTCCCTAGTATGCTTCTACTAGACTAGCTCTTTGATCAAAGATGGTTATGTTTCCTAGCCATAGACATGAGTTGTCATTTGATCAACGAGATCACATCATTAGGAGAATGATGTGATGGACAAGACCCATCCGTTAGCTTAGCACTATAATCGTTTAGTTTTACTGCTATTGCTTTCTTCATGACTTATACATATTCCTATGACTATGAGATTATGCAACTCCCAAATACCGGAGGAACACCTTGTGTGCTATCAAACGTCAGAACGTAACTGGGTGATTATAAAGATGCTCTACAGGTGTCTCCGAAGGTGTTCGTGGTGCTGGCATAGATCAAGAATAGGATTTGTCACTCCGAGTGTCGGAGAGGTATCTCTGGGCCCTCTCGGTAATGCACATCATAATAAGCCTTGCAAGCAAATGACTAATGAGTTAGTCACGAGATGATGTATTACGGAACGAGTAAAGAGACTTGCCAGTAACGAGATTGAACTAGGTATTGAGATACCGACGATCGAATCTCGGGCAAGTAACATACCGATGACAAAGGGAACAACGTATGTTGTTATGCGGTTCGACCGATAAAGATCTTTGTAGAATATGTAGGAGCCAATATGGGCATCCAGGTTCCGCTATTGGTTATTTACCGGAGAGATGTCTCGGTCATGTCTACATAGTTCTCGAACCCGTAGATTCCGCACGCTTAAACGTTCGTTAACGATATAGTATTTAATGAGTTATGTATGTTGATGACCGAATGTTATTCGAAGTCCCGGATGTGATCATGGACATGACGAGGAACTGCGGAATGGTCCGGAGATAAAGATTAATATATGAGATAATAGTGTTTGACCTCCGGAAGGGTTCCGGAATTCATCGGAAGGGGTTCCGGATGTTTCCCGAAGTGTTTGGGTACGAGAACACTTTATTTGGGCCAAAAGGGAAAGCACACAAGGTTTTTGGAAGGCGCAAAGGAAGTTTTGCGAAGTCCAGGGGCCAAACGCCAGGGTCCCTGGCGTCTGGTTCCAGACGCCGGGAACCCTGGCGTCTGGCCCTGGAGTCCGAGAAGGACTCTTGCCTTTCGAGTGAAACCGACTTTGTGAAGGCTTTTACTCCAAGTTTCGACCCCAAGGCTCAACATATAAATGGAGGGGTAGGGCTAGCGCCCAAGATACATCAAGATACACCAAGCCGTGTGCCGGCAACCCCGACCCTCTAGTTCATCCTCCGTCTAGTTTCTGCAGTGCTTGGCGAAGCCCTGCAGAGATTGGTCTTCATCAACAACCGTCACCACGCCGTCGTGCTGCCGGAACTCATCTACTACTTCGCCCGTCTTGCTGGATCAAGAAGGCGAGGACGTCATCGAGCTGAACGTGTGCTGAACGTGGAGGTGCCGTACGTTCGGTACTAGATCGGGACGGATCGTCAAGGTGCACGACTACATCAACCGCGTTGATAAACGCTTCCGCTTTCGGTCTACGAGGGTACGTAGACACACTCTCCCCTCTCGTTGCTATGCATCTAGTAGATAGATCTTGCGTGATCGTAGGAAATTTTTGAAAATACTACGTTCCCCAACAGTGGCATCATGAGCCAGGTCTATGCGTAGATGATATGCACGAGTAGAACACAGTGAGTTGTGGACGATACTAGTCATACTGCTTACCAGCATGTCATACTTTGCTTCGGCGGTATTGTGAGATGAAACGGCCCGGACCGACATTATGCGTACGCTTACGCGAGACTGGTTTCACCGTTATGAGCACTTGTTGCTTAAAGGTGACTGGCGGGTGTCTGTCTCTCTCACTTTAGCTGAATCAAGTGTGCCTACGCCCGGTCCTTGTGAAGGTTAAAGCAGCACATACTTGAAGAAACATCGTTGTGGTTTTGTATGCGTAGGTAAGAACGGTTCTTGCTAAAGCCCGTAGCAGCCACGTAAAACTTGCAACAACAAAGTAGAGGACGTCTAACTTGTTTTTGCAGGGCATGTTGTGATGTGATATGGTCAAGACATGATGAGTTATACTGTTTTGTATGAGATGATCATGTTTTGTAAAGTTATCGGCAACTGGCAGGAGCCATATGGTTGTCGCTTTATTGTATGAAATGCAATCGCCATGTAATTGCTTTACTTTATCACTAAGCGGTAGCGATAGTCGTAGAAGCAATAGTTGACGAGACGACAACGATGCTACGATGGAGATCAAGGTGTCGCGCCGGTGACGAAGGTGATCATGGTGGTGCTTTGGAGATGGAGATCAAAAGCACAAGATGATGATGGCCATATCATGTCACATATTTTGATTTGCATGTGATGTTTATCTTATTATGCTTCTTATTTGGCTTAGAATGACGGTAGCATTATAAGATGATCCCTTACAAAATTTCAAGGTATAAGTGTTCTCCCTAAGTATGCACCGTTGCGAAAGTTCGTCGTGCCGAGACACCACGTGATGATCGGGTGTGATAAGCTCTATGTTCAAATACAACGGGTGTAAGCCAGTTTTGCACACGCAGAATACTCGGGTTAAACTTGACGAGCCTAGCATATGCAGATATGGCCTCGGAACACTTGAGACCGAAAGGTCGAGCGTGAATCATATAGTAGATATGATCAACATAAGATGTTCACCATTGAAACTACTCCATCTCACGTGATGATCGGACATGGTTTAGTTGATTTGGATCACGTGATCATTTAGATGACCGTAGGGATGTCTATCTAAGTGGGAGTTCTTTAAGTAATATGATTAAATTGAACTTTAATTTATCATGAACTTAGTCCTGATAGTTTTTGCATATCTATGTTGTTGTAGATCAATGGCCCGTGCTACTGTTCCTTTGAATTTTAATGCATTCCTAGAGAAAGCTAAGTTGAAAGATGATGGTAGCAATTACACGGACTGGGTCTGTAACTTGAGGATTATCCTCATTGCCGCATAGAAGAATTATGTCCTTGAAGCACCGCTAGGTGACAAGCCCCCTCCCGCTAATGTAGACGCTTTGAACGTCTGGCAGACGCGGTCTGATGACTACACGATAGTTCAGTGTGCCATGCTCTACGGCTTAGAACCGGGACTTCAACGACGTTTTGAACGTCATGGACCATATGAGATGTTCCAGGAGTTGAAGTTAATATTTCAAGCAAATGCCCAGATTGAGAAATATGAGATTTCCAATAAGTTCTATAGCTGCAAGATGGAGGAGAATAGTTCTATCAGTGAACACTTGCTCACAATGTATGGGCACTACAATCATATGACTCAACTTGGTTGCCAAGTTGACGAGGATAGTGTTATTGATAGAGTTCTTCTATCACTGCCACCAAGCTATAAAGGCTTCGTGATGAACTATAATATGCAAGGGATGCAAAAGACAATTCCCGAGCTCTTCGCTATGCTCAAAGCTGCGGAGGTAGAAATCAAAAAGGAGCGTCAAGTGTTGATGGTTAACAAGACCACTAGTTTCAAGAAAAAGGGCAAGGGAAAGAAAGGGAACTTCAAGGAGAATAGCAAGACTGTTGCTACTCCCGCGATGAAACCCAAGTCTAGAAACAAGCCTGAAACTAAGTGCTTCTACTGCAAAGGGACTGGACACTGGAAGCGGAACTGCCCCAAGTATTTGGTGGATAAGAAGGATGGCAAGGTGAACAAAGGTATATGTGATATACATGTTATTGATGTGTACCTTACTAATACTCGTAGTAGTACCTGGGTATTTGATACCGGTTTGGTTGCTAATATTTGTAACTCGAAACAGGGACTACGGATTAAACGAAGATTGGCTAAGGACGAGGTGACGATGCGCGTGGGAAATGGTTCCAAAGTCGATGTGATCGCCGTCGGTACGCTACCTCTACATCTACCTTCGGGATTAGTTTTAGACCTGAATAATTGTTATTTGGTGCCAGCGTTAAGCATGAAAATTATATCTGGATCTTGTTTGTTGCGAGATGGTTATTCATTTAAATCAGAGAATAAAGGTTGTTCTATTTTTATGAATAATATCTTTTATGGTCATGCACCCTTGAAGAGTGGTCTATTCTTGTTGGATCTCGATTGTAGTGATACACATATTCATAATATTGAAACCAAAAGATGCAAGGTTAATAATGATAGTGAGACTTCTTTGTGGCACTGCCGTTTAGGTCATATTGGTGTAAAGCGCATGAACAAACTCCATAATGATGGACTTTTGGAATCACTTGATTATGAATCACTTGGTGCTTGCGAACCATGCCTCATGGGCAGGATGACTAAAACTCCGTTCTCCGGAACAATGGAGCGAGCAACAGATTTGTTGGAGATCATACATACATGTATGTGGACCAATGAGTGTTGAAGCTCGCGGCGGGTATCGTTATTTTCTGACCTTCACTGATGATTTGAGCAGATATGGTTATATCTACTTAATTAAACACAAGTCTAAAACATTTGAAAAGTTCAAAGAATTTCAGAGTGAAGTAGAGAATCATCGTAACAAGAAAATAAAGTTTCCACGATCTGATCGTGGAGGTGAATATTTGAGTTACGAGTTTGGTCTTCATTTGAAACAATGTGGAATAGTTTCACAACTCACGCCACCCGGAACACCACAGCGTAATGGTGTGTGCGAACGTCGTAACCGTACTTTATTGGATATGGTGCGATCTATGATGTCTCTTACCGATTTACCACTATCGTTTTGGGGTTATGCTTTAGAGACAGCTGCATTCACATTAAATAGGGCATCATCAAAATCCGTTGAGACGACGCCTTATGAACTGTGGTTTGGCAAGAAACCAAAGTTGTCGTTTCTTAAAGTTTGGGGCTGCGATGCTTATGTGAAAAAGCTTCAACCTGATAAGCTCGAACCCAAGTTGGAGAAATGTGTCTTCATAGGATACCCAAAGGAGACTGTTGGGTACACCTTCTATCACAGATCCGAAGGCAAGATATTCGTTGCTAAAAATGGATCCTTTCTAGAGAAGGAGTTTCTCTCGAAAGAAGTGAGTGGGAGGAAAGTAGAACTTGATGAGGTAATTATACCTTCTCCCGGATTGGAAGGTAGTACATCACGGAAACTCGTTCCAGTGATTCCTACACCAATTAGTGAGGAAGCTAATGTTGATGATCATGAAACTTCAGATCAAGTTTCTGCTGAACTTCGTAGATCAACCAGAGTTCATTCCGCACCAGAGTGGTACGGCAACCTAGTTCTGGAAGTCATGTTACTAGACCATGATGAACCTACGAACAATGAGGAAGCGATGATGAGCCCAGATTCCGCGAAATGGCTTGAGGCCATGAAATCTGAGATGGAATCCATGTATGAGAACAAAGTGTGGACTTTGGTTGACTTGCCCGATGATCGGTAAGCCATCGAAAATAAATGGATCTTTAAGAGGAAGACCGACGCAGACGGTAATATTACTATTTACAAAGCTCGACTTGTTGCGAAAGGGTTTCGACAAGTTCAAGGAGTTGACTATGATGATGAGACTTTCTCACCCGTAGTGATTCTTAAGTCTGTCCAAATCATGTTAGCAATTGCCGCATTTTATGATTATGAAATCTGGCAAATGGATGTCAAAACTGCATTCCTGAATGGATATCTCAAAGAAGAGTTGTATATGATGCAACCAGAAGGTTTTGTCGATCCTAAAGGTGCTAACAAAGTGTGCAAGCTCCAGTGATCCATCTACGGACTGGTGCAAGCATGTCGGAGTTGGAATATACGCTTTGATGAGGTTATCAAAGCATATGGTTTTATACATACTTTTGGAGAAGCCTGTATTTACAAGAAAGTGAGTGGGAGCTCTGTAGCATTTCTGATATTATATGTGGATGACATATTGTTGATTGGAAATGATATAGAATTTCTGGATAGCATAAAAGGATACTTGAATAAGAATTTTTCAATGAAAGACCTCGGTGCAGCTGCTTACATATTAGGCATCAAGATCTATAGAGATAGATCAAGACGCTTAATTGGACTTTCACAAAGCACATACCTTGATAAAGTTTTGAAGAAGTTCAAAATGGATCACTCAAAGAAAGGGTTCTTGCCTGTGTTACAAGGTGTGAAGTTGAGTAAGACACAACGCCCGACCACTGCAGAAGATAGAGAGAAAATGAAAGTCATTCCATATGCCTCAGCCATAGGATCTATCATGTATGCAATGCTGTGTACCAGACCTGATGTGTGCCTTGCTATAAGTCTAGCGGGGAGGTACCAAAGTAATCTAGGAGTGGATCACTGGACAGCGGTCAAGAACATCATGAAATACCTGAAAAGGACAAAGGATATGTTTCTCGTGTTTGGAGGTGACAAAGAGCTCGTCGTAAACGGTTACGTCGATTCTAGCTTTGACACTGATCCGGATGACTCTAAGTCACAAACCGGATATGTATTTTTATTGAACGGTGGAGCTGTCAGTTGGTGCAGTTCCAAACAGAGCGTCGTGGCGGGATCTACGTGTGAAGCGGAATACATAGCAGCTTCGGAAGCAGCAAATGAAGGAGTGTGGATGAAGGAGTTCATATCCGATCTAGGTGTAATACCTAGTGCATCGGGTCCAATGAAAATCTTTTCTGACAACACTGGAGCAATAGCCTTGGCGAAGGAATCCAGGTTTCACAAGAGAACAAAGCACATCAAAAGTCGTTTCAATTCCATCCACGATCTAGTCAAGGAGGGAGACATAGAGATTTGCAAGATACATGCGGATCTGAATGTTGCAGACCCTTTGACTAAGCCTCTTCCACGGGCAAAACATGATCAACACCAAGACTCCATGGGTGTTAAGGTCATTACTTTGTAATCCAGATTATTGACTCTAGTTCAAGTGGGAGACTGAAGGAAATATGCCCTAGAGGCAATAATAAAGATGTTATTTGTATTTCCTTATATCATGATAAATGTCTTTTATTCATGCTAGAATTGTATTAACCGGAAACTTAGTACATGTGTGAATACATAGACAAAACAGTATGTCCCTAGTATGCCTCTACTAGACTAGCTCTTTGATCAAAGATGGTTATGTTTCCTAGCCATAGACATGAGTTGTCATTTGATCAACGAGATCACATCATTAGGAGAATGATGTGATGGACAAGACGCATCCGTTAGCTTAGCACTATGATCGTTTAGTTTTACTGCTATTGCTTTCTTCATGACTTATACATGTTCCTATAACTATGAGATTATGCAACTCCCGAATACCGGAGGAACACCTTGTGTGCTATCAAACGTCACAACGTAACTGGGTGATTATAAAGATGCTCTACAGGTGTCTCCGAAGGTGTTCGTGGTGTTGGCATAGATCAAGAATAGGATTTGTCACTCCGAGTGTCGGAGAGGTATCTCTTAGCCCTCTCGGTAATGCACATCATAATATGCCTTGCAAGCAAATGACTAATGAGTTAGTCACGAGATAATGTATTACGGAACAAGTAAAGAGACTTGCCAGTAACGAGATTGAACTAGGTATTGAGATACCGACGATCGAATCTCGGGCAAGTAACATACCGATGACAAAGGGAACAACGTATGTTGTTATGCGGTTCGACTGATAAAGATCTTCGTAGAATATGTAGGAGCCAATATGGGCATCCAGGTTCCGCTATTGGTTATTGACCGGAGAGATGTCTCGGTCATGTCTACATAGTTCTCGAACCCGTAGGGTCCGCACGCTTAAACGTTCGTTGACGATATAGTATTTAATGAGTTATGTATGTTGATGACTGAATGTTATTCGAAGTCCCGGACGTGATCATGGACATGACGAGGAACTGCGGAATGGTCCGGAGATACAGATTAATATATGAGATAATAGTGTTTGACCTCCGAAAGGGTTCCGGAATTCACCGGAAGGGGTTCCGGATGTTTCCCGAAGTGTTTGGGTACGAGAACACTTTATTTGGGCCAAAAGGGAAAGCACACAAGGTTTTTGGAAGGTGCAAAAGGAAGCTTTGCGGAGTCCAGGGGCCAGACGCCAGGGTCCCTGGCGTCTGGGTCCAGACGCCGGGAACCCTGGCGTCTGGCCCTGGAGTCCGAGAAGGACTCTTGCCTTTCGGGTGAAACCGACTTTGTGAAGGCTTTTACTCCAAGTTTCGACCCCAAGGCTCAACATATAAATAGAGGGGTAGGGCTAGCACCCAAGACACATCAAGATACACCAAGCCATGTGCCGGCAACCCCGACCCTCTAGTTTATCCTCCGTCTAGTTTCTGCAGTGCTTGGCGAAGCCCTGCAGAGATTGTTCTTCATCAACAACCGTCACCACGCCGTCGTGCTGCCGGAACTCATCTACTACTTCGCCCGTCTTGCTGGATCAAGAAGGCGAGGACGTCATCGAGCTGAATGTGTGCTGAACGCGGAGGTGCCGTACGTTTGGTACTAGATCGGGACGGATCGTCAAGGTGCACGACTACATCAACCGCGTTGATAAACGCTTCCGCTTTCGGTCTACGAGGGTACATAGACACACTCTCCCCTCTCGTTGCTATGCATCTAGTAGATAGATCTTGCGTGATCGTAGGAAAATTTTGAAAATACTATTTTCCCCAACAATTCATCACCCCATGTGGTACGTACTGTTTCGTACGAATGCCTTTCGGGTTGAAGAGTGCTGGCTCGACGTTTGCGAGGGAAGTCCAGATCGGTTTTGAACCCCAGCTCCATAGAAATATGGAGGCTTATATGGATGATATAGTGGTCAAAACCAAGAACAGGGCAACCCTTGTACCAGATTTACAAGAAACATTTATAAACCTACGCAAGATCAACTTCAAGCTGAACCCTGAGAAGTGCGTCTTCGGCGTCCTGTCTGGCAAGCTTCTCGGGTTCTTTATGTCGCAGCATGGGATAGAAGCCAATCCGGACAAGATCAAATCTATAGAGCAGATTGAAGCACCCAAACGGGTCAAGGATGTACGTCGGCTTGCTGGCTGCGTTGCCGCCATGAGCAGATTCATTTCCAAGTCTGCCGAGCGCGCCCTTCCCTTTTTCAAGATTTTGAAAAAGGCAGGCCCAATGGAGTGGACGCCGGAAGCTGAAGCAGCATTACAAGACCTGAAGAGGTATCTTTCCTCCACGCCAATACTAGTCGCGCCTAGACCACAAGAATCGTTGCTGCTATACTTAGTGGCAACAAACCAGGTGGTCAGCGCCGCACTAGTGGTGCAGAGAGAAATTGATGATGAGGTGATAGCAGCAACAGAGCCTGATGCCACTGGTGCAGAGACGACATAGTCGGTTGGAGTGCTGCCGAAGAAGAAAATGATGCAGCACCCGGTCTACTTTGTTAGCTCCCTCTTGCAGGGGGCTAGATCTAGGTACTCCGGTGTGCAGAAATTGCTCTTCGGCCTTCTTATGGCCTCGAGGAAGCTGCGTCACTACTTCCAGGCGCACGAGATCACTGTCGTCACTCGCCTCCCTCTACAACGGATATTGCACAATCCAGATGCAACAGGAAAGATTGTAGAGTGGGCACTGGAACTGTCCAGCTTTGGCCTCAAGTTTGAAAGTACCTCGACGATCCAGAGTCGAGTCCTGGCAGATTTCGTCGTAGAATGGACCACAACGCCTGATGAAGAAGTCTAGGAAACTGCTCTCCCCGGCAAAGAGGCGAGTTGCAACTGGATCATGTACTTTGATGGAGCTTTCTCCTTACACGGCGCCGGGGCTGGCGTACTGCTGGTCGCGCCCACTGGAGAGCACCTCAAGTACGTGGTCCAGATGCGCTTCCCCAGGGAGGTATCGACAAACAACACTGCTAAGTACGAGGGGCTGCTTGCCGGTCTTAGGATCGCGGCACACCTCGGAATCAAGAAGCTCATTGTCAGGGGCGACTCGCAGCTTGTCGTCAAGCAAGTCAACTAGGATTACCAGAGCCCGTTGATGAAGGCCTACGTCGATGAAGTGAGAAAGTTGGAAGAGCGCTTTGATGGTATACAGGCGGAGCACGTTCCCCGAGCGGAGAACGACATCGCCGATTACCTGTCAAAGTGCGCTGCCCTCAAGCTACCTGTGGAACCAGGTACCTTTGTGCTTCAGCTTTCTCAGCCATCCATTGATCCATCAACAGAGCAGAACAAGAGGAAGAAATCAGGGCCCGGCAAGTACTTTCCCGCTGAGCTCCCCGGAGCCGCCGGCAAGGATGTTGCCGGAGACACTGAGCCCTCCACAGGATGGCTAGCTCCGGCAGAGCGTCAAGCTTTTGCCGTTGAGATAGCCGCTCCCTTGGTGGAGGAAATGCCTTTGGTCCTCGCCGTCGAGCCCCAGGCTCCAGCATGGGCGCAGCATACCGTCCGATTCCTCCAGACTTGGGAACTTCCTGAGGAGCAGGAAGAAGCGGAGAAAGTAGCACGTCGGTCTACTTTGTACCAGTTCATCGATGACGTCCTGTACAGCAGGAGACCGAACGGCGTGAAATTGAAGTGCATCCCTTGAGAGGAAGGACTGGGGCTGTTGGCAGAGATACATGGAGGCATATGTGGATCCCACATAGGGTCAAGTGTTGGGGAACGTAGCAGAATTCAAAAAAATTCTACGCTTTCACCAAGATCCAACTAAGGAGACATCTAGCAACGAGCAAGTAAGAGTGCATCTACATACCTTTATGGAGATTGCGAGCGGAAGCTTTCGAAGAAGCGTGGATGAAGTAGTCGTACTCTTCGCGTTCTTCGTCACCGATGATCTAGCGCCGATCGGACGGCACCTCCGCGTTCAACACACGTCCGGTACAGCAACGTCACCTCCTTCTTGATCCAGCAAGGGGGGAGGAGAAGTTATCAGAGATCCAACAGCACAACGGTGTGGTGGTGGATGCAGTGGAGATTCCTGCAGGGCTTCGCCGGGCGCCCTGCGTAAGGAGTATGGGGTGTGACGGGAGGGGGAGAGGCGCCAGGGACAAGGGTGCGGCTGCCCTCTCCCCCCCACATATATATAGGGGGCCAGGGGGGTGCGCCGGCCCTGCAGATGGCATCTGCAGGGTGGGGCGGCGGCCAGGGGGGGAGTCCTTGCCCCCCAAGGCAAGTGGCGCCCCCTTCCCCCTAGGGTTTCAACCCTAGGCGCATGGGGAGGAGGGCCCATGTGGTGCGCCAGCCCATTAGGGCTGGCCACTTCCCCCTTGCGGCCTAGGGGCCCCACTGGGATGGGTGGCCCCACCCAGTGGACCTCCGGGGCCCCTCCGGTGGTCCCGGGACACTCCCGGTGACCCCCGAAGATCACCCGATGGCCGAAACTGGACTTCCTATATATCATTCTTTACCTCTGGACCATTCCGGAACTCCTCGTGACGTCCGGGATCTCATCTGGGACTCCGAACAACTTTCGGTTTTCCACGTGCATGTATCTCTACGACCCTAGCGTTACCGAACCTTAAGTGTGTAGACCCTACGGGTTCGGGAGACACGTAGACATGACCGAGACCACTCTCCGGTAAATAACCAACAGCGGGATCTGGATACCCATGTTGGTTCCCACGTGTTCCTCGATGATCTTCATCGGATGAACCACCGTGTCAAGGATTCACTCAATCCCGTATGTTATTCCCTTTGTCCATCGGTACGGTACTTGCCCGAGATTCGATCGTCGGTATGCCGATACCTTGTTCAATCTCATCATGGCAAGTCTCTTTACTCGATCCGTAATCCATCATCCCGTGACTAACTACTTAGTCACATTGAGCTCATTATGATGATGTCTTACCGAGTGGGCCCAGAGGTACCTCTCCGTCATACGGAGTGACAACATCCCAGTCTCGGTTCGTACCAACTCAACAAACACTTTCGGAGATACCCGATGCGTACCTTTATAGCCACCCAGTTACGTTGTGACGTTTGGCACACCCAAAGTATTCCTACAGTATTCGGGAGTTGTACAACCTCATGGTCTAAGGAATAAATATTTGGCACTGAAAAGCTTATGCATTACGAACTATACGATCTCGTGCTATGCTCAGGATTGGGTCTTGTCCATCACATCATTCTCCTAATGATGTGATCCCGTTATCACTGACATCACATGTCCATGATCAGGAAACCATGATCATCTGTTGATTAACGAGCTGGTAACTAGAGGCTCACCAGGGACTCATTGTGGTCTATATATTCACACATGTATCGCTGTTTCCGTACAATACAATTCAAGCATGAATAACAGACAATTATCATGAACAAGAAAATATAATAATACTTTTATTATTGCCTCTAGGGCATATTTCCAACAGTCTCCCACTTGCACTAGAGTCAATAATCTAGTTACATTGTGATGAATCGAACACCCATAGAGTTCTGGTGTTGATCATGTTTTGCCCGTGAAAGAGGTTTAGTAAACGAGTCTGCAACATTCAGATCCGTATGCACTTTACAAATATCTATATCTCCATCCTGAACATAATTCCGGATGGAGTTGAAATGGCGCTTGATGTGCTTGGTCTTCTTGTGAAACCTGGGCTCCTTGGTAATGGCAATTCCTCCAGTGTTGTCACAGAAGAGAGTCATCGGGCTTGACGCGCTTGGAATGACTCCTAGGTCGGTGATGAACTCCTTCATCCAGACTCCTTCCTGCGCCGCTTCGCAAGCAGCTATGTACTCCGCTTCACATGTAGAATGCGCCACCACGCTCTGCTTGCAACTGCACCAGCTGACTGCCCCACCATTCAAAATATACACGTATCCGGTTTGTGACTTAGAGTCATCCAGATCTGTGTCGAAGCTAGCATCAACGTAACCCTTTACGACGAGCTCTTCGTCACCTCCATAAACGAGAAACATATCCTTAGTCCTTTTCAGGTACTTCAGGATGTTCTTGACCGCTGTCCAGTGTTCCATACCGGGATCACTTTGGTACCTCCCTACCAAACTTATGGCAAGGTTCACATCAGGTCTGGTACACAGCATGGCATACATGATAGAACCTATGGCCGAGGCATAGGGAATGACACTCATCTTTTCTCTATCTTCTGCCGTGGTCGGCGACTGAGCTTTGCTCAATCTCATACCTTGCAAAACAGGCAAGAATCCTTTCTTTGACTGATCCATATTGAACTTCTTCAATATTTTGTCAAGGTATGTACTTTGTGAAAGACCAATGAGGCGTCTTGATCTATCTCTATAGATTTTGATGCCTAATATGTAAGAAGCTTCTCCAAGGTCCTTCATTGAAAAACTTTTATTCAAGTAGGCCTTTACATTTTCCAAGAGTTCTATATCATTTCCCATCAGCAATATGTCATCCACATATAATATGAGAAATGCCACAGAGCTCCCACTCACTTTCTTGTAGATACATGCTTCTCCATAAGTCTGTATAAATCCAAATGCTTTGATCACATCATTAAAGCGAATATTCCAACTCCGAGATGCTTGCACCAGCCCGTAAATCGAGCGCTGGAGCTTGCATACTTTGTTAGCGTTCTCTGGATCGACAAAACCTTCCGGCTGCATCATATACAACTCTTCCTTGAGGAAGCCATTAAGGAATGCTGTTTTGACGTCCATTTGCCATATCTCATAATCATAGAATGCAGAAATGGCTAACATGATTCTGACTGACTTCAGCATCGCTACGGGAGAGAAAGTCTCGTCGTAGTCAATCCCTTGAACTTGTCGATAACCCTTAGCGACAAGCCGAGCCTTATAGATGGTCACATTACCATCTGCGTCTGTCTTCTTCTTAAATATCCATTTGTTTTCTATGGCGTGCCTATCATCAGGCAAGTCCACCAAAGTCCATACTTTGTTTTCATACATGGATTCTATCTCGGATTTCATGGCTCCAAGCCATTTATTGGAATCCGGGCCCGCCATCGCTTCTTCATAGTTCAAAGGTTCACCGTTGTCTAACAACATGATTTCCAGGACAGGGTTGTCGTACCACTCTGGTGCGGAACGTGCCCTTGTGGACCTTCGAAGTTCAGTAGTAACTTGATCTGTTTCTTCATGATCATTATCATTAACTTCCTCCCTTGTCGGTGCAGGCACCTCAGGAACAATTTCCTGCGCTGCGCTACTTTCCGGTTCAGGAGGGGTGACTCTCACCTCATCAAGTTCTACTTTCCTCCCACTCACTTCTTTCGAGAGAAACTCTTTTTCCAGAAAGCATCCATTCTTGGCAACAAAGACTTTGCCTTCGGATCTGTGGTAGAAGGTGTACCCAATCGTTTCCTTTGGGTATCCTATGAAGACGCATTTTTCCGATTTGAGTTCGAGCTTTTCAGGTTGAAGTTTCTTGACATAAGCATCGCAACCCCAAACTTTTAGAAACGACAGCTTCAGTTTCTTGCCAAACCAAAGTTCATACGGAGTCATCTCAACGGATTTCGACGGAGCCCTATTTAAAGTGAATGTGGCAGTCTCTAAAGCATAACCCCAAAAAGATAGCGGTAAATCGGTGAGGGACATCATAGATCGCACCATGTCCAACAGAGTACGATTTCTATGTTCAGACACACCGTTACGTTGAGGTGTTCCGGGCGGTGTCAATTGTGAAACAATTCCACAGTTCCTAAGGTGTGTGCCAAACTCATGACTTAAATATTTACCCCCACGATCCGATCGCAAGAACTTTATTTTTCTGTCACGTTGATTCTCAACCTCATTCTGAATTCCTTGAACTTTTCAAAGGTCTCGGACTTGTGTTTCATCAAATAGATATACCCATATCTACTCAAGTCATCTGTGAGGGTGAGAACATAACGATAGCCTCCGCGAGCCTCAACACTCATTGGACCGCACACATCGGTATGTATGATTTCCAACAAGTTGGTTGCTCGCTCCATTGTTCCGGAGAACGGAGTCTTGGTCATCTTGCCCAAGAGGCATGGTTCGCACGTGTCAAATGATTCATAATCAAGAGACTCTAGAAGTCCATCTGAATGGAGCTTCTTCATACGTTTGACACCAATATGACCAAGGTAGAAATGCCACAAGTATGTGGGACTATCATTATTAACTTTAGATCTTTTGGCATCTACACTATGAATATGTGTATCATCACGTTCGAGATTCATCAAAAATAAACCATTGACCAGCGGGGCATGACCATAAAACATATCTCTCAAATAAATAGAACAACCATTATTCTCCTATTTGAAAGAGTAGCCATCTCGCATAAGACGAGATCCAGATACAATGTTCATGCTCAAAGCTGGTACTAAATAACAATTATTAAGGTTTAAAACTAATCCCGAGGGTAGATGTAGAGGCAGCGTGCCGACGGTGATCACATCGACCTTGGAACCATTCCCGACGCGCATCGTCACCTCATCCTTCGCTAGTCTCCGCTTATTCCGCAGCCCCTGTTTTGAGTTACAAATGTGAGCAACCGCACCGGTATCAAATACCCAGGAGCTACTACGAGCGCTGGTAAGGTACACATCAATAACAAGTATATCAAATATACCTTTGACGTTGCCGGCCTTCTTGTCTGCTAAATATTTGGGGCAGTTCCGCTTCCAGTGCCCCGTTCCCTTGCAATGAAAACACTCAGTTTCAGGCTTGGGTCCATTCTTTGGCTTCTTCCCGGCAACTGGCTTACCGGGCGCGGCAACTCCTTTGTCGTACTTCTTGAAGTTCTTCTTACCCTTGCCTTTCTTGAACTTAGTGGTTTTATTGACCATCAACACTTGATGTTCTTTCTTGATATCCACCTCCGCTGATTTCAGCATTGAATACACCTCGGAATGGACCTCTCCATCCCCTGCATATTGAAGTTTAACACGAAGCTCTTGAAGCTAGGTGGGAGCAACTGGAGGATTCTGTCAACGACCGCTTCATCTGGGAGATTCATTCCCAGCTGAGACAAGCGGTTGTGCAATCCAGAAATCTTGAGGATGTGCTCACTGACAGAACTGTTTTCCTCCATCTTACAGCTGTAGAATGCGTCGGAGACGTCATATCTCTCGACTCGGGCATGAGCTTGGAAAACCATTTTTAGCTCTTGGAACATCTCATATGCCCCGTGGTGCTCAAAACGCTTTTGGAGCCCCGATTCTAAACTGTAAAGCATGCCGCACTGAACCAGGGAGTAATCATCACAGCGCGACTGCCAGGCGTTCATAACGTCTTGGGTCGCCGGGAGAACGGGTGCATCACCTAGCGGTGCTTCAAGGACATATGATCTCTTGGCAGCTATGAGGATAATCCTCAGGTTACGGACCCAATCCGTATAGTTGCTACCATCGTCTTTCAGCTTGGTTTTCTCTAGGAACGCGTTGAAGTTGAGGGAAACTTGAGCGTGGGCCATTTGATCTACAAGAGATATTGTAAAGAATTTAGACTAAGTTCATAATAAATATGTTCATCTTAATCAGATTTTAATGAACTCCCACTCAGAATGACATCTCTCTAGTCATCTAAGTGATACACGATCCGAATCGACTAACCCGTGTCCGATCATCACGTGAGACGGACTAGTCATCAACGGTGAACATCTTCATGTTGATCGTATCTTCTATATGACTCGTGTTCGACCTTTCAGTCTTCCGTGTTCCGAGGCCATGTCTGTACATGCTAGGCTCGTCAAGTAAACCCTAAGTGTATTGCTTGTGTAAATCTGGCTTACACCCGTTGTATGCGAACGTTAGAACCTATCACACCCGATCATCATGTGGTGCTTCGGAACAACGATCCTTAGCAACGGTGCACAGTTAGGGGGAACACAATTCTTGAAATTTTAGTGAGAGATCATCTTATTTACTACCGTCGTTCTAAGTAATCAAGATGCATAAACATGATAAACATCACATGCAATCAATTAAAGTGACATGATATGGCCAATATCATCTTGCTCCTTCGATCTCCATCTTCGGGGCACCATGATCATCTTGTCACCGGCTCGACACCATGATCTTCATCATCATGATCTCCATCATCGTGTCTTGAAGAAGTCGTCACGCCAATTATTACTTCTACTACTATGGCTAACGTTTAGCAATAAAGTAAAGTAATTACATAGCGTTTATTCAGTGACACGCGGGTCATACAATAATTAAGACAACTCCTATGGCTCCTGCCGGTTGTCAAGTTCACCGACATGCAAGTCGTGATTCCCTATTACAAGAACATGATCAATCTCATACATCATATATATCATTCATCACATCTTCTTTTGGCCATACCACGTCAGATAGCACATGCTGCAAAAACAAGTTAGACGTCCTCTAATTGTTGTTGCAAATTTTACGTGGTTTCTATAGGTTTTCTAGCAAGAACGTTTCATACCTACGCCAAAACCACAACGTGATTTGTCAATTTCTATTTACCCTTCATAAGGACCCTTTTCATCGAATCCGATCTGACTAAAGTAGGAGAGACAGACACCCGCCAGCCACCTTATGCATCTAGTGCATGTCTGGCGGTTGAACCAGTCTCACGTAAGCGTACGTGTAATGTCGGTCCGGGCCGCTTCATCCCACAATACCGTTGAATCAAGATTGACTAGTAACGGCAAGAAAGTTGAAACAAACTCAAACGCCCACAACTACTTTGTGTTCTACTCGTGCAAGATGCTACGCATAAGACCTAGCTCAGATGCCACTGTTGGGGAACGTAGCAGAATTCAAAAAATTTCTACGCTTTCACCAAGATCCAACTAAGGAGACATCTAGCAACGAGCAAGTAAGAGTGCATCTACATACCGTTATGGAGATTGCGAGCGGAAGCTTTCGAAGAAGCGTGGATGAAGTAGTCGTACTCTTCGCGTTCTTCGTCACCGATGATCGAGCGCCGAACGGACGGCACCTCCCCGTTCAAAACACGTCCGGTACAGAAACGTCACCTCCTTCTTGATCCAGCAAGGGGGGAGGAGAAGTCGTCAGAGATCCAACAGCACAACGGCGTGGTGGTGGATGCAGTGGAGATTCCTGCAGGGCTTCGCCGGGCGCCCTGCGTAAGGAGTATGTGGTGTGACGGGAGGGGGAGAGGCGCCAGGGGCAAGGGTGCGGCTGCCCTCTCCCCCCCCCCACATATATATAGGGGCCAGGGGGTGCGCCAGCCCTGCAGATGGCATCTGCAGGGTGGGGCGGCGGCCAGGGGGGAGTCCTTGCCCCCCAAGGCAAGTGGCGCCCCCTCCCCCCTAGGGTTTCAACCCTAGGCGCATGGGGAGGAGGGCCCATGTGGTGCGCCAGCCCATTAGGGCTGGCCACTTCCCCATTGCGGCCTAGGGGCCCCACTGGGATGGGTGGCCCCACCCGGTGGACCCCCGGGACCCCTCTGGTGGTCCCGGGACACTCCCGGTGACCCCCGGAGATCTCCCGATGGCCGAAACTGGACTTCCTATATATCATTCTTTACCTCTGGACCATTCCGGAACTCCTCATGACGTCCGGGATCTCATCCGGGACTCCGAACAACTTTCGGGTTTCCACGTGCATGTATCTCTACGACCTTAGCGTTACCGAACCTTAAGTGTGTAGACCCTACGGGTTCGAGAGACACGTAGACATGACCGAGACCACTCTCCGGTCAATAACCAACAGCGGGATCTGGATACCCATGTTGGTTCCCACGTGTTCCTCGATGATCTTCATCGGATGAACCACCGTGTCAAGGATTCACTCAATCCCGTATGTTATTCCCTTTGTCCATCGGTACGGTACTTGCCCGAGATTCGATCGTCGGTATGCCCGATACCTTGTTCAATCTCATCATGGCAAGTCTCTTTACTCGATCCGTAATCCATCATCCCGTGACTAACTACTTAGTCACATTGAGCTCATTATGATGATGTCTTACCGAGTGGGCCCAGAGGTACCTCTCCGTCATACGGAGTGACAACATCCCAGTCTCGGTTCGTACCAACTCAACAGACACTTTTGGAGATACCCGATGCGTACCTTTATAGCCACCCAGTTACGTTGTGACGTTTGGCACACCCAAAGTATTCCTACGGTATCCGGGAGTTGTACAACCTCATGGTCTAAGGAATAAATACTTGACACTGAAAAGCTTATGCATTACGAACTATACGATCTCGTGCTATGCTCAGGATTGGGTCTTGTCCATCACATCATTCTCCTAATGATGTGATCCCGTTATCACTGACATCACATGTCCATGATCAGGAAACCGTGATCATCTGTTGATTAACGAGCTGGTAACTAGAGGCTCACCAGGGACTCATTGTGGTCTATATATTCACACATGTATCGCTGTTTCCGTACAATACAATTCAAGCATGAATAATAGACAATTATCATGAACAAGGAAATATAATAATACTTTTATTATTGCCTCTAGGGCTTATTTCCAACATCAAGAGCCCTTGCCGGCAAGGTTTCTTCTGGCCCACTACCCTCTAGGATGCGACGGCACTGGTCACCAGGTGTGAAGCGTGCCAGTTCCATTCAAAGAAACTTCATCAACCAGCTCAAGCCCTTCAAACCATTCCTCTCTCCTGGCCCTTCTCGGTCTGGGGGCTCGACATACTAGGCCCTTTCCCCCGCGTTGTCGGGGGCTTTGAGTACTTGTACGTTGCAATCGACAAGTTCACAAAGTGGCCAGAGGTGGAGGCAGTCAGGAAGGTCACAGCTCAGTCAGCCGTCAAGTTCTTCAAGGGACTAGTGTGCCGTTTTGGTGTACCCAACAGGATCATCACCGACAACGGCACGCAGTTTACAAGCTGCACCTTCATGCAATATACCCAGGACCTCGGCAGCAAAGTATGTTTCGCTTCAGTTGCTCACCACCGAAGTAATGGTCAAGCTGAGAGGGCAAACGTTGAAGTCCTGTGAGGATTAAGGACAAAGACCTTTGACAGGCTGCACAAGAGAGGGAGGCGTTGGATTGATGAGTTGCCGGCGGTTCTTTGGTCGATCAGAACAACACCAAATCGAGCCACCGGCCAGACGCCCTTTTCCCTGATATACGGGGCAGAAGCAGTTCTCCCCATTGAACTCATATACGGGTCACCTCGAGTGCTCGCTTATGATGAGCTTGAGCAAGAGCAGCTGCGGCAAGACGACGCAATGCTCCTTGAGGAAGATCGTCTTTGGGCGGCTGTGAGAGTAGCACCCTACCAGCAAGCCTTGTGCCGCTACCATAGCCGCAAGGTCCGTGCCCAAATCTTTGAGGAAGGCGACCTTGTTCTCCGGCGCGTTCAATCGGCCAGGAATACGAACAAGTTGACGCCGAAGTGGGAAGGCCCTTATCGGGTAATACGAGTCACCAGGCCTGGCGCAGTCCGCCTGGAGAACGAGGATGCCGTTCCGGTGAACAATTCTTGGAACATTGAGCATCTTCGCAAGTTTTACCCATAAGGCGCGGCTTGCCGGGCCCCCCGGCAAGCCACCCTTTTGTACAAACCTTGCCGACAAGGCATGTAACCCTTTGTACAAAGCCAGGCGCAGACCCTGAGCATAAATAAATGAAGCGCTGGCGCCCTAAGTTATAGCATGCATGCTGAGTCGAGTCTCGTCCTTGGTTAGGGTTGATAGTGATTAGCGGTGGCTAACCCCTAGCTTAGAGGTCGAGTGTTTGTCTTTCCTCTGTCTTCTTTGGTTCACAGGACGCGTAGACATCCTTGCCGAAGCCACTTGGGGGTAGAAAAGAAGAACAGACCAGCGCCTAGGCCCCAGCGAGCCAGTGTGTTGCCGGGGGCTACAAGGGCGAAGATTCGCCCACGGCAGACCAGGGTTGCCGGGGGATGCAGCTTCAGATAAGTTCTTTATCCCTTATCATGCATTCCATTATGGACTGAGGTATGCGAAACCTCGTTCTTTTCCTTAAGCTACCGTGCTCCCATAACTCTAGCCCCTAGGGCTCGTTCCTAGGACTAAGTTTGGTCGTAGTCGTGGTGGCAAAAGGATGGAACGAGGAGCCTGAGCCCACTTCATCCCTGCCTCCGCCAAAGGCATGAGAAAGGTCAAGCGAAGTAGGGAAACGGCAGGGCCTGTTGCCGTCGAGAAAATGTTTATCTTGGAGATATCAGGGATTTATTCCCTATCGTGGGTTTTACCTGCGAACAAATGACCCGGCAAACATTCCTTTTTCATTAAAAACATTCCGTTCAGATATAGTCCGTAGGGAATGAAAAACATGAATAAGGAGATTACAAGTTTTAAACTTAACAGATGCCCGAAGGCTTACAGACTAAAAAGAGATAAGATGCCCGTAATGCCTTTCTTGTCCCTCTCCTTAGGAGGTAGGTCAAGGAGGCGAGAAGGGCAAAAGGGGTGCCTAGGCGAGCTACGGGTGGCAGAAGACACCAAGAGGACATCTCGGCGGCCTCCCAAGGGCTGGACGGTGATGACGGCGCCGGAGGCAAAGCTCGAAGACGAGGCGGCAGGATGTCAGTACGCGTCGAAGGCGTCGGTGCCCGCGTACTCCGACATGATGACCTTGCCGCCCACCTTCTTCCTCTTCCTCTTCCGCAGCCTCCCTACGCCAGCCGCCAAGGAGACGGCCCCGAGAAGTGCAAGGAGCCGGCGACGCGGATGATGGGGTCGCCGGTGCCACCAGGAGCGGCACTCGACACCTAGTCGGACCCGTCATCCTGCTGTCCACCGCCCTCGTCGTCGCTGCTGCTGTCCTCCTCGTCACCCTCGTTCGAGGAGGAGTCTTCGTCATTGGAGGAGCTCTCCACGCAGCACCTCGCACGAGTCCCGAGGTGCCTGTAGACCTTGACGGAGAGATGGCCATCCTCCATCAACTTGAAGTGGAGGGTGAGCCCATCCATCGGGCTATGGATGCGAGCGAACGTCTTCCATCCTTGACGAAGATACGTCACATGAGGGGCAGGGTAGTCGACGCGGACCCGTGTGACTGATCCCGCAGCCCCTCATGTGCAGCCGCAGCGACTCCGGCAGATCCACCTCCATCTCCCGCGCAAATGGAGTCGGGAGACGAAGACGACGGCGCGGCTCCCCCCGCATCCTGACGAAGAACTCACAAGGGTCATCCCCAATATGACCTTCCATTGGAGGAGGAGCTGCTGGCGGGGGTGAGGCCGGCGGGCCGCCCCGTCCTCCTCTTCCCCGAGTGCCCTGGCCTCGCCCACGGCCTGGCCCCCTTCCTCTTCCCCTCATGGCTGGTTTGTCCACTGCAGGTGCAGGAGGAGGAGGGACGCGTTGTCGAGCAGCGACCCTCGCTGCCACCGTTGAAGAATCGGGGTTTCCTCTCTTCATGGCGAGCAGAAGAGAGGAGCAGAAGCAGAAGGAGAAAGAAGATGGAGGAGTGCGGGGCGCCGTCCCTGCCCTCCCGCTCTTTATAAAGGGGCGGGGCTGGGGCTCGACCGCCCCGCTCAACCAATCAAGACGCAGAAGGCGAGGGAGCCGGGCCCGACCCGCCACCCCAACCAGCGATGGCTCGGTTTCCCGCCTCCACCGCTCGCCACCTCGAGCGCATGGAAGGCACGTGGCGAACGTGCAGAGCCGAGGGGACAGGTGAGGCGACCTCTCCCCACCCCGTTATCGTGGGGAGTGGACGCCTAGGCGACCGCCCCTCGGCCCCATTTAGTAAATGGGTCGCGCTTCCACGCCTCCCCCCGTTTACGAGGAAGGCGCGAAGCCGCCTCCTTTCGCATTTACAACGACGTGACGCATGCCTGCGGGAACCGCCCCACACATGCCGCCCACGTCACGCACGCCCCTCCACCCCGCGCCGTGCGCGCGGGTCGTGGGAGGCACAGCGCGCGGAAAATCTTACCACGGTGAAAACCGCCACGCCTGCCCGCGCACCGTTCTGGGCCTGGCCCAACAACGTGTCGCGCTTATGTATGGCCCAGGCCTGGGGGCTCCTGTCGGTGTACAAAAAGAGGGTACACTATTTGTACCCCGATGACTGTGCACGGGCAGTCTGAGCCACGGGCACCACCACACCAAGCATGTCAAGGGAGGTGATCCGGGGCAATACCGAAGCTTGATGGATACTGGAGCAATGCCAAGAACAAGACCACAAAGAGCAAAGGGACGAAGCGGCTTTCCCCGGCAAGATCCTTGCTGGGAGCCAGTTTCAGCAGCCCTGGCAGGACCCTTGCCGGGGGGCCGGCTCTGACAGCCCCGGCAAGACCCTTGCTGCGGCAGCTCGCCCCACGCCTACGGAGCAGATCACCCTTGAGTCCACCGCCCCCATGGGGTGAGAATTCGGGAGATATCCCCATGGTGGCTTGCAGATCTTTGTGAAGACATCCAAGATCAGATACATGTTAAGAAGATGACGACCCTTGGCGGGATCCCAGCCACGGAGAACCACAAGGCCTCCGGCAAGCACCTTGCCGGGGATGACAGCAGGCGCCGCGGCAAGACCCTTGCCGGGGCCCCGGCAAGGCCCTTGCCGAGGACACCCGTGGGGCCACCATTAGGCCCGCACCAACTGGGTTTCCACTGACCCACGTAGCTGCCAACCCGACCAGCTGGGCAGGCTCCTGCGTGGCAACCCGCAGATCTTCGTGGAGACCCATCGTTGCGCCACCTCAGCTGCCTGTCTGCCTACATGGCACCTCAGGCACCGCTGGCCAGGGCGCGTGTCAACACGAGGAGGGGCGGCGACGGACAAGACGGACGTCTCCCCTCGTCCCCGATAAAGCAAGGACACCTAAGCTAAGTGCATTAATTGCGCCTTGTCCTGTAATGCGAGGGATAACCTCGCATCACTGTACCCTTTCCACCTCCTGTGTGCCACTGTGGCAACCCCTTTTTCCAATAAAAGGAGGCCCGAGGCGACCAGGAGAAGGATTCGGCTTTTTAGAACTCCTCACGACTCTTTTGGAGCTCCTCACTAGCTGAAGAACACAAACATATAATCCACCAAAGCAGGAGTAGGGTTTTATGCATCTTTGCGGCCCAAACCTGGGTAAAGGAACCGTGTCCTGACTATTAGATCCGCTCTTCTCTCAACCCCGCGCACCGCAACCGTAGTAGGGATTCTTGTGATCCCATAGGTGTCGATCCAAATACACCGACAGCAATGTGTGTGAAACTGAGGCCTAGCTAGATATGAGTATATCATACACATGATGTCATCCATGACAAGAGAAGGGAGGGATCATCGGCATGTGGTGTCGATAGAAATGAAGAGAGGGATGGAGTGTATGGGTGCGAGATCGATAAAGAGGGGCTGCGAAATTGCGTGTCCGCACGTCAAAGATATAGGACGACCGGCCTACAGGAACATTAGAGGGAAAAGGGCATTTTGTGTGTGCGAGGGGGGACTGACTATAGCATTCGATCTATCAGTGTGTGTCGTCGGGGAGGGGGGCTTACAAGAGAGGTAGATCGAGTGGTACATGTGTGGGGAAGAAGAGACCTAGCAACATATCTAGGGAGATCGATGGGCATTCATACATGTGTTGGAGAGGAATATGGTTGGGAGAGAGACTGAGCTAGGGTGCTGGAGGGGGTTGGTAGAGTTGCTTCTCGAAGACGATGGTGCGAGAGGCCTAGCTAGTAGATAAACAAAGGGTACAAAAGCAATCAATAAGAGAGGTGTGTGTGTGTGCGCGCGCGTGATTGTGTGTGAATGCGTGCAGGTGAGAGACGGGGCATGAGGCATGCATGGATGATCAGGGGCGATATATGTGTCACTGGCAGGCCTATCTAGACAGGTAGATAAATTGGTGTGTCGGGGAAAGGGGGATTGGGATATTACAATTGAGGTATAGATGGAGATCGGTTGGTATACGCATGCATGTGTTTGAGGCAAATAAGGCAGGATAGACAGATAGAGATAAAGTGATGCAGCTAGGATGATGTGGTACAAGAGGCATACCAGACATAGAGAAGGGAGGAGTGTGTGAGTGCAAGACCGATGAAAAGAGGGACAAGAGTGTGCATTTGTGTGTGAGCGTGTGAGAGGTAGCTAGGGGGCAAGGAGGGTGAGAGGAGAAGAGGGAAAATGTGTATGTGGTAGGGGCAAGGATGTGCGTCGAAAAGAAGGACCCGTGGACACCTATAAAGACAGTGGGAGAATGACCTAAGGAATAATTAACGAATGAGTGCAATCTAGAGAACGTTGAGGGAGGGGGAGGGGTGTGTGCATGCACCAGAAACTAAGTGGTAGCTATATAGAGAAGAGGAGTGTATGGATGTACATGACTAAAAGAGATCATACCTTGTAAAAGTGGATTCAGATATTTGAATAATAGACCATGGTGTTTTAAACCCATGCACACGTGTGATATGTGTGGTGTGGATTTGAACATGATATATATATTGAACAGTCTCACATATTCAGATACCGATGTCAGGCATCATGGACCACATTGCATCCATGCACACCACGTTTTGAATTTGTGATGATGCGTGGCTTTTGCAGCTCACATCTAATACTTGTAGTGTGGGGGGCGGGCCACCATGCATAAATTGTGTCATAAACACACTATACATAGGAAACATGTTTTAGATTATGGATATCTAGCTAGAGCCTAAAATGTACTATTATTTGAAATCATTATAAAGTGGATTCAAAATATTGAATTCAAGTTTAATGGTACAAGTAGTTGATATCTAACCTGACAATAACCAAGTTGTGTGTTTCCAAAATAATATGCAAATGATAGTTTAACTTGACAACAGTCATGATTGTAGATCTTATTCAAATAGAGAAACAAATTCAAATTTAGTTCATATTGCAGCCGGTAGTATACATTTGGAATGCCCTAAAATGTTCATTCGAGTAGGTTACATGCATTATACAAACATAACATGGATTCAAAGCATTGAATGGCATTTGTAGCAATTCATATAGCAAAACAGGACAAGACACTCTCTTGTGTTGTGCGAATTGATTTGGTAGCGTACCGTTCTCCTGAAAATTAACACGCGCCTTGTTATCCCGAAATTTGAAGCTATCTCGTTGTCTCGTTGTACTCGGAAAACTCCCTCCATCTCAACCCGCGTGTTGCCATCCAAAAATTACAACACGCGCGAAAACTCCCACCTCCTGCGAGATTCCGACAAGCGAAATCCCCGTGATACCCCCTGAACCAAAAGAACCACTGATAACCCACAAGTACATGGGATCATTTGTAGCCTTCTTCGATAAATAAGAGTGTCGAACCCAATGAGGAGCTAAAGGCAGAACAAATATTCCCTCAAGTTCTATCGACCACCGATACAACTCTACGCACACTTAACGTTTGCTTTACCAAAAACAAGTATGAAACTATTTTGTAGGTGTGATGCTAGAACTACTTTGCAAGAATAAAACTAGAAGTACTTTGCAAGATAATAAAAGTGGATAGCTTTTGTCAACAAGAAAGTTATCTGTCCCTAGGCAATCGAGAACAAGTACCGGTAATCATTCTTGCAATTTTATATGAGGGAGAGGCATGAGCTAACATACTTTCTCTACTTGGATCATATGCACTTATGATTGGACCCCTAGCAAGCATCCACAACTACTAATGATCATTAAGGTCATGAAACCCAATCATAGCATTAAGTATCAAGTCCTCTTTACTCCCATATGTCATACCCCACTTACTCGGGTTTAAGCTTATGTCTCTCTCGCAACCCACCATAAGCGAATCATGAACATATTGCAACACCCTACAGCGGGGACCCCTCACTTTTGCGCGAGAACAGAGGACACCATTGGACAGCACCATAAATAAAATATACAATCATACCAACCAAGATCACGATTAACCCACAAGACAAAACGGATCTACTCAAACATCCTAGGATAACCAATGATCATTGGGAAATAATATATGGAGTTGAGCACCATGTTTGAGTAGAGATTACAGCGGGGAGAAGAGGTATTACACCACTGCATAGAGGGGGAGAGAGTTGGTGTTGACGGTAGCAAGATTGTTGATATAGATCACGTCCCGATCATTTCCCCGGTGGCACTCTGGCGCCACCGGAAGCGAGGGGGGAGAGCCCCCCTCCTTCTTCTTCTTCCTTAGCCTCCTCCCTAGGTGGGATAAGGGTTTCCCCTCTGGTACCTGGCTTCCTTGGCATGGGAGGGGCGAGAGCACCTCCGAGATTGGATATGTCTCTCTGTCCTCTTGTGTGTTCGCGTTCCCACATCTGGCCCTTCACCGTTTCTTAAATTCCCGGAGATCCCTAACTCTGATTGCGCTAAGATTTTAACACGATTTTTATCCAAAAATTAGCTTTCTTGCGCGAGAAGAAGGGCCCCAACCGACATTCGAGGAGGGCACAAGACACCAGGGTTTGCCTGGGCCCGGGTGGCATGCCCTGGTGGGTTGTGGGCACTATGGCCCCCCGTTTGCGTTTATTCCACCTCCTAAAAATCACATATATTCCTAAATAATTCTCCGTAAATTTATATAGCGTTTGGACTTTGTTTGATATGGATTTCCTGCGAAACAAAAACATGCAACAAACAGGAACTGGCACTGGGCACTGGATTAGTAAGTTAGTCCAAATAAATCATATAAATTGTTGCCAAAAGTATGTAAAAGTTGTATAATATTGGCATGAAACAATCAAAAATTATAGATACGATGGAGACGTATCAGCACCCCCAAGCTTAATTCCTGCTCATCCTCGAGTAGGTGAATGATTAAAAAAGATAATTTTTGATGTGGAATGCTACCTAGCATAAACTTGATCATGTATCTAGTCATGCATTGAATATTAAGACATGAGTGATCCAAAGCAATAGTCTCTAATTTGACATAAAGACATCAATACTCGGGCATCCCAACAAACAATCATGTGTTTTAGAATATCAAATGCTAAAGAACGTTATCCCTACAAAATCATACAGTCTTGTCATGCTCTGTCTTCCCAGCTCAAGGTATAAATCATGTACTACCCTGGTGTTGGCCAAGCAATTGGTTCATACTTCTTAACACGCTTCCGCATTTTATCCTCTCACGCAATACATGAGCGCAAGCCATGGATATAGCAATATAGGTGGAATAGAATGCGGTGGTTGTAGACAAAAGAAGGGAAGGATGTCTCACATCAACTAGGCAAAGTAATGGGCTATGGAGGTGTCCATCAATCGATATCAATGTGAGGAGTAGGGATTGCCATGCAACGGATGCACTAAGAGCTATAAGTGTATGAATGCTCAATATGAAACTAAGTGGGTATGCATCAAACTCTACTACGGAAAATTCCCACTAGTATATGAAAGTGACAACATAGGAGACTCTCTATATGAAAAACATGGTGCTACTTTAAAGCACAAGTGTGGAACTAGCATGCCCCTTCTCTCTTTTTATTTATTTTATTTTTTTCTATTTTTTCTTTCTTTTTCTTTTTTTTTCTTTTTTTTTTCTTTCTCTCATTATCCGGAGTCTCATCCAGACTTGTGGGGAAGCATAGTTTCCATCATCCTTTCCTCACTGGGACATGCTCTAATAATGGATAATGATGATCATCACACTTCTATTTACTTATAACTCAAAAGAAATAAAAATTACAAGTCGATACCTATGACATAGTATGGCTCTAAATGAATGACTCTGGCGGTGTACCAGGATGTGCAATGATCTAGCATAGCAAATATATCAAAAAATGGAAAAGCCATGAAAATATCGTGCTAGATGTCTTACGGTCATGCAAAGCAATATGAAAATGAATGCTCAAGTCAACTATATGATGGAAGTGCATGGCAATATATCTAGGAATGGCTATGGAAATGCCATAATAGGTAGGTATGGTGGCTGTCTTGAGGAAGGTATAATAAAGTTTATGCACCGGCGAAAATTGCGCGGTACGAGAGAGGCTAGCAATTATGAAAGGGTGAGAGTGCGTATAATCCATCGACTCACATTAGTTATAAAGAACTCACAAACTTATTGCAAAAGTTTATTAGCCCTCGAAGCAAAATAATACTATGCATGCTCCTATGGGGGGGAGGTCGGTAGGAGTTAACCATTGCGCGCCCCCGACCTTCACACAAAGATAGACAATCAAGGATAAATTGTGCTCCAACTTCCCAGCATAACGAGAGACTATATGTGCATGCTTGGGGAATCACAAACCTTAACACCAATATCTTACTAAACATGATCATCCACTAGTACCTCCCATGTGTTATCATCTCTATATCACAAAACTATTGCAAGGAAGCAAACATATCATATTCAGGGATCCATAAGTTTTATGTAGGATTTTATGATTAACCGTGCAATTTACCAATTTTGTTTGACTCTCTAAATAGATATAAGTGAAGAATGAGAGTTTAATTCTTTATACAAAAGATCGTGCTCTAACAAATATAAGTGAAGCACGAGAGCATTCTACGAATATCGGTTTCTATGTGAAGAGAAACAGACAATCCAAACTTCAAAAGATATAAGTGAAGAACATGAAGCATTCTATAAAGCCATACTCAAAAGATATAATTGAAGTGCAATGATGATTCTACAAATTGGCCAAGGACTATCTCATACCAGCATGGTGCGTTACTAAAATAAATATAAAAAGGCACATGATGCTCCAAGAATTTACACATATCATGTGAACAAAACGTATCCGAAAACATACCGATACTTGTTGAAGAAAGATGGGATGCCTTCCGGGGCATCCCCAAGCTTAGA
Source organism: Secale cereale (assembly GCA_902687465.1). Classification (NCBI taxonomy): domain Eukaryota; kingdom Viridiplantae; phylum Streptophyta; class Magnoliopsida; order Poales; family Poaceae; genus Secale; species Secale cereale. The sequence goes on along the minus strand of LR738715.1, from coordinate 393,368,149 downwards.
CGCTTGAGTCTCCTTGGATATTTACTTGGGGTGCCTTGGGCATCCCCAAGCTTGAGCTCTTGCCTCTCCTCCATCTCCTCACATCGAGACCTCCTCGATCTTCGAACACTTCATCCACACAAAACTTAACCAAACTTTTAGCGGGGTTAGTGCATATGATCAATGAAATCCCATCATGTACTGCTCTAACATTATTGTCTAATTATAATCAAACATTACCCACTGTATTCTATCACTATTCTATGGCCCCAAGTCAAGGAGGCTTCAACAAGAACTCAAACATACGCAAATAATGAAGCTAGAATAGCAATCTGTGAAAACAGGACAATCTGTAAAGATTTGAACATTCACCATACTTCTGTAACTCTAAAAATTCTGAACAAATTGGACAAAATAAATATTTTGTATAGAAATATTGTGCAAAATGTTTCAGAACCGTTTGACGTTCTAGTAAAAAACGTAAAATCGCGGACTACAACCAAAGTTTCTGTTTTTGCACCGCACAAACCAACAAGCAATTTAATCATCCTCAAGGAAACTCTTGGCACATTATTTTTATAATACAATGGAATTGTACAAGGGGATAATTATTTTTTGTGAGAACTTTCATGAAATATTGTACATTGTTTCCATAAGCATAAACACAAGTGTTCAAGGTCGACCCCCATTTCCGCAATGCATCACCTTTCAATCGCATCTCTTTTTGAAAAAGTTTTAGGTTCCCCTCTGTATTTTTTTTGTTTTTAGACTTTATAAAAGCACTCAACAGAAATAGATTACTCTTTTTTTTAAACTTCTGGGTTGTCTCCCTGGCAGCGCTTTCTTTGAAGCCATTAAGCTAGGCATAAAGTGCTCAAATAATGAATCCACCAGGATCCCATGGTATATCAAAGCCAATTTTAACTAGCAATGATTTGGCATTTTGTAGTGAGCATGAAGCAAAATATATCAAGCAATGACAAAGTCTAACTCTCTTCTTATGCATCGGCATGTCATACAAGAACAATTCATGCACATCAAGTAAAGACCAATGCATAGTATAAGAAGTTTCTTGCAATTTTATCATGTTGGAAACATAGAGAGGCGGAGATGTAGTTCCTCTCTCATAATAATTGCAAGTAGGAGCAGCAAGCACATGCATATTACATTCATCAAAATTATCATGTGCAACGATAAAAGGCAACCCAACAATGTAATCATTAATAAGTGCAAACTTCTCCAATATAGTGTAGTCGGTAGAATTCAAAAAGATAATAGGACTATCATGTGTGGGTGCAATAGCAACAATTTCATTCTTGGCATAAGGAACAATAGCAAGTTCGTCTCCATAAGCATAATTCATATTGGCATCTTGGCCACAAGCATAGCAAGCATCATCAAAAAGGGATATTTCAAAAGAATCAACGGGGTCATAGCAATTATCATGGCATTCATCCTTCGGTAAATTCGAAGGGAAATTAAACAATGTATGGGATAAAGAGTTACTCTCATTAGAAGGTGGGAACGGGTGATCAATCCGCTCTTCCTCCTTTTGTTCTTCGCTCTCCTCCTCATCTTTTTCATCCAATGAGCTCACAATGTCATTAATTTCTTCTTCCATAGACTCTTGCACAATATTAGTCTCTACTTGGAGAGAGGAGACTTTCTCAAGAAATGCATCAATGTCGGCATTATATTCATAGTTCTCATAACAATGTTCAAATATAGCAAAATTTTGAGATCTATAAACAACATCATCACAATCTTCATACTCTAGAAATAGACATTCAATTTCATAAGCACCCTTAAAAGCAACAAATTCTTATATTTGTTCCACATCATAATAATAATGTATACCATTAGCATAAGAAGCCAAGCTTTTATTATCATTGAATTCACATGAAAAGGGAAGATGTGGAGCATTCATCCTAGAGCAACAAGTATAATCATATCTCAAGCATAAATTATAAGCATACCAATGCAACATATGAATTTGATCCCATAAAATTTTCCCTTTTTGAGTCAAGCAATAATCCCTAAAGTATTCACGTTGATCCAACATTACTTCCATTATATAGTTGAATGGGGTTTTCTCAGGATTATCAAAGTAGTGCATAATATCTTTCACATAACGAGCATTGAGTGTTTTAGGAGGTTCCCCATCTCCATGAGCAGCAAGTACCAGTAATTTTTTTGGTGTTTCGTGTTCCATATCCATAACTAAAGATAGAGAACAACCTGGAACGGAAAATAAAAACTGCTTAGTGATAAAGCAAACAAGCACACACGAGAATATTCACCCCACACTATAACTCCCCGGCAACGGCGCCAGAAAAAGGTCTTGATAACCCACAAGTATAGGGGATCGTTTGTACCCTTCTTCGATAAATAAGAGTGTTGAACCCAACGTGGAGCTAAAGGCAGAACAAATATTCCCTCATGTTCTATCAACCACCGATACAACTCTACGCACACTTAACGTTTGCTTTACCGAAAACAAGTATGAAAGTATTTTGTAGGTGTGATGCTAGAACTACTTTGCAAGAATAAAACTAGAAGTACTTTGCAAGATAATAAAAGTGGGTAGCTTTTGTCAACAAGAAAGTTATTTGTCCCTAGGCAATCAATAACAAGTACCGGTAATCATTCTTGCAATTTTATATGAGGGAGAGGCATGAGCTAACATACTTTCTCTACTTGGATCATATGCACTTATGATTGGATCCCTAGCAAGCATCCACAACTACTAAAGATCATTAAGGTCATGAAAGCCAACCATAGCATTAAGTATCAAGTCCTCTTTCCTCCCATACGTCATACCCGACTTACTTGGGTTTAAGCTTCTGTCACTCTTGCAACCCACCATAAGTGAACCATGAACGTATTGCAACACCCTACAGTGGGGCCCCTCACATTTGCGCGAGAATGGAGGGCACCGTAGGACAGCACCATAAATAAAATATACAATCATACCAACCAAGATCACGATTAACCCACAGGACAAAATGGATCTACGCAAACATCATAGGATAACCATAGATCATTGGGAAATAATATATGGAGTTGAGCACCATGTTTGTGTAGAGATTACATCAGAGAGAAGAGGTGTTACACCGCTGCATAGAGGGGGAGAGAGTTGGTGTTGACGGTAGCAAGATTGTTGATGAAGATCACCGTCACAATCATTGCCCGGCGGCACTCCGGTGCCATCGGAAGCGAGGGGGAGAGATCCCCCCTCCTTCTTCTTCTTCCTTGGCCTCCTCCCTAGGTGGGAGAAGAGTTTCCCCTCTGGTCCTTGGCTTCCATGGCATGGGAGGGGCCAGAGCCCCTCCGAGATTAGATATGTCTCTCTATCCTCTTTTGTTTCGCGTTCCCAGATCTGGCCCTTCACCATTTCTTAAATTCCCGGAGGTCCGTAACTCCGATTGCGCTGAGATTGTAACACGATTTTTATCCATAAATTATCTTTCTTGCACTAGAAGAAGGGGCCCAACTGACGTCCGAGGAGGGCACAAGACACCAGGGCATACCTGGGCCCTAGTGGCACGCCCTGGTGGGTTGTGTGCAGTATGGGCCCCTGTTTGCGTTGATTTCGCCTCCTAAAAATCAGATATATTCCAAAATAATTCTCCGTAAATTTTTATTGCCTTTGGATGTCGTTTGATATGTATTTTCTGCGAAACAAAAACATGCAACAATATGAACTGGCACTGGGCACTGGATTAGTAAGTTAGTCCAGATAAATCATATAAATTGTTGCCGAAAGTATGTAAAAGTTGAATAATATTGGCATGAAACAATCAAAAATTGTAGATACGATGGAGACGTATCAACCACCTAGTTCAAATCGGTGGGGGTATTTTCATAACTTACCCCACATTTCAGACAAGCGCATCCCTAAGCCATGGTTCCCCCTCCCATCCCCTCGGCTTCACCCATTCGAACACGGAGGCTGCGAAAACCAGCGAAGCCCCACACCCTCCTCTCCATCCGCCAGCCAGCCGGAGCCTCTTCACCGACGACGTTGTCCACCACAACACCTCGACCTCCCTCATCCACCGCACCGGACGAGGATCCGTCATCGATCTCGTCATCCCGCCGGTTCAGCCACCCCATCTTCCACCTCCAAGGAGCTGCCCCGACGTTCCCCTCGTCTTTCGCACCACCTCCATTCCCACACCGCCTTCTTCACCTGCACCACCGGAAGAGAATCGTCATCATCGATTCCTCGGATGAAGCTGAGGACTAATCGGCACCACCAAAGAGGTTCTATAGTAATCGTTGCATTATCTTCTACCTTTGATCTCACAGTGCTGCCGGCGCTCGGTCCTGAGCCACCATGGCGCAGCTCCATCTACGGCGGCGGCACCGGCCACTTCCTTTACGGCATCTCTCCCTCGGCGGCGACGTCCACATCAATCGGAGCTGCTGCTGATTTGGCTCTCACTCACGTTGCTGCTCTCCTCTTGCTCTCCGGTTCCCTGCCTGGTTTGCTCTTGCTCGTGTTGCTGGTCTTGCTCTTGCTCTTTCTCTTGCTTGCTCTGCTGCTCTAGTCTTCCTTGCGCAGTTGCTGCACGATCAGCAGATCCTGCTCTCGCTTGATGGCTCGAGCCCATGCAACTGCTACCCGAAATGCTGCTACACAACCAGCTGCCCCGGCTCTAGCAAGCACTGCTGCTGCTACAACTTTTCTGCTACTGGTGCATTCAGTTTCCACAGTAAAATTCATTTTCGACAGTAAAATTGAGTATCGACGGTTAAATTCAGTTTCGACAGTTTAGTTCAGAGATGAGCAGCTGTCGTATTTTACATCTAGCACTTTTTAGTGATGTATTTTACATCATCTATTGAAGATGCTATTAGAATCCCACTTAAGATTAACGTTGTCTCTCTTGTCCTGCTTCAACATCACTGTCGTACACCTCACTGGAGCTGCTTCAACGACGAAGTCATCCATCACAGCGGGGCAATACCCTCGGTGCCATCTTTAGACGCCTAAGAACTCCTTGCCCGCCTCGGACACACACATTAGCCGCTGCATCCTTAGCGACCCACCCAATGATGCTCAGCTCGACATGGCTTCACCTAAGAGGTTGTCCACTTATCTCATAACTTTTTTATTCTACAAGTAATATATATTGTCCACCGAGCACACGTAGTAATTGGAAATACAAATAGTTTCTCCTATATGATAAGCAGTGAGGTACTAGGGAGTTAGCTATCCGTGTTGGACTCTCTCTCGAAAGCCATCATTATTTATTTCTGGGCATTGGAGTTGTGCATATGTAGATGGGCCTGGGAGTTGAGCTAGTAGGGCAGTGGCCTGGGTCCAAAGTAGTAGTAGTACAAAAACATTTCTGCAGGCTATTGCCTGATCAAGCCTACCTACTAGAATTGCCACTGGTTGAAACGAAAGGTGAAGGAAAAACATATGAATTGGAAAGTTAACTATGGTAGAACTATTCTCATGCATTTGGTTTAATGGAATGGATGAAAGAAAAATTGTAGGAATTTTTCCTTTAGTGTCTTTTTCAAATAATAACCGTAGGAATTTTAATATCCACTTGGCCCTCCTTTTCAAATTCCTATTCACGAAGAACAAGATTAAGTGATAGTAGCATAATAGCATTATAACTGCATATTTTCTTGCGGTCTGACTTAATTTGACCATGCTTCTTTGCATTCCTGTGATCTTCCGATTCCTGTGAATGAAACATCCAGATTGACAGAAATCATGTGTTTGCAAATGCTCTGTGTTTGCATGTGCATTCCTACCCACTTCCTGTATTTCCTATCCATGTGTTGTTACAATTCTCCAATTGGAAGGAGCCCTTACAGATTTACTTCTTTTACAGATAGCTGCCAAAGAAAACCTTGTGTGGTTTGTCCCACTCCTGTCGTGCCATCGTCCACCCCAGCTCACCTGCTCCAACAAAGGAATGGTCCACCATGGCAGGGATCCGCCTTCCAGACTGTCTTACGCCGCCTCAGATCTTCTTCCCCACCGCCGGCAGCCACCACAGTAGCATTACCATCATCAAGTGAGTAGAGTACCTTGAGGACTACACGGGTCCGCAAGAGAGGTCACACTATTTCGTGTTTGCTTACATTATGAATCGCTTAATATAACCTGCTACTTTATCATCCTATTCACCTCTTAAAATTTGAGTCTGGTCCAAACTAATGCTCAAACTCGAGTTTTTAAATGGTTGTGGGGTACATATCGGGATAGCAACGATTAGTATCTGTCTACTATCTAGTCAATCGCGCGTGTCTACTATGTGTTTCACGTTGGGTGGGAAACAAACGGTAAAGGAGCCAGTATCTGTATTTTTTAACTGAAGCTATTATATGTATGCTATCATTGGTTTTGGGTCTATCCATAAGTAGCTACCATCACTCTGGATTTCTGCATGCACTCCTTACATAGTCTCACTATGTCGTATTCCTATGCATGTCAGTTATTGTACACAATGGTACTGAACATGTAGACCAACAGAGACGAGGCTTGTGTGGCAATAAATTGTCATGCAGACGTTGCTCAAAGGTGGGCGCAAAGACTGCCCCCTCCCACCGTTCCATATTGTAATCAAGAGAAAGATAACTGTTCAGAGGGGGATTCAAAGGGAGCAGACCACTCATGTTTACCCCCTGGGGTCTTTCTCTAACTTGGCCTGCTGATGTTGGTCGTATCATGCATATGGCGCCTTGAATTGCTTACTTTACACATCAAATATGGCATCTGCTTAGTTTAGACATGCTTTTTGTGAATGCCATTTGTTTAGTTTCTATATCATATATGTGAATCATGGAATGCCATCTTGTTTAGCCATGGATCATATATGCGAATTTTGCAATGACATCCTGGTTAACCAATCATCTGATATGTGAATTATATCATGCCATCCTTTTTTATTATGTATTAAATTTGTCCACAATGTTAGTTCATTGAATTACTCTTCCTGTGCATCTTCCATTCCACACGGTAAGGGAAAATCTAGAGTGAAAACAAGGTCTTCAGAGCAGACAATGCTATCTAATGAAGCGCATGTCTTGCTGGTTACGGGTAGCTCCTCAAAAAAGGATTCAGAGACAGATGTCTAGTCCTATTTCTCCCCCGAGGTTATATTGCTCATCTTATGCATATGGTGTCTTGCATTGCTATGTCATTTCCTTAGTTTATACATGATTTGTGTGAATGCCACCTGTTTAGTGTGTAATTACCATATATATGAATTATGCAATGCCCTCTTGTTGCAGGACATTATATATGTGAATTATGCAATGTTATCTTGTTGCAAGGCATTATATATGTGAATTATGCAATGCCATGATGTTTACCCAAGCATCATGCCATCCTTTTTTATATTGCGTATTCCATTTGTCGACAATGTTTGTATGTTCAACTAACCTTCCTGTGCATCAGCCATTTGAATTGGTGATAGAAAAATCTGGAGTGAAAACTAGTTCTTCAGAGCAGACAATGCTACTTGCTGAAGCAGATATGTTGCTCATTACAGATAGCTCCTCATAGGAGGATTCAAAGACAGATGACCAGTCCTATTTTCCCCCTGAGGTGTATGCTCAAACTTGGCAGGGTTATATTACTCGTATCATGCATATGTTGTCTTGCAATGCTTAGTTTTTACATCATATACACAATATTGAGTGCCACCTACTTAGTTTACACATCATATATGTGATTGCCCTCTGCTCACTTGCTTAGTGTATAAATCATATATTTGAATTATATCATGCCATGATGTTTACATAGACAGCATATATCTGAATTATGGCATGCCAACCCATTTTCTAAAGACATAATATAGTTATATCATCTCATCTTGTTTACATAGTCATCATATTTTGAATTATGTCATTCTATCTGTGAATTATATCATTCCATCATGTTTCCATCGATGGCATGTATGTGAATTATGGCATGCCAACCACTTTAAAAGACACTTCGTACAGTTATATCATGTCATCATGTTTACATAGTCATCATATTTTAAAGTATCTCATTCTATCTTGTTTAGTTAGCCATCATATATGTGAAACTGTGTCATGCTATCCTATTTAGTTAGCCATATATGTGAAATTGTATCATGCTATCCTGTTTGGTTAGACAACATAAATGTGAATTATTTGATGGCATGTTTTCTTCCCTACTATCCATTGCACTTGTCTATCATACAATGTCTGTACATTCAATCACTTTTCTTGTTTATCAGTCATTTGAATTGGAGGGGGTCATGGCAGTATATATGGGAGTAAAAACATGGTCTTTAGAAAAGATAGTGCTGCCCGTTGATGCAGATAGAACCACGATTGTACTTGCTCAAGAACCAGCCCCACCACACATAACCCAGACTCACGTAGATTGTACCCATACCCAGTTGGATGAAGAACCAGCTACACCCCTTCTAACCCCAACCGCAGCAGATAGTAACCCAGTTCCAGTTGACACATCACCGTCTCCACCTCAGAGCACCCAAACATGAGCAGTTGGTAAGGCAAGTGTAGTGCCCAAAGTAGGAGGACCAGGTGTCGGTGTCAAAACCGACAGATCTCGGGTAGGGGGGCCCAAGCTATGCGTCTAAGGACCGATAGTAATAGGAGACTGGGGATACGATGTTTACCCAGGTTTGGGCCCTCTCGATCGAGGTAATACCCTACTTCCTGCTTGGTTGATCTTGATGAATATGTGTTACAAGAGTTGATCTACCTCGAGATCGTAATGGCTAAACCCTAGAGCCTAGCCTATGTGGATGTAATGATTCTGTCGTTAGCCTCTACAGACTAAACCCTCTGGCTTATATACACGCGGGAGGGGGCCTAGGGTTACAAAGGTGACTTAGGGAGGAAGTAATAGCTACATCTTGACATCATGTCTGCCTTTCTACGTACACAGGAGTCCTGACCAATTACGGGGGAGAGTCTTCTGATTCTATCTTCACGGCCCGTCAATACGGCCCAGCTTCATTGACCCGGACGCCTGAGAACCCCTGAAGCCAGGATTCCCTCAGTAGCCCCCGGACTTGCCTTCAAGGACGAGATTGTGTCCGGCTTCATGTCTTCTCTCTTGCAAGGTGAGTCCTTCTGGATGATAGTTCGGCTTTATTTAATATTATATCCCGTCAATTCCTCGCTGCCGTCGCCTTTGCCTCCACGTGTCCAACGAATGCGAACCGTCTGGGTGTTTTTGCGATTACCCCCTTGACTGTGTAGGGAAGGCGCCTATATAAGGAGACTATATCTCACATGCCATTCCACGTGGAAAATCCCTAGTGCCTGCCATGAAAAAATCTTCAAACATGGTCGGCGTTCCCAGCTCTTCCTCGCGTCCTCACGGCCCTCGAGCGGGCGATTGGGAAAGTTGCTCCGTATCCCATGTGCATCTGAGAAAGCTTCAGACGCAAGGATATCTTCCTCCCAAGGATCTAGTCCCCGTCCGGGCCGGATTAACTTCCATCGATAATCAAGCCCTGGCAGAGAGTTTTCCCAACCCCTCCAGTGGAGAGCAGGTATGCTTTGTCTCCTTCCTTCTAAGAGGCATAGGATTTCCCGTCCACCCCTTCCTTAGGGGGCTCCTCAAGTTCTATGGTCTTCAACTGCATGATTTCATGCTGGGGTCTATCCTTCATATTGCGGGATTCGTCGCTTTATGCGAATTATTTCTGGGCTGCGAGCCTCATTTTGAGTTGTGGCGGAAGTTCTTCTGCCTTGTCCCTCGCTCCGAGAAGGGATCCATATTCGAGCTTGGCAGCGCCGAAGTATGCTCATAGTAGGGACAAGTTATCTGTCCGGCACTCCAAAGAAGGCATCCGAAGAGTGGCCTTCAGAGTGGTTTTATATCGAGGACGTTGCCTTGCCGGATCCAGTTCGACTAGGCCCCCCCAAATATTCCAATGCTCCTCCAAAGAAGCTTTTCAACTAGCGTCCCTGTAGTCCCACAGAAGAAGAAAGTGCGGAGGTCAAAAGACTGGCCAGCAAGATCAGATTGCTTGCCAGTTCAGGGTTGTCAATAATTGAAGTGATGGCAATCTCAATAAAGCGATGCGTGCAGCCACTCCAAGCTAGAGGATTTCCTATGTGGCATTATAATGGCCAGGATGATGCAACATGCTGCTTACGCCTGGGTCCGGACGACCCTGCCGCTCTAGCCGCCATCCTAGCAGATCTTTACAAGGGAGAGAAGCAAGACTTTGTTCGATTGAAGTGCCGGGAGGGTTTCTCTATGTACAATCCTCGTGACTGGGTAAGTCTTTCTCTTGACTGCTATTTTCGCCCATTTTTCATTGTAATATGTATTGGCCGCACTAAATTCGATTATTCCCAATAGGAGTGGAGGAAGGTGGTCGAGGGGATTAATAGTCCCGCCCCACAGCCAGAGGACCACTATCAAAACGTGGGCCCCAGATACGATGAAGATCCGGACATAGGCATAGAGCTAGAAGATGGAGTTTTCTGTCAAGCCAGCCATGACGGCGTCGAAGTGGCTATTGTAGCCGATTATCCCGGCCTTATTCCTTCCTCTCACGTAAGTACCCAGGATATACCTCCTCAAAGAGAATATTCCTTGCATGCCTCACCTATTGCACTTTTTTATGTTCAAAAGGGGCAGCGTTCCTCACGCCAAACTGTGCGAAGAACGTCATCCCTGAGGGCGACGCCTGCATCGGGTGAGGCCTTGAAGCGAAAGAGGACCATGAACACCATCGAACCTTCGAAGAGGTATGTTCTTTTTAACATATACTAGGTGGTGAAGCCGGTATTACAACTTTCCGCCTCGTTTTTCCTCTTAGGAGGAACATACACCGGACTGGGTCCGGGAATCCAGTAGATCAAGCTTCAACCAATCCAGCATCAGGCCCGTCCACGAGGACAAGAGTCAATACAGATGCAGCGCCGGATTGTCCTCTTCAAGAGGATTTGGATGAAATGTCTACCACTAATTCCGAAGCGGAGGTCGCGATGTTTCATCGGTGGCAAAAAGCAGCCATGCGTGACCCAACCTTTTCTGAGGAGGCGTTTAACGCCCTCAGTTCAGTGGATGCTTATATCCGAGCCGCTCAAGACGGACTCGCTGGAGCCACTCACCAGCTTTCAAAGGATATGTGGGTAAGTGATAATTTAGTGTTCCCATGCCAGTAGCCCCCGAGACTTAAAGCAGTTGGTCCAACTGATTTGAGGATCGTTGTGTTTTGCAGGCGCTCAAAGAAAAGAATAACATCTTATCCAAGGAGCTGAAAGAATGTCGGAACCGGCTGATGACTGTCACCACCAAATTGGAAAATTCAAAGAAATCCAAAAAGGATACTGATGGTAAGAACAATAGTGTCCGGACAGTGTGATATTTGTGCCGATCAATAGTCTCTAACTACATATTGGTTGAAATGCAGCAACAGGGCCGGCCGGCCAATGGGAGAAGAAGCTAAGGGCTGCTCTGGCGGATAAAAATATGCCGAAGGGGAAACAGCTGCTGGTAAACGTGTATTGACAAGAACCATAGATGAAAGAAACCAAGCGCAGGATAAAAATGTCAGGCTAGAACAGGAGTTAAAAGACGTTCGAGCCCAACTCTCAGATGCCTTGGAAGAGAACCGGAAGCTTAAAGGCGGTATATTCAGTATGTCCTTAAACCTAGCTCTCCTTGTAGTCCCTTGTTTCAAAAATTTCATAAAACTGTGCCTGCATGTTTGTTAACTGGGCGGCCCGACGGGGAAGTGTCCGGCTTTTAAGGCGACGTGCTGCAAGAGCTTTCTAGAGTACATGAGCGAGCTCGGAAGGCCATGAAGAATATCGCCAAGACTCTATGGCCTGGTGATTCCCCTCGAGAAACTATGGAGGACTTGGCGGATTTGTTCAAAGGGGCTCGATGCCACTTTGAACTGTGGAAAGCGTCGTCATGTCGTATGGGTGCTCGAGAAGCCTGGGCCATGGTGAAGACTCGCTACACCATCCTTGAACCGAAGCATATGGCCCGCGTGGAACCTTGAGGATCGGATGTACAAGAAATTCCCGTGAGCTTGGTATATGACCAAGTAGAGATAGCTGCCAAGTTTTCCCAACAGGATTGTAAACTAGACAACTTTATTGAGGGAATAGAAAAAGAGTAGTCATTTGATTCTATGTGTCAATGTACTTTAACATCGAACTTATCTCTGGCCGAAATTATAAAAAGATTGTCATGGTCGACCTTCCGCTTTAACCTCCATAAACACAAAGGCTGGAGTGTTTCTGAATACTATACCTATGGTAAACATGTGGTATGTTCGGAAACTAGGCAATCCGGTCATAATTGCTTGAACAAACAAACTGTGTTCGGGGAGTTATGTTATATTACTATTTAACGTAAGAAACATCTTCCAGAGAGAATAGTTTCGTTAAGGGTTTCCTTTCCCTGGGTCAGCATGCGTACATATGCATGCCTAGGCTTTTGACCCTGTAAAAGGGTTGTAGGATGCCATATCCTATGATAGTTTAAAATTTATGCATTAAAAGCAATACGTCGTGTGTCCGCCGACCAATCATTCCCTTAAGAACGCTAGCTTTCGACTTCACCCAGTCTGAGGTACAGTTCCGGATTACCCAGTTGTAACAATCGAAGAGGTGCTCCCTTTACACCCTAGTCGAACAATCGGGAATGTAGGGGTAAGCACAGGAGCCAGGCAACCCAGCTTGGCAAAAATTGAAGTTGTGCATATATTGGCAAGGACAGACTATGAAAAACAGACGACTTTCTAAGCAATAAGGTTTTTAATAATGGGCTTCGTCAAAGAAGCCCCCAAGTATAGTCAAGGTAGATACATTAAAAGATGCTCTACCCTGTGATAGTTCGAGTGAGCCGAATACTTACCAATGAAAGGAAAAGTAAGGGAAAAGGAAGAGGAGAAAAATTAAAAATTAAACAAAACACAAAACCTAACTTAAAAGGAGGAAAGAATGCTAACGAACTATCCATAGAATCATCGGAGCCTGGCAGCGTTTCATGGGTTCGGCTCAAGGCGGTTGTCTTGCGCATTCCGAAGGCGATGGGCTCCACCGGTGAGTACTTCATCGATAATGAAGGGGCCCTCCCATTTTGATTTGAGCTTGTCATTTTTCTTCCCCGGGAAGCATAAAACAAGTTTGTTGATACTGTATGTCTTAGCCCACACTTCTCTACTCTAGTACCGCCTGGCCTGTTGTTGATAAAATGCGGAATGGGCCTACGCTATATAGTGCTCCTCTTCAAGTCCATCTAGGTCGTCCTGCCGATCTAGCTTGGTTTCTCACTCTTCATACATGCGCACTCGAGGTGAGTCATGAATAATGTCACAGGGCAGAACAGCCTCTGCACCATACACCATGAAAAATTTGAGGATGGTACATGGAGACGTAATCAAGTTTAATGCCTAACTTTGCGCACCAGTTTTTTACCTCATCAGCTGTAAAGTTGGTGCCATTATCTGTGATAATACTGTGCGGGACACCATAACGGTGTACTACACCGGATATAAAATCTATCACCGGCCCTGCCTCAGCTGTTTTTACTGGCTTGGCTTCTATCCATTTAGTGAATTTATCCACCATCACCAGCAAGTATTTCTTTTTATGGCTTCTCCCTTTAAGAGGTCCGGCCATATCAAGCCCCCAGACCGCAAAAGGCCAAGTAATGGGGATGGTTCTCAAAGCGGTGGTAGGCATGTGACTTTGATTTGCAAAGAGCTGGCAGCCAACACAATGTTGGACTAAGGTCTGGGCATCTGCTCGGGCAGTGGGCCAGAAAAAGCCAGCTCGAAAAGCTTTGCTCACGAGCGCCCGAGCTCCGGCGTGATGGCCGCCCATTCCAGTGTGTATTTGATTGAGAAGTTGTCCTCCCTCCTCTCTGGAGATGCACCTTTGGAGAACGCCAGTAGTGCTTTTCTTATATAGTTCACCTTCGTGAACTTTGTAGGCTTTAGAATGCTGAATTATCCGGCGAGCCTCGTTTTGGTCATCGGGGAGCTCTTGCCTACTAAGGTAAGCTAAGAAGGGCTCTGTCCAGGGGGCTATGACAGCCATGATCTCGTGAGCCGAAGATGTTATCTACATGTCTGAGTCACTGATGACGTCTGGGTTAAGTTCGGTTGGGGGTGTGTTCGGATCCAAATTAGTATCGCCGCTCTCGTCCTGCCATGTTACTGATGGCTTAAACAGCCTTTCCACGAAGGTGTTAGGCAGGACTGGGTCGCGTTTAGCACCCATACGAGCGAGTATATCCGCCGCCTGGTTATTATCCCGGGCTACATGGTGGAATTCTAACATCTCAAATCGAGCCAATATTTTCAATATGGTGTTGCAATAAGCTGCCATCTTAGAGTCCTTCGCATCGAAATCTCCGTTTATTTGAGAGATAGCGAGGTTTGAGTCTCCACGTACCTCGAGGTGACATTGCCCATGGATATAGCTAGGCGGAGACCATGCAATAGTGCCTCATATTCGGCTGCATCGTTTGAGTCCATGTACATTATTTGTAGTACATACTGGACTGTATCTCCTGTTGGAGATATCAGGATGACGCCGAGCCCCAATCCGGCTAGCATTTTGGAACCGTCAAAGTACATTGTCCAGTGGGAATATGAGCCGTGCTCGTTAGGGAGTTCGGCTTCCGTCCATTCTGCGACAAAGTCAGCCAACACCTGGGATTTAATAGTCCGGCGCGACTTATATGATATTTCGAACAGTAGGAGCTCGATGGCCCATTTGGCTATGCGTCCAGTGGTGTCTTTATTGTTGATGATATCGTTAAGTGGTACTTTGGATGCCACTGTGATTGAACATTCTTGAAAGTAGTGTCGAAGTTTCCGAGATGACATGAAGACCGCATAGGCAAGTTTCTGATGGTGGGGGTACCATGATTTACACGGTGTGAGAACCTCGGATACGTAGTATACGGGTTTTTGAACGGGGAAATTATGACCCTATTCGGCTCGTTCAGTGACGAGCACGACACTCACTACCTGGTGAGTGGCTGATATATACAGCAGCATTGGTTTGCCAACACCTAGGGCGGCTAGGATTGGGTTGCTCGCTAGTAGAGTTTTTATTTCTTCCAGTCTAGCTGTGGCCGCATCCGTCCATTCGAAGTTGTCAGTGCGTCGTAGCAATCTATAGATCGGTTGGCATTTTGAGCTGTGACAAGGCCCGGATTTTAGCTGGGTTAGCTTCGATTCCTCTATGGGATACAATGAACCCTAATAGCTTTCCGGCCGAAACGCCGAAGACGCATTTTTCTGGATTGAGCCTTATGTCATATGCTCGAAGGTTATCAAACATAAGGTGGAGATCATCCACCAATGTCTCGACGTGTTTGGTCTTAACGACTATGTCGTCAACATATGCCTCCTCTGTCTTGCCAATTTGTTTTTCTAAGCATGTTTGAATCATGCGTTGATACGTGGCACCAGCGTTTTTAAGTCCAAAGGGCATAGTGTTGAAACAGAAAGGACCATACGGGGTGATAAATGTGGTTGCGGACTGATTGCATTCCTTCATCTTTATATGGTGGTATCTGGAGTAAGCATCAAGGAAACACACTGAGTCGTGTCCGGCCGTTGCATCGATAATCTGATCAATGCGGGGCAGAGGAAAGGGATCCTTAGGGCAAGCCTTATTTAGGTCTGTAAAGTCAACACAGAGGCGCCAGGATTTATCCTTCTTTGGTACCATGACTGAGTTGGCTAGCCAATCCGGATGTTTAATTTCTCTGATGAATCCGGCCTCCAATAGCTTGGCTAGCTCTTCTCCCATTGCTTGTCTTTTTGGTACAGAAAATCGTCGCAGTGACTACTTGACTGGTTTGAACCCTTTGATAATGTTGTGGCTGTGTTCGTCCAGCCTGCATGGGATTCCTGGCATATCTGAAGGGTGCCAGGCGAATATATCCCAATTTTCGCGAAGAAAGGCGCGTAATGCGCTATCTACCACTGGATCCAGTTGTGCCCCAATAGACGCTGTCTTATTAGGGTCCATTGGGTGCACTTGAAAATTTATAATTTCATCTACTGGCTTGAAGGAGGTAGATTTCGATCTTTTGGCAAGGATTACATCATCCTTGTCCACCGTGGATCGTAAGGTCGTTAATTCCTCGGCCGCGAGGGCTTCGTATAATGCCTCTAGGGCTAAAGATGATGTTTTGTTCTCAGCGCAGAGTGCTCTATCCGGATCACTTGTTAATGTGATTACTCCATTGGGCCCTGGCATTTTAAGCTTCATGTACCCATAATGGGGTATGGCTTGAAAGCGTGAAAAACGTCCCATCCTAAAAGGGCATGGTATCCGCTATTGAAGGGAACAATGTGGAAGAGCAGTTCCTCTGACCTGTAGTTATCGGAAGTGTCGATTACTACGTCGAACTTAATGCTTCCCGAACACCGGGCTTCTCGACTGGGAATAATTCCTCTGAAGGTTGTGTTAGTGTGCTCAATGCGGGATTTGTTAATCTGCATTTTTGCAAGCGTTTCCTCGTATATGAGGTTGAGTCCGCTTCCTCTGTCCATGAGTACTTTAGTGAGGCGAAAGACGTCTACTATTGGATCTAGTACAAGACCCGTTGTTGCTCAGACCAGCCGGACTGAAGGTGCGTCTTCGGCAGAAAAAGTGATTGCCGTGTCGCTCCATGGGCTTGCAGAGCTAATTTGATAGACCTCGTCAAGTTCGCGATTTGCTCTCTTGTGGCGGTTGTTTTAGGAGAACGTCTCAAAGACAGTGAAGACACTAACATCATTCTCTCCTGATACTGCAGTGGCAAGGATTGTTGCATCGCTCTTTGCTACCTGCGGGAGTACCCAACATGCCCTAAGGTAGTGGTTTGGAATATTGTCCGGGGCTGCATATATTTGGCAAGGTTTATCGAGCAGATCGTCCAGTACGGACCTGCGTCTGGTAGAAGGTTTGTTCTTCTTGCCGATAGGCATATTATCAGATGACCTGTTGGGGTATGTCCGTTTATCCTTACCAATGCGTTGTCCGAATATGGACTGTTCTAGAGGTGTATTCTGGGCTTTCCAAGGGTTTTCCATTACGCGGTACTTTTGTACTAAGTGCAACAGGTCTGTGAAACTCA
Organism: Secale cereale; assembly: GCA_902687465.1. Taxonomy (NCBI): domain Eukaryota; kingdom Viridiplantae; phylum Streptophyta; class Magnoliopsida; order Poales; family Poaceae; genus Secale; species Secale cereale. Next base: position 393,351,078 of record LR738715.1, on the reverse strand, counting down.
GAACACAACATGGGTTGAGGGCGTTCAAAACTCCCTCATCCGTACAAGTGCGGTGGAATAAGGGGACCGCATCATCGTCACAGTAGTCCTTAATCTTCTTCTTGACAAGTAGGAATCTGGCCCAAAAGTGGTTGACCGTCTCCTCGGGTTGCTGATGTATGTTTGCGAGATCGTTTATGTCTGGGAATCCGGGTTTACTTGGAGAGGTTTTTCCCAGGATGGGTGGGTGTTGGTAATTTTGAGTTCCGACCCAACGTGGTACTCGGGGTTTTGACAACCTCCGGTATGGAGGATCTGGGCTCCACGGGATTTGAACGTTCCGTGGGCCCGGCGTCAATCCCAGAGCTCGAAAAATACAAGGTGACACCCGATAGGGGCGTGTTCGGCTCGATGGGTTCGGAGATCCGAACTGTGATGCTCTCCGTCTCAAAAGTGGGAGTATCTTCGGCTCCGTCCTCGACTATCGCCACTAGATGAGTGATCGGGATGGGATCAATCTCATCCTGACCGGATTTAGATCTGATCTGATCTCCTAGCGATGAAAGCCCCAGGGTGGCGATGCGATCCAGCAGCTCCTTTAAGGGCGAGAGATCTGCCGAGGTCGCGTCATCGGAGTGGCCGGAGTCAACATAAGGGTGGTTCTCGATGACCGCAGGAAGTGCGGCCGGCCCGGAGGCCACGCGGGCCCATACAGCGAACCTGCCGATCTGGAGAACCTGGCCAACGGCCAAGTTGTTTCCGAGGGTGATCTCATCATGGATGACGAGACGAGTCATCGATCGCTTATTGCGAGTGCACAGTGGAGCTCTCAATAAAAGCACCATTGTCGGTGTCAAAACTGGTAGATCCCGGGTAGGGGGGCCCAAGCTATGCGTCTAAGGACCGATGGTAACAGGAGACTGGGGACACGATGATTACCCAGGTTCGGGCCCTCTCGGTCGAGGTAATACCCTACTTCCTACTTCATTAAGCTTCATGAATATGTGTTTCAAGAGTTGATCTACCTCAAGATCGTAATGGCTAAACCCTAGAGCCTAGCCTATGGGGATGTAATGATTCTGTCGTTATCCTCTACAGACTAAACCCTCCGGCTTATATACACGCTGGAGGGGGCCTAGGGTTACAAAGGTGACTTGGGGAGGAAGTAATAGCTACATCCGGACATCATGCGTGCCTTTCTACGTACACAGGAGTCCTGACCGAATACGGGGCAGAGTCTTCTGCTTCTATCTTTGCGGCCCATCAACACGGCCCACCTTCATCGACCCGGACGCCTGAGGACACCTGAACCCAGGACTCCCTCACCTGCACTTTGAACCCCAAGTCAACTCTTAAAGCAAAAGTAGAATTGTTCTCAGGTCAGGTTCCATAGCTATGGTTCATACTCCTTTGCTCTTGCATCGCTGTATTTACTCATACCAACTAATTTCAAATTTGAAGGATGCAATTGAAACTCCAATGGCGCGATAGGTATGTTTTAAACATGTTTCTTTAACTGGTTTGCTGTTGTAACTTGCTCTATGTTGGTTTCAATTTCAATTGAATAAACAGTTATGTTCACATGCCATGCACATTACAAGTGTTGTTAGTGTTGTGTAGTTTTCCACACCTATATTCTTTCTATGTTGCTTTGTCTTACATAGATATGATTTGAACTATCTCTATCTTGATTTGGCAACATAAACTAGAATGATATAGACCATACAGTGACTATAGTACATGGATATATGTTTGTTTCATGTTGTTATCTTGTCCACCTTACTACTGAACTGGTTTACCAAAATCAGTTTCATATACATGCTAAACCTATGATCCGTCTGCTTGTTTCTCTTTTAGAAAGCAGACAAAATTTTGGAGAAGAGTACCCTGTTATGCAATGGTAAAGGAAGTAATGCAGATAAGGTTAAAGATAGGGAGAGATCCATGTTAGTCTCCAAGAAAGCTGATAAAACAGCTAAGGAAAACTATCTTGAAGACAATGAGACAACCCCAAAGTCTTGTCTTTGTGTAGTGTTCGAGTTACTGGCCACTACCGCTGGCACAAGCTCCTCGAACTCATTGTATGAATCAGTTCAGTTTCTTGAGTCTCAACTACAAGCTGAAAGACATCGAGCAGTTGTGCTACGACAAGAAGCCGAAGGGCTGCAGAAGTCCTTGGACAATTCAAATGCATACTTTCTGGTGCAACAGCAAGCGCTAGAGGATTTAAGCATCAAACAAGAGAAAACTAATAAGTTTGCTAAGTGTCTTGCCAGCATGGTGGATACCGAGGATATTTTTTTTGAGCTCTTGTGAAGTGGTTTCAGTTCTGGACTTGTTTTGCTGCGGCATTTATTTATAATGGTCGCCAACTTTGACAACCAGTGTATGTAACATGCTGCATTGTTCCCCATATTTGCACTGGTGGCAAACTTTGATGCCCAGCGGTTGTAATATGTTTAATAGCCGTAATAGCCTAGCGTAGGTTGCTTGCTTATTTATTTCCTTGTTGTCTTGTTTATTTGTTTGCTTGTTGTCAGTGCAGTTCTTTTTTCGCGTTGTCCTAGTGGCAGCAATAACCTATTATTTAAAACTAGGCCACAATATCCATGGGCATAATACGGACCGTTGTCACCATGGTCCTGCTATCTGCTGCAGTGACCATGGGCCAACTACGGTCCTTATACGGGGCATAGAATCAATGGGCCTTCTACGGGCCGTATGACCATTTGGCCAAACATGGGCCAATAATGGACCACATTATGGGTCGTATACGGGCTAGAGTGGCAGCCGTCCGTTCATGGGTCGAGCATGACAGGCCTTTAAGAGGCCGACGAGTATAACAGGCTTAATTCTATCGACAGGCATAACGGGTCATTAATGGGTCGTATTTGATGATGCTGTGAAAACGGCTCAACGGATTAACGGGCCACAAATGGGCCGACTTTAACCACGGGCTTAATTTGGCACAAAAGCGGAAAATGCCTGTAACGGGTCGTAAGCTACCGAATGCTGAAATCAGCCCAAGAATAAATGGCCCTTAAAAGGCCGAAAGATAACACGGGCTGGAACGGCCCAATGGAGTAAAGGGCCGTTAATGGGTATGAAGCGATATACTGTTCATTATGGGCCAGTTTCACTATGGGCCGTTAATGGGCCAAGAGTTACAAAGGGCCTCATATGGGCCGAAAGACGTCACGGGCCATACATGGGTCAGAAGTTACAACGGGCTGGAATCATATTGGACGGCCCAGAAGAAGCTAGTGGGCCGAATTAGGAAAGGCCATGATGGGTCGTGAGTTATCGGGCTTGAATGCGCTATATACGAGCAGGTCGTTAGCAGGCTTTCGATGGGCCTGCCCGTTATCCTTTGACTAAGTCAAATGGGCCAACCTTTTGACCTGAATGAGCCCCTCTTGGGCCATTCCATGTGTCGACATATCATTGGTGCCTCCTGTCCATTGGTTGGTTGACATCTGTCCGCACGTGGAGCTGACATGTGGTTCCTTCAGCCAATGAGAATTTTAAACGTGGAAAATTCCCATTGGTCCTCGCTGTTAGCGGGTTATCGGATCCAAAACCGGACCTGATAGCTTAATGGCAACCCGTTATGGTGGATGCCACGTGTTGGTTATGAAAGCATAAGTGCTCCCTGGGTGATTTTGGTAATTAATGTCGACATATCTCTTGTTGGACTAATGTTTTCATCTAGTATATTTCAGACAAGTTCAACAGATGGAGTGGCATGGAATATAGGATGTGGAACCCCTTCAAGATGATAAGGACAAAAGTATTGTCTCAAGCTCAAAGCTCAGGATTCTACATTTTCTATTTCAGTGATCCAAGATCACATTGAGTCCATAGGAAAGCCAATACTATTAAAAGGGGATGACGTGTTGCTTAATGGCTTGCTTGCTCAAAGTGCTTAGTGATATGCTCCAAAACCCTCAACCACTTTCTCACATCCACATATGTCCCAAACCAAAAGTCAAACTCGGCCCCACCGAAAAGATCTATCCGGCACCACCGAGTTCATTTGACATAGCCACTGCCACTAAACCCTAATCATTTTGGTCTCACCGAAAGGGGTCTTGTTCTCACCGAGATGGGATTGCAAACTCTCTGTTGTCTGTTGCAATATTTTCGGTCTAACCGAGATGTGCGATCAGTCCCACCGAGCTCGCAATGCAAACTCTCTGTTACCTCTTCGGAACATTTCGGTCCCAACGAAACGAGTGAATCGGTCCCATCGAGTTTGCCTGACCAACTCTCTGTAAGCTTATTACCAAAATTGGTCTCATCGAGTTTCTGTAATAGGTCTCACGGAGATTACGTTATGCCCTAACCCTAATGAAATCGGTCCCACCGAGTTGATCATATTGGTCCCACCGAAATACCTAACGGTCTCATTATGAACTGAATCGGTCTGACCAAGTTCTCTGAATCGGTCCCACCGAGTTTGGTAAATTGTGTGTAATAGTTATATTATGTGTGGAGGCTATATATACCCCTCCACTCACTCTTCACTCGTGGAGAGAGCCATCAGAATATACCTACACTTCCATCATTCATGTTCTGAGAGAGAACCACCTACTCAAGTGTTGAGATCAAGATATTCCATTCCTACCATATGAATCTTGTTCTCTAGCCTTCCCCAAGTTGCTTTCCACTCAAATCTTTCTTCCACCATATCCAAATCTGTGAGGAGATGTTTGAGTGTTGGGGAGACTATCATTTGAAGCATTTGAGCAAGGAGTTCATCATGAACACACCTTCTATTACCTTTTGGATAGTGGTGTCTCCTAGATTGGTTAGGTGTCATGATATGTCTCCAACGTATCTATAATTTTTAATTGTCCCATGCTTTTATATTATCCTTCTAGGATGTTTTATGAGCTTTATTATACACTTTTATATGATTTTTGGGACTGACCTACTAACCCAGAGCCCAGTGCCAGTTTCTGTTTTTCCTTGTTTTTGAGTTTCGCGGAAGAGGAATATCAAACGGAGTCCAATTGACGTGCCAATTTTTGATGATTTTTTATGGACCGAAAGAAGTCCCCGGAGTAAAAGAGTTGGGCCAGAAGGGCCACGGGCTGCCCAAGAGGGTGGGGACGCGCCCACCCCAAGTGGTGGCGCCCCCCTATCTCGTGGACAGCCCGGAGACCACCCTGACTTGTGCCCTACGCCAAAAAATCCTATAAATACATAAACCTCCAGAAAATAACCTAGATCGGAAGTTCCGCTGCCGAAAGCCTCTGTTGCCGCCGAAAACCAATCTAGACCCGTTCTGGCACCCTTCCGGAGGGGGGAATCCCTCTCCGGTGGCCATCTTCATCATCCCGGCGCTCTCCATGATGAGGGAGGAGTAGTTCACCCTCGGGGCTGAGGGTATGTATCAGTAGCTATGTGTTTGATCTCTCTCTCTCTCGTGTTCTTGAGATGGCACGATCTTGATGTATCGCGAGCTTTGCTATTATAGTTGGATCTTATGATGTTTCTCCCCCTCTACTCTCTTGTGATAAATTGAGTTTTCCCTTTGAAGTTATCTTATCAGATTGAGTCTTTAAGGATTTGAGAACACTTGATGTATGTCTTGCGTGGGATACCTGTGGTGACAATTGGGTATTCTATCGATTAACTTGATGTATGTTTTGGTGATCAACTTGCGGGTTCCGTGACCTTGGGAATCTATGCATAGGGGTTGGCACATGTTTTCGTCTTGACTCTCCGGTAGAAACTTTGGGGCACTCTTTGAAGTACTTTGTGTTGGTTGAATAGATGAATCTGAGATTGTGTGATGCATATCGTATAATCATGCCCACGGATACTTGAGGTGACAATGGAGTATCTAGGTGACATTAGGGTTTTGGTTGATTTGTGTCTTAAGGTGTTATTCTAGTACGAACTCTACGATAGATTGAACGGAAAGAATAGCTTTGTGTTATTTTACTACGAACTATTGAATAGATCGATCAGAAAGAGTAACTTTGAGGTGGTTTCGTTCCCTACCATAATCTCCTCGTTTGTTCTCCGCTATTAGTTACTTTGGAGTGACTCTCTGTTGCATGTTGAGGGCTAGTAACATGATCCAATTATGTTATCCTTGTTGAGAGAACTTGCACTAGTGAAAGTATGAGCCCTAGGCCTTGTTTCTACACATTGCAACACCGTTTATGCTCACGTTTACCACTTGCTACCTTGCTGTTTTTATATTTTCAGATTACAAAAACCTATATCTACCATCCATATTACACGTGTATAACCATCTCTTCGCCGAACTAGTGCACCTATACAATTTACCATTGTATTGGGTGTGTTGGGGACACAAGAGACTCTCTGTTATTTGGTTGCAGGGTTGTTTGAGAGATACCATCTTCATCTTACGCCTCCCACGGATTGATAAACCTTAGGTCATCCACTTGAGGGAAATTTGCTATTGTCCCACAAACCTCTGCACTTGGAGGCCCAGCAACGTCTACAAGAAGAAGGTTGCATAGTTGACATCAAGCTCTTTTCTGGCGCCGTTGCCGGGGAGGTGAGTGCTTGAAGGTATATCTTTAGATCTTGCAATCGAATCTTTTAGTTTCTTGTTTTATCACTAGTTTAGTTTATAAAAGAAAAGTACAAAAGGGAATTAAGGTTACCTCATATGCTTCTTCTCTTTAATATCTTTCGTGAAAATGATCGGAAGGAAAATTGTGCTCAAGTACTAGAAGAAGAATTACATAGAATACTTGGCATAAAATATGTGCATGATGAGCATGATTACAATGTTGTTAGTATGAATCCTTTGAATATCCATGATGCTAATGATATGCAAAGCCACAAGCTTGGGGAAGCTATGTTTGATGAAGATGATATTTTTAGTCCCCCAAGTTTTGATGAGCAAATTTATTATGATGAAAGCATGCCTCGTATTTATGATGAAGAAAGTAAATTTGGAGAGGCCGTGACTTTATTTAGTGTTGAATCCACTATTTCGGAAGAGGTTCCAATTGATTATGAGAACAAAGTTGCTATCTATGATGATTATTGTGATGACTTGTATGCTATTAAGAATAATGATAACCATGAAACTTGTCATCATGATTTTAGTTTTCAATTGGATTATGATTCACATGATAGTTATTTTGTTGAGTTTTCTCCCACTACTATTGATAAGAATAAATTTGCTTATGTGGAGAGTAGTAAAATTTCTATGCAAGTAGATCGTGAAAAGAATGCTTTTTGTGCTGGTTATATTGTTGAATTCATTCATGATGCTACTGAAAATTATTATAAGAGAGGATCATATGCTTCTACATATTGCAATAATATCAAGTTTCCTCTCTATGTGCTTAAAGTTTTGAAGCTATGCTTGTTTTGCTTTCCCATGCTAGTTGATTATCGTTCACATAAGTTGTTTGCTCACAAATCCCTATGCATAGGAAGTGGATTAGGCTTAAATGTGCTAGTCATATTATTCATGATGCTCTCTTTTTGTTTCAATTCTTATCTTTTATGCGAGCATCATTGAAATCATCATGCCTAGCTAGGGGCGTTAAACGATAGCGCTTGTTGGGAGGCAACCCAAATTTATTTTATTTTCTTTGCTTTTGATTTTGCTTCTATTTAGGAATAAGTATTGCATCTAGCTTCTGTTTAGATGTGGTTTTGTGTTTTAATTAGTGTTTGTGTCAAGTAGAACCTTTGGGAAGACTTGTGTGAAGTTTATGCGATCATGCTGTAAAAAACAGAAACTTTATCGCTCATGAGATTAGCTACCATTTTTTACTGGAGAGTGCTTTTTAGTTGATTCTTTTTGCAGATGATCAATAGACAAATTCCTCACGTCCACCAATTTATTTGAGAATTTTTAGAGTTACAGAAGTATTCGAAAGTTACAGATTGCTACAGATTGTTCTGTTTTTGACAGCTTCTGTTTTTCGTGTGTTGTTTGCTTAGTTTGATGAATCTATAAGTAGTATCGGAGGTTACGAACCATAGAGACGTTGAAATACAGTAGATATTACACCAACATGAATTTAGAATGAGTTCACAACAGTACCTAAGTGGTGGTTTTATTATCTTATACTAATGGAGCTTACGAGTTTTCTGATGAGTTTTGTGTTGTGAAGTTTTCATGTTTTGGGTGAAGATTCGACGGACTATGGAATAAGGAGTGGCAAGAACCTAAGCTTGGGGATGCCCAAGGCACCCCAAGGTAAAATTCAAGGACAATCAAGAGCCTAAGCTTAGGAATGCCCCGGGAAGGCATCCCCTCTTTCATCTTCGTCTATCGGTAACTTTACTCGATGCCATATTTTTATTCACCAACTGATATGTGTTTTGCTTGGAGCGTCATTTTGTTTTATTTTGTTTTGCTTGCTGTTTGAATAATATCCCAAGATCTGAAATTATTAAATGTTAGAGAGTCTTCACATAGTTACATAATTTTTCAACTACCCATTGATCTTCACTTATATCTTTTGGAATAGTTTGTCATTTGCTCTAGTGCTTCACTTATATCTTTTTAGAGCACGACGGTGATTTTATTTTGAAGAAATAGATGAACTCTCATGCTTCACTTATATCATTTTGAGAGTCTTTTAGAACAGCATGGTAATTGGCTTGGTTTATAAAACTAGTCCTAATATGATAGGCATCCAAGATGAATATAGTAAAAACTTTCATACAAAGTGCATTGAATATGATGATAAGTTTGATACTTGATGATTGTTTTGAGATATGAGGATGGTGATATTAGAGTCATGCTAGTAGAGTAGTTGTGAATTTGAGAAATACTTGTGTTAAAGTTTGTGATTCCCGTAGCATGCACGTATGGTGAACCGCTATGTGACGAAGTTAGAGCATGAGGTATTTAATGAGTGGCAACCTTTGTGTGGAGGTCGGGGGCGCGCGATGGTTAACTCCTACCAACCTCCCCCCTACGAGCATGTGTTGATTACTTTGTTTTGATGACTCGTAAATTTTTGCAATAAGTATATGAGTTCTTTATGACTAATGTTGAGTCCATGGATTATATGCACTCTCACCCTTCCACCATTGCTAGCCTCTCTTGTACCGCGCAACTTTCACCTGTACCATACACCCACCATATACCTTCCTCAAAACAGCCACCATATCTACCTATCATGGCATTTCCATAGCCATTCCGAGATATATTGCCATGCAACTTTCCACTGTTCCGTTTGTTTGACACAATTCATCATTGTCATATTGCCATGCATGATCATGTAGTTGACATCGTATTTGTGGCAAATCCACCATGCATAGTTTTTCATACATGTCACTCTTGATTCATTGCACATCCCGGTACACCGCCGGAGGCATTCATATAGAGTCATACTTTGTTCTAGTATCGAGTTGTAATATCAAGTTGTAAATCAATATAATTGTGATGACCATCATTATTAGAGCATTGTCCCAAAGAAAAAATGAAAAATAAAAAAAAGGAAAGGCCCAAAAAAAGGGAAAAAAAGAAAAGGGACAATGCTACTATCTTTTTTCCACACTTGTGCTTCAAAGTAGCACCATTTCTTCATGATAGAGAGTCTCATGTTTAGTCACTTTCATATACTAGTGGGAATTTTCATTATAGAACTTGGCTTGTATATTCCAACGATGGGCTTCCTCAAATGCCATAGGTCTTCATGAGCAAGCAAGTTGGATGCACACCCACTTAGTTTCTTTTGTTGAGCTTTCACACATTTGTAGCTCTAGTGCATCTGTTGCATGGAAATCCCTACTCACTCACATTGATATGTATTGATGGGCATCTCGATAGCTCGTTCATACGCCTAGTTGATGTGAGACTATCTCCCTTCTTTTTGTCTTCTCCACAACCACAACTCTATTCCACCTATAGTGCTATATCCATGGCTCACGCTCATGTATTGCGTGAAAAATTGAAAGGTTTGATTTTTTTTGAGTATGAAAACAATTGCTTGGTTGAAACTGGGGTTGTGCATAATATGAATATTTTGTGTGATGAAGAGGGAGAACAGCCAGACTATATGATTTTGTAGGAATGAACTTTCTTTGGCCATGTTATTTTGAGAAGACATGATTGCTATGTTAGTATGCTTGAAGTATTATTATACTTATGTCAATATTAAACTTTTGTCTTGAATCTTTCGGATCTGAACATTCATGCCACAATAAAGAAAATTGCATTGAGAATTATGTTAGGTAGCATTCCACATCAAAAATTATGTTTTTATCATTTACCTACTCGAGGACGAGCAGGAATTAAGCTTGGGGATGCTTGATACGTCTCCAACGTATCTATAATTTTTTATTGTTCCATGCTATTATATTATCCTTCTAGCATGTTTTATGGGCTTTATTATAGACTTTTATATGATTTTTGGGACTAACCTACTAACCCAGAGCCTAGTGCCAGTTTCTGTTTTTTCCTTCTTTTTGAGTTTCGCAGAAAAAGAATATCAAACGGAGTCCAATTGACGTGCCAATTTTTGATGATTTTTTATGGACCAAAAGAAGCCCCCGGAGTAGAAGAGTTGGGCTAGGAGAGCCACGGGCTGCCCACGAGGGTGGGGGCCCGCCCACCCCAAGTGGTGGCGCCCCCCTATCTTGTGGACAGCCCGGAGACCCCCCCTGACTTGTGCCCTACGCCAAAAAATCCTATAAATACAGAAACCTCCGGAAAACAACCTAGATTGGGAGTTCTTCCGTCGAAAGCCTCTGTTGCCACTGAAAACCAATCTAGACCCGTTCTGGCACCTTGCCGGAGGGGGGAATCCCTCTCCGGTGGCCATCTTCATCATCCCGACGCTTTCCATGACGAGGGAAGAGTAGTTCACCCTCGGGGCTGGGGCTATGTATCAGTAGCTATGTGTTCGATCTCTCTCTCTCTCTCTCTCTCTCTCTCTCTCTCTCTCTCTCTCTCTCTCTCTCTCTCTCTCTCGTGTTCTTGAGATGGCACGATCTTGATGTATCGCGAGCTTTGCTATTATAGTTGGATCTTATGATGTTTCTCCCCCTCTACTCTCTTGTGATGAATTGAGTTTTTTCTTTGAACTTATCTTATCGGATTGAGTCCTTAAGGATTTGAGAACACTTGATGTATGTCTTGCGTGGGATACCTATGGTGACAATGGAGTATTCTATTGATTAACTTGATGTATGTTTTGGTGATCAACTTGCGGGTTCCGTGACCTTGGGAATCTATGCATAGGGGTGGGCACACGTTTTCGTCTTGACTCTCCGGTAGAAACTTTGGGGCACTCTTTGAAGTACTTTGTGTTGGCTGAATAGATGAATCTGAGATTGTGTGATGCATATCGTATAATCATGCCCATGGATACTTGAGGTGAAAATGGAGTATATAGGTGACATTAGGGTTTTCGTAGATTTGTGTCTTAAGGTGTTATTCTAGTATAAACTCTATGATAGATTGAACAGAAAGAATAGCTTTGTGTTATTTTACTACGGACTCTTGAATAGATCGATCGGAAAGAATAAATTTGAGGTGGTTTTGTACCCTACCATAATCTCCTCGTTTGTTCTCTGCTATTAGTTACTTTGGAGTGACTCTTTGTTGCATGTTGAGGGCTAGTAATATGATCCAATTATGTTATCCTTGTTGAGAGAACTTGCACTAGTGAAAGTATGAACCCTAGGCCTTGTTTCTACACATTGCAACACCGTTTATGCTCACGTTTACCACTTGCTACCTTGCTGTTTTTATATTTTCAGATTACAAAAACCTATATCTACCATCCATATTACACTTGTATCACCATCTCTTCACCGAACTAGTGCACCTATACAATTTACCATTGTATTGGATGTGTTGGGGACACAAGAGACTCTTTGTTATTTGGTTGCAGGGTTGTTTGAGAGAGACCATCTTCATCCTACGCCTCCCACGGATTGATAAACCTTAGGTCATCCACTTGAGGGAAATTTGCTAGTGTCCTACAAACCTCTGCACTTGGAGGCCCAACAACGTCTACAAGAAGAAGATTGCGTAGTAGACATCATGTCACTTGGGAGCCTCCGACAAGATTGTGGAGTTGAACCAACGAGTTTGTAAGGGCAAGGAGGTCGCCTACTTCATGAAGATCTACCCCTAGTGAGGCAAGTCCTTCGTGGGATATGGCGATGATGGGATAGACAAGGTTGCTTCTTCGTGGACCCTTCGTGGGTGGAGCCCTCCATGGACTCGCGCAGCCGTTACCCTTCGTGGGTTGAAGTCTCCATCAACTTGGATGTACGATAGCACCACCTATCGGAACCAAGACAGAAACATCCTTATCTTCACTTGTGTTTGATTCTTCAAACTCCTTCCTTTACCTTCATATGCAATTGCTTTACATTCCGCTGCTACACTCTTAGAATTGCATGTGTAGGTTTATTGCTTGACTTGTGCTAAGTTGCTAAAATTTGCCAAGAACTAAAATTGGGAAAAGGATATATTTTCTTTTAGTCAAGTGGTCAAAGTTGCATGCTTTACTTCACAATACCTATATACTCTTGTTATGCATGCTTGTTGTGTATTGTGAAAGTTAAACATGTGCTAAATCTCCACTCCAACTTCATGTACATTAAAAGTTGTCACTTTTATTGCTAGTGTCTATTCACCCCCCCCCCCCTAGACACATACTCTTCTCGATCCTTTTAGGTTACCCTTGACGAAAGCACTTCCACGACGCGCCATTTATCGTCATGGAAGTGAACACTTCTGTGATGATAATTTTGGTATTGTCATGGAACACTTCTATGATAGTACAGGTATGACTATCTTGATTCTTTTGTAAAATCGTCATGGATGTACATGCATGACAGAAAACATGACCTACTGTGACAAACATGTATAATCACGGAAATGTTTTTTTGTAGTGTAATCCCGAGGATCCTAATGATTCTAAAGATAGTAACTACATGCCTCTCTCCGAAGAAGAGATCAGTCTTGGAGCTGAAGACTTCATCATCCCAGAAGATTCACTAGAACAGGAGCTATTCAAGCGACAACTCATAACCATCGCACGAAGCTTGAAGAACCAACTACAAAAGATAAAAGCTGAACAAGACACCCTCAACAATAGATGGACGAAAGTCCTAGCAGCCGAAGAAGGGTACGGCTATGAGCGGCAAACAAGGAGCTACCCCGAGTGCAAATTGTTGCCACAATTCAACGAAGAGGCCTTAGAGTATGTACCTCCCAGACGAACCCAAGGCAACCATCTAGATCGCCCCCCTCGAGGACGGGGCAGACCGACTGGCGAGGCTGAACACCCATCCGCCCCTACTCGTCGTAAAGGCAAGGAGGAGGCACAGCCAGAATACCAATACGATCTTCGACATGACCTGGCTGCCAGAGCCAGTCAGTCAAGGACCATTTATCGATCAAGAGACTATCCCCCAATAGAAGAGACAAATACCACGTATGGCTTGACCGAAACGATAGAGTTCGAGATCAACACATGGCCAGGATGGAATCCGAGGTTCGATGCGACGCAACTGGAATAAGGGGCGCTGCTCACCCAATGTGCTTCACCGATGAGGTAATGCAACACCAATTCCCAAAAGGGTTTAAACCCATGAACATCGAGTCATACAATGGAACCATGGATCGTGCCGTATGGATTGAGGATTTTCTTCTCCACATTCGTATGGCACGGGGAGATGACCTCCACGCCATCAAATATATGCCACTCAAGCTCAAGGGACCGGCCCGACATTGGTTAAACAGCCTCCCTGAAGACTCCATAGGGAGCTGGGACGAGCTCGAGGATGCTCTTCGGCCAACTTTCAAGGCACCTATGTCCGACCTCTGGACTCCAATGGCCTTAGCCATGTGGTCCAATAGCCCGGGAAGTCAGCCCGACAATTTTGGAATCGATTCTTAACTAAAAAGAATCAGATAGTCGATTGCCCGGATGCCGAAGCCATAGTTGCGTTCAAGCGCAATATCCGGGATGAATGGTTCGCACCCCAGCTCGGCCAGGATAAGCCGAAGACAATGGCGGCTCTTACCTCTCTTATGGACCGCTTTTGTGCGGGCAAAGATAGCTAGTTGGCTCGCAGAAGCACCAACCAAGAAGACCCCGACACTTCGGATGCCCGGGATGGTAACGGAAAGCCATGACGCAATAAAAATAAGCACCGACATAATGGCGCCGAAGCCAACGACACGGCAATAAATGACGGATTCCATAATTCCAAGTCAGGGCCGCGAAAGAAGCCCTCTAAAGGGAACCATGATGGACCCACCAAGTTGGACGTTATCTTTGATAGGCCATGCTAGATACATGGCACCACAGACGAGCCCGTCAACCACACCAAAAGTAATTGTTGGGTAATGAAGCAGGCCGGCAAAGCTACACCGATGACGCGGGAAAAAAACCCCGCAATTAGGAGGATGAGGAACCTCGCAGGCCAAACAACAGAGGCCATAAACAATTCCCACCTGATGTCAAAACAGTGAACATGATCTATTACACTCATATACCTACAGAGAGGAAACGTGCACCTCGAGATGTCTACGCCATAGAGCATGTCGCCCCAAAATTCAATCCGTGGTCGGCATTTTCGATCACCTTCGATTCCAAGGACCACCAACCAGTATCTTTCATGGAGGATCAGCGGATTTGGTCCTCGACCCAATTATTGATGGCTACCACCTCACTAGAGTCCTAATGGACGGAGGCAGCAACCTTAACCGGATCTATGAAGATACATTCCGGAAAATGGGAATTTGCCCATCAAGGATCAAACCCAGCAACACAACCTTCAAAGGGGTCATCCCCGGCATCAAAGCCCATTGTTCGGGCACTCTCTGGAAGTAGTACTCGGATCTCTGGATAACTTTCGAAGTGAAGACCTGATCTTCGATATCGCCCCTTCTGCAGTGACTATCATGCCCTCCTAGGCCGAATGGCATTTCTTTGTTTCAATGTCGTCCCACACTATGCCTCCCTAAAATTGAAGATGCCCAGACCAACAGGCATCGTCAGAGTCAATGGCAACACAGAGTGCTCTCTTTGGATGGAGGAACATACCGCGGCCTTAGTGGCCGAATATGATGGGTCGAAGTGCCAGCCCACCATCAAGGTGGGAGAGGCAAACAAGTGTGCACGGGCCCTATCCCTAGTCAAGGGGTCTCTTCCTGCATTCGACGTACATAGGGATGCGCCCCCCATAGCCTGCCCACCACATCAACACACTACGTACCATGATATCACAACTTTGCGCTCAAAATACTATGGGCAGCTATGGGACCTAACCACCAGGAGTTCGATTTGACCACACCATGACTTAATACGTCCCTGAGCGACGTACATGTACCATCTAGGACCTATCCGGCATTAAGCCCCACCAATGCATTGACATATTGAAGTCTCCTTTTCAAGAGTCTGTCATCGAACAACAAACCCATGAAGTTGCTCCCTCCAACAAAAGCCAAGGCGCAGACATGTAGTAGGGCACAGTTCAGGAGTTAACCCGCACATCAAGGTCCTACGTAAACCTTCCATCTACAATTTTTTGTTGTTTTTTTTAAAAGAATGTATCCCCTCCGACGCTTTGTTCGACGGTTCGAATTGTATGACTAAACATCATGAGCCCATGGCAAATAAAAGAAAGCCTTTCCGGGTCCTTATACAGTTACTCATACTAAGCTTTTTTTTCCGCTCTTCGATTTTGTCGTAAACCCATATGGCGTATATCCGCCCTCACATGCAAACCAACTGATAGACTGGGGGCTCGACCATAATGCTCGCCCCGCATGATAAGTCCGGCACCCCACTTTCTAACGGGTCCAGCATCTCGGATATTGCACTATATGCATCGGTTCCGAATTATGTCTTGAGTCAATAGTTGGGTTGCCCCGCTCCTGTGCTTACCTTCTTACATTCCGCGTCTTCAGCTAAGAAGGTAAAGGAGAACCACTGTGATTGCACTTCCGCCTCGCTCGGTTAAGTACCTCAGTGCAAAAAGCCAAAAACTGACTATCATAATAAGCGTGAACTGGTCTGCGATCTGATGATTGGTGTCAAACCCAAAATTGTTGGCGATTATACCATGTAATACGAAGGGTTTGAACTTGCACAAACCAAGTGGTAGATGCATATGCCTCGGGTTCACCTCACATCTCCCCACACTGGGAGCTAGTTATCAGCTCCCGTAGTCAAGCTCATATGGCTAAGTGAAAGTCATAAAGCCGCATAGTCCGATTGCCTTGTTCCCCTCCTACACTACCGCCCCCGGGCACCGAGACATCAGCTAAGGGTTACAGTGCAGAGGATGGAACACCCCTGATAGCATCTACATGGGGGCTCAAGCCGACGACTGGAGAATAAAACGGCCGCACGGGAGTCAAAATTAATATAAACACACACAAGTATGATAAAACCATATATGAATTGCATAGTAAAGCATAACAGTTCAAAACCATAGTTTAACACATCACGACACAGTTACTCAAGGAGTATATCCTTAGTACATAGTGCTTCTATGGCCCGAGCACCATCCAACACGGCGGAGAAGTATTGCTCCGGGCGCATGTGCTCCTTTCCAATTGGGGGTGGTCCAGTGGCCATGTTGACGGGCTTTATCTTTAGCTATTGCACCATGGTCTTCGAGAACGCCATCCGAGCCCCCTCAATGCACACAGAGCGCTTCACGGCCTCAACACAGGTGGCAGCATCATACAGCTTCACCACCAGACCAAAGTAGCTACTCGGTATGGGCATGGAGGGCCACAGCCGGACACAAAAGGTCCTTCATGGGTGGCTCCGCCATCCGGTGCAGCTCCATCAACTGCTTCATTTGATTAACGAGGAGGGGAGGGTGCTCGGGCGCTTAGAACTGCGCCCAGAATTGCCTCAGCTCAGAGTCACTATCCCGAGACACATAGTACCTGGAAGCATCTATCGCACTCCTCGGGAGCTCATTAAAGGCGCCTGCAGAACGCCATCGGGTAAGCAACGCAAACCTCTGGCCATCGAAGACACTCTATAGTAAGTACTGATTACCATTCGCAATTTGCTTCACTTGTCGGAGCTCCTCCCGAGCACCCCACGTCTCTGTCCGCGTATCCTGGACCTCCGTCTTCATCTTTGTGAGCTCAGTGGCGTGTTCCTTATTCTTCTGCTCAATGCCCTCACATCTAGTGATGGCATCCTTGAGCTCCTATTGCTGTTGGGGAACGCAGTATTTCAAAATTTTCCTACGGTCACGCAAGATCTATCTATTAGATGCATAGCAACGAGAGGGGAGAGAGAGTGTGTCTACATACCCTCCTAGACCGAAAGCGGAAGCGTCTAATAACGCGATTGATGTAGTCGAATGTCTTCGTGATCCAACCGATCAAGCACCGAACATACGGCACCTCCGCGATCAGCACACGTTCAGCTTGATGACGTCCCATGTGCTCTTGATCCAGTTGAGCTTCACGGGAGAGTTTCGTCAGCATGACGGCGTGGTGAGGGAGATGATGAAGCTACCGGCACAAGGCTTCACCTAAGCACTACAATGGTATGACCAAGGTGTGTTTTCTGTGGAGGGGGGCACCGCACACGGCTAGAACAATGTTTCTTGTGTGTCTTTGGGTGCCCCCTGCCCCCGTATATAAAGGAGCAAGGGGGAGGTGCGGCCAGGCCAAGGGGTGATACGTCTCCAACGTATCTATAATTTTTGATTGTTTCATGCTATTATTAATAAAGTCTTGGATGTTTAATGGGCTTTATTATTCACTTTTATATCATTTTTGGGACTAACCTACTAACCCAAAGGCCCAGTCCAGATTGTTGTTTTTTGACTGTTTCAGGGTTTTGCAGAAAAAGAATATCAAACGGAGTTCAAACGGAATGAAACCTTCGCGAGAGATATTTTTGGAGAAAATCACGCACGCGGAGCTTGAGAACCAAGTCAGAGGACAGAGGGCTGGCCCACGAGGGAGGGGGCGCTCCCCCCTTCCCAGGGCGCCCCCTGCCTCGTTGCCCCCTCGAGCGTCCCCTGGTGCCCTCCTTCTTCCTATATAAGTCTACGTACCCCAGAAACTCCGTGAACAGAGAGAAAATCCTAATTCCACCGCCGTACCTTCTATTCCCATGGAGATCCCATCTTGGAGCCTGTTCCGGAGCTCCACCGGAGGGGGATCCACCATGAAGGCCTTCATCATCATCATCATCGCCCTCACCATGAGTTGTGAGTAGTTTACCATAGACCTTTGGGTCCATAGCTAGTATCTAGATGGATTCTTCTCTCTCTCTGGATCTCAATACAAAGTTCTCCTCGGTTTTCAAGGAGATCTATTCGATGTAATCTCTTTTTGCGGTGTGTTTATCGAGATCCGATGAATTGTGAGTTTATGATCAAGGTTATCTATGAAAGATATTTGGTTCTTCTCTGAACTTTTATGTGTGCTCATAATATCCTTGCAAGTCTCTTCGGATTATTGGTTTGGTTTGGCCTACTAGATCTATAGTTCTTGCAATGGGAGAAGTGCTTGGCTTTGGGTTCAATCTTGCGGTGTGCTTTCCCAGTGACAGTAGGGGCAGCAAGGCACGTATTGTATTGTTGCCATCGAGGATAAAAAGATGGGGTTTATATCATATTGCTTGAGTTTATCCCTCTACATCATGTCATCTTGCTTAAGGCGTTACTCTGTTCTTATGAACTCAATACACTAGATGCATGCTGGATAGCAGTCGATGTGTGGAGTAATAGTAGTAGATGCAGGCAGGAGTCGGTCTACCTGTCTCGGACGTGATGCCTATATACAATGATCATGCCTAGATAGTCTCATAATTATTCGCTTTTCTATCAATTGCTCGACAGTAATTTGTTTACCCGCTGTAGAATATCGCTATCATGAGAGAAGCCACTAGAGAAAACTATGGCCCCTGGGTCTATTCTCAACATATCAATCTACATCTACTTTACTTTTATTGCTTTTATTTGCTGTTCTTATAAACTAAAAATACCAAAAATATAAACTATCATCTCTATCAGATCTCACTTTCGTAAGTGACTGTAAAGGGATTGACAACCCCTTATCGCGTTGGCTGTGAAGTTCTTATTTGTTTGTGCAGGTGCGAGCGACTCGCGCGTGGTCTCCTCCTGGATTGATACCTTGGTTCTCAAAAACTGAGGGAAATACTTACGCTACTGTGCTGCATCTCCCTTTCTTCTTAGAGGGAATACAACGCAAGCTCAAGAGGTAGCAAGGGGCGCGCCAAGGGAGTGGGATTCCTACTCCTAGTAGGAATAGGAGCCCCCTTTTCCTATTCCTACTAGGAGTAGGAAAGGAAGGGGGAGAGGAGAAGGAAAGGAGAGGGGGCACCTCCCCCCTTTTTCCTAGTCCATCTGGGAACCCTAGGGGGGTGCGGCCAGCCCTATGGGCTGCCCTCTCTTTCCCTCATTGGCCCATTATGGCCCATACTCCCTCGGGGATGTTCCGGTAACCCACTCCGGCACTCCGGTTTTACCCGATAACACCCGGAACACTTCCGGTGTACGAATATAGTCATCCAATATATTAATCTTTATGTCTCGGACATTCCGAGACTCCTCATCATGTCCGTGATCTCATCCGGGACTCCGAACTTCCTTCGGTAGACCAAAACTCATAAACTCATAATACCGATCATCACCAAACGTTAAGTGTGCGGACCCTACGAGTTCGAGAACTATGTAGACATGACCGGGACTCATCTCTGCTCAATAACCAATAGCGGAACCTGGATGCTCATATTGGCTCCTACATATTCTATGAAGATCTTTATCGGTCAAACCGCATAACAACATACGTTGTTCCCTTTGTCATCGGTATGTTACTTGCCCGAGATTCAATCGTTGGTATCTCAATACCTAGTTCAATCTCGTTACCGGCAAGTATCTTTACTCGTTCCATAATACATAATCTCGTGACTAACTCATTAGTCATTTGCTTGCAAGGCTTATTAGGATGTGCATTACCGAGAGGGCCCAGAGATACCTCTCCGACACTCGGAGTGACAAATCCTATTCTTGATCTATGCCAACACCACGAACACTTTCGGAGACACTTGTAGATCATCTTTATAATCACCCAGTTACGTTGTGACGTTTGATAGCACACAAGGTGTTCCTCCGGTATTCGGGAGTTGCATAATCTCATAGTCATAGGAACATGTATAAGTCATGAAGAAAGCAATAACAGTAAAACTAAATGATCATAGTGCTAAGCTAACGGATGGGTCTTGTCCATCACATCATTCTCCTAATGATGTGATCCCGTTGATCAAATGACAACTCATGTCTATGGCTAGGAAACATAACCATCTTTGATCAATGAGCTAGTCTAGTAGAGGCATACTAGGGACACTTTGTTTTGTCTATGTATTCACACATGTACTAAGTTTCCGGTTAATACAATTCTAGCATGAATAATAAACATTTATCATGATATAAGGAAATAAATAATAACTTTATTATTGCCTCTAGGGCATGTTTCCTTCAGTCTCCCACTTGCACTAGAGTCAATAATCTAGATCACATCACCATGTGATTAACACCAATAGTTCACATCACCATGTGACTAACACCCATAGTTCTCATCGCCATGTGACCACTACCCAAAGGTTTACTAGAGACAACAATCTAGTTCACATCGCCATGTGATTAACACCCAAAGATACTAAGGTGTGATCATGTTTTGCTTCATGAGAGAAGTTTATTCAGTGGGTCTGTTACATTCAGATCCATATGTATTTTGCAAATTTCTATGATACTTAGAGTCATCTGGATTATGCATCCAGATTGATACTTAGAGTCATCTGGATTAGTGTAAAGCTTACATCGACGTAACTCTTTACGACGAACTCTTTATCACCTCCATAATCGAGAAACATTTCCTTAGTCATTCAGTAACTAAGGATAATTTTGACCGCTGTCCAGTGATCTACTCCTAGATAAAAAAATTGTACTCCCTTGCCAAACTCAGGGCAGGGCATACAATAGGTCTGGTATACAGCATGGCATACTTTATAGAACATATGGCTGAGGCATAGGGAATGGCTTTCATTCTCTCTCTATCTTCTACAGTGGTCGGGCATTGAGTCTTACTCAACTTCACACCTTGCAACACAGACAAGAAATCTTTCTTTGACTGTTCCATTTTGAACTTCTTCAAAACTTTATCAAGGTATGTGCTTTGTGAAAGTCCAATTAAGCGTCTTGATCTATCTCTATAGATCTTGATGCCTAATATGTAAGCAGCTTCTCCGAGGTCTTTCACTGAAAAATTCTTATTCAAGTATCCTTTTATGCCATCCAGAAATTCTATATCATTTCCAATCAATAATATGCCATCCACATATAATATCAGAAATGCTACAGTGCTCCCACTCACTTTCTTGTAAATACAGGCTTCTCCAAAAGTCTGTATCAAACCATATGCTTTGATCACCTCATCAAAGCGTATATTCCAACTCCGAGATGCTTGCACCAATCCATAGATGTCTCGCTGGAGCTTGCACACTTTGTTAGCACCTTTAGGATCGACAAAACCTTCTGGTTGCATCATATACAACTCTTCTTTGAGATATCCATACAGGAATGCAGTTTTGACATCCATTTGCCTGATTTCATAATCTTAAAATGCGGCAATTGCTAACATGTTCGGGCAGACTTAAGCATCGCTACGGGTGAGAAAGTCTCATCGTAGTCAACACCTTGAACTTGTCGAAAACCTTTCGCAACAAGTCGAGCTTTGTAAACAGTAACCTTACCGTCAGCATCGGTCTTCCTCTTGAAGATCCCTTTATTTTTGATGGCTTGCCGATCATCGGGCAAGTCAACCAAAGTCCACACTTTGTTCTCATACATGGATCTCATCTCAGATTTCATGGCCTCAAGCCATTTTGCGGAATCTGGGCTCATCATCGCTTCCTCATAGTTCATAGGTTCATCATGGTCTAGTAACATGACTTCTAGAACCGGGTTGCCATACCACTCTGGCGCGGAACGTACTCTGGTTGATCTACAAAGTTTAGCAGTAACTTGATCTGAAGTTTCATGATCATCATCATTAGCTTCCTCACTAATTGGTGTAGGAATCACTGGAACTAGTTTCTGTGATGTACTACTTTCCAATTCGGGAGAAGGTACAATTACCTGATCAAGTTCCACTTTCCTCCCACTCACTTCTTTCGAGAGAAACTCCTTCTCTAGAAAGGATCCATTCTTAGCAACGAATATCTTGCCTTCGGATCTAAGATAGAAGGTGTACCCAACAGTCTCCTTTGGGTATCCTATGAAGACACATTTCTCCGACTTGGGTTCGAGCTTATCAGGTTGAAGCTTTTTCACATAAGCATCGCAGCCCCAAACTTTAAGAAACGACAACTTTGGTTTCTTGCCAAACCACAGTTCATAAGGCGTCGTCTCAACGGATTTAGATGGTGCCCTATTTAACGTGAATGCATAACCACAAAACAATAGTGGTAAATCGGTAAGAGACATCATAGACCGCACCATATCTAATAAATTAAGGTTACGACGTTCGGACACACCATTACGCTGTGGTGTTCCGGGTGGCGTGAGTTGTGGAACTATTCCACATTGTTTCAAATGAAGACCAAACTCGTAACTCAAATATTCACCTCCACGATCAGATCATAGAAACTTTATTTTCTTCTTACGATGATTCCGTACTTCACTCTGAAATTCTTTGAATTTTTTAAATGTTTCAGACTTGTGCTTCATCAAGTAGATATACCCATATCTGCTCAAATCATCAGTGAAGGTCAGGAAATAACGATACCCGCCGCGAGCCTCAACACTCATCGATCCACATACATCAGTATGTATGATTTCCAACAAATCTGTTGTTCGCTCCATTGTTCCGGAGAACGGAGTTTTAGTCATCTTGCCCATGAGGCATGGTACGCAAGCACCAAGTGATTCATAATCAAGTGATTCCAAAAGTCCATCACTATGGAGTTTCTTCATGCGCTTTACACCAATATGACCTAAACGGCAGTGCCACAAATAAGTTGTCATTATTAACCTTGCATCTTTTGGCTTCAATATTATGAATACGTGTATCACTACGATCGAGATCCAACAAGAATAGACCACTCTTCAAGGGTGCATGACCATACAAGATATTACTCATATAAATGGAACAACCATTATTCTTATATTTAAATGAATAACCGTCTCGCAACAAACAAGATCCAGATATAATGTTCATGCTTAACGCTGGCACCAAATAACAATTATTCGGGTCTAAAATTAATCCCGAAGGTAGATGGAGTGCGCAATGATGTCGTATCAATCTTGGAACTACTTCCAACACACATCGTCACTTCACCTTTAACTAGTCTCTGTTCATTCTGCAACTCTCGTGTCGAGTTACTAATTTTAGCAACTGAACCGGTATTAAATACCTAGGGGTTGCTATGAAAACTAGTAAAGTACACATCAATATTCTGTATATCAAATATACCTTTGTTCTCTTTGCCATCCTTCTTATCCGCGAGGTATCTAGGGTAGTTCCACTTCTAGTGACCATTTCCTTTGTAGTAGAAGCACTTAGTTTCAGGCTTGAGTTTAGCTTTGGGTTTCTTCACGGGAGTGACAACTTGCTTGTCATTATTCTTGAAGTTCCCCTTCTATCCCTTTGCCCTTTTATTGAAATAAGTGGTCTTGTTAACCATCAACACTTGATGCTCTTTTTTGATTTCTACCTCCGCAGCTTTGAGCATAGCGAAGAGCTCGGGAATTGTCTTCTGCATCCCTTGCATGTTATAGTTCATCACGAAGCCTTTATAGCTTGGTGCCAGTGATTGAAGAACTCTATCAATAACACTATCTTCGTCAACTTTGCATCCATGTTGAGTCATATGATTGTAGTACCCCAGACATTCTGAGCAAGTGTTCACTGATAGAACTATTCTCCTCCATCCTGCAGCTGTAGAACTTATTGGAAATCTCATATTTCTCAATCGGGGCATTTGCTTGAAATATTAACTTCAACTCCTGGAACATCTCATATGCCCCATGACATTCAAAATGTCGTTGAAGTCCTGGTTCTAAGCCGTAAAGCATGGTGATACGTCCATTTTGCATCATGCTTATATGTTGATATTTATTGCATTATGGGCTGTTATTACATGTTTTGTCACAATACTCATGCATGTTCTCTCTTATTTTACAAGGTTTACATGAAGATGGAGAATGCCGGCAGATGGAATTCTGGGCTAGAAAAGGAGCAAACTCTGGAAACCTATTCTGCACAACTCCAAAAGCCCTGAAACTTCACAGGACTCCGCTTCACAAAATATAAAAAATATCTAGCGCAAGAAGATCATGAGGGGGGCCACCTGTTGTCCACGAGGGTGGG
>LR738715.1:393282808-393326605 GCA_902687465.1 Secale cereale | reverse complement strand
CCCCCCCCGATGGCCCCCCAATGCCCATCTTCTCCTATATGAGGTGTTTTGACCTAGAAAAAATCGTAAAGAGGCTTTCGGGACCAGACGCCGCCGTCTCGAGGCGGAACCTTGGCGGAAACCAATCTAGGGCTCCGGCAGAGCTAATCTGCCGGGGATACTTCCCTCCGGGAGGGGGAAATCATCACCGCCGTCATCAACAACAACTCTCCCATCTTGGGGAGGGCTATCTTCATCAACATCTTCACCAGCACCATCTCCTCTCAAACCCTAGTTCATCTCTTGTATCCAATCTTTGTACCCGAACCTCAGATTGGTACATGTGGGTTGCTAGTAGTGTTGATTACTCTTTGTAGTTGATGCTAGTTGGTTTATTTGGTGGAAGATCATATGTTTAAATCCATTATGCATATTAATACCCCTCTGATCATGAACAATATTATGTCTTGTGAGTAGTTACTTTTGTTCCTGAGGACATGGGAGAAGTCTTGCTATTAGTAGTCATGTGAATTTGTTATTCGTTCCATATTTTGATGAGATGTATGTTGTCTCTCCTCTAGTGGTGTCATGTGAACGTCGACTACATGACACTTCACCATTATTTGGGCCTAGAGGAAGGCATTGGGAAGTAATAAGTAGATGATGGGTTGCTAGAGTGACAGAAGCTTAAACCCTAGTTTATGCGTTGCTTCGTAAGGGGCTGATTTGGATCCACTTGTTTCATGCTATGGTTAGGTTTACCTTAATACTTCTTTTGTAGTTGTGGATGCTTGCATTAGAGGTTAATCATAAGTGGGAGGCTTTTCCAAGTAAGGACAGCACCCAAGCACCGGTCCACCCACATACCAAATTATCAAAGTACCGAACGCGAATCAGATGATCGTGATGAAAACTAGCTTGACGATAATTCACATGTGTCCTCGGGAGCGCTTTCCTTTATATAAGAGTTTGTCCAGGCTTGTCCTTCGCTACAAAAATGATTGAGCCACCTTGCTGCACCTTATTTATTTTTACCTTTTGTCACTTGCTACCAATTACCTTATCACAAAACTATCTGCTACCTATAATTTCAGTGCTTGTAGAAAATACCTTACTGAAAATTGTCTATCATTTCCTTCTGCTCCTCGTTGGGTTTGACACTCTTACTTATCGAAAGGACTATGATAGATCCCCTACACTTGTGGGTCATCAAGACTCTTTTCTGGCGCCGTTGCCGGGGAGTGAAGCACCTTTGGTAAGTGGAATTTGGTAAGGAAAAATTTATATAGTGTGCTGAAATTTATTGGCACTTGTTACTATGGCTCATAATCCTTTGAGGGGCCTGTTCGGGGTATCTTCACCCCGACCAGAAGAGCAAATAGTTGCTCCTCAACCTACTGCACCTAATGAAAATGTATGCTTTGAAATTCCTTCGGGTATGATAGGGAAACTGCTTGATAATCCATTTACAGGAGACGGAACGCTGCATCCCGATTTACACCTAATCTATGTGGATGAAGTTTATGGACTATTTAAGCTTGCAGGTATGCCCGAGGATGTTATCAAGAAGAAGGTCTTCCCTTTATCTTTGAAGGGAGATGCATTGACATGGTTTAGGCTATGTGATGATATTGGATCATGGAACTATAATCGTCTGAAGTTGGAATTTCATCATAAGTTCTACCCTATGCACCAGGTTCATTGTGATCGTAATTATATCTATAATTTTTGGCCTTGAGAAGTAGAAAGCATCGCTCAAGCTTGGGGGAGGCTTAAGTCAATGTTATATTCATGCCCCAATCATGATCTCTCAAGAGAAATGATTATTCAAAAAAATTATGCTCGACTTTCTCTCAATAATCGCTCCATGCTCGATACTTCTTATTCTGGCTCTTTTATGATGAAGACTATTGAATTCAAATGGGATTTATTGAAAAGAATTAAACGCAACTCTGAATATTGGGATCTCGACAAAGGTAAGGAGTCAGCTATGACCCCTAAGTTTGATTGTGTTAAAGCTTTCATGGATACCGATGTTTTCTGTGAGTTTAGCACTAAGTATGGACTTGACTCTGAGATAGTAGCTTCTTTCTATGAATCATTTGCTACTCATGTTGATCTTCCCAAGGATAAGTGGTTTAAATATCATCCCCCTATTGAAGTAAAAGTAATTGAACATGTTAAAGTTGAAGAAAATACTATCACTTATAATGTTGATCCTGAGAAACCACCTTTCCCTGTTAGAATAAAGGATCATGCTAAGGCTTGAACTGTAGTTCGTAAGAGTAATACTAGAACACCTACACCCCCTGAGCAAATTAAAGTTGAACCTAGTGTTTCTATGGTTAAAGATCTCTTGGTAGAATATTTAGATGGACATGTTATTTACCTCCAGGAGGAATCTGCTAGAATAGCCTAACCCGATGCTAGGAATAAACATAGACATGTTGTAGGCTTGCATGTTATCTCTATTAAAATAGGAGATCATTGCTATCATGGTTTATGTGATGTGGGTGCTAGTGCGAGTGTAATACCTATATCCTTATATGATGAAATTATGCACGATATTGCACTTGTTGAGCTAGAAGGTATAGATGTTACTATTAAGCTTGCTAATTGTTAGGCCGATGATGCGATTCTATCCCGATCACATGACACACTAGTGATTGGGGCACAACCGCATTTCGGGCGCTTAGCAAGATGGATATCATTACATCGTACCATTACATAAATACATGGGGATACAACAATTCATACAAGTCGCATGAATACAACAACATCAATACAAGACATCCGACTATGGATGCAAACATGAAAAGCACAACGACATCCATCTGCTATCCCAGGCTGCCGACCAGGAACCTAACCCAAGACTGACGAAGAAGAAGAAGAAAGAACTCCAACAAAA
Organism: Secale cereale; assembly: GCA_902687465.1. Classification (NCBI taxonomy): domain Eukaryota; kingdom Viridiplantae; phylum Streptophyta; class Magnoliopsida; order Poales; family Poaceae; genus Secale; species Secale cereale. The sequence goes on along the minus strand of LR738715.1, from coordinate 393,323,718 downwards.
GGTAACATCACTCTCACGTCAAGCCATCGGAAACCTGCACCTGCAACTGTTGTTGTAGTATCTGTGAGCCACGAGGACTCAGCAATCCCGTAACCATGGGTAACAAGGCTATCAAAGCTTAATGGGTATGGAAAAGGATAGTGGTGAGGTTGCAGCAGCGGCTAAGCAAATGTATGGTGGCTAACCTACGAGTACAAGAATAAGATGAGCATCAACGCAAACGGTCGCAACTAGTAATGATCGCTAAAGATCCTAAACTACCTACGAGTTAAATATAACCCCACTGTGTTCTCTTCTCAAAGTGAAAAGAGACGGTCACGGTTACTCACACGGTTGTGTGTTTTACTTCGGATCCTCTGTCAAGTTTTCTACAACCGTACATTAACAAATTCCAATCCGCCACATAACTGCGGGCACGACTTTCGAAAGAACATAACCCTACAGGGGTGTCCCAACTTAGCCCATCACAAGCTCTCACGATCAGCAGAGATAATAATAATATTACTCCTTATCTTAGGGACAATCCGATCAGGCTCGGAATTCCGGTGCACAAGACATTTCGACAATGGTAAAACAAGTCCAGCAAGACCTCCCGGCGTGCCGACACCCTGATAGTAGTCGCGTGTATCTCGTCCCAGGCCACGTCCGTATGGGAAAGCCTACGGGAGCCAATCCTCGAGTTTCCCCGTGGTGGCCCCGCAGTCTGCCTGTTTGGGACCAACACCATTAGCACTGCCCCCCTGTATGTAGAAGAATCCTCGGGTAGCGCTAACTCCCTATGCAATTAATTAACTAATAAAGTTTTTATTATGTTGCAAATTAAAAGCAATGTTGGGCCTTGCTGGAGGAGTTTTATTCAAAGACGAACTGTCAAGGGGTCCCGTTATACCCAACTGCATTAGGAACGCAAAATCAAGGAACATAACGCCGGTTTATCGGCTCCTAAGGTGGCATGAGTGGAACAAAACACCGAGCAAAAGGCCAAGCCTTCCACCCTTTGCCAAGTATAGGTGTGTTAATATATATATATATATATATATATATATATATATATATATATATATATATATATATATATATATATATATATATATATATATATATATATATATATATATAGAACTCCTATTTTATACTCCTGGGAGTATGTACTCCCATCCTCAATATACCTCATATACGCATTAATTATACCTCTTTATCATTCTCAATATACTTTATTAAATATTCTAAGATACCCCAATACGAGTTTTGTTGAAAAAATATCATCTGCGGCGTACTTTTTGTAATATACCTTTTTCACGTACAAACACAACAGTATATACGTAAACATTTAAAATATGTAGACTCGCATGAATTTTTTCATGAAAATCATTTTGAGGTATCTAATAATTACTAATGAAGTATATTAAAAATAATAATGAGGTATAAAAGATTCATCTATATGGTATATGAGGAGCGGGAGTACGTACTCCCAGGAGTACACAACCATTTTCCTATATATATATATATATATATATATATATATATATATATAAGATATATTGTGATATTCCAACAACAAGTTCCAACATGGAACAAACTTCATCTTCACCTGCAACTAACAACACTATAAGAAGGGCTGAGCAAGCGGGTAACATAGCCAAACAACGGTTTGCTGGGAAGGTGTCAAAGGTTAGAGGTTTCACAGCAATAAGGAGAGAGGCTGACAACAAAAGATATGTAGCGCGACATATAACGATAGCATCGAGACAACTAGCATGGCAATGGTAGTAAAGGTATCCAAGGGGATGGTCATCTTGCCTGAGATCCTGCAAGGAAGAAGAACGAGTCCATGAAAAAGACGAAGAAGAAGCCACGAAGACGAAGCAAGTGTAGATGAACGAATCCTCACGAACGCAACGGATAAAGAACTAGCGAGAAGAAGCACACAACAAGGGAAACACACAACACAAGAACTTGACAAGATGCTCAAGCAAGTATGATGCAAGACAAGTCTATATGATGCAAAACATGGCAAGGTATGATGCATACAAGAACAACACCACCCAACAAGTTTAAATGAGCCAGGAAACAACATATAACAACTCCGGTAAGTCCTCATATACATATTTCTAAATTGGTCCAGATCTGAACAAACCTTATGTTCAAGTTGTTAAACAGCAAGTTAACATGCACCATGATGATCTACTCGAAATTCTAGTCAAGTTACATATAAAGTTTGTTTAATTCGGAGCTACGGCCTAGAAGATATGAGCAAAACAAGTCAAGCGTGTCAAATATGCAAGATGCATCCAAACAACAAGCACACACACTCCAAACATGTAACCAACATGATATTATGCTTCTACATGCAAAATCACACAAGTTTCATATAGGCCACGCTCAAAACGGAGCAACGGTTTAACACATACACATGGAACAAGATATAACAACAAGCTTTCCAAGAACAGCAACATAGCAACTTTGGAGCAAGGTAAATATATGCTACAGCACCCAAACATGATAACAAAAGGCATGGACGTGAAATAGACATGATACTTAACAAACATGAACTTAGAGCACACTCAAAAACTTGCTGGAACACAATTAAACAAGCATGGCAAGATTCAATAAGTTTACAGATATCTCAGACTTAGCCAAAATATGGGACGGCAAAAAACATCATCACGATGCTGCCTTCGGAGGCACAAAACAACAAGCATATCAACTTTACTAAGTATATAAAGATCATGGACATGTAATAGACATAGCATACATCAAACAACTCCATTGGAACAACTCCATAGGAGGCATGGATCAATAACAACAAGCTTCACCAAATTGATCATGCTGATAACAGTCTGACAGGTACATCTATAGCAACTTGAGAGCAAGAAATAAATAAGCTACAGCAGGCCATATATGCAAATAAGGGCATGGATGGATACATCATAACATGGACAACAAGACATGATCATTAGCCAACCCAAAACAAGCATGGATTTGAGTGAGGCATCAAGCAAACATAGCATTAGGTTTAACAGTTTCAGACTTGGCAGTTTTCAACAAGTCTCAGAAAACAACAACAGCGAGTAGGCTACTTTACAAGCTTGTTGCAAACACCACGAGGCATGTCATGGAAAGTGGATTGCACCACAGCAAAGATGGCATGATTGTGCTTCTAAAACATATTGACATGTGACATTAAAGACAATCACATCAATAGCTATGAACAAGACAAAACAGCATCTCACAACAAGTCTCGACACTTAACAACCACATGCACTTTTGCAATAGAGATTAACATGGGAATATGGCACCTAACATGAATGATACAGCAACCAACATGTAGAGCACTTCACTATGAACATTTTAACATATCACACACTCCATTTGGATCAACATGCACAAAGTTATTACCTCACAAACATGCTATCATAACAACAGTTTTCAACAGTTTTAAACATATAGCACTCTTGGAACGATGATTAGGGCATTAAGATGAACTCAAACAAGCATGCCACAGTACAACAATATGAAGAGCATATCACAACGAACATTTGGACATATTATTCAATCAAAATGGACCAACACACAAAAAGTTACAGCCACTCAAAGTATGCAACATATTTATAAATGCCAGGGACTTAGAGAAGAAAACGACCTTAGGGACGAACACTGTCCGGTCCAGAGCGGACATGTCCGTCGGTGCGGGATGGCGGGGTCCACCTGGCAGTGACACATACGAGGGGATGGCGGACATTGTCCGGCTGCATCGGACATGTCCGGGCCATCACACGGGGCGGTTGGAGACGGCAGGGGCCGGCGCTCCGACGAGTCTCCAGCGGCCGGAGACGGCGGGCACGGCGCTGGGGCAGGCCCGGCCGGATCCGGTGCGGGAAGGGCCGGCACGGAGCTTGCCGACGGTGAGGAGGTGCGACCGGCGGCGGGGGAAGCTTCACGGGGCGGTGACTCAAGGAGCTCGGGCCCTGCGGCCGGATCTGGCGAGGGTCGCCGGCGGAAGAGCTGGGGCGCAGAGCTCCAGGCGGCGGGGAGGCGAGGGCTCGGCGTTGGCGCTCCGGCGGCCGGCGGTGGATCTAATGGCGGCGGGGTCTGGGTGGCGCGGAGGTCGACCGGCGGCGAGGTCGACCGACGGCGAGGTCGGTGCGTGGAGCCAGGAGGCGGGGACGATGGGCACAGCGGCAGGGCGGATCGAGCCCGCTTCGGCCCCGGGCGGGCCGCGTCTGGGCTGCGGCGGGCCACAGCGGCGGAGGGGGCTGGAGGGGACGCGTGGAGGGCTCTCAGTGGCGGGAGAGGTGGCTGGCGGCGGCTGGGTGCTGGGGAGGCGCCAAGTGGCGGCGAAGGAGAGGCTGGGCATGGAAAACGATGTGGGGCGGCGCTGCGGGTTAGGGGAAGGCTAAGATTTAGGTTTTTAGGCCAAAAATTGGCAGGTGGAGGGGCCTATTTATAGAAAGGGGGCTAGGTTTAGGGGATTTGCTCCGTTTCAGAGCCGTTCGATCGCCATCGGACGGTTCCAGATAGAGGGGAGTCTAGGTGGGCTGCAGGTGAGGTTAGTGGGCTGTGTAGAAGGCCTCAGGCTTAGAGGAGAGAAGAGAGGGAGAGGCCCGCGGGGGTTTTCGGTGACCGAAAACATCTGACGCTCTATCCGGCTATAGTGCTGATATAGTTTAACGGTTGGGCTATCAAACGAGCTCCGAATGCAACGAAACTTGACAGGCGGTCTGTCTACACTATAATAAGACCACACGCCAAGTTTCATCCGATTCCAAGAACATTTTCGAGCCACTTATAAAATAAATATTCGGAGGTGCCGCGGGCGCGTGCAAGTGTATCTCGGCTCAGAACGGACAACGGAGAGGACAGGCGGACTCGGACGGATGCAAGTTTTGAAAACAGGATGATGCAAGATGACAAGGCAAAGATGAAACACGCAAGCAAATGACATGGCAAAGGAAACGAATAACTGGCTGACACCTGGCGCATCTGTAATGCCCCGGTTGTAATACTTTCCCTTTTGGGCTTATAATATATCTCCGGCTTCATCTATTTCCATTTCGGGTTCTTTGTCTTTCGGGCTTTCGTCGTTTTGTTGTGTGAGTGTGTGGCATTCTTTCATATCATGTAGACATGTGCATTGCATTGCATTTGTGTTGTGGGTTGCATCCGGATCGTGGCGTTTCTTCCCGTTGTCCGTTTCGTGTTCCGGAGCTCCCTCGCGTGTCCGTGACGTCCCGTAGGCCTTCTTTGTTGTTCGGGCGTTTTTCGTTACCGGTGTGCCGCGAGGTTGTGTTGTGTGTTGTTGTTTTGTTGTGTGCAACCCGCCTCTCAAATCTCGTCTCGTTTGGACTCCGTTGACTTTTCCCTCCGTTGTCCGTGTGGGTCCGAAGTGCCCTTACTTCGTGTCCCGGAAATACCCCTACCGCAGTCTGTTATCTCCGTCTAGTCCTTTAAAAATCTTCCCCGCGATCGGATCCGTTGGATCAGATCGGAGGGCTCCTAAACATCCCTAACCTCCAAACCCTAGTCTATTGTGGTTTTCCCCTTCTTCTTCCTCCCCTCTCCTTTTCTTCTTTTTTTTTCCCTTTTATCTCCAGATCCGAAATCTCTGCCGGATCCCCTCGGGATCCACCGGATCCTTCGATCCATCGCGGCAGGCTCCAGCCGCAGCAGCAGATCGAGGCCACGAGTCAACGCCAGAGCGACCGCGTCGCACTGCATCGAGCCGATCGCTTCGACCGGCCCGTTCGTCCCCGACCCCGTGGACCACTTGGCCGGATCCGCTTCTGCCCCGTCGATCGCAGCGCTCCGCACCGAGCCGACTGCGCGAGCCAGCTGGGCTCGCCACTTCCCGCGCCAGCGGTCGACCGCAGCGACTGGGCCATCGCCATCCCCTCGCCCCGACCGCATCGGGCCGGCCTCGCCCAGCGCTGCGCCAGCCAGTCTCCGCCGCCTGGGCCTCGGGCTCCCCGGCCCGTACCCCGAGCGCGCCACCGCCGCCGCCAGCCGTCGCCTCGGCTGGGCCGCGGCCCGTCTGCTCGCCGCCGCCCTTCGCTTCGCCTCCCGCGCGCGGGCCGGGCACCTGGGCCGCCCCGTTTTCGTCCGCGGGCCGCCACTGTTCCAGCCGGGCGCGCGCACTGTTCATCCCGGGCCCTCCGAGCACTGTAGCTCCGGGCCACTTCATCCTCAGATCCAGATCTGAGAGGTCCTTTTCAAACCCTAGCCCTGTTTTTCTTGATCTGTGATGACTACTTTGACCTTGCATAACTTTTACCCTGTTGCTCCGTTTTGTGCGTGTAATATGTCCAGGTGTTCGTGGAGTTGCCCTCTACGTTTTACCTGTTGTAGTCATGCATGTTAGAGATCATCTAGGGCCTTGTTTTGCTGTTGCAAGAGTGTATGATGATATAAACTGCTGCTATGTGTTATTTTTGTGCCACCTTTGACATGTGATATCTTTTAGCTCGTTTGTCCAAACGAAGCAAATGACATGTCCACGTGTTCGTCTTGACACGAACTACGTGTTGTGTGTGATAGGTTGCGTGGTAGATGTATTGTTTCTTGTTATCATCGTTGCAAGATGCCATGTTCAAATGTTGTGTTTTTACTTGTTATGAAATGCCATGTTGTTGAGCTCGTTGTAATCGGTGTGTTCACCACATTGATGCATGCTTGTGTGTTTCGGGATCACCGTCATACGTACTTTGATGAGGTGCTTACCCTTTGCCATGTTTAGTTTCGAGGTGTCTTAAACATGCTCTTTTTGTTGCTATGATGATGTTGCTGTTTTGGGACTTAGTGAAATTTCACTAAGTCTGAAATCTGTAACGTTCCGATGCCATGTTCGTGTGATGTTGTAGGACAAAGCATGATAGTTTTGGGGTGGATTTTGATTGTTCCATGAAGTATATATTGTTGTCTTTCCATCCATGTCCTCACATGTCCATTTGAGGTGCTGTAGCATGTTTATCTTTTGCTCCAAACTTTCAATAAAATTCTGCTGCCAGAATTTTATTTCAAAGTTCAATATGTCCAAGATCATTGCTATTGATCCGTGACTCCGTTGGGGGTGCACTTTGGACCTAGTTGCTGTACATTATATCTAGTTTATGTTCAAGTCCTTTGCCATGCCTTTTTGGTGCTGTAGATTATTTATTTTGAGCTCCCAAGATGCTATGTTGCTGTAATGTGCAGTTTTCGCTCAAATCTTGTTTCGGGCATAACTTTTAGCCCGTAACTCCGATTTCAGCGATCTTTATATCAAACTTGGGTGATTTTCTGTGTAGATTAATAATATCAGGTTGTTATCTTGTTTTGAGGTGTTTTGCTTGAGTGATGTTTTCCGTGCTCCATGTGCTTCACTAGTGCATCCATCATGCATACATGTTTTTCGAGTGCGCATTGCATTGTGTTGATTGGTGCTGGTGTGTTTGTCTTGTTTAGACCCGGAAGTTGAGCACGAGTTTTCCAACGAGGTTGAGCACGAGGTTTCCAACGAGTTTGAGCAAGAGGACCCTTCTTTTGATCCGAACTTCTTCTCTTCAGGCAAGATGACCGAACCCCGATAACATTACTATCTTTGTCTATTGCTAGTAGTCTCGATCTATAGTTTTTGCCTCGATGCCCATGTTCTTCTTGTCAGCCTCCTACTTGTAACCAATTGCCATGTTTAACCACCCTACCTATGCAAACCGTTGCTTGGCTAAGTACGCTTCGCTCAGCCCATCTTATAGCGTTGCTAGTTGCAGGTGAAGTGAAGATGCTTGCTCCATGTTGAAGTTTGGTTGGGTTATATCACACTATATAATTGCTTTAAAATGAAATCACCTATATATGGGCAAGGGTGGAAGGCTAAGCCTTTTGCTTGGTGTTTTGTTCCACTCATGCCGTTAGGATCCGTATAAGCCGGTTTTATGTTCCTTGATTATGCGTTCCTAACACGGTTGGGGTGTATGGGACCCCCTCGATAAACCGCTATGTGCTAAGTCTTTTCCAGCAAATCCCAACATTGGTACTATTTGCCTAATAACAAACTAAACTTGCATAGGGAGTTATAAACCCTTTTCTTAATCAACAACCCCGGGCCAGTGCTCCACATGAGTGTTGGTCCGAAACGAGCAGACTGCGGGGCCACCTCAAGGAAACTCGAGGTTTGGTAAAAACCTGTAGGATGACTCATCCGGTCGTGTCCTGAGACCTAGATACGCGCGGCTACGATCAGGGTGTCGACACGCCGGGAGGATTTGCTGGATTAGCCTTACCTTAGCTCGGTATATCTTGAGCACGGGATTCCGAGGATACTCGGGTCTTCCCACTTTGGAGTTGCGACTCCGCGGATCGTGGGCTTGTAATGGGTCAAGTTGGAACACCCCTGCAGGGTTTGAACTTTCGAAAGCCGTGCCCGCGGTTATGTGGCAGATGGGAGCTTGTTAACTCCGGTTGTAGATAACTTGACACAATGATACTAATACACTACCAGCGTGTGTTCCGTGACCGTCAATTTCCGAATCGGGATTCGGGAGTTGAACACGGAGGGGTTATGCTTGTGAGCTTGTAGCTAGGATCACTTAGTGATCACTTCTCGTGTTGCCTTCTCTTCTCGCTCTCTCTTGCGTAAGTTAGAAGCTAGTTGCTGCTGCAGACTCTTTGTTGTTCCTTCACCTCATTTCTTTCTTCAGCCTTTTCCCTCACCTAAAGGCTTTGATAGTTCTGTTACCCGGGAACGGGATTGCTGAGTCCTCTGTGGCTCACAGTTACTTCACACACCAGATGCAGGTCCAGCCGTGAGCTATCCAGGAGATGGCACCGAGCTGGATTGGGAGTACGACGAGGAGCGTAGTCGTTACTACGTTCGCTACCCGGACGATCAGTAGTGGAGACTCTTACTAGGATTCGATCCGCCTGTGGTTGTTTTATTTATCTGAGTTTGGTACTTTGACATTTGGATTTTGCCCTTAGAGGGTTGTAGTGATCTTATTGTATGATGTTTGAGACTTGTATTGTTATTCTGTGACGTGGCGATTGTAAGCCGACTATTTTAAGTTTACTTTCCCCCTTTTACATGAGTTGTGCAAAGATTACCAAACTTGAGATCATTCTAGGATGGGTTTATGCCTTTAAGTCGGGCCTCGACCCGTAGGAGGTATAGCTCCATCCTGGGCATTACAGCATCGGTCTCGGGGTGTCACACTAATAGAGACACTATGTCACCAATTGGGATTGTTAGATATGTTGAAGTCTTGTGTGGGAAAGTTAAATACCCTGCTGATTTTCTTATTCTTAGTTCCCCACAAGATGAATTTTGTCCAATTATATTTGGTAGACCCTTCTTGAACACTGTTAATGCTAAGATAGACTGCATGAAAGATATTGTTACTGTTGGTTTGGGGGATATGTCTCATGATTTTAACTTTGCTAAATTTCGTAGACAACCCCTTGATAAAAAATTACCTAGTAAGGATAAAATTATTTGTCTTGCTTCTATTGTTGTCCCTCCTAATGATCCTTTAGAACAATACTTGATAGACCATGAAAATGATATGCATATGAATGAGAGAAGGGAAATAGATGAAATATTCTTTAACCAGGGACCCGTATTGAAAAACAACTTGCCTGTTGAAATCCTAGGGGATCCTCCTCCACCCAAGGGTGATCCCATGTTTGAACTTAAACCTTTACCTGATAATCTTAAGTATGTTTATCTTGATGAAAAGAAGATATATCATGTTATTATTAGTGCTAACCTTTCAGAGCAGGAAGAAGAAAAATTATTGAAAACTCTGAAGAAGCACTGTGCTGCTATTGGATATACTCTGGATGATCTTAAGGGCATTAGTCCCACCTTATGCCAACACAAGATAAAATAGGAAGAAAACGCTAAACCTGTTATTGATCATCAACGACTGTTAAATCCTAAGATGAAAGAAGTGGTAAGGAAGGAAATACTAAAGCTTCTAGAGGCAGGTATTATATATCCAGTTGCTGATAGCCAGTGGGTAAGTCATGTCTATTGTGTCCCTAAGAAGGGAGGTATGACTGTCGTTCCTAATGATAAAGATGAATTGATCCCATAAAGAATTGTTACAGGTTCTAGGATGGTAATTGATTTCCTCAAATTAAATAAAGCTACTAAGAAAGATCATTACCACTTGCCTTTTATTGATCAAATGCTAGAAAGGTTATCCAAACATACTCATTTTTGGTTTCTAGATGGTTATTCTGGTTTCTCTCAAATACCTGTGTCAAAAGGGGATCAAGAAAAGACCACTTTTACTTGTCCTTTCGGTACCTTTGCTTATAGACGTATGCCTTTTGGTTTATGTAATGCACCTCCTACCTTTCAAAGATGCATGATGGCTGTATTCTCTGACTTCTGTGAAAAGATTGTTGAGGTTTTCATGGATGATTTCTCCGTTTACAGAACTTCTTTTGATGATTGCTTAAGCAACCTTGATCGAGTTTTGCAGAGATGTGAAGACACTAATCTTGTCTTGAATTGGGAGAAGTGCCACTTTATGGTTAATGAAGGCATTGTCTTGGGACATAAAATTTCTGAAAGAGGTATTGAAGTTGACAAGGCTAAAGTTGATGCTATTGAAAAGATGTCGTGCCCCAAGGACATCAAAGGTATACAAAGTTTCCTTGTTCATGCCGGGTTTTATAGGAGGTTCATAAAGGACTTCTCCAAAATCTCCAGGCCTCTAACTAATCTCTCACAAAAAGATATTCCTTTTGTCTTTGATGATGATTGTGTAGAGGCATTTGAAATACTTAAGAAAGCATTGATCTCTGCACCTATTGTCCAGCCTCCTGGCTGGAATTTACCTTGTGAGATTATGTGTGATGCTAGTGATTATGCCGTAGGTGTTGTTTTAGGGCAAAGGGTTGATAAGAAATTGAATGTTATCCAATATGCTAGTAAAACTCTAGACAGTGCCCAGAGAAATTATGCTACTACTAAGAAAGAATTTTTAGCAGTTGTATTTGCTTGTGATAAGTTTAGACCTTATATTTTTGATTCTAAAGTAACTATTCACACTGATCATGCTGCTATCAAATACCTTATGGAAAAGAAAGGTGCTAAACCTAGACTTATTAGATGGGTTCTCTTGCTGCAAGAATTTGACTTGCATATTATTGATAGAAAGGGAGCTGAGAACCCCGTTGCAGATAACTTGTCTAGGCTAGAGAATATACTTGATGACCCACAACCTATTGATGATAGCTTTCCTGATGAACAATTAGCTATCATAAATACTTCTCGTACTGCTCCATGGTATGTTGATTATGCTAATTACATTGTTGCTAAGTTTATACCTCCTAGCTTCACATACCAGCAAAAGAAAAAGTTCTTCTATGATTCAGGACATTACTTCTGGGATGACCCACATCTTTATAAAGAAGGAGTAGATGGTATTATTAGACGTTGTGTACCTGAGCATGAACAGGAACAGATCCTACGCAAGTGCCACTCCGAAGCTTATGGAGGATACCATGCGGGAGATAGAACTGCACATAAGGTATTGCAATCCGGTTTTTATTGGCCTACTCTCTTCAAGGATGCCCGTAAGTTTGTCTTGTCTTGTGATGAATGTCATAGAATTGGTAATATCAGTAGACGTCAAGAAATGCCTATGAATTATTCACTTGTTATTGAACCATTTTATGTTTGGGGCTTTGATTATATGGGACCGTTTCCTGCCTCTAATGGGTACACACATATTCTAGTTGTTGTTGATTACATGACTAAGTGGTAGAAGCTATTCCAACTAGTAGTGCTGATAATAACACATCTATTAAGATGCTTAAAGAAGTTATTTTTTCGAGGTTTGGAGTCCCTACATACTTAATGACTGATGGTGGTTCACACTTTATTCATGGTGTTTTCCGTAAAATGCTTGCAAAGTATGATGTCAACCATAGAATTGCATCCCCTTGTCACCCACAGACTAGTGGTCAAGTAGAACTAAGTAATAGAGAGCTGAAATTAATTTTGCAAAAGACAGTTAATAGGTCTAGAAAGAATTGGTCCAAGAAACTTGATGATGCATTATGGGCCTATAGAACTGCATACAAAAATCCTATGGTTATGTCTCCATATAAGATGGTTTATGGAAAAGCTTGTCACTTACCTCTTGAGCTAGAACATAAGGCATATTGGGCTATTAAAGAGCTCAATTATGATTTCAAACTTGCAGGTGAGAAGAGTTTATTTGACATTAGCTCCCTTGATGAATGGAGAACCCAGGACTATGAGAATGCCAAGTTGTTTAAAGAAAAAGTTAAAAGGTAGCAGGAAAAAAGGATACAAATGTGTGAGTTTAACGTAGGTTATTATGTCTTGATATACAACTCTCTTTTAAGATTTTTTGCAGGAAAACTTCTCTCTAAGTAGGAAGGACCTTATGTTATCGAGGAGGTCTGTCGTTCCGGTGCCATAAAAATCAACAACTTCGAAGTCACAAATCCGAAGGTGGTGAACGGACAAAGAATCAAACATTATATCTCAGGTAACCCTATAAATGTTGAAACCAATGTTATTGAAACTGTAACCCCGGAGGAATACATAAGGGACACTTTCCAGAACGATTCAGACTCCGAAAAGGAAGACGTATGTGATACGGTAAGTAAACAGACTCCAAAACAGTTCTAAAGGCATCGTTTTGGAATGTTTAGAAAAATAGAAAAATAAGTAGTAGTCCGTAAGAGACACGAGCCGTCCACGAGGGTGGAGGGCACGCCCTGATACGTCTCCAACATATCTATAATTTTTTATTGTTCTGTGCTATTATTTGTAATGTTTTGGATGTTTAATGGGCTTTGTCATACACTTTTATATCATTTTGGGACGAACCTACTAACCCAACGGCCCAGTCCAGATTGTTGTTTTTTGCTTTTTTTCAGGGTTTTGCAGAAAAGGAATATCAAACAGAGTCCAAACGGAATGAAACCTTCGGGAGAGATATTTTTGGAGAAAATCACACACGGGAGACTTGACAACCACGTCAGGGGAGCCACGAGGTGCCCACGAGGGTGGGGGCGCCCCCTACCTCGTGGGGCCCTCGTGAGTCCCCCGGTGTCCTCCTTCCTCCTATATAAGTCTACGTACCCCGAAACCATCAGCAACAGAGAGAAAACCCTAATTCCACCGCCGTAACCTTTTTGTTCCCGTGAGATCCCATCTTGGAGCCTGTTCCGGAGCTCCGTCGGAGGGGGGATCGATCAGGGAGTGCTTCTACATCATCAACATCGCCCTCACCATGAGTTGTGAGTAGTTTACCACAGACCTTCGGGTCCATAGCTAGTATCTAGGTGGCTTCTTCTCTTTCTCTCTCTGGATCTCAATACAAAGTTCTCCTCGGTCTTCGAGGAGATCTAGTCGATGTAATCTATTTTTGCGGTGTGTTTGTCGAGATCCGATGAATTGTGAGTTTATGATCAAGATTATCTATGAGAAATATTTGGTTATTTTCTGAACTCTTTATGTGTGCTCATAATATCCTTGCAAGTCTCTTCGAATTATTGGTTTGGTTTGGCCTACTAGATCTATAGTTCTTGCAATGGGAGAAGTGATTGGCTTTGGGTTCAATCTTGTACTGTCCTTTCCCAGTGATAGTAGGGGCAGCAAGGCACGTATTGTATTGTTGCCATCGAGGTTAATAAGATGGGGTTTATATCATATTGCTTGAGTTTATCCCTCTACATCATGTCATCTTGCTTAAGGCGTTACTCTGTTCTTATGAACTCAATACACTAGATGCATGATGGATAGCGGTCGATGTGTAGAGTAATAGTAGTAGATGCAGGCAGGATTTGGTCTACTTATCTCAGACGTGATGCCTATATACAATGATCATGCCTAGATAGTCTCATAATTATTCGCTTTTCTATCAATTGCTCGACAGTAATTTGTTTACCCGTCGTAGAATATCGCTATCATGAGAGAAGCCACTAGAGAACACTATGGCCCCCGTGTCTATCCTCAACATATCAATCTACATCTACTTTACTTTTTCCGCTTTTACTTTCTGTTCTTATAAACAAAAATACCAAAAATATAAACTATCATCTCTATCAGATCTCACTTTCGTAAGTGACCGTAAAGGGATTGACAACACCTTATCGCGTTGGCTACAAAGTTCTTATTTGTTTGTGCAGGTGCGAGGGACTCGCGCGTGGTCTCCTACTGGATTGATACCTTGGTTCTCAAAAACTGAGGGAAATACTTACGCTACTGTGTTGCATCTCCCTTTCCTCTACGAGGGAATACAACGCAAGCTCGAGAATTAGCAAGATGAATTTCTGGCGCCGTTGCCGGGGAGGCTTACGCAAAAGTCATATACCTAGTACCTATCACAAACCCTTATCCTTCGCATTACATTTTTTGCCTCTCGTTTTCCTCTCCCCCACTTCACCCTTGCCGTTTTATTTGCCCTTATTCTGCTGTGTGTTTATCGTTCGCTTGCTTCTTGTTTGCTTGTGTGTGTTGGATTGCTTGCTTGTCACTATGGCTCAGAACAATACCAAATTGTGTGACTTCTCCAATACCAACAATAATGATTTTATTAGCACTCCGATTGCTCCTATTACCGATGCTGAATCTTGTGAGATCAATGCTGCTTTTTTGAATCTTGTCATGAAAGATCAATTCTCCGGCCTTCCTAGTGAAGATGCCGCTAACCATCTGAACAAATTTGTTGATTTGTGTGATATGCAAAAGAAAAGGGATACAGATAATGATATTGTTAAATTGAAGTTATTTCCGTTTTTACTTAGAGATTGTGCTAAAACTTGGTTTTCCTCTTTGCCTAGAAATAGTATTGATTCGTGGAATAAGTGCAAAGATGCTTTTATCTCTAAGTATTTCCCTCCTGCTAAGATCATCTCTCTTAGAAACGATATTATGAACTTTAAGCAACTAGATCATGAGCATGTTGCGCAAGCTTGGGAGAGAATGAAATTAATGATACGTAATTTCCCTACACATGGTTTGAATCTATGGATGATTATTCAGAACTTTTATGCTGGCTTGAATTTTGCTTCTAGAAATCTTTTAGACTCGGCCGCAGGAGGCACTTTCATGGAAACTACATTAGGAGAAGCTACCAAACAATTAGATAATATTATGGTTAATTATTCTCAATGGCACACCGAAAGATCTACTAGTAAAAAAGTGCATGCTATTGAAGAAATTAGTGTTTTGAGTAGAAAGATGGATGAACTTATGAAATTATTTGCTGCTAAGCGTGCTTCTTCTGATCCTAATGATATGCCTTTGTCCACTTTGATTGAAAATAACAATGAATCTTTGGATGTGAATTTTGTTGGTAGGAATAATTTTGGTAACAATGCTTATAGAGGTAATTTTAATCCTAGGCCTTTTTCTAGTAATTCCTCTAATAATTTTGGTAATTCCTACAACAACTCTTATGGAAAGATGCCTTCTGAATTTGAAACTAGTGTTAAGGAGTTTATGATCTCGCAAAAGAATTTAAATGCTATGCTTGAAGAGAAATTGCTTAAGATTGATGAATTGGCTAGAAGTGTGGATATAATTACTCTTGATGTTGATTCTTGAAACTTAGATCTATCCCACCTAAGCATGATATCAATGAGTCTCTCAAAGCCATGAGAATTTCCATTGATGAATGCAAAGAAAGAACTAGTAGAATGCATGCTAAAAGGGAGAATTATATTAAAGCGTGTTCTTCTAGTTATCATGAAAATAAAGATGAAGATCTGAAAGTTATTGATGTGTCTCCTATTAGATCCTTGTTTTCTAGTATAAATCTTGATGAAGATAGGATTGGAGATGATTCTGCTTTAAGGTGTCCCAATGATTTGGAGTTTTTATATCTTGATGCTAAAATTGTTAAAAGTGGGAGTGAAGAGATTAAAACTTTGCATAGTGATGAACCCACTACTTTGGATTTCAAGGGATTCAATTATGATAATTGTTCTTTGATTGATTGTACTTCCTTGTTGCAATCCGTACTAAATTCTCCGCATGCTTATAGTCAAAATAAAGCTTTCACCAAACACATAGTTGATGCTTTGATGCAATCTTATGAAGAAAAACATGAGCTAGAAGTTTCAATCCCTAGAAAGCTTTATGATGAGTGGGAACCTACTATTAAAATAAAAATAAAAGATCATGAATGCTATGCTTTGTGTGATTTGGGTGCAAGTGTCTCCACTATCCCAAAAACTTTGTGTGATTTGCTAGGTTTCCATTAGCTTGATGATTGTTCTTTAAATTTGATCTTGCGGATTCCACTATTAAGAAACCTATGGGAAGAATTAATGATGTTCTTATTGTTCCCAATAGGAATTATGTGCCCGTAGATTTCATTGTTCTTGATATAGATTGCAATCCTTCATGTCCTATTATTCTTGGTAGACATTTCCTTAGAATGATTGGTGCAATTATTGATATGAAGGAAGGAAATATTAGATTCCAATTTCCATTAAGGAAAGGCATGGAACACTTTCCTATAAAGAAAATCAAATTACCATATGAATCTATTATGAGAGCCACTTATGGATTGCCTTCCAAGGATGGCAATACCTAGATCTATCTTGTATCGTGCCTAGCTAGGGGCGTAAAACGATAGCGCTTGTTAGGAGGCAACCCAATTTTATATTTTTTGTTTTTGCTGCTGTTAGGTAATAAATATTGCATCTAGCTTCTGTTTAGATGTGGTTTAATGTTTTGTTTAGTGTTTGTGCCAAGTAGAACCTTTGGGAAGACTTGTGGGAAGTTTATGTGATCTTGCTGTGAAAAACAGAATCGCTAGCGCTCGCTAGAATGGTCATCAGATTTTACTGGAGCATGATATTTAGTTGATTCTTTTTGCAGATGATTAATAGAGAAATTCCTCACGTTTACCAATTTAGTTTGAATTCTTTGGAGTTACAGAAGTATGCGAAATCTGCAGATTACTACAAACTGTTCTGTTTTTGACAGATTCTGTTTTTCATGTGTTGTTTGCTTATTTCAATGCATCTATGAGTAATATTGTGAAGTATGAACCATAGAGAAGTTGGAATACAATAGGTTTAACACCAATATAAACAAAGAATGAATTCATTGAAGTACCTTTGAGTAGTGGTTTGCTTTCTTATACTAACGGAGCTCACGAGAATTTTTGTCTAAGTTTTGTGTTGTGAAGTTTTCAAGTTTTGATTATTGCTTTGATGGACTATGCAACAAAGAGTAGGAAAGGCCTAAGATTGGGGATTCCCATAGCACCCCAAGTAAAATTCAAGGACAATCAAAAGCCTAAGCTTGGGGATGCCCCGGGAAGGCATCCCCTCTTTCGTCTTCATCCATCGGTAACTATACTTGGAGCTATATATTTATTCACCACATGATATGTGTTTTGCTTGGAGCGTCTTGTATAATTTGAGTATTTTATTGCTAGTTTTCCACAATTATCCTTGCTGTACACACCTATTTGAGAGAGTTAAATATGGCCTAGGAATCATTAGAACACTCTATGTGCTTCACTTATATCTTTTGAGTTGAATAGTTTTTGCTCTAGTGCTTCACTTATATCTTTTAGAGCACGGTGGTGATAATATTTTTGAAGAAATTGTTGAACTCTCATGCTTCACTTATATTCATTTGAGAGTCTATTAAAACAGCATGGTAATGTGTTTAGGCTATAAAACTAGTCTTCACATGATAGACATCCAATATCAATGTAGTAAAAACTTTCACACTAAGTGCATTGAATATGATGAGATGTTGGATGCTTGATAATTGTTTTGAGATATAAGGATAGTGATATTAGAGTCATGCTAGTGGAGTTATTATGAAATTTAGAAATGCTTGAGTTAAGGTTAGTGATTCCCATAGCATGCACGTATGGTGAACCGCTATGTGACGAAGTTAGAGCATGAGGTATTTGTAAAGTGCCAACCTTTGTGTGGAGATCGGGGGCGCGTGATGGTTAACTCCTACCAACCTCCCCCCTAGGAGCATGCGTTGATTGCTTTGTTTTGATGACTCTTAGGTTTTTGCAATAAGTATATGAGTTCTTATGACTAATGTTGAGTCCATGGATTATACGCACTCTCACCCTTCCACCATTGCTAGCCTCTCTTGTACCCTGCAACTTTCGCCGGTACCATAAACCCACTATATATCCTTCCTCAAAACAACCACCATATTATTCCTCAAAACATCCACCATACCTACCTATCATGGCATTTCCATAGCCATTCCGAGATATATTTCCATGCAACTTTCCACCGTTCCGTTCATATGACACGCATCATATTGTCACATTGCCATTGCATGATCATGTAGTTGACATCGTATTTGTGGCAAGGCCACCATGCATAATTTTTCCTACATGTCACTCTTGATTCATTGCACATCCGGGTACACCGCCAGAGGCATTCATATAGAGTCATACTTTGTTGTAGTATCGAGTTGTAAATTAATAAAAGTGTGATGATCATCATTATTACAGCATTGCCCCATGTGAGGAAAGGCCAATAAAAAAGGAGGCCCAAAAATATATAGAGAGGGAATAATAATATTAAAAAAAGAGAAAGCCCCTCCAAAAAATGAGAGAAAAGAGAGAAGGGACAATTGTTACTATCTTTTTCCACACTTATGCTTCAAAGTAGCACCATGTTCTTCATGATAGAGAGTCTCATGTTTAGTCACTTTCATATACTAGTGGGAATTTTCATTATAGAACTTGGCTTGTATATTCCAACGATGGGCTTCCTCAAATGCCCTAGGTCTTCATGAGCAAGCAAGTTGGATGCATGCCCACTAGTTTCTTTTGTTGAGCTTTCATACATATTCAGCTCTAGTGCATCAGTTGCATGGCAAACCCTACTCACTCACATTGATATCTATTGATGGGCATCTCCATAGCCCGTTAATACACCTAGTTGATGTGAGACTATCTCCCTCCTTTTGTCTTCTCCACAACCACCTCTATTCCACCCATAGCGCTATGTCCATGGCTCACGCTCATGTATTTGCGTGAAAGTTGAAAGGTTTGAAAGAATAGAGTATGAAAACAAGTGCTTGGCTGAAATCGGGGTTGTGCATGATATGAATATTTCGTGTGATGAAGAGGGAGCATAGCCAGACTATATGACTTTGTAGGGATAACTTTCTTTAGCCATAATATTTTGAGAAGACATGATTGCTTTGTTAGTATGCTTGAAGTATTATTATTTCTTATGTCAATATAGACCTTTATCTTGAATCTTTCAGATCTGAACATTCATGCCACAATTAAGAGAACTACATTGAAAAACTATGTTGGTTAGCATTCCACATCAAAAAAATTGTTTTTATCATTTACCTACTCGAGGACGAGCAGGAATTAAGCTTGGGGATGCTTGATACGTCTCCAACGTATCTATAATTTTTTATTGGTCCATGCTATTATTTATAATGTTTTGGATGTTTAATGGGCTTTGTCATACACTTTTATATCATTTTTAGGACTAACCTACTAACCCAAAGGCCCAGTCCAGATTGCTGTTTTTTGCCTGTTTCAGGGTTTTCCAGAAAAGAAATATCAAACGGAGTCCAAACGGAATGAAACCTTCAGGAGGGATATTTTTGGAGAAAATCACGCACGTGAGACTTGAGAACCACGGCAGGGGAGCCACGAGGTGCCCACGAGGGTGGGGGGCACGACCCCCTTCCCGGGGCGCGCCCCCCTGCCTCGTGGGGCCCTCGTGAGTCCCCCGGTGTCCTCCTTCCTCCTATATAAGTCTACGTACCCCGAAACCATTAGCAACAGAGAGAAAACCCTAATTCCACCGCTGTAACCCTCTGTTCCTGTGAGATCCCATCTTGGAGCCTGTTTCGGAGCTCCGCCGGAGGGGGGATCCATCATGGAGTGCTTCTACATCATCATCATCATCGCCCTCACCATGAGTTGTGAGTAGTTTACCACAGACCTTCGAGTCCATAGCTAGTATCTAGATGGCTTCTTCTCTCTCTGGATCTCAATACAAAGTTGTCCTCGGTCTTCGAGGAGATCTATTCGATGTAATATCTTTTTGCGGTGTGTTTGTCGAGATCCGATGAATTGTGAGTTTATGATCAAGATTATCTATGAAAAATATTTGGTTCTTTTCTGAACTCTTTATGTGTGCTCATAATATCCTTGCAAGTCTCTTCAAATTATTGGTTTGGTTTGGCCTACTAGATCTATAGTTCTTGCAATGGAAGAAGTGCTTGGCTTTGAGTTCAATCTTGCGGTGTCCTTTCCCAGTGACAGTAGGGGCAGTAAGGCACTTATTGTATTGTTGCCATCGAGGATAAAAATATGGGGTTTATATCATATTGCTTGAGTTTATCCCTCTGCATCATGTCATCTTGCTTAAGGTGTTACTCTATTCTTATGAACTCGGTACACTAGATGCATGCTGGATAGCGGCCGATGTGTGGATTAATAGTAGTAGATGCAGACAGGAGTCGGTCTACTTGTCTCGGACGTGATGCCTATATACAATGATCATGCCTAGATAGTCTCATAATTATTCGCATATTTATCAATTGCTCGACGGTAATTTGTTTACCCGCCGTAGAATATCGCTATCATGAGAGAAGCCACAAGAGAACACTATGGCCCGCGGGTCTATCCGCAACATATCAATCTACATCTACTTTACTTTTTCCATTTTTACTTCCTGTTCTTATAAACAAAAATACCAAAAATATAAACTATCATCTTTATCAGATCTCACTTTCGTAAGTGACCGTAAAGGGATTGACAACCCCTTATCGCGTTGGCTGCGAAGTTCTTATTTATTTGTGTAGGTGCGAGGGACTCGCGCGTGGTCTCCTACTGGATTGATACCTTGGTTCTCAAAAACTGAGGGAAATACTTACACTACTGTGCTGCATCTCCCTTTCCTCTTCGAGGGTATACAACGCAAGATCGAGAAGTAGCACGCCCCCCCTCTCTGGGCGCGCCCCCCTGCCTCGTGGGCAGATCGTGTGCCTCCCGGACTCCGACTTCTTGTATGTTACTCCTTTTGGTCAGTAAAAATTCATTATATGTACTCCCGAAGGTTTTGACCTTTGCATCACGCAAAAATCCTCTGTTTTCATTTCGAGCTGTTTCTGTCGCAGATAAAAGCAACATGTCGTCCCAGGATTCGGAGGGAGAAAGCTATGTGACTGATTCCCATGCTAACCCTAAGGCCTATGGGGACTGGGAGCGTTATGGTTGGACCACGGAGGAAGAAGAAGACCATGATTCCAAAGGAAAGGATTGGACTAGTTCAGATGAAGACGAAGTCCCACTACCTCAACCTGGGGACATGCATGTGGAGTTCAAAAAGTCAAGCCTCCCCGACAAAGCAAAGAAATCTAAGATCGAATTTATCCCTTTTCACCTCTTGCAGGAAAACAAGCAGGCTATGCAAGAAAATATTAAACCTTGAGTAGGAGATCAATGACCTAAGGGAGCAGAATTCTGCCCTTAAGCGCAAGTTAAGGAAGAAGCCATCATCACCACCCCCGAAGAAGGAGACATAATCATATGGGTATGGGCACTCCCCTTGGCTACTGCCAAGCTTGGGGGAGTGACCCCGGTATCATATCGCTATCACTCCTATCTTTATTGTTTTTCTTAGTTCGATCCTTTTGGTAGTACCTTGATCTAGTAGAATAAAGTTAGCATGATCTAGTTGTGAGCTTTTGCTTTATGATCTTTACCCTTTGTAATCGAGTCAGTGAGCTATATAATAAAGATTAGTGTTGAGTCAAGGGCGTGATTCCTCACCTTGGTCATGATAGAAAGAAAAGAAAAAGGGGAGAAAATGTGAAAAGTATCAAAGAGATCATATCAATCTTATGGGAAGTAATGACTTCACATATAAAGAGTATGATGAATAAAAATTGTGGGGAGTTGACAAACATAGTTTTGGTCATCGTTGCAATTAATAGGAAGTAATAAAAGAAGAGAGGCTTCACATACAAATATACTATATTGGACATCTTTTATGATTGTGAGCACTCATTAAAATATGTCATGCTAAAGAGTTGATGTTGGACAAGGAAGACAACATAATGGGTTATGTCTTCTTATATACGAAATAAAGTATATTTTCATGGATCATCCAACATGTTGAGCTTGCCTTTCCCCCTCATGCTATCCAAAACTCCTTGCATCAAGTAGAGATACTACTTGTGCTTCCATACATCCTTAAACCCAGTTTTGCCATGAGAGTCCACCATACCGACCTATGGATTGAGTAAGATCCTTCCAAGTAAGTTGTCATCGTGCAAACTCGCTAAAATATGTATGATTTATTAGTGTGGAGGAAATAAGCTTTATACGATCTTGTGATATGGAAGTAATAAAAGCGATGGACTGCATAATAAAGGTCCTTATCACAAGTGGCAATATAAAGCAAAGTTCTTCTATGCTAAGACTTTGTGCATCCAACCATAAAAACATATGACAACCTCTGCTTCCCTCTGTGAAGGGCCTATCATTTATTCTTGTCTTATAAGTGTCAAGGTGAAATCCACCTTTCCTTTTTCAATTTATCCTTTGGCAAGCACATTGTGTTGGAAAGATCCTGACATATATACCCACTTGGATGTAAGTTTTCATGATCTATTACTGTTGACATTACCCTTGAGGTGAAAGGTTGGGTGGCAACACCATAAGCCCCTATATTTCTCTATGTCCGATTAAAACTCCATAACCATAAGTATTGCGTGATTGTGAACAATTGTGAAAGACTATATGAGTGTTGAGTATGTAGGCTTGCTGAAAAGCTCTTATATTGACTCTTTCCAATGTTACGATAAATTGCAATTGCTTCAATGACCGAGATCATAGTTTGTTGGTTTTCAATGAAGTTTATGGTTCATGCTTGATATTGTGAATGAATTGTTACTTTAGCATAAGAATCATATGACAATTTATATATATATATATATATATATATATATATATATATATATATATATATATATATATATATATATTGTTGTTATGAGAATGATCATGATGCCCTCATGTTCGTATTTTATTTTTATCGACACCTCTATCTCTAAACATGTGGACATATTTTTTGATTTCGGCTTTCGCTTGAGGACAAGCGAGGTCTAAGCTTCGGGGAGTTGATACCTCCATTTTGCATCATGCTTATATGTTGATATTTATTGCATTATGGGTTGTTATTACATGTTTTGTCACAATACTCATGCATGTTCTCTCTTATTTTACAAGGTTTACATGAAGAGGGAGAATGCCGGCAACTAGAATTCTGGGCTGCAAAAGGAGCAAACTCTAGAAACCTATTCTGCACAACTCCAAAAGCCCCGAAACTTCACAGGACTCCGTTTCAGAAAATATAAAAAATATCTAGGGAAAGAAGATCACGAAGGGGGCCACCTGCTGTCCATGAGGGTGGGGGTGTGCCCCCCTCTCTGGGCGTGCCCCCTGTCTCGTGGGCCCCCTGATGGCCCCCGGATGCCCATCTTCTCCTATATGAGGTGTTTTGACCTGCAAAAAAATCATAAGGAGGCTTTCGGGACCAGATGCCGCCGTCTCGAGGCGGAACCTTGGCGAAAACCAATCTAGGGCTCCGGCAGAGCTGATCTGCCGAGGATACTTCCCTCCGGGAGGGGGAAATCGTCACCGCCGTCATCACCAACAACCCTCCCATCTTGGGGAGGGCTATCTTCATCAACATCTTCACCAGCACCATCTCCTCTCAAACCCTAGTTCATCTCTTGTATCAAATCTTTGTACCCAAACCTCAGATTGGTACCTCTGGGTTGCTAGTAGTGTTGATTACTCTTTGTAGTTGATGCTAGTTGGTTTATTTGGTGGATGATCATATGTTTAGATCCATTATACATAATAATACCCCTCTGGTCATGAACAATATTATGTCTTGTGAGTAGTTACTTTTGTTCCCGAGGACATGGGAGAAGTCTTGCTATTAGTAGTCATGTGAATTTGGTATTCGTTCCATATTTTGATGAGATGTATGTTGTCTCTCCTCTAGTGGTGTCATGTGAACGTCGACTACATGACACTTCACCATTATTTGGGCCTAGAGGAAGGCATTGGGAAGTAATAAGTAGATGATGGGTTGCTAGAGTGACAGAAGCTTAAACCCTAGTTTATGCGTTGCTTCGTAAGGGGCTGATTTGGATCCACTTGTTTCATGCTATGGTTAGGTTTACCTTAATACTTCTTCTGTAGTTGCGGATGCTTGCATTAGAGGTTAATCATAAGTGGGAGGCTTGTCCAAGTAAGGACAGCACCCAAGCACCGGTCCACCCACATACCAAATTATCAAAGTACCGAATGCGAATCAGATGATCGTGATGAAAACTAGCTTGACGATAATCCCCATGTGTCCTCGAGAGCGCTTTCCTTTATATAAGAGTTTTTCCAGGCTTGTCCTTTCTTACAAAAAGGATTGGGCCACCTTGTTGCACCTTATTTACTTTTACCTTTTGTCACTTGCTACCAATTACCTTATCACAAAACTATATGTTACCTATAATTTTAGTGCTTGCAGAAAATACCTTACTGAAAACTGCCTATCATTTCCTTCTGCTCCTCGTTGGGTTCGGCACTCTTACTTATCGAAAGGACTACGATAGATCCCCTACACTTGTGGGTCATCACATGTCACACTGAACTATCGTGTAGTCATCAGAACGAGCTTGCGAGACGTTCATAACGTCCGGGGTTGCTCCTGCAGCAGGCTTGTCACCCAGCGGTGCTTCAAGGACATAATTCTTCTCTGCAGCAATGAGGAAAATCCTGAAGTTACGGAACCAGTCCGTGTAATTGCCACCATCATCTTCCAACTTAGCTTTCTCTAGGAAAGCATTAAAATTCAAGGGAACGCTAGCACAGGCCATTGATCTACAACAACATAAATATGCAAAAACTATCAGGACTAAGTTCATGGTGAATCAACCAGTCTCGCGTAAGCGTACGCGTAATGTTGGTCTGGTCCGCTTCATCTCACAGTACCACCGAATCAAAGTATGACATGCTGGTAAGCAGTATGACTATTATCGCCCACAACTCATTGTGTTCTACTCATGCATATCATCTACGTATAGACCTGGCTCATGATGCCACTGTTGGGGAACGTAGTATTTCAAAATTTTCCTATTACTACGCAAGATCTATCTACTAGATACATAGCAACGAGAGGTGAGAGTGTGTCTATGTACCCTCGTAGACCAAAAGCAGAAGCATCTAATGACACGGTTGATGTAGTCGAACGTCTTTGCGATTCTTCCGATGAAGCACCGAACCTATGGCACCTCCGTGTTCAGCACACGTTCAGCTTGATGACGTCCCACGAGCTCTTGATCCAGTTGAGCTTCACGGGAGAATTTCGTCAGCACGACGGCATGGTGACGAAGATGATGAAGCTACCGGCGCAGGGCTTCGCCTAAGCACTTCAACGGTATGACCGAGGTGTGTTTCTGTGGAGGGGGGCACCGCACACGGCTAGAACAATGTTTCTTGTATGTCTTTGGGTGCCCCCTGCCCCCGTAAATAAAGGAGCAAGGGGGGAGGTGCGGCCAGGCCAAGGGGCGCGCCAAGGTAGTAGGATTCCTACTCCTAGTAGGAATAGCAACCCCCTTTTCCTATTCCTATTAGGAGTAGGAAAGGAAGGGGGGAGAAGGAAAGGAGAGGGGGCGCCTCCCCCCTTTTCCTAGTCCAACTGGGAACCCTAGGGGGTGTGGCCAGCCCTATGAGCTGCCCTTCTCTTTCCCTCATTGGCCCACTATGGCCCATACTCCCTCGGGGGGGTTCCGGTAACCCCCTCCGGCACTCCGGTTTTACCTGATAACACCCGAAACACTTCAGGTGCCCGAATAAAGTCGTCCAATATATTAATCTTTATGTCTCGGACATTCCGAGACTCCTCGTCATGTCCGTGATCTCATCCAGGACTCCGAACTACCTTTGGTACATCAAAACTCATAAACTCATAATACTGATCGTCATCAAACATTAAGCGTGCGGACCCTACTGGTTCAAGAACTATGTAGACATGACCGAGACTCATCTCTGATCAATAACCAATAGAGGAACCTGGATGCTCATATTGGCTCCTACATATTTTACGAAGATCTTTATCGGTCAAACCGCATAACAACATACGTTGTTCCCTTTGTCATCGGTATGTTACTTGCTCGAGATTCGATCGTCGGTATCTCAATACCTAGGTCAATCTTGTTACCGGCAAGTCTATTTACTCGTTCCGTAATACATCATCTCGTGACTAACACATTAGTCATTTTCTTGCAAGGCTTATTATGATGTGCATTACCGAGAGGGCCCAGAGATACCTCTCCGACACTCGGAGTGACAAATCATATTCTTGATCTATGCCAACACCACGAACACTTTCGGAGACACCTATAGAGCATCTTTATAATCACCCAGTTATGTTGTGACGTTTGATAGCACACAAGGTATTCCTCCAGTATTCGGGAGTTGCATAATCTCATAGTCATAGGAACATGTATAAGTCATGAAGAAAGAAATAGCAGTAAAACTAAACGATCATAGTGCTAAGCTAACGGATGGGTCTTGTCCATCACATCATTCTCCTAATGATGTGATCCCGTTGATCAAATGACAACTCATGTCTATGGCTAGGAAACATAACCATCTTTGATCAATGAGCTAGTCTAGTAGAGGCATAGTAGGTTCACTCTATTTTGTCTATGTATTCACACATGTACTAAGTTTCCGGTTAATACAATTCTAGCATGAATAATAAACATTTATCATGATATAAGGAAATAAATAATAACTTTATTATTGCCTCTAGGGCATATTTCCTTCAATTGCACCTCGGCCACCCTGGCCTCATGCTTCTCACTTTCATTTTTCACTGACGTGAGCTCGGCGGCCATTCGTTCGGTCGCCGCCTTCTGTTTGGTCGCGTCAGGCATTCGCCTTCTACAGCTCGGCTCTAAGGTACTCAACCTCCGTGGCACCAGTTGCAATCATTTTCTTACATAAGGGATCACCCCGAACAGTCTACTTAACATAAACTACACAAAGTACTATGTTTCGAACAAACTTACCTTGTGCTTCATCGAGCCACTTGTTGACGAGACGGAGCTCTTCATCAGAGCCCTGCAGCTTCTGATTGATCTCAACCAACTCCGCGGCATTGGCAGCAGCCACCAACGCCGAAGCCAGCAACATAAAACAAAGATGACACTTTAGCCATATCCTCAAGATTTTGATCCTCTGCCAAGTTTCTTTGCAAACCTACCAAAGTCTCGGCGGCTTCTACATGTAAAGATTGCTCAAATCTTTTTGCAAAAGGAAGGTCTCTTCATAAAAAACATTACTTTGTTTACCTCAGAGCCTGTTAGTAGGCCATCAAAAGCATCCTTTAGTCTGCTATTAACAGACTGAACGCTTTGCAAAACCGCACCCATCAGGGTGCGGTGTTCCACGACTATGGAGGAGCTTTTCATAGCCTCCTCCATCATGTCCGATCACTCGTCCATGACCTGTCCCCCAGTATTTGGCGCTGGTGATCGGCCTCTGCTCCCCCTCGAGGGGAGGTGGTTGCGGCACTCCGGAGGGTCGTTCAGGCTCTGGAACTGTCGTTTGAGAGGGCTCGACTTGCCCGAGCTCCTTCTTCTTGTCTTCGGCGGACGAAGCATTAGCCTCGGACTTGTCGATGTCCTCATCCCCCCGTGTTCGCCACGGGTGGGGTCCTTTAGGACAGCACCTCCCCGGTCTCTCCAATGATCAGAGCGGGTGCAACCTCTGATGCACCTCCGCTCTCCGCCAGATCAGTTGGCGGAGAAGTGCCCTCACACATCTGGTCATTGGGAAGGTCACGCGGCGGGCTACAATGTGAAAAGGCACAAGTTTTTAGTACTAGGTTAGTAAAACCCGCATCTAGACAAGTCTTCAGGCTCTTACCTTTCGGCATGGGGCTTGACCCTGGGAATCCTCTCCGGGATCTTCTCAGAGGCTGTGGACTCCTTATCGAAGTCCTAACTATCATCTGGCAAGACCAGCTTCCCCTTGCCCCTCTTCCTCGGGGCTGGAGAAGGGTGCTACCCTTCGGCTTCGGTCGAAGCCGCTCTCTTCCTAGTGCAGGAGGAATCGCTCTCCTCCTCCTCTTCTTCTTCCTTGTCCCCCTCTTGTGCGGAGGGGGCGTGGGTGTCCCCGTACTTGGTGTCCAGAGAGACGCATGGGAGGAGGCCCTCCCTAGACCCCTTTGCAGGGTTCTTCTTCTTCTCCTTTCTCTCCGGCACGTTGCAAGGCGCCACTGTCAGCATCTCTCCTAGCTGAGCGGACACGGGATCTTTGGGCAGCGGGGCCGGACTGCCCATTTTCACAGCTTTCTTCAGCCAACCTTGGGGAAATAAGAAACAAGGGGTTGAGAGCTGTGATGGACATGCGAATATTCAAGCATAAGGGACAACGAAATCATATTACCTCCTTCAGAGAGTTTTCGGCGTCGAGTCCGACGTATTCCTCCTCGGCCGGCCAAGTCTCATGTGGCTTGAACAACGCTTTACACAATTCCTCGCGGGTGGTGCCATGGAAATATTGCATGGAGCGGGGGTCTTCGGGTGTCCAGGACCACATCAGGGTGGCCTAGAGTTGGCAAGGTAGTAGACTACGGTGGAGCATGATCTGGACCATGTTGGTCAGTGTGACCCCCGCCTCTATCGTGATGGTGACACGTTTTTGCGGTGCCTTCATCTCGGCGACATGCTCCCAGTCAAGGCCCTTCTTTGTCCATGAGATTAGCCTCGCGGGGGTCGGGCTTTGAAATCCGGAGTAGCTTCCCAGGTCACCTCACGGGGCTCTGTCATGTAGAACCACTTTTTCTACCAGATCTTGACCGTGTCTACAAACACGCCCTCTGGCCAGCCGAGTCGGGTAAGCCTGGTCACCATGGCGCCCCTACAATCTGCATGCTGGTCATCGGCAATCTTCGGTTTGACATTATAAACCTTCAGCCATACGCCAAAGTGCGGGTGGACCCGGAGGAAGGCCTGTCAAATGATGATGTAGGCCGAGATGTGAAGGAAAGAATTCGGAGCCAGGTAATGGAAGTCAAGCCCGTAGTATAACATCAACCCTCGAATGGGTGGAGGGGGAAACCCAGTCCCCGGATGAAGTGGGGGACGAAGACCACCCATTCGCCGGCACGGGGCATTGGCACGACATAGGTTATGTTTGATTCTTTCCAGTAGATGCCCCGCCAATATTGGCTTCCCAATTATTTGGCGTGTGATTCCACCGCCCAGGGTTTGCCAAAATTATGGCAAGAAACTATGAACGAATGAACAACAGACTCGTTGGCAACCTAAAATGTGGCAACAAAGCAAACAACATACAAAGAATTTGGCGTGACCAATATTTTGGTAGGGTAAGTTGGGGGCATAAACCAAATAGCCCCATAGCCTTCCTTTGGGGCTCGATGAGCGATGTTGGGGGAGAGGAAGCCCACTCGCTTTAGGTCCTTGATGTCGTTTTTGGTGATGCAGGAGGCCTCCCACTTGCACCGATATAGATCTATCCTTAGCTAAGACTATAGATTGGGGAAGGCTTGATGGAAATATGCCCTAGAGGCAATAATAAAATGGTTATTATTATATTTTCTTATTCATGATAAAGGTTTATTATTCATGCTAGAATTGTATTGACCGGATACCTAAATACATGTCTGAATACATGAACAAATACCGTGTCCCAAGTAAGCCTCGACTAGACTAGCTTGTTAATCAAAGATGGTTAAGGTTTCGTAACCATGGACATGAGTTATCATTTGATAATGGGATAACATCATTATGGGAATGATGTGATGGAAAATACTCATCCATTAGTTTAGC
Source organism: Secale cereale (assembly GCA_902687465.1). Lineage (NCBI taxonomy): Eukaryota > Viridiplantae > Streptophyta > Magnoliopsida > Poales > Poaceae > Secale > Secale cereale. The sequence continues at coordinate 393,293,843 of LR738715.1, read as the reverse complement.
ATTTGATCGTACAGTTTATTGCTACTGCTTTCATGTATGTCAGATACATATTCCTTTGGCTATGATATCATGCAACTCCCAGATACCAGAGGAATGCCTTGTGTGCTATCGAACGTCACAACGTAACTGGGTGATTATTAAGATACCCTACAGGTATCTCCGAAGGTGTCTTGTTGGGTTGGCATGAATCGATATTAGGATTTGTAACTCCGAGTATCGGAGAGGTATCTCTAGGCCCTCTCGGCAATACACATCATAATAAGCCTTGAAAGCAAATGACTAATGAGTTAGTCACGGGTGATGTATTATAGAACGAGTTAAGAGACTTGCCGGTAATGAGATTGAACTAGGTGCAGAGTACCGACGATCAAATCTCGGGCAAGAAACATACCAGCGGACAAAGGAAATTGTGTATGTTGTCATAACGGTTCGACCAATAAATATCTTCATAGAATATGTAGGAGACAATATGGGCATCCATGTTCCACTAATGTTTATTGACTAGAGATGTGGCTCGGTCATGTCTACATAGTTCTCAAACCCGTACGATCCGCACGCTTAACGTTCGTTGACGATATAGTGTTATATGAGTTATGTGATTTGGTGACCGACTGTTGTTCGGAATCCTGGATGAGATCATGGACATGATGAGGAGTCTTGAAATCGTGGAGAGGTAAATATTGATATATAGGACGGTGGTATTCGGACACCGGAAGTGTTCTGGAGGGTATCGGGTACTTATCGGGTCACCGAAAGGAGTTTCAGGTAACCCCGGCAATCCTATGGGCCATATTGAAGGAAATATGCCCTAGAGGAAATAATAAAGTTGTTATTTATATTTCATTATATATCATGATAAATGTATTTTATTCATGCTAGAATTGTATTAACCGGAAACTTGAAACATGTGTGAATACATAGACAAAACAGAGTGTCCCTAGTATGCCTCTACTAGACTAGCTTATTAATAAAAGATGGCTGAGTTTCCAAACCATAGGCATGTGTTATCATTTGATCAACAGGATCACATCATTAGGAGAATGATGTGATGGATAAGACCCATCCGTTAGCTTAGCACTATGATCATTTAGTTTTATTGCTATTGCTTTCTTCATGACTTATACATATTCCTTTGACTATGAGATTATGAAACTCCCAAATACCGGAGGAACACCTTGTGTTCTATCAAACGTCACAACGTAATTGGGTGATTATAAATATGCTCTACGGGTGTTTCCGAAAGTGTTTGTGGTGTCGGAGAGGTATCTCTGGGCCCTCTCGGTAATACACATCATAATAAGCCTTGCAAGGAAATGACTAATGAGTTAGTCATGAGATGATGTATTACGGAACGAGTAAAGAGACTTGCCGGTAACGAGATTGAACTAGGTATGATGATACTGATGATCGAATCTCGGGCAAGTAACATATCGATGACAAAGGGAACAACGTATATTGTTATGCGGTTTGACCAATAAAGATCTTCGTAGAATATGTAGGAGCCAATATAAGCATCCAGGTTCTGCTATTGGTTATTGACTGGAGATGTGTCTCGGTCATGTCTACATAGTTCTCAGACCCGTAGGGTCCGCACGCTTAATGTTCGATGACGATCAGTACTATGAGTTTATGTGTTTTGATGTACAGAAGGTTGTTCAGAGTATCGGATGAGATCACGGACATGACGATGAGTCACGAAATGGTCGAGACATGAAGATTGATATATTGGAAGGTTATATTCGGACACCGGAATGGCTTCGAGGTGTATCAGGTATTTTCCGGAGTACCCGGGAGTTACCGGAACCCCCGGGGGGTTATTGGGCCTCATGGGCCTAGTGGTAGAAGAGAGGAGGTAGGCCAAGGTGTGGCACGCGCCTCCCTAGCCCAAGCGGAATTGGACTAGGGGGCTGCTACTTCTCGAGCTTGCGTTGTATTCCCTCGAAGAGGAAAGGGTGATGCAGCACAGTAGCGTAAGTATTTCCCTCAGTTTTTGAGAACCAAGGTATCAATCCAGTAGGAGACCACGTGCGAGTCCCTCGCACCTGCACAAACAAATAAGAACTTTGCAGCCAACGCGATAAGGGGTTGTCAATCCCTTTACGGTCACTTACGAAAGTGAGATCTCATAGAGATGATAGTTTGATATTTTTGGTATTTTTGGATATAACAACATAAAGTAAAAGCGGAAAAGTAAAGTAGATTGTAGATTGATATGTTGAGAATAGACCTGGGGGCATACTTTTATCTAGTGGCTTCTCTCATGATAGGGATATTCTACGGCGGGTAAACAAACTACTGTCGAGTAATTGATAGAAAAGCGAATAATTATGAGACTATCTAGGCATGATCATTATATATAGGCATCATGTCCGAAACAAGGACCGAAACGATTCTGCATCTACTACTATTACTCCACACATCGACCGCTATCCAGCATGCATCTAGAGTATTAAGTTCATAAGAAAAGAGTAATGCCTTAAGCAAGATGACATGATGTAGAGGGATAAACTCAAACATAGTGATATAAACCCCACCTTTTTATCCTCGATGGCAACAATACAATATGTGCCTTGCTGCCCCTACTGTCACTGGGAAAGGACGCCGCAAGATTGAACCCAAAGCCAAGCACTTCTCCCATTGCAAGAACTATAGATCTAGTAGGCCAAACCAAACCAATAATTCGAAGAGACTTGCAAGGATATTATAATCATACATAAAGAGTTCAGAAAAGAACCGAATATTTCTCATAGATAATCTTGATCATAAACCCACAATTCATCGGATCTCGACAAACACCCCGCAAAAAGAGACTACATCGAATAGATCTCCTCGAAGACCGAGGAGAACTTGGTATTGAGATCCAAAGAGATAGAAGAAGCCATCTAGATACTAGCTATGGACCCGAAGGTCTGTGGTAAACTACTCACAACTCATGGTGAGGCGATGATGATGATGTAGAAGCACTCCGTGGAAGATCCCCCCTCCGGTGGAGCTCCGGAACAGGCCCCAAGATGGGATCTCACGGGAACAGAAGGTTGCGGTGGTGGAACTAGGGTTTTTCTCTGTTTATCTGGTGTTTTTGGGGTACGTAGGTATATATAGGAGGAAGGAGGGCATCAGGGGCCAGACGTGGGGCCCACGAGGCAGGGGGGCGCGCCCCCCACCCTCGTGGACGCCACCTCAGCCCTATTATGTGGTTCTCAAGTCTCCCGTGCGTATTTTGCTCCAAAAATATCTCTCCCAAAGTTTCATTCCGATTGGACTCGTTTGATATTCCTTTTCTGTAAAACCCTGAAATAGGCAAAAACGACAATCTGGACTGGGCCTTTGGGTTAATAGGTTAGTCCCAAATATAATATAAAAGTGTATAACAAAGTCCACTAAACATCCAAAACATCATAAGTAAAAGCATGGAATAATCTTATAGATACGTTGGAGATGTATCAAGTATCCCCAAGCTTAATTCCTGCTCATCCTCGAGTAGGTAAATGATAAAAACAGAATTTTTGATGTGGAATGCTAACCAACATAATTTTCAATGTAATTCTCTTAATTGTAGCATGAATGTTCAGATCTGAAAGATTCAAGACAAAAGTCTATATTGACATAAGAAATAATAATACTTCAAGCATACTAACAAAGCAATCATGTCTTCTCAAAATACTATGGCCAAAGAAAGTTATCCCTACAAAATCATAAAGTCTGGCTATGCTCCCTCTTCATCACACAAAATATTCATATCATGCACAACCCCAGTTTCAGCCAAGCACTTGTTTTCATACTCTATTCTTTCAAACCTTTCAACTTTCACACAACACATGAGGGTGAGCCATGGACATAGCACTATGGGTGGAATAGAGAGGTGGTTGTGGAGAAGACAAAAAGGAGGGAGATAGTCTCACATCGACTAGGCGTATCAACGGGCTATGAAGATGCCCATCAATAGATATCAATGTGAGTGAGTAGGGATTGCCATGCAACGGATGCACTAGAGCTAAGAATGTATGACAGCTCAACAAAAGAAACTAAGTGAGTGTGCATCCCACTTGCTTGCTCACGAAGACCTAGGGCATTTGAGGAAGCCCATCGTTGGAATATACAAGCCAAGTTCTATAATGAAAATTCCCACTAGTATATGAAAGTGACTAAACATGAGACTCTCTATCATGAAGAACATGGTGCTACTTTGAAGCACAAGTGTGGAAAAGGATAGTAGCAATTGTCCCTTCTCTCTTTCTGTCATTTTTTTGGAGGGGCTTTCTCTTTTTTTTAGCCCCTCTATTTTTTTTGGGTCATCTCTTTTTAATGGCCTTTCCTCGCATGGGACAATGCTCTAATAATGATGATCATCACACTTTTTTTGATTTACAACTCCATACTAGAACAAAGTATGACTCTATATGGATGCCTCCGGCGGTGTACTGGGATATGCAATGAATCAAGAGTGACATGTATGAAAAATTATGCATGGTGGCTTTGCCAGAAATACGATGTCAACTGCATGATCATGCATGGCAACATGACAATATGAAGCGTGTCATATGAACGAGACGGTGGAAAGTTGCATGGCAATATATCTCGGAATGGCTATGGAAATGCCATGATAGGTAGGTATGGTGGCTGTTTTGAGGAAGATATATAGTGGGTGTATGGTACCGGCGAAAGTTGTGCGGTACAAAAGAGGCTATCAATGGTGGAAGGGTGAGAGTGCGTAATATCCATGGACTCAACATTAGTCATAAGAACTCATATACCTATTGCAAAAATTTATGAGTCATCAAAACAAAGCAATCAACGCATGCTCCTAGGGGGGGGTTTGGTAGGAGTTAACCATCGCGCGCCCCCAACCTCCACACAAAGGATGACACTCTACAAATACCTGTTGTAGGGTGGAACCCTAGGTGGCCAATCTTTCACGAAAAGGAGGGGCCTCGAGGATGAACACGAGGTGCACGAGGAAGAACACAAGAGGGACAAGAAGAAAACACTCAAATTAACAAGTTTAGATCACACAAATGCTAGATCCAGGAACACAAAGAGTGATACACGATCCACGTTCAACTAAGGACGATACAATTAGCGGTAGTCATCTCCGTGGGGAGGTCTTGATGTTCTTCTCCGTGAAGGAGGTCTTGAATCCGTGTGGATCTTCTCGGAGGAGGCCGCGGTCTCGTAGGGAGAGGAACCACTAAGGATGAGATGAGCTATCACAAAGCTAACCCTAGAAAGTATGGGTGGAGTGCTATATATAAGCTAGGAGGGGCGAAGGGGTACATGGGCCTTGGCTAAGGTCATGCACGCAGGCACGGTCCGGATGATCTGGATGTTGGTCCGGATGATCCGGGCTTTGGGGGTCTGGATGATCCGGGGTGAAGTCCGGATGATCCGACAGTGTCTTCTCTGCAGCGGGAGGTCCGGATGTTCGGGTCCTGGTCCAGACGTCCGGGTGCGGCCGGATGATCCGGGAATGGGTCCGGATGAGCCGGCTTCGACGAAGTAGCTTCGGGTGTCGGGGTGCGCATTATCCGGATCGTCCGGGCGGGGGTCCGGATCGTCCGGGCTCTGTCCGGATCATCAGGCCAGTCTGAGACTTGGCAGATTTCTCCTCCGTCTTCCTTCTTCGATTCCTCTTGTTCCTTGGTTTCTCCATGGTTGCTCTCGAGGTTCCTGAGTATGCATAGAGTTTCTGATGAGGGTAGCAGCCATATCTCATGTGAATCTAAATGACGTTGAGAGAGGAGTGAAGTCACCTCGATCTCGAGAGCTCATGCTCGAGCGCATGTCATGGGTCCACTTGGCACTTGGTGAGACAATGGTAGGTCCATGGGGATGACCTTGGGATGCTCCGCATCATCTCCCCTCCCTTGGGAAAGATCCGTCCTCGGATTGAAATCTTCATCACCATGGAAAGGGGAGAGATCCTTGACGTTGAAGACACCGCTCACGTTGTACTTATCGCGTGGAATGTCGATCTTGTAGGCATTGTTGTTGTAGAGTGCTAGCACCTTGAAGGGTTCGTCGGCCCGAGGTAGTAGTTTGGACTTGCGCTCGTTGGGGAAATGGTTCGTGTGAAGATGCAGCCATACGAGATCTCCTAGGTGGAACACCATTGGTTTCTTGTTGGCGTTGAGCTTGGAGGCTAGGCGATGTACTTGTCGCTCGATCGTTGCCCTTGTATCTTCATGCACCTTCTTGAGATAGCTTGCTCGAGCACTTGCGTCCAAGTTGATGCGCTCTTGTAGAGGTAGAGGTAGGATGTCCAATGGGGACAACGGGTTGAAGCCGTAGACGACCTCGAAAGGGGACTGGCTGGTAGTCGAATGTCTTGCGCGGTTGTAGGCATACTCGGCGATGGGCAAGCATTGCTCCCAATCCTTGATGTTCTTCTTGATCAACACGCGAATAAGCGTCGAAAGTGCATGGTTCGTCACCTCCGTTTGGCTGTCGGTTTGTGGATGATATGCCGAAGAGAAAAGGAGCTTGATGCTGAGTCTGGCGCATAGAGTCTTCCAAAAGTAGCTCAAGAACTTGACGTCCCGATCCGACATGATAGTCTTGGGTACTCCATGTAGATGAATGATTTCCCTACAAAAGAGATTTGCCACATGTGAAGCATCGTCGATCTTGTTACAAGGAATGAAATGAGCCATTTTAGAAAATCTATCCACGACAACAAACACAGAATCATTTCCATTTTGAGTCCTAGGCAATCCAAGTATAAAGTACATGCTTGTGTCATCCCATGGATGGTATGGAATAGGAAGTGGCATGTAAAGACCATGAGATTGAGCTTTTGACTTAGCTTTGCGACATGTAGAGCATCGGTTGGTGAGGCGTGAGACGTCATAGAGCATCTTGGTCAGAAGTAGTTCTTGGAGAGCGTAGCAAATGTCTTGTCGCGTCCAAAGTGTCCCATGAGTCCTCCTCCATGAGATTCCTGCAAAAGGAGCAAACAAAGCAAAGACTCGGGAATGCGAAGTTTGTTAGCTCTCATAAGATATCCATCCTTGATGTAGTAACGTTGCCAAGAAGTGTGAGTCAAACACTTAGCATAAGGATTTGCAAAGAAAGGATCGTGCTCATATAAGTCTTTTATGTGCTCGAAGCCAATAACATTCAACTCAAGTTTTGTGACAAGCATGCATTTGCGGGAAAGCGCATCCGCCACAACATTCTCTTTGCCTTTGATGTATTTGATGACATAGGGAAAAGACTCTATGAACTCACTCCACTTAGCATGACGCTTGTTCAACTTAGTTTGACCCTTGAGATACTTGAGCGTCTCATGGTCCGTATGCGGAATTCATGAGGTCTAAGGTAATTTTCCCAAACACGCAAAACTCTCACCAAGGCATAGAGCTCTTTATAATAAATGGGGTAGTTAAGTTGCGCTCTGGATAGCTTCTCGCTAAAGTGCGCAATTGGGCGCTTTTCTTGCATTAGCACGACGCCTATGCCGGTACCACTAGCGTCATAATGAATCTCAAAAGGCTTATCAAAGTTTGGTAGGGCAATAAGGGGGGCGTGGGTGAGCAAGTCTTTTAGCTCATTGAACGCGGTGTCTTGCAAAGGACCCGAAACAAAGGGTGCGTTCTTCTTGCTCAAGGTGTGGAGAGGCATAGCAATTGTACTAAAGTCCTTCACAAAGCGTCGATAGAAACCGGCTAAACCAAGAAAGCTACGCACTTGTTGTAGATTTGTTCGTTGTGGCCAAGTTTTAATTGCTTCAATTTTAGTTTCATCAACATGAACACCTTGGGAAGAAACGACAAATCCTAGGAAAACAACCTTGTCAACGCCAAAAGTGCATTTATCCATGTTAGCATGTAAGCGCTCTTTCTGAAGGGTTTGTAAAACCATACGAATGTGTGTCACATGGTCCTCAAGCGACTTGCTAAAAACGAGGATGTCATCAAAATAAACCACGACAAAGACTCCTATGTAGGGTCGGAGAACGAAATGCATGAGATGCATAAATGAGCCGGGTGCTTCCGATAAGCCCATCGGCATGACCAACCACTCATATAACCCAAACTTGGTTTTGAAAGACGTTTTCCACTCATCACCCTCTTGAATTCAAATTTGGTAGTAGCCACTTTTAAGATCAATTTTTGAAAAGATGGTAGAACCACATAATTCGTCAAGCATGTCGTCTAAACGTGGAATAGGGTGACGGTATCTAACTGTTATGGCATTTATCGGATGACAATCAGAGCACATGTGAAAACTTCCATCTTTCTTAGGCACGAGAATAACCGGAATGGCACAAGGGCTCAAGCTTTCACGTACATGACCTTTGTCGATGAGTTGTTGTACTTGCCATTGTATCTCCTTTGTTTCCTCGGGGTTGACGCGGTAAGGAGCCTTGTTAGGAAGTGGTGCGCCGGGTATGAGGTTGGTGCGGTGTTCGATTCCGCGAAGTGGAGGTAGACCCGGTGGTAGCTCATCGGGAAAGACGTCCGAGAATTCCTGCAACAATTGAGACAACACTAAAGGTAGAGGTGGTGAAGTGTTAGTAGGTTTGGCTTCCCCTTTGCATAAAAGCACAAGGTGAAAGACACTCGAGGGGTTCTCACACACTTCTCTCATCTCACTTTTGGTGGTGAATAGCACTAGTTGTTTCTTGTCACTCATCATGGAGTCGCCATATTTGGCTTGTGGCTCTCACTCTCCTTTTGGTGGCTCACTCTCTCACCACTCTCTCCATGATTGTTGGTAGGTATGTGTTTGTCGGCGGCTACTTGACTTGGTGACATTGGGCGTAGCACGAACTCTTTACCCTTCATCTTGAAGCTATAATGGTTGGTCCGTCCATTGTGTGTGACTCCACGATCGTATTGCCATGGTCGTCCAAGAAGAAGGTGGCACGCGGACATAGGGACCACATCACACGCAAGTGTGTCCTCGTAGGCGCCTATCTTGAAGGAAACTTGCACGGTGTGCTCGACTCGAGGAGTTCCGGCGTTGCTAAGCCATTGGACCTTGTAGGGATGAGGGTGCTTCGTCTTCACCAAGTGTAGCTTGTCGCATAGCTCTTCGCTTGCCAAGTTATGACAACTTCCTCCATCGATGATAACCTTGATGGAGCGTCCATTGATGCCGGCCTTGGTATGGAATATGTGACATCGTTGATCGTCATCTTGTTGATGTTGGAGTGTCAAGACCTTGGAGACAACAAGATTGGGACTCGAGTCATTGTCGCAAAACACTTGATGGTCTTCATCTTCATTCACTTGGCGATGCATAGCTACATGTTCAAGGACTTCCATCTCATCGTCGCTCAATGTGTCGTAAGATCCGTCATCATTGATGATCATGGTACGAACGGTCTTGCACTCAAATGACTTGTGGCCTCGCCCTTGGCACTTGAAACATTTGATGGAACTCGTCTTTGAGTTGTCCTCGGTTGGAGTTGTAGATGATGAAGCTCTTGGCCTGAAGTTGCTCGTAGAAGGTGGCCGACTTGATGTAGTCGCATTATTGTAGCTTGACTTGTCACCGAAGTTTGTAGATGTCTTGGTAGAGGTAGGAGGGACCGAAGTCATTGAAGCTTGGTTGGAAGAGCCGAAGTTCTTGGAGGTGAACTTGGAGTACTTGTAGTCCTCTTGAACTTCTCGCTCCGCTTTGGTGGCTTGGTGAACTAGCTCGAGTAGATTTGTGTATGGTTGAAAGTCCGCAATCTTCTTGATAGGACAGTTGAGTCCATTCAACAATCTCGCCATCGTTTGTCCTTCATCTTCCGTGATGTTTGCTCGTATCATGGCAATTTCCATCTCCTTGTAGTACTCTTCAACGGACTTGGTACCTTGCTTGAGGAGTTGTAGCTTCTTGAACAAGTCACGATTGTAGTGTCTTGGCACGAAGCGTGCTCTCATGACTTCCTTCATTTGAGCCCAAGTAGTGATAGGAGGTTCGCCTTTTGCTTCTCTTCGTTCTATGATTTGCTCCCACCAAATGAGAACATTGTCTTGGAACTCAAGAGACGCCATTGCAATCTTCTTTTCTTCATCAAAGTTGTGTAGGCGAAAGATCTTGTCAACCTTCAATGCCCATGAGAGGTAGTCTTCGGGATCAATGCTTCCGAAAAACTTTGGCATGGTGAACTTAAGCTTGCCATAGCGATGCTCTTCATTGTTGGCTTGCCTATTGTGAGGGCGTTCTTGATTTGGACGATTGTCAATCTCATGTTGCTCTTGGCGTAGTAGATGTTCATTGTCATGTTGTACTTGCCGAGCTTGTGGTTCTTGTTGAGGTTGTTGCTCTTGTCGCTCTTGAGGAGGAACTTCTTCTTGCATTCGTGCTTGGTGGCGCCTCTCTTGCATCTCATCGCGAAGGAAATCCTCTTCTTGACGGGTGTCTCGATTGCGAGTTGCCACATTGCGATGTGAATCACGTAATGCTTGTTGCGCCTCAAGAGCTTGAGCTTCTCGGTGTTGTTGTGCTTGACGATGAGCCGCGGCATCTTGTTCTTCTTGGTGTTGACGTGCTCGCTCTTGTTGTTGTTGGCGTAGCTGTTGCCGTTCTTGTGCTTGCTCAAGTGTAGCTTGGTTTTGACTATGTCGACTTTCTTGTTCTTGAAATAGCTCTTGGGGAGCTCTTGTCATGAAGTGGATTCCGGTTGTCATGTTGAGCTTGACGTGCGTCTTGACGAAGAGTATTTGATGTAGGGGTACTTGAGCCGGACGTGTAGTCGGTATGACGGCTTGTGCGGCTTCGTCTTTGAGAAGATGTTGATGAGGAGCGTTGATTGACTATCAAAGTCCGTAGCACATCGAATTGAGTAGACATGCTGGTGTTGATGATGTCGAATTGCTCGCTTGTTATTGCTTCAAATTGGCGCGCGCCGGCGGCGACTTGCTCAATGTGCTCTCGCATAGCTTCACTTTCTTGATGTAGAGCTCGTTGGACACCGAAGAGATGTAGACGTAGTTGTTCGATTCTTGAGGATCATCGAAGAGCAGGTTCGCAGATGTACTTGGCCTATCCATCATCACAAGCAAGTATGTGAGTGGGAGAAAGGAGAAGACAATACCAA
>LR738715.1:393262346-393282798 GCA_902687465.1 Secale cereale | reverse complement strand
GAGTATTTGATGTAGGGGTACTTGAGCCGGACGTGTAGTCGGTATGACGGCTTGTGCGGCTTCGTCTTTGAGAAGATGTTGATGAGGAGCGTTGATTGACTATCAAAGTCCGTAGCACATCGAATTGAGTAGACATGCTGGTGTTGATGATGTCGAATTGCTCGCTTGTTATTGCTTCAAATTGGCGCGCGTCGGCGGCGACTTGCTCAATGTGCTCTCGCATAGCTTCACTTTCTTGATGTAGAGCTCGTTGGACACCGAAGAGATGTAGACGTAGTTGTTCGATTCTTGAGGATCATCGAAGAGCAGGTTCGCAGATGTACTTGGCCTATCCATCATCACAAGCAAGTATGTGAGTGGGAGAAAGGAGAAGACAATACCAAATGTACCTTGAACGAAGTTGAAAATGGATCAATGATCACTCAATAATGTAACCCGGAAATAGCACTATTGGTACCACTTCTTGTCGATTCTCACACCTACACAAGTAAAGCTTTGAGAGGATCTTGGTTAGGATGGTGGCACAAATTCAATGCAAAAAGTAAGTAAGATTCAATGATGTTGAAAATGATTCACAATTGGCTCATGCAACAAGTAGATCACAAGCAATAAGTAGCACACGGAACACACGCACGGATAGATAAATGTGGTTGTGCAACCAAAACTGAGCGAAAATGTGGAATCCACAGAAAATTCTCTTGTTGCACAACGCTAGAGAGACGTTAACCGATTGCTTAATAGGTGGATACGCACTTGTGCACGACCTATAAAAGCAACGTAACAACTTCCTATCTCAAGTATGCTATGAGTGTATGATGTGCCGATGCTTTAGCACAAGATGATGTATTGCTATCTCATATGATCTCCTTTTGATGCAAGGCGTTTGATGCTATTGTTCTTTTGCTTATAAGCTTGTGAGCTCTTTCGTTGGCCACTTATGCATGCTTCTCGGATCATGATAGCTATTGTATATGCGGAACACTCTTGTGTCACGCAGAGATATGATGATGTAGTATGCAATATCTATGACTATCACTAATGTGCACAACTGTCGTGGCCAGGCAATACTCAAATGGCTAGTCTCGGTGGGAAAGCTACGCAAAATGGTCGATCAGGGTTTATCAATGCAATTCCAAGGTAGTATACAAAGTGTCGTCGATGTTACCGTCCTTGTCGAGGTTGAGAGGTGGTCTTGTCGATGTCGTTCTGCTCCGAGATAGCCGAAACATACACGGAAACGGAGAAACCACAACTCAAATGTGTCCAAGACAAAATTAGGCGAAATTGTATCGAAGACAGGTAAGTAATGGAGGTGGTGGTGGGTTATATGTCGAGGGTGTAGCGAAAGGGGTATCTAGGGTTGTTGCGGTGGCGGAAAAGGTGGCTGAGAAAAACTGCAGAATGCAGTTTTGTCAGGGTAGTCCGGATGATCCGGGTGGTAGCCGGATGATCCAGGTGGAGATCCGGATGATCCGGGTGGGTCAACCTGCTCGGGATGAACTCGGGAAAGAGGTGAAAATTCGGTGGAAAATGATTTTTTTTTTGGATTTTGGGCGGATTTGAGGGTGGGGGAGGTGGGGAAAAGTGAAAGTGCACTTGTCACACAGCTCAACCATGGATCACAATCAACAAAATCTCATCAAAACACACAAATCACAAAAAAAAAATGTATGGCTATTTTTTGTGGGAATTTCCGAAATTGGACGAAAAACAAGAAAAACAAGCTAGAAAACGAGGTGTGGCGCTCCAAAATCGTGATCAACCTAGGCTCATGATACCATAGATGTTGTAGGGTGGAACCCTAGGTGGCCGATCTTTCACGAAAAGGAGGGACCCCGAGGATGAACACGAGGTGCACGAGGAAGAACACAAGAGGGGCAAGAAGAAAACACTCAAATCAACAAGTTTAGGTCACACAAATGCTAGATCCGGGAACACAAAGAGTGATACACGATCCATGATCAACTAAGGACGATACAAGTAGTGGTAGTCATCTCCGTAGGGACGTCTTAATGTTCTTATCCGTGAAGGAGGTCTTGAATCCGTGTGGATCTTCTCCGAGGAGGCCGCGGTCTCGTAGGGAGAGGAACCACTAAGGATGAGATGAGCTATCACAAAGCTAACTGTAATGCCTAGGATGGGACTATACCTCCTACGTGTCGAGGCACGACTTAAAGGTATAAGCCCATTCTGGAATGATCTCAAGTTTGGTATCTTTGCACGACTCATGTAAAAATAGGGATGAAAATGCAAAAGGATAGTTGGCTTACACTCGCCACGTCACACAATACATTACATAAGCAAAACATCATTCAAAACATCACAACCCGACTACGGGCGAAGATCCAAAAGAAAGATACCAAAAACATAAAGCCACATGTCCGAATCGCCCCTAGTAGAAACCACTACTGATCGTCGAAAACGTCACAAACATACGACCACGCTCTTCATGAAACTCCCAGAAGTTCTGACCCATCTCCTGCGTCAATCTCGGCTGAACCTGCATCTGGTGTTGTAGTATCTGTGAGCCACGAGGACTCAGCAATCCCATAACCATGGGTATCAAGACTAGCAAAGCTTTAAGGGTAGGAAGAGGTAAAGTGGTGAGGTTGCAGCAGCAGCTAAGCAATATATGGTGGCTAGTTTACGAGTACTAGAATAAGATGAGCATCTACGCAAATGGTCGCAAACTAGTAGTAATCGCTAAAGATCCTGAACTACCTACGAGTAAAACATAACCCCATCGTGTTCTCTTCTCAAAATGAAAAGAGACAGTCACGGTTACTCACACAGTTGTGTGTTTTACTTCGGATCCTCTGTCAAGTTTTCTACAACCGGACATTAACAAATTCCAATCTGACACATAACCGCGGGCACGGCTTTCGAAAGATTATAACCCTGCAGGGGTGTCCCAACTTAGCCCATCACAATCTCTCACGATTAGCTGAAGTGATAAATATAATATCATCACCCCTTATCTTAGGGAAATCCGATCAGGCTCGGCATCCCGGTGCACAAGACATTTCGACAATGGTAAAACAAGTCCAGCAAGACCTCCCGGTGTGCCGACACCCTGATAGTAGCCGCGCGTATCTCGTCTCAGGCCACGTCCGGATGGGTGAAGCTACAGGTAAAACCAGCCCTCGGGTTTCCCCAAGGTGGCCCTGCAGGCTCCCCGTTTGGGACCAACACCATCAGCACTGGCCCCCCCTGCTATGTAGAAAAGAATCCCGAGGGCACGACCCCCTATGCAAATTTAATTAGTTAATTAAGTTGTTATTATGAGGCAAATTAAAACCAATGTTGGACCTTGCTGGAGGAGTTTTATTCAAAGTCGAAGTGTCAAGGGGTCCCCATATACCAATCGTGTAAGGAACGCAAAATCAAGGAACATAATGCCGGTTTATCGGCGCCTAAGGTGGCATGAGTGGAACAAAACACCGAGCAAAAGGCCAAGCCTTCCACCCATGCCCAATATATAGGTGTGTTAATAATAATAGATATTGTGATATTCCAACATCAAGTTCCCTCCTGGAACGAACTTCATCTTCACCTGCAACTAACAATGCTATAAGAGGGGCTGAGCAAGCGGGTAACATAGCCAAACAATGGTTTTGCTAGGAAGGTGTCAAAGGTTAGAGGTTTCATGGCAACAAGGAGAGGCTGACATAAAAGATGTGTAGCGCGACATGTAACGATAGCATCGAGACAACTAAGCATGGCAATGGTAGTGAAGGTATCCAAGGGTATGGTCATCTTGCCTGGGATTTCGGAGGGAAGAAGAACAAGTCCAAGAAGTAGTCGAACGGATCCTCACAACTCCGAAACGGAACCAAAGCTAACAAGAGAAGCAACCGGAAAGAAGCAAAGAACACGGTAAACACACAAGCATAAACATGGCATACGATGCACATCCAAGTATGATGCATGACAGTTCTATATAGGATGCACTACAACTCTATACAGGAAGCAAAACATGGCAAGGTAGGAAGCACAGAAAACAACACAAGTCTATATGATGCAATACATGGCAAGCTATGATGCATGACAAGTCTATACAGGAAGCATTACATGGCAAGGTAGGAAGCATAGAGAAACAACACAAGAAACATGACAAGTTTAAATGAGGCCAGAAACTACAACAACAATTCCGGAAATCCCCATATGCATGTTTAGCAATTTTAAGCAAACAACAAATCACACATTTTTAATGATGTTAACATGATGCGGATGACATGATCAAGTTTATGCAATTTTTAGTTAAACGTTAACATGAAGAGATATGAAGCATTTGTCACCGTGGTGGAAAGAAAGGGGCCACGGCGGCAAATCCGAAAATGATGCCACACAACATATCGGTACCGGTAACTCGTGGAGAGACCGGTGCAAAAGAAAGGTGGCGTGAGCGAGTCGAACAAGATGAAAGGTGGGGTGATCCCGTCACCGGGTTCGCACGGGTTGGCGACAAGGCAACCGAGGAGCATGACAAAAGACGAATCGGGCACGGTGCACACAAGGGAAACATCTCATACAACCACAAGCATTCGTCCACGGGTCATCGTCTCGGGGTTATACCTTCGAAATGTTCGTTTCGGGGCGGTTCGAGGTCGTAGAGGAAGTAGTTGTACACGTTCGTAGTGGGAAGTAGTCGTTCTCGCGACGGTAGTGGTACATGCCCGTAGTAGAACTTGACTGGTCGACGCGGTCGTCGTGGGAGGTAGAGGTACACGTTTTGTAGCCGTTCACGTTTCTGAAGATGTACTTGTCACGGCATCGGACGTCTTCGGGGCGACGGTAGTGGTACACGGTTCTTCGGCGACGGTCGTCGTACCCGTTCCGTAGATGAACTTGAGGGTTCCGAGTGAACCGGGCGTAGTGGTACTTGGCGCAAAGGTCGTCGTGGTACTTGGGGTCTCGGCTCTTGGCGACGGTAGTTGCACACGGCGAGGAACTTGACGCATCACCATGTGTAGTTGTACTCGGTGTCCTCGGGGTATCGGCGGTAGTCGTACACGTGTCTTCGGCGGAGGTACTTGACGTTCCGGTGCGGTAGTCGTCCTGATGGTCTTGCAGTTTTGACTACAGCAGGTCGTGTAGTCGGTCTTGGTGGTCCATGGAGGTGACTCGAGCCGCATGTGCTCGACGGCGAGGTGGAGAACCCGAGAGGAGGCATCGGATGGTGGGCTCGCAAGCAGAGGAACGACTGGGACGGCGAGGCAGGCGGTCCCACGGCGAGTAACTTGGACTCCGCCGCAGGGGTGGAGGCGGGCGGCAGGAGCAACTTAGGTGGTGGCGCTGACCTGGGAGCGCGGGGGTCGGGATGGCGAGGATGGCGCGATGGAGCTGAGCAGCAGATTGCGGGCGCTTGGGCACCGGTTGTGGCCTTAGTAAGGAGAAGAGGGCGCGCGAGGAAGCTTCTAGCGGTCGGCTCGCCGACGGGAAGGTGCAGAGGCGAGGACGGGGTCGTGCGGGAGGACGGTGGAGAGGCGCGGGGCAGGGGTGGCACCAGGCGACGGGGCGCACGGGGTCGATGATGTTCTGCAGGGCCGTGGCGGCGGGCTCCGGCGAGGGAACCGAACGGAGGCGGGGCGACGAGGAAGAGATCGAGGAAAGGGCGAGGGGAACGAGCAGGAGGGACGCTCGCGTGCGATGTGTGTCCCTGGCGGCACAGGAGGAAAACGAAGGGAGAGATGGGGATCGAGCGGGAGCGGCTAGGGTTAGCGAGCAAGAGGGAGACTAGGCCGCGGATGGGCCAAGAGGTGCGGTCGGCCTGGCTGCTGCGGCTGGGCCTGAGCTCCTTTCCCTCTCTCTCTTAAGCTCCTTAGAAGAAAGAATGAAAGAGAAAAGAAAAGAAAAGATAGAGAGAAGAAAAGGATGGAGAGGGTTAGTGAAAGAATTTGAGCAAGAGGTTAAATTTCTCGGACTCACATAAAAATGTGTTGACCCAAGAAATTAGGAATGGCCAAGATTGAAAGATTAAATTCAAATTCCTTTGAATTTAATTCAAAATGTATGAACTAGGACAGGATTTTGAAGTGCCCAAAAATGTTCGGATTTTTGGAGGAACCTCGATAAAAAGGATAAGAATTGTTGGCGGGGTTTGGGAGTCAAAACTTGAAGTAGAGAAGTCATGGGAATTTTGCAAGTGTGTTTTGGTGATTCCAAAGCAATGGAATATTTTATAATAGCTCCATAAATATTAGGAGGATATGTTATAAAGAGAAGTCATCCTTCCCTCGATTTAAATGGACCGAAGGTCCACACAATTTATTTAGTTGAGATGCAGAATTAAAGTCATGATGGCATGATGACATGATGCAATGCAAAAATAAATAACACAAGCACAAAAGAAATACACGGGAGAACCCGGAACATCTGGAATCTTCTGGGACGTCGGTCTTCGGGCGTCACTACTCTCCCACACTAACAGATGATCTCGACCCGAGATCCTAGAGATGGCACCGGGTAGAAACGAAAAAGAAGAGGTAAACAAAGTTGCTTCTTCGACAAACGAGTGAAACCACGAAGTTGAGAGGTTGAACAAGTTGAAAAAAGAATACTATGGAGATGAACGAAGATGACAACACTCCGTTAGAAAAGAGGAACAAGGAGCATTATGAGAACCTTATAGGTTGAAAGACATGAAACAAGAGCTTACGAACCAAAAGAATATGAAACTGCAATGGTATAGCCAAGGAATAAGAATGACATAAATCGGGCAGCACTCCGTCTGAAAAATGGAAGGAATTAACATGAACTTGAGGAGATGGAATGATACTTGAAGAAATCAACAACACACAGCCTCCGGAACATTGAAAGAATGGCACAAGGGGTAAGGAAGGCTTTAGACAGCACTCCGGTTGAAAAGAGAGGCAAAACTTGATGAGATGAGAGAATTAGAATGGAGAATACAACAAAAGAATAAGCTTCATGTGGGCTTATGGAAAACATCTCAAAATTATGAGGTGACAACCAGCCACTTACGAAAACATTTGATTGGCTTGAGATCAACAAGGAGGAAACTGGGTCATTTATAAGCACCATAATAGCAACAATCCTTAGGGAAAGCTTTTAGGTGAAATACAACCCAAGTTAACTCCAACGAATAATTGAAGGGTTGAAAGGATCTCCTGAACAAGGAAAAATGATGATTTTAAATATCTCATTCTTGATAACTCGGGAATCATAATCCATGAAGGAATTGTCAAGAATGACATAACACCATCTGAAAAGATAAGGTAGAAAGGATTGCAATTGGAAAGCATGATGAAGAATGCTTGAGCTCCAACAAGAATCTTGATGAAGACTTCGAGGATGAATTAAATCTTGATGAACCACCATGAAAACTCCGGTAATGAAAGCATGAGAAGTGAAAGATGAACAACTTAGAACCGAGAATATAATCCTTCTGAACAAACTCCGAAGGAAGGGATTAATCACTTCGAGGAAATACGAATAGGATTTACTGTATGCTTATCCTTCATCAGATTAAATTGATGACAAGCAAACAGATTTGGCATACTACTTATTCTCATTGGAAAGAATTAAGAGAGATCTCGCACAAGCTTGGGTAAATCTTGAACGACTCACCGGTAGGATTATGAAAAGAACAAATGAATTAATACGATAACAACGGAAGAGTAATCTTGAA
Organism: Secale cereale; assembly: GCA_902687465.1. Lineage (NCBI taxonomy): Eukaryota > Viridiplantae > Streptophyta > Magnoliopsida > Poales > Poaceae > Secale > Secale cereale. Next base: position 393,275,147 of record LR738715.1, on the reverse strand, counting down.
AGAACCACCGTAAAAATAGGGAGACGAACGAAGAGGCATCAATTAAGAATAGTTAGAGGACGAAGTTGAAAACTGAGAACGAAGAAATCTTCTGAAATGATGGCCTTCGGAGGAACACAATGGACAGAATTCAAGAAATGCTTCGGAAGGGTATAAAAAGAATTCCTCACAATCGGAACAATAATGAGAATGGCATGAAGCTAGAACCACGAATCTTCAAGAGAATGGACCAAGATTTAAGAGAAACTCTTCTCCGGTCTTCAAATGTTGAGAAGATCGACGAGAAATACCACGAAGAATTGAGATACTCCGGAAGAATGAAAAGATGGAAGGTAGAGCTAAAGATGAGAATAATTGGAAACAATCTTGGAGAAGGCATGTGACCGATGGAAATCATTCTTACGTCACACTTTGAAAAGAGTTTGAGTATAACTCCAGAAAAAATTGGAAGAGTCAGGTAAGATCCTGGAAAAAGACTTGTGGGTTAGGGCCCACTAAAGAAATCACCATTGAAAAGATTGCTTAAGAGATATTGCACCGGTTGAATTAAATGGCTTGAATAAGATAACAATCCTAAAAAATAATTTGAACGGATTAAGAATGGAATTATGAATCTTCAGCACTCCGGATATGAATAGCAAGAGGAGAATGATTAATTGGTGCACCGGAGTAAGAACGCATTGTGAAATGAGGAAAAGGATAAGATCAACACTGAAATCTTGAATTACACCCACCGGCAGAATTTGAGAACAAAAGAATGATGAACTTGAAGCTCTTGAGCATCTTCACGATAAATCACCAGGTAAGAACATTGAAGGAAAATAATGAAGAAATATCACATGAATAAAATGGATATTTCATTTGAGAATCTGGCTCCAAGAAGAAAAAGGAAGGGAGGGCGGGGAAACAAAGACAACTTTGGATGAATGAAACAGACAAATCGTCGGATTTCTCAACGGCGTCCGTATGGAATAAATTGAAGAGAAGGCACACCGGTTGAAAAGGATTAACATGAAAATCTCGATGGTCAAGAAGAATTAGCACTCCCATAGAAATATGAGAACACCGACTAGGAAACGTATGGAATCAACATTTGACATCGAAGCAACTCGAATACTAGAATCAAAACGAAACAAAGGATAGATATGTTGCAGCATAATCTTCACAATATCATTTGAACATAGAATTGAACGAATGAATTCCGTAGGTACATCAACTTGTCGAGAAGCCACTTGGGAGAACAAAAGGTAAATAAAAACAACAAGGAGCGGATAGAACAAATACAAGATAGAAGCTTCATTCCACATATTTGTGCTGAAAGCTCATGGAACGTGTTACAAAAGGGTTTTGCAATCCCCGGATCAGCATAGCCAAGGACCCTTTAAGATGCAACTCCCGATTGGAACAACGCCCATAAAACCACTTCACTCAATGTAGAACCCCGAACTCCATATCATGCATTCGTTGAAAGAATGCCTACGAGCTACTAGATGAACCCACCTATTAATTTCCGAAAGTTTCCAATTATGCAATCAGGTGTTGGGGATACAGGGGAAGCATCGCGCACTCAAATCTAATCCTACATCCAGCTGTATCCATCCTTCAACACATAACCAGTTATTTCCAGAAACCGTTTACCTCGGACCTTCGAAACGCATCTGCTATACAAGCTATGGTAATATTCCCGAACTACCTCCCCAGTACTGGGTGATGTCGGGATTATCTTGCCACTAACCGCATAGGAGAGTTTTCGATGTCGGCCGTCTTAAGTATTCCAGAACTGCTGCGATACATTTGTGACGACAACACCTCGGAGCTCAACTCCCCGGGACACTGCCACAACCCCTAAATGACAGGAGGCATCGAGAACAATGTTCTCGTCACAAAGACATCGGAACAATCCAAACAATACTCGCGCGATCCTAAAAAAAATTGGTGAATTTTTTGAGAATAGAAGAGATAAGTAATCTTCAGGAGTCCTCACCAGAGTGAAAAGAGATGAGGAGCAAAAGAAATCCTACTCTCCGATATATATATATATATATATATATATATATATATATATATATATATATATATAGGACTCAAAACATTTTCAAGTGTGTGCCTAGACTCAACCGTCAACGATTCAATCAATCAGTGGGGGCTCCTAGGTCGGAGAAGGCTCTGATTACCAACTTCTAATGCCCAGGATGGGACTATACCTCCTACGTGTCGAGGCACGACTTAAAGGTATAAGCCCATTCTGAAATGATCTCAAGTTTGGTATCTTTGCACGACTAATGTAAAAATAGGGATGAAAATGCAAAAGGATAGTTGGCTTACACTCGCCATGTCACACAATACATTACATAAGCAAAACATCATTCAAAACATCACAACCCGACTACGGGCGAAGATCCAAAAGAAAGATACCAAAAACATAAAGCCACAGGTCCGAATCGCCCCTAGTAGAAACCACTACAGATCGTCGAAAACGTCACAAACATACGGCCACGCTCTTCATGAAACTCCCAGAAGTTCTGACCCATCTCCTGCGTCAATCTCGGCTGAACCTGCATCTGGTGTTGTAGTATCTGTGAGCCACGAGGACTCAGCAATCCCATAACCATGGGTATCAAGACTAGCAAAGCTTTAAGGGTAGGAAGAGGTAAAGTGGTGAGGTTGCAGCAGCAGCTAAGCAATATATGGTGGCTAGTTTACGAGTACAAGAATAAGATGAGCATCTACGCAAACGGTCGCAAACTAGTAGTGATCGCTAAAGATCCTGAACTACCTACGAGTCAAACATAACCCCACCGTGTTCTCTTCTCAAAATGAAAAGACACAGTCACGGTTACTCACACAGATGTGTGATTTACTTCGGATCCTCTGTCAAGTTTTCTACAACCGGACATTAACAAATTCAAATCTGACACATAACCGCGGGCACGGCTTTCGAAAGATTATAACCCTGCAGGGGTGTCCCAACTTAGCCCATCACAAGCTCTCACGATTAGCTGAAGTGATAAATATAATATCATCACCCCTTATCTTAGGGAAATCCGATCAGGCTCGGCATCCCGGTGCACAAGACATTTCGACAATGGTAAAACAATTCCAGCAAGACCTCCCGGCGTTCCGACACCCTGATAGTAGCCGCGCGTATCTCGTCTCAGGCCACGTCCGGATGGGTGAAGCTACAAGTAAAACCAGCCCTCGGGTTTCCCCAAGGTGGCCCTGCAGGCTCCCCGTTCGGGACCAACACCATCAGCACTAGCCCCCCTGCTATGTAGAAAAGAATCCCGAGGGCGCGACCCCCTATGCAAATTTAATTAATTAATTAAGTTGTTATTATGAGGCAAATTAAAACCAATGTTGGGCCTTGCTGGAGGAGTTTTATTCAAAGTCGAAGTGTCAAGGGGTCCCCATATACCCATCGTGTAAGGAACGCAAAATCAAGGTACATAATGCCGGTTTATCGGCGCCGAAGGTGGCATGAGTGGAACAAAACACCGAGCAAAAGGCCAAACCTTCCACCCATGCCCAATATATAAGTGTGTTAATAATAATATATATTGTGATATTCCAACAACAAGTTCCCTCCTAGAACGAACTTCATCTTCACCTGCAACTAACAATGCTATAAGATGGGCTGAGCAAGCGGGTAACATAGCCAAACAATGGTTTTGCTTGGAAGGTATCAAACGTTAGAGGTTTCATGGCAACAAGGAGAGGCTGACATAAAAGATGGGTAGCACGACATGTAACGATGTCATCGAGACAACTAAGCATGGCAATGGTAGTAAAGGTATCCAAGGGTATGGTCATCTTGCCTGGGATTCCGGAGGGAAGAAGAACAAGTCCAAGAAGTAGATGAACGGATCCTCACAACTCCAGAACGGAACCGAAGCTAACAAGAGAAGCAACCGGAAAGAAGCAAACAACACGGTAAACAGACAAGCATAAACATGGCATACGATGCACATCCAAGTATGATGCATGACAGTTCTATATAGGATGCACTGCAAGTCTATACAGGAAGCAAAACATGGCAAGGTAGGAAGCACAGAAAACAACACAAGCCTATATGATGCAATACATGGCTAGGTATGATGCATGACAAGTCTATATAGGAAGCATTACATGGCAAGGTAGGAAGCACAGAGAAACAACACAAGAAACATGACAAGTTTAATTGAGGCCGGAAACTACAACAACAATTCCGGAAATCCCCATATGCATGTTTAGCAATTTTAAGCAAACAACAAATCACACATTTTTAATGATGTTAACATGATGCGGATGACATGATCAAGTTTATGCAATTTTTAGTTAAACGTTAACATGAAGAGATATGAAGCATTTGTCACCGTGGTGGAAAGAAAGGGGACATGGCGGCAAATCCGAAAATGATGCCACACAACATATCGGTATCGGTAACTCGTGGAGAGACCGGTGCAAAAGAAAGGTGGCGTGAGCGAGTCGAACAAGATGAAAGGTGGGGTGATCCCGTCACCGGGTTCCCACGGGTTGGCGACGAGGCAACCGAGGAGCATGAAAAAAGACAAATCGGGCACGGTGCACACAAGGGAAACATCTCATACAACCACAAGCATTCGTCCACGGGTCATCGTCTCGGGGTTATACCTTCGGAACGTTCGTTTCGGGGCGGTTCGAGGTCGTAGAGGAAATAGTTGTACACGTTCGTAGTGGGAAGTAGTCGTTCTCGCGACGGTAGTGGTACATGCCCGTAGTAGAACTTGACGGGTCGACGCGGTCGTCGTGGGAGGTAGAGGTACACGTTTTTAGTCGTTCACGTTTCCGAAGATGTACTTGTCACGGCATCGGACGTCTTCGGGGCGACGGTAGTGGTACACGGTTCTTTGGCGACGGTCGTCGTACCCGTTCCGTAGATGAACTTGAGGGTTGCGAGTGATCCAGGCGTAGTGGTACTTCGCGCAAAGGTCGTCGTGGTACTTGGGGTCTCTGGTCTTGGCGACGGTAGTTGCACACGGCGAGGAACTTGATGCATCACCCTGTGTAGTTGTACTCGGTGTCCTCGGGGTATCGGCGGTAGTCGTACACGTGTCTTCGGCGGAGGTACTTGACGTTCCGTTGCGGTAGTCGTCCGGGTGATCTTGCAGTTTTGACTACAGCAGGTCGTGTAGTCGGTCTTGGTGGTCCATGGAGGTGACTCGAGCCGCATGTGCTCGAGGGCGAGGTGGAGAACCCGAGAGGAGGCATCGGATGGTGGGCTCGCAAGCAGAGGAACGACTGGCACGGCGAGGCAGGGGGTCCAACGGCGAGGAGCTTGGACTCCTCCGCAGGGGTGGAGGTGGGCGGCAGGAGCAACTCAGGTGGTGGCGCTGACCTGGGAGCGCGGGGGTCGGGATGGCGAGGATGGCGCGATGGAGCTGAGCAGCAGATTGCGGGCGCTTGGGCACCGGCTGCGGCCTTAGTAAGGAGAAGAGGGGCGCGAGGAAGCTTCTGGCGGTCGGCTCGCCGACGGGCAGGTGCAGAGGCAAGGACGGGGTCGTGCGGGAGGACGGTGGAGAGGCGCGGGGCAGGGGTGGCACCAGGCGACGGGGCGCACGGGGTCGATGATGTTCTGCAGGGCCGTGGCGGCGGGCTCCGGCGAGGGAAGCGAACGGAGGCGGGGCGACGAGGAAGAGATCGAGGAAAGGGCGAGGGGAACGAGCAGGAGGGACGCTCGCGTGCGATGTGTGTCCCCGGCGGCGCAGGAGGAAAACGAAGGGAGAGATGGGGATCGAGCGGGAGCGGCTAGGGTTAGCGAGCGAGAGGGAGACTAGGCCGCGGATGGGCCAAGAGGTGCGGTCGGCCTGGCTGGGCTGGCGGCAGCGGCTGGGCCTGAGCTCCTTTCCCTCTCTCTCTTAAACTCCTTAGAAGAAAGAATGAAAGAGAAAAGAAAAGAAAAGATAGAGAGAAGAAAAGGATGGAGAGGGTTAGTGAAAGAATTTGAGCAAGAGGTTAAATTTCTCGGACTCACATAAAAATGTGTTGACCCAAGAAATTAGGAATGGCCAAGATTGAAAGATTAAATTCAAATTCCTTTGAATTTAATTCAAAATGTATGAACTAGGACAGGTTTTTGAAGTGCCCAAAAATGTTCGGATTTTTGGAGGAACCTCGATAAAAAGGATAAGAATTGTTGGCGGGGTTTGGGAGTCAAAACTTGAAGTAGAGAAGTCATGGGAATTTTGCAAGTGTGTTTTGGTGATTCCAAAGCAATGGAATATTTTATAATAGCTCCATAAATATTAGGAGGATATGTTATAAAGAGAAGTCACCCTTCCCTCGATTTAAATGGACCGAAGGTCCACACAATTTATTTAGTTGAGATGCAGAATTAAAGTCATGATGGCATGATGACATGATGCAATGCAAAAATAAATAACACAAGCACAAAAGAAACACACGGGAGAACCCGGAACATCTGGAATCTTCTCGGACGTCGGTCTTCGGGCGTCACTACTCTCCCACACTAACAGAGGATCTCGACCCGAGATCCTAGAGATGGCACCGGGTAGAAACGAAAAAGAAGAGGTAAACAAAGTTGCTTCTTCGACAAACGAGTGAAACCACGAACTAGAGAGGTTAAACAAGTTGAAAAAAGAATACAATGGAGATGAACGAAGATGACAACACTCCGTTAGAAAAGAGGAACAAGGAGCATTATGAGAACCTTATAGGTTGAAAGACATGAAACAAGAGCTTACGAACCAAAAGAATATGAAACTGCAATGGTATAGCCAAGGAATAAGAATGACATAAATCGGGCAGCACTCCGTCTGAAAAATGGAAGGAATTAACATGAACTTGAGGAGATGGAATGATACTTGAAGAAATCAACAACACACAGCCTCCGGAACATTGAAAGAATGGCACAAGGGGTAAGGAAGGCTTTAGACAGCACTCTGGTTGAAAAGAGAGGCAAAACTTGATGAGATGAGAGAATTAGAATGGAGAATACAACAAAAGAATAAGCTTCATGTGGGCTTATGGAAAACATCTCAAAATTATGAGGTGACAACCAGCCACTTACCAAAACATTTGATTGGATTGAGATCAACAAGGAGGAAACTTGGTCATTTATAAGCACCATAATAGCAACAATCCTTAGGGAAAGCTTTTAGGTGAAATACAACCCAAGTTAACTCCAACGAATAACTGAAGGGTTGAAAGGATCTCCTGAACAAGGAAAAATGATGATTTTAAATATCTCATTCTTGATAACTCGGGAATCATAATCCATGAAGGAATTGTCAAGAATGACATAACACCATCTAAAAAGATATGGTAGAAAGGATTGCAATTGGAAAGCATGATGAAGAATGCTTGAGCTCCAACAAGAATCTTGATGAAGACTTCGAGGATGAATTAAATCTTGATGAACCACCATGAAAACTCCGGTAATGAAAGCATGAGAAGTGAAAGATGAACAACTTAGAACCGAGAATATAATCCTTCTGAACAAACTCCGAAGGAAGGGATTAATCACTTCGAGGAAATAAGAATAAGATTTACTGTATGCTTATCCTTCATCAGATTCAATTGATGACAAGCAAACGGATTTGGCATACTACTTATTCTCGTTGGAAAGGATTAAGAGAGATCTCGCACAAGCTTGGGTAAATCTTGAATGGCTCACCGGTAGGATTATGAAAAGAACAAATGAATTAATATGATAACAACGGAAGAGTAATCTTGAAAGAACCACCGTAAAAATAGGGAGACGAACGAAGAGGCATCAATTAAGAATAGTTGGAGGACGAAGTTGAAAACTGAGAACGAAGAAATCTTCTGAAATGATGGCCTTCGGAGGAACACAATGGACAGAATTCAAGAAATGCTTCGGAAGGGTATAAAAAGAATTCCTCACAATCGGAACAATAATGAGAATGGCATGAAGCTAGAACCACAAATCTTCAAGAGAACGGACCAAGATTTAAGAGAAACTCTTCTCCGGTCTTCAAATGTTGAGAAGATCGACGAGAAATACCATGAAGAATTGAGATACTCTGGAAGAATGAAAAGATGGAAGGTAGAGCTAAAGATGAGAATAATTGGAAACAATCTTGGAGAAGGCATGTGACCGATGGAAATCATTCTTACGTCACACTTTGAAAAGAGTTTGAGTATAATTCCGGAAAAAATTGGAAGAGTCAGGTATGATCCTGGAAAAAGACTTGTGGGTTAGGGCCCACTAAAGAAATCACCGTTGAAAAGATTGCTTAAGAGATATTGCACCGGTTGAATTAAATGGCTTGAACAAGATAACAATCCTCAAAAATAATTTGAACGGATTAAGAATGGAATTATGAATCTTCAGCACTCCGGATATGAATAGCAAGAGGAGAATGATTAATTGGTGCACCGGAATAAGAAAGCATTATGAAATGAGGAAACGGACAAGATCAACACCGAAATCTTGAATTACATCCACCGGCAGAATTTGAGAACAAAAGAATGATGAACTTGAAGCTCTTGAGCATCTTCACGATAAATCACCGGATAAGAACATTGAAGGAAAATAATGAAGAAATATCACATGAATAAAATGGATATTTCATTTGAGAATCTGGCTCCAAGAAGAAAAAGGAAGGGAGGGCGGGGAAACAAAGACAACTTTGGATGAATGAAACAGACAAATCGTCGGATTTCTCAACGACGTCCGTATGGAATAACTTGAAGAGAAGGCACACCGGTTGAAAAGAATTAACATGAAAATCTCGATGGTCAAGAAGAATTAGCACTCCCATAGAAATATGAGAACAACGATTAGGAAAGGTATGGAATCAACATTTGACATCGAAGCAACTCGAATACCAGAATCAAAACGAAACAAAAGGATAGATATGTTGCAGCATAATCTTCACAATATCATTCGAACATAGAATTGAACGAATGAATTCCGTAGGTACATCAACTTGTCGAGATGCCACTTGGGAGAACAAAAGGTAAATAAAAACAACAAGGAGCAGATAGAACAAATACAAGATAGAAGCTTCATTCCACATATTCGTGCTGAAAGCTCATGGAACGTGTTACAAAAGGGTTTTGCAATCCCTGGATCAGCATAGCCAAGGACCCTTTAAGATGCAACTCCCGATTGGAACAACGCCCATAAAACCACTTCACTCAATGTAGAACCCCGAACTCCATATCATGCATTCGTTGGAAGAATGCCTACGAGCTACTAGATGAACCCACCTATTAATTTCCGAAAGTTTCCAGTTATACAATCAGGTGTTGGGGATACAGGGTGAAATGCCCAGGATGGGACTATATCTCCTACGTGTCGAGGCACGACTTAAAGATATAAGCCCATTCTGGAATGATCGCAAGTTTGGTACCTTTGCACATCTCATGTAAAAGAAGGATTAGATTGCAAAAAGGAGATAGTTGGCTTACACTCGCCACTTCACACAATACGTTACATAAGAAAATCATCATTCAAAACATCACAGCCCATCTAAGGGTAAGATCCAAAAGACAAGATACCAAACATAACGTTAAACCACAGGTCTAGATCGAATCCTAGTAGAAACCACTACTGATCGTCGAAAACGTCACAAGCATACGGCCACTCTCTTCATAGAGCTCCCAGTGAAGAACTTGAACCAGCTCCTGCATCAAACTCGGCTGAACCTGCATCTGGTGTTGTAGTATCTGTGAGCCACGAGGACTCAGCAATCCCATAACCATGGGTATCAAGACTAGTAAAGCTTTATGGGTAGGAAGAGGTAAAGTGGTGAGGTTGCAGCAGCGGCTAAGCATAATATGGTGGCTAACATACGAGTACAAGAATAAGATGAGCATCTACGCAAACGGTCGCAAGTAGGAGTGATCGCTAAAGATCCTGAACTACATACGTATCAAACATAACCCCACCGTGTTCTCTTCTCAAAGTGAAAAGAGACAGTCACGGTTACTCACACAGTTGTGTGTTTTACTTCGGATCCTCTGTCAAGTTTTCTACAACCGGACATTAACAAATTCCAATCTGCCACATAACCGCGGGCACGGCTTTCGAAAGATCATAACCCTGCAGGGGTGTCCCAACTTAGCCCATCACAAGCTCTCACGATTAGCTGAAGTGATAAATATAATATCATCACTCCTTATCTTCGGGAAAAACCGATCAGGCTCGGCATCCCGGTGCACAAGACATTTCGACAATGGTAAAACAAGTCCAGCAAGACCTCCCGGTGTGTTGACACCCTGGTAGTAGCCGCGCATATCTCGTCTCAGGCCACGACCGGATGGGTGAAGCTACGGGTTTATATCAATCCTCGAGTTTCCTCGTGGTGACCCCGCAGGCTCCCCGTTTGGGACCAACACCATCGGCACTGGTCCCCCCTGTTATGTAGAATTAAGAACCCGGGGACATGACCCCCTATGCAATTAATTAATTATTTAAGTTGTTATTATGAGCAAATTAAAACCAATGTTGGGCCTTGCTGGAGGAGTTTTATTCAAAGTCGAACTGTCAAGGGGTCCCCATCCACCCATCGTGTAAGGAACGCAAAATCAAGGAACATAATGCCGGTTTATCGGCGCCTAAGGTGGCATGAGTGGAACAAAACACCGAGCAAAAGGCCAAGCCTTCCACCCATGCCCAGTATATAGGTGTGTTAATAATAATAATAGATATTGTGATATTCCAACAACAAGTTCCCTCCTGGAACGATCTTCATCTTCTCCTGCAACTAACAACGCTATAAGAGGGGCTGAGCAAGCGGGTAACATAGCCAAACAGTGGTTTTGCTAGGAAGGTTTCAAAGGTTAGAGGTTTCATGGCAACAAGGAGAGGCTGACATAAAAGATGGGTAGCGCGACATGTAACGATAGCATCGAGACAACTAAGCATGGCAATGGTAGTAAAGGTATCCAAGGGTATGATCATCTTGCCTGGGATTCCGCAAGGGAGAATAACGGGTCCATGAAGAAGTCGAACGGATCCTCACAACTCCCGAACGGAACCGAAGCTAGCAAGAGAAGCAACCGGAAAGAAGAAAACAACGCGGTAAACACACAAGCATAAACATGGCATACGATGCACATCTAAGTATGATGCATGTCCGGATTAAATATGCATGGCATAGCAAAGGTGCACAAACAATACTACAAGTTAAGTGGAGCTCAATATGCAACAAGTTGCATATTGACGAAACACCACATGTTATTTATTTAGTTGACTCTCGTTTATTTACAAGACAAGGTTAAATGTTTGTTAACATGGCAAGAGGTGAAGCATAATAAAACTACACTATTTAGACAATTTTAAATGAGGCCGGAAATAACAACAACAATTCCGGGGAAATCCCCATATGCATGTTTAGCAATTTTATGCAACCATCAATTCACACATTTTAATATTGTTAACATGATGCGGATGACATGATCAAGTTTTTGCAATTTTATTAAAAGTTGACATGAAGATGATATGAAGTATTGTCACCGTGGTGGAAGGAAAGGGTGCCACGGCAACGATCCGAAAATGATGCAACGCAACATCTCGGTTCCGGTAACCCGTTGAGAGACCGGTGCAAAAGAAAAGATGGCGTGAGCGAGCGAAACAAGATGAAAGGTGGGGTGATCCCGTCACCGGGTTCCCACGAGTCGGCGACGAGGCAACCGAGGAACATGACAAAAGACGAAACGGGCACGATGCACACAAGGGAAACATTTCATACAACACATGCATTCCACGGGTCATCGTCTCGGGGTTATACCTTTGGAACATTCGTTCTCGGAGGGGTTCGAGTCGTCGAGGGACGTAGTGGTACACGGTTCGTAGGCGTTCGGGTATCCGTAGATGTACTTGTTTCACCTCCGGGCGTAGTCGACCTTGGCGTTTCCGAAGGGGTACTTCCGTGTAGTCGAACTTGAAGGTCATCGGCGTCGTGGTACTTGGGGTCTTCGGACTTGCCGGTCTCGTTTTGCGACGGTAGTCGAACTTGGCAAGCGATGGTCGTCGTGGTACTTGTCGCGTCCCGGATGTGTAGTCGTACACGGGTCTTCTCCGAAGGTAGTCGTACACGTAGATGAAATTGACGGGTCATGGACGTCCTGGTACTTTGGCAGACTTGGGTCCCTCGTTTGAACTTGGAAACGACAAGGGCAGCAAGGTTTCCAGTTCATCTTGCAACAACGGCAGGGCGACAGAAGGAAGCAGAGGCGGGAGAACGAACGAGGCCATCGGAGTTGGCCCCCTGGTGGGTAGCAGCAAGGCGACGAGGTGGTCGTGGCAGCAAGCGACGGCGCCGCCAGCAGCTAGGGGAGGCCGGCGAACGACGTGGACAGGGCGGCAAGGGGTCGGGCGCGGTTTGCGTTGGCCTTGGCGCAGGAGAGGAGGGTGAGGAGGCAGGGGCGCGACAGAAGGGAGCTACGGCCTCGGCTTCAGCGGGTGAAGTGGCCGGCTGCGGACTCGTGGCCTGGAAGCGGCGCTGGACGGCCTTGGCGCGCGGGAGAGAGGCTACTTCGAGGAGGAGAGCACGGGGCACTGGAGATGGAGGCGCTCGGGGCGCTGCGGCTCTCCTGGCGCGCGGGATTGGAGGCAGCAGGGGGCGGCGACCCTGGAGGACGGACGCCCGGCGCGACGGCAAGGGGGAATCGGGCGCTGGGACTCAGGATCGAGCGATGGGAGAAGGTGTGCTGGGGCGAGCGAGGGATGCGGGATGAGTGCGGCGGCTGAGGGAGAAGCGAGGGGAGAAGCGAGGGATCGGTGCGGGACTCTAGGGTTAGGAAGTGGAGTGGGCCTTGGTCCAAGGAGGGATGGGCCCGAGCGGCTGGGAG
>LR738715.1:393250932-393262336 GCA_902687465.1 Secale cereale | reverse complement strand
TGGCCGGCTGCGGACTCGTGGCCTGGAAGCGGCGCTGGACGGCCTTGGCGCGCGGGAGAGAGGCTACTTCGAGGAGGAGAGCACGGGGCACTGGAGATGGAGGCGCTCGGGGCGCTGCGGCTCTCCTGGCGCGCGGGATTGGAGGCAGCAGGGGGCGGCGACCCTGGAGGACGGACGCCCGGCGCGACGGCGAGGGGGAATCGGGCGCTGGGACTCAGGATCGAGCGATGGGAGAAGGTGTGCTGGGGCGAGCGAGGGATGCGGGATGAGTGCGGCGGCTGAGGGAGAAGCGAGGGGAGAAGCGAGGGATCGGTGCGGGACTCTAGGGTTAGGAAGTGGAGTGGGCCTTGGTCCAAGGAGGGATGGGCCCGAGCGGCTGGGAGGGAGGCCTGGGCCAAAAGGGGGCCGGCGGCTGGGCCTCCTCTCCATACTGCTGTTTCCAAAAAAACAGAGAAACAACAAGACGAAAGAGAAAAAAAAGGAAGGAGGTGCTAGGAATAGGCTTAGGGCATGAGGTAAAATTCCCTGGACTCACAAAAATGTGAGGAATATAAATAAAATTGTTTGAAGATTTTTGGAAGATGAAAATTCAAAATACGTTTGAATAAAAGCCAAATTGTTTGACTTTAGAAATCCATTTAGATGGAATCCAAAAGAGCTCGAATATGAGGATGGGGCTCGACAAACGGGAAAAGAATTATTGGCAAGGTTTGACGATGAAACTTGAAGTGAAATAGGCATGGGGAAAATTATGCAAGTGTGTTGCGGGTAATTCCAAAGAATGGAATGTTTAATTATAATAGCTCCATAATATTAGGAGGTTATGTTATAAAGAGAAGTCATCCTTCCCTCGATTTAAATGGACCGAAGGTCCAGACAATTTATTTAGGTTGAGATGCAAAAGATATATGACATGATGGCATGATGACATGATGCAATGCAAAAATAAATAACACAAGCACAAAAGAAACACAAGGGGGAACCCGGAACATCTGGAATCTTCTGGAATCTTTTGGGACGTCGGTCTTCGGGCGTCACATAGGGGAAGCATCGCGCACTCAACTCTAATCCTACATCTAGCTGTATCCATCCTTCAACACATAACCAGTTATTTCCGGAAACCGTTTACCTCGAACCTTCGAAACGCACCTGATATACAAGCTATGGCAATATTCCCGAACTACCTCCCCAGTACTAGGTGATGTCGGGGTTATCTTGCCACTAACCGCATGGGAGAGTTTTCGATGTCGGCCGTCTTAAGTATTCCAGAACTGCTGCGGTATATTTGTGACGACAACACCTCGGAGCTCAACTCCCCGGGACACTGCCACAACCCCTAAATGATAGGAGGCATCGAGAACAATGTTCTCTTCACAAAGACATCGGAACAATCCAAACAATACTCGCGTGATCCTAAAAAAGAATTGGTGAATTTTTTGAGAATAGAAGAGATAAGTAATCGTCAGGAGTCCTCACCAGAGTGAAAAGAGATGAGGAGCAAAAGAAATCCTACTCCCCGATATATATATATATATATAGGACTCAAAACATTTTCAAGTGTGTGCCTAGACTCAACCGTCAACGATTCGATCAATCAGTGGGGGCTCCTAGGTCGGAGAAGGCTCTGATTACCAACTTGTAATGCCCAGGATGGGACTATACCTCCTACGTGTCGAGGCACGACTTAAAGGTATAAGCCCATTCTGGAATGATCTCAAATTTGGTATCTTTGCACGACTCAGGGATGAAAATGCAAAAGGATAGTTGGCTTACACTCGCCACGTCACACAATACATTACATAAGCAAAACATCATTCAAAACATCAAACCCGACTACGGGCGAAGATCCAAAAGAAAGATACCGAAAACATAAAGCCACAGGTCCGAATCGCCCCTAGTAGAAACCACTACAGATCGTCGAAAACGTCACAAACATACGGCCACGCTCTTCATGAAACTCCCAGAAGTTCTGACCCATCTCCTGCGTCAATCTCGGTTGAACCTGCATCTGGTGTTGTAGTATCTGTGAGCCACGAGGACTCAGCAATCCCATAGCCATGGGTATCAAGACTAGCAAAGCTTTAAGGGTAGGAAGAGGTAAAGTGGTGAGGTTGCAGCAGCAGCTAAGCAATATATGGTGGCTAGTTTACGAGTACAAGAATAAGATGAGCATCTACGCAAACGGTCGCAAACTAGTAGTGATCGCTAAAGATCCTGAACTACCTACGAGTCAAACATAACCCCACCGTGTTCTCTTCTCAAAATGAAAAGAGACAGTCACGGTTACTCACACAGTTGTGTGTTTTACTTCGGATCCTGTGTCAAGTTTTCTACAACCGGACATTAACAAATTCCAATCTGACACATAACCGTGGGCACGGCTTTCGAAAGATTATAACCCTGCAGGGGTGTCCCAACTTAGCCCATCACAAGCTCTCATGATTAGCTGAAGTGATAAATATAATATCATCACCCCTTATCTTAGGGAAATCCGATCAGGCTCGGCATCCCGGTGCACAAGACATTTCGACAATGGTAAAACAAGTCCAGCAAGACCTCCCAGCGTGCCGACACCCTGATAGTAGCCGCGCGTATCTCGTCTCAGGCCACGTCCGGATGGGTGAAGCTACAGGTAAAACCAGCCCTCGGGTTTCCCCAAGGTGGCCCTGTAGGCTCCCCATTTGGGACCAACACCATCAGCACTGGCCCCCCTCCTATGTAGAAAAGAATCCCGAGGGCGCGACCCCCTATGCAAATTTAATTAATTAATTAAGTTGTTATTATGAGGCAAATTAAAACCAATGTTGGGCCTTGCTGGAGGAGTTTTATTCAAAGTCGAAGTGTCAAGGGGTCCCCATATACCCATCGTGTAAGGAACGCAAAATCAAGGAACATAATGCCGGTTTATCGGCGCCTAAGGTGGCATGAGTGGAACAAAACACCGAGCAAAAGGCCAAGCCTTCCACCCATGCCCAATATATAGGTGTGTTAATAATAATAGATATTGTGATATTCCAACAACAAGTTCCCTCCTGGAACGAACTTCATCTTCACCTGCAACTAACAATGCTATAAGAGGGGCTGAGCAAGCGGGTAACATAGCCAAACAATGGTTTTGCTAGGAAGGTGTCAAAGGTTAGAGGTTTCATGGCAACAAGGAGAGGCTGACATAAAAGATGGGTAGCGCGACATGTAACGATAGCATCGAGACAACTAAGCATGGCAATGGTAGTAAAGGTATCCAAGGGTATGGTCATCTTGCCTGGGATTCCGGAGGGAAGAAGAACAAGTCCAAGAAGTAGTCGAACGGATCCTCACAACTCCAGAACGGAACCGAAGCTAATAAGAGAAGCAACCGGAAAGAAGCAAACAACATGGTGAACACACAAGCATAAACATGGCATACGATGCACATCCAAGTATGATGCATGACAGTTCTATATAGGATGCACTACTAGTCTATACAGGAAGCAAAACATGGCAAGGTAGGAAGCACAGAAAACAACACAAGTCTATATGATGCAATACATGGCAAGCTATGATGCATGACAAGTCTATACAGGAAGCATTACATGGCAAGGTAGGAAGCACAAAGAAACAACACAAGAAACATGACAAGTTTAAATGAGGCCGGAAACTACAACAACAATTCCGGAAATCCCCATATGCATGTTTAGCAATTTTAAGCAAACAACAAATCACACATTTTTAATGATGTTAACATGATGCGGATGACATGATCAAGTTTATGCAATTTTTAGTTAAACGTTAACATGAAGAGATATGAAGCATTTGTCACCGTGGTGGAAAGAAAGGGGCCACGGCGGCAAATCCGAAAATGATGCCACACAACATATCGGTACTGGTAACTCGTGGAGAGACCGGTGCAAAAGAAAGGTGGCGTGAGCGAGTCGAACAAGATGAAAGGTGGGGTGATCCCGTCACCGGGTTCGCACGGGTTGGCGACGAGGCAACCGAGGAGCATGACAAAAGATGAATCGGGCACGGTGCACACAAGGGAAACATCTCATACAACCACAAGCATTCGTCCACGGGTCATCGTCTTGGGGTTATACCTTCGAAATGTTCATTTCGGGGCGGTTCGAGGTCGTAGAGGAAGTAGTTGTACACGTTCGTAGTGGGAAGTAGTCGTTCTCGCGACGGTAGTGGTACATGCCCGTAGTAGAACTTGACTGGTCGACGCGGTCGTCGTGGGAGGTAGAGGTACACGTTTTGTAGCCATTCACGTTTCCGAAGATGTACTTGTCACGGCATCGGACGTCTTCGGGGCGACGGTAGTGGTACACGGTTCTTCGGCGACGGTCGTCGTACCCGTTCCGTAGATGAACTTGAGGGTTCCGAGTGATCCGGGCGTAGTGGTACTTGGCGCAAAGGTCGTCGTGGTACTTGGGGTCTCGGGTCTTGGCGACGGTAGTTGCACACGGCGATGAACTTGACGCATCACCCTGTGTGGTTGTACTCGGTGTCCTCGGGGTATCGGTGGTAGTCATACACATGTCTTCGGCAGAGGTACTTGACGTTCCGGTGCGGTAGTCGTCCGGGTGGTCCTGCAGTTTTGACTACAGCAGGTCGTGTAGTCGGTCTTGGCGGTCCATGGAGGTGACTCGAGCCGCATGTGCTCGACGGCGAGGTGGAGAACCCGAGAGGAGGCATCGGATGGTGGGCTCGCAAGCAGAGGAACGACTGGGACGGCGAGGCAGGGGGTCCCACGGCGAGGAACTTGGACTCCGTCGCAGGGGTGGAGGCGGGCGGCAGGAGCAGCTCAGGCGGTGGCGCTGACCTGGGAGCGCGGGGGTCGGGATGGCGAGGATGGCGCGATGGAGCTGAGCAGCAGGTGGCGGGCGCTTCGGCACCGGTTGCGGCCTTAGTAAGGAGAAGAGGGGCGCGAGGAAGCTTCTGGCGATCGGCTCGCCGACGGGAAGGTGCAGAGGCGAGGACGGGGTCGTGCGGGAGGACGGTGGAGAGGCGCGGGGCAGGGGTGGCACCAGGCGACGGGGCGCACGGGGTCGATGATGTTCTGTAGGGCCGTGGCGGCGGGCTCCGGCGAGGGAACCGAATGGAGGCGGGGCGACGAGGAAGAGATCGAGGAAAGGGCGAGGGGAACGAGCAAGAGGGACGCTCGCGTGCGATGTGTGTCCCTGGCGGTGCAGGAGGAAAACGAAGGGAGAGATGGGGATCGAGCGGGGGCGGCTAGGGTTAGCGAGCGAGAGGGAGACTAGGCCGCGGATGGGCCAAGAGGTGCGGTCGGCCTGGCTGGGCTGGCGGCTGCGGCTGGGCCTGAGCTCCTTTCCATCTCTCTCTCTTAAACTCCTTTAAAGAAAGAATGAAAGAGAAAAGAAAAGAAAAGATAGAGAGAAGAAAAAGATGGAGAGGGTTAGTGAAAGAATTTGAGCAAGAGGTTAAATTTCTCGGACTCACATAAAAATGTGTTGACCCAAGAAATTAGGAATGGCCAAGATTGAAAGATTAAATTCAAATTCCTTTGAATTTAATTCAAAATGTATGAACTAGGACAGGTTTTTGAAGTGCCCAAAAATGTTCGGATTTTTGGAGGAACCTTGGTAAAAAGGATAAGAATTGTTGGCGGGGTTTGGGAGTCAAAACTTGAAGTAGAGAAGTCATGGGAATTTTGCAAGTGTGTTTTGGTGATTCCAAAGCAATGGAATATCTTATAATAGCTCCATAAATATTAGGAGGATATGTTATAAAGAGAAGTCATCCTTCCCTCGATTTAAATGGACCGAAGGTCCACACAATTTATTTAGTTGAGATGCAGAATTAAAGTCATGATGGCATGATGACATGATGCAATGCAAAAATAAATAACACAAGCACAAAAGAAACACACGGGAGAACCCGGAACATCTGGAATCTTCTGGGACGTCGGTCTTCGGGCGTCACACTAACCCTAGAAAGTATGGGTGGAGTGCTATATATAAGTTAGGAGGGGCGAAGGGGTACATGGGCCTCGGCCCAAGGTCATGCACGCAGACACGGTCCGGATGATCCGGATGATCCAGGCTTTGGAGGTCCGGATGATCCGGGGCAGCGTCGGGATGATCCGGCAATGTCTTCTCTGCAGCGGGAGGTCCGGATGTCCGGGTCCTGGTCCGGACGTCCGGGTTCGGCCGGATGATCCGGGATTGGGTCCGGATGAGCCGGCTTCGGCGAAGTAGCTTCGGGTGTCGGGGTGCGCATTATCGGGATCGTCCGGGCTCTGCCCGGATCATCCGGCCAGTCTAAGACTTGGCAGATTTCTCCTCCGTCTTCCTTCTTCGATTCCTCTTGTTCAGCCATGTCTCATGTTAATCTAAATGACGTTGAGAGAGGAGTGAAGTCACCTCGGTCTCGGGAGCTCATGCTCGAGCGCGTGTCATGGGTCCACTTGGCACTTGGTGAGACGATGGTAGGTCAATCGGGATGACCTTGGGATGCTCCGCATCAATACCTCATGCTCTAACTTCGTCACATAGCGGTTCACCATACGTGCATGCTACAGGAATCACAAACTTTAACACAAGTATTTCTTAATTTCATAATAACTCCACTAGCATGACTCTATTATTACTATCCTCATATCTCAAAACAATTATCAAGCATCCAACTTCTCATCATATTCAATGCACTTAGTGTGAAAGTTTTTACTACATTGATCTTGGATGTCTATCATGTGAAGGCTAGTTTTATAGCCAAAGCACATTACCATGATGTTTTAATAGACTCTCAAAAGGATATAAGTGAAGCATGAGAGATTAACAATTTCTACAAAATATAATCTCCATTGTGCTCTAAAAGATATAAGTGAAGCACTAGAGCAAAAAACTATTCAACTCAAAAGATATAAGTGAAGCACATAGAGTGTTCTAGCAATTCCTAGGTCATATTTATCTCTCTCAAAAAGTTGTGTCCAGCAAGGATAATTGTGGCAAACTAACAAGCAAATACTCAAATAATACATGACGCTCCAAGTAAAACACATATCATGTGGTGAATAAAAATATAGCTCCGAGTATAGTTACCGATGGATGAAGACGAAAGAGGGGATGCCTTCCCAGGGCATCCCCAAGCTTAGGCTTTTGGTTGTCCTTGAATTTTACCTTGGGGTGCCTTGGGCATCCCCAAGCTTAGGTTCTTGCCACTCTTTGTTTCATAGTTCATCAAAGCAATACTCAAAACTTGAAAACTTCACAACACAAAACTTAGACAAAAATCTCGTGAGCTCCGTTAGTATAAGAAAACAAACCACTACTCAAAGGTACTGTAATGAACTCATTCCTTGTTTATATTGGTGTTAAACCTACTGTATTCCAACTTCTCTATGGTTCATACTTCCCAATACTACTCATAGATGCATTGAAATAAGCAAACAACACACGAAAAACAGAATCTGTCAAAAACAGAACAGTCTGTCGTAATCTGTAACTTCCGCATACATCTGTAACTCTAAAAAAATTGAAAAAAATTGGTAAACGTGGGGAATTTTTCTATTAATAATCTGCAAAAAGAATCAACTAAATAGCATGCTCCGGTAAAATCTGGTGACCATTATAGCGAGCGCTAACGATTTTGTTTTTCACAGCAAGATCATATAAACTTCACAAAAGTCTTCCCAAAGGTTCTACTTGGCACAAACACTAATTAAAACACAAAACCACATATAAACAGAAGCTAGATGCAATATTTATTCCTAAACAGAAGAAAAAACAAAAAAAAAATATAATTGGGTTGCCTCCCAACAAGCGCTATCGTTTTGTGCCCCTAGCTAGGCACGATACATGGATAGATCAAGGTATTGCCATCTTTGGAAGGCAATCCATAAGTGGCTCTCATAATAGATTCATATGGTAGTTTAATTTTTTTTCTAGGAAGGTGTTCCATGCCTTTCCTTAACGGAAATTGGAATCTAATATTTCCTTCCTTCATATCAATAATTGCATCAATCGTTCTAAGGAAAGGTCTACCAAGAATAATAGGAAATGAAGGATTGCAATCTATATCAAGAAAAATGAAATCTACGGGCACATAATTCCTATTGGCAACAGTAAGAACATCATTAATCCTTCCCATAGGTTTCTTAATGGTAGAATCCGCAAGATGCAAATTTAAAGAACAATCATCAAGCTCATGGAAACCTAACAAATCACACAAAGTTTTTGGGATAGTGGAAACACTTGCACCAAAATCACACAAAGCAAAGCATTCATGATCTTTAATTTTAATTTTTAATAGTAGGTTCCCACTCATCATAAAGCTTTCTAGGGATAGAAACTTCCAATTCAAGTTTTTCATCATAAGATTGCATCAAAGCATCAACTATGTGTTTGGTAAAAGCTTTATTTTGACTATAAGCATGCGGAGAGTTTAGTACGGATTGCAACAAGGAAATACAATCAATCAAAGAGCAATTATCATAACTGAATCCCTTGAAATCCAAAGTAGTGGGTTCATTACTATGCAAAGTTTTAATCTCTTCACTCCCACTTTTAACAATTTTAGCATCAAGATCTAAAAACTCCGAATCATTGGGACACCTTAAAGTAGACTCATCTCCAATCCTATCTTTATCAAGATTCATACTAGAAAACAAGGATCTAATAGGAGACACATCAATAACTTTCAGATCTTCAACTTTATTTTCATGCTCTTCCGGTTTAGCAGCCATCTTATTAACTAAGGTGGACTGTTTATCCGAAATTTGGGCTATTAAGTTCTCAAGATGAGCAAACTAAGATTTCAAACCATAAAATTCCTTAGAAATATCATCAAGGTCTTTATTCATATATTCCATAAAAAAATTGTTCTTTAAGCTCATTTCTGAAGAAATCATTGTGCTCAAATTGCATAGACATAAAATGTCTAACATTGTTTTCGATCTCCTCCACCCTCTTGAGGTAAGGGTCAACACTCATAGGGAGAGCCATAGTGACAAGCAAGCAATCCAACACACAAGCAAACAAGAAGCAAGCGAACGGTAAACACACGGCAGAAGAAGGGCAAATAAAACGGCAAGGGTCAAGTGGGGGAGAGGAAAAAGAGAGGAATATAAATGTAATGCGAAGGATAAGGGTTTGTGATAGGTACTTGGTATCTGACTTTTGCATAAGCCTCCCCGGCAACGGCGCCAGAAATTCTTCTTGCTACTTCTCGAGCTTGCGTAGTATTCCCTCGAAGAGGAAAGGGTGATGCAGCACAGTAGCATAAGTATTTCCCTCAGTTTTTTAGAACCAAGGTATCAATCCAGTAGGAGACCACGCGCGAGTCCCTCGCACCTACACAAACAAATAAGAACTTTGCAGCCAACGCGATAAGGGGTTGTCAATCCCTTTACGGTCACTTACGAAAGTGAGATCTGATAGAGATGGTAGTTTGATATTTTTGGTATTTTTGGATATAACAACAGAAAGTAAAAGCGGAAAAGTAAAGTAGATTGTAGATTGATATGTTGAGAATAGACTCGAGGGCCATATTTTTCTCTAGTGGCTTCTCTCATGATAGCGATATTCTACGGTGGGTAAACAAATACTGTCGAGCAATTGATAGAAAAGCGAATAATTATGAGACTATCTAGGCATGATCATTATATATAGGCATCACGTCCGAAACAAGTAGACCGAAACGATTCTGTATCTACTACTATTACTCCACACATCGACCGCTATCCAGCATGCATCTAGAGTATTAAGTTCATAAGAACAGAGTAACGCCTTAAGCAAGATGACATGATGTAGAGGGATAAACTCAAACATAGTGATATAAACCCCATCTTTTTATCCTCGATGGCAACAATACTATATGTGACTTGCTGCCCCTACTGTCACTGGGAAAGGACACCGCAAGATTGAACCCAAAGCCAGGCACTTCTCCCATTGTAAGAACTATAGATCTAGTAGGCCAAACCAAACCAATAGTTCAAAGAGAATTGCAAGGATATTATAATCATACATTAAGAGTTCAGAAAAGAACCAAATATTTCTCATAGATAATCTTGATCATAAACCCATAATTCATCGGATCTCGACAAACACACCGCAAAAAAAGATTACGTCGAATAGATCTCCTCGAAGACCGAGGAGAACTTGGTATTGAGATCCAAAGAGAGAGAAGAAGCCATCTAGATACTAGCTATGGACCCGAAGGTCTGTGGTAAACTACTCACAACTCATGGTGAGGCGATGATGATGATGTAGAAGCACTCCGTGGAAGATCCCCCTCCGGCGGAGCTCTGGATCAGGCCCCAAGATGGGATCTCACGGGAATAGAAGGTTGCGGCGGTGGAACTAGGGTTTTTCTCTATTTATCTAGTGCTTTCGGGGTACGTAGGTATATATAGGAGGCAGGAGGGCACCGGGGGCCAGACGTGGGGCCCACGAGGCAGGGGGCGCGCCCCCACCCTCGTGGACGCCAACTCAGCCCTATTCCGTGGTTCTCAAGTCTCACGTGCATATTTTGCTCCAAAAATATCTCTCCCGAAGTTTCATTCCGTTTGGACTCCGTTTGATATTCCTTTTCTGTAAAACCCTGAAATAGGCAAAAAAACGGCAATCTGGACTGGGCCTTTGGTTAATAGGTTAGTCCCAAATATAATATAAAAGTGTATAACAAAGCCCATTAAACATCCAAAACATCATAAATAAAAGCATGGAACAATAAAAAATTATAGATACGTTGGAGACGTATCAGGGGTCGGCCCCCTTACCTTCTCTCCTCCCTCTATTTCCCCTTTCTCCTTGTTGGAATAGTAAAGGGGGGACGAATCCTACTTGGAGTAGGATTGCCCCCCGTGGCGCGCCTCCTCCCCTTGGCCGGCCTCCTGCTCCCTCCCTCCTTTATATACGTGGGGAGGGGGCACCCCATAGACACACAACTTGATTTCTTAGCCGTGTCCAGTGCCCCCGTCCACAGTTACACACCTCGGTCATATTGCCATAGTGCTTAGGCGAAGCCCTGCGTCGGTAACTTCATCATCACCGTCACCACGCCGTCGTGCTGACAAAACTCTCCCTTGGCCTCAACTGGATCAAGAGTACGAGGGACGTCACCGAGCTGAACGTGTGCAGATCGTGGAGGTGCCGTGTGTTTGGTACTTGATCGATGGATCGCGAAGACGTTCGACTACATCAACCGCGTTTCTAAACACTTCCGCTTTCGGTCTACGAGGGTACGTGGACACACTCTCCCCACTCGGTTCTATGATTCTCCTAGATAGATCTTACGTGATCGTAGGAATTGTTTTGTAATACTACGTTCCCCAACACATATGGGCCTTGTGAAGGAACACACCAGCCCACAAGGGGTTGGTGCACCCTATAGGGCCATAAGAGGAGGAGAAGGACAGAGGGAAAGGTAAAGGAAAGTGTGGATTAGGATTCCCATTTCCTTCCCT
>LR738715.1:393221070-393240356 GCA_902687465.1 Secale cereale | reverse complement strand
TGGAACATTGTATTTTTACATTAATTATAGAAGTTTGAAAGAGAAAAAACATTGGAACAATAATAAGGATTATGATTTAAAATAGAACATAAAGGGGTAAGAGTTCATGAGCATACTCCAGGAAGTTAACAGTTATCATCATACCTTGTTGAGCCCAAACTGCATAAATCCCTGGGATGTTATTCTTCATCGGGAAAAGAAATCAGTTCTCCCACCCTAGAAGGAAAACAAGGAAACTATAATCGTTATTAGTTGGTCAGGGTGGATTGCTACACTGATTTAGCAACTATACGGATAGGTCTACAGGATGTTGGCCTTATGGCAGATATATGCTTTTCGACAAGTGGCACAGAAACAGCTAGATTATCTTTCGGCTTATTTGCTCAGATCACCTTTGTATGTAAAAATAATAATACGACCTAGACAGATGCACAACCATAGTTGTTTCATCATTGACAAAATATGAGACGAAACTGTGAAGTTGAATTAACCTCATAATTTATTGTATTTGATAACATTTCGAGCATCACTTGAAAAGCGATCCAACAGTATATATACCCAAACCAAAGTTAAGCATATGTTTTCACCAGCAGGAAGGAAAAGGCCAAAACAAGGACTGAAATGGCACATTAGTTCCTCGGATGAGATTGAGTGAAAATAACCATTTGTTATATCTGTTCGTAACAAGCAAAAGGGAAACGTGCATTCAGTGCGAGTCCATTCTTAGCAGAAGGACAAAAGATAGAAATGGAGTGTCATATAGGCATAACATATGTTCTCAATAGGAACATGAAAAAAATAGATGTTGTAGGAGACGGAGAAATTATAGTCTGAAGCTTACATGACAAATGAAGGTCATATTCTTAAATTCACGTGACAACTGCGCATAACAGAAGGCAAATGGAAGTGTTAATCTAATGAATGTCAATCAGAAGACATCATGTGCCGTGCAGACTACTCGATGGCCATAAACTGGAACATATATACGCTCTCACACACAAAAATTGCTTACTAAAAGTGGCATTCAAAGTGTCAAATGATCAGAATGATTACCTCATGGCCCAATGAACCGGAGGGTTCTGTTCATATACATTATCTTCAGGCATTGAACATGAACAGTTCCCATCCATCTGCACATAAGGTGAAGCTGTACATGCATTTATGCATTAAGAACTCAAAGAGAGAATGAAATGGAAGATATAATACATCTAATTTGAATTTTCTGTGTGTTGCATTTCTACTGGCCATACCAGCTGAGGATACATCATAGACGATATCAAGGTAAAACCACTGCTGCATGAGAACCAAAGATGGTCATCGGCATCAGTACAGTAGAGTAGGGCTGAGAGCCATTGCAATTCGTCAGGCAAAAAAATTCCCCAAACGAATATAGCAGAACCACCACCGAGCACTTAGATTGACAGGCCTGGAACTATACAGAGTGAAAAAAAAAACTTGAGATGAGGAAGCTTGCATTGATGGACTCATATATTCTCCTTGTGCTTCCTTTTTGTTTATGAAAACATGTTTGGGAACTTCTTATTGTTGGATATGTTGTTGGAAACTTCTTATGTCATATGGATATATGTTGGACTTGAGAAAATATATTGTTGGAAACTTCTTATGTCATATGGATATATGTTGGAGTTGAGGAAATATATTGTTGGAAACTTCTTATGTCATATGGATATATGTTGGAATTGAGGAAATATATTGTTGGAAACTTCTTATGTCATATGGATATATGTTGGACTTGAGTAAATATATTGTTGGATATGCTTGTTGAGTATATATGTATTATCTGTGTATATCTATGAATTTCTGTCAAATTGAATGAATTCAATTAAAAACAGGGGTTATATAGGCTCTTTGCCGTCTGCCAGCAGTCGGCAAAGAGCTTTGCCGACTGCTAGCAGACGGCAAAGAATGCCACATGGCAGCTCCCTGTTCAACCTGGGAACGCTGGTTGCCTATTTGGGGACTTTGCCGACTGCCAGCAGACGGCAAAGAGGCTCAGCTCTTTGCCGACTGCCGACAGTCGGCAAAGAGGCTAAGGTCTTTGCCGACTGCCGGCAGTCGGCAAAGAGGCAAAGGTCTTTGCCGACTGCCAGCAGACGGCAAAGACCTTAGCCTCTTTGCCGTCTGCCGGCTGACGGCAAACCACGCCGTTAACCCCTAACGGCTCCCACCTCACCTCACTGCCGTCCACGCTCTTTGCCGTCTGCTGGCCGCAAAAGGCTGACGGCAAAGAGCTTTGCCGACTGCTTCTATGAAGCAGACGGCAAAGAAGGCCTTTACCGCCACTTATTCAGCCGGACTGTTTGCCGACTGCTAGCAGTCGGCAAAGAGCTTTGCCGACTGCAATTCATGCCTTTGCCGACTGCCATGGCAGTCGGCAAAGAAGCTGATTCCTGTAGTGTAACAACATACGTTGTTCCCTTTGTCATCAGTATGTTACTTGCCCGAGATTCGATTGTCGGTATCATCATACCTAGTTCAATATCGTTAACGGCAAGTCTCTTTACTCGTTTTGAAATACATCGTCTCGTGACTAACTCATTAGTCATTTGCTTGCAAGGCTTATTATGATGTGTATTACCGAGAGGGCCCAGAGATACCTCTCCGACACTCAGAGTGACAAATCGTAATCTTGATCTATGTCGACACCACAAACATTTTCGGAAACACCTGTAGAGCATCTTTATAATCACCCAGTTATGTTGTGACGTTTGATAGCACACAAGGTGTTCCTACCGTATTCGAGAGTTTCATAATCTCATAATGAGAGGAACATGTATAAGTCATGAAGAAAGCAATAGCAATAAAACTAAATGATCATTGTGCTAAGCTAACGGATGGGTCTTGTCCATCACATCATTCTCCTAATGATTTGATCATGTTGATCAAATTACAACACATGTCTATGGTTAGGAAACACAACTATCTTTGATTAACGAGCTAATCTAGTAGAGGCATACTAGGGACACTCTGTTTTGTCTATGTATTCACACATGTATCAAGTTTCCGGTTAATACAATTCTAGCATGAATAAATGTCACACCCTGCATTTTGTAACATGTTATTTGTATCTTTGAAGCATGAAAATGTGGACCAGCAAAAAATTTTAGCATCATTTGGCTTTTATTTGGAATTAAATTTTCTTCATGTGCTTTTTCATGTGCTCATTAAAGTCAACTATGACCTCTTGTAAAATTCATCTCCATACCCAAAACTTCTGCCCAATGATCATGCCAAGTGTTATATAACAGTATAGTATTTTCCTACAAAATTAATTTGGCCAAAAAGTATTTTTATAAATTTAGTTTTCCAAAAACCCCTGAATTGAGATTTGCACTGCAAGTACTTGATTTAGGGTGAGAAAATTATTTCAAAAGGTTTAATTGAGACCTAGTAGTCATAGGACTCCCAGAAACCACAAAGGTATAATTTTAAAAATTATTTTTCTATTTTATTTAAAAGCTTTTTCTTAAGGCCAGAAATGGTCTTTAATAGGGGAAAATTATTTAACTGTTTCAAAAATATTTGCCAAAATTAAGAGAGACTTAGAGGACATATATTGTCCATATATAAGAGTTTCAACACTTGGTCATGTTCAAAATAATGGGCTAAACCCTCTAAAACCCTTTCTGGATATTTCAAGCTTTTGAAATATCTACAAAGGAAATATTCTCCAAAAATTCCAGGGAAATTCTATCATGTCATATATGACATATTTGAAGATCTTGCCAAGCCCCATGCCTTGGGAAGCAAGAAAACATCCTCAAACCCCTTCATAACCATTCTGTCCATATTTGAAGTTTGAGCAACTTTACATTGCCAAACTTGTCCAAATGCTCTCAAACTTGGTGCACATGCTAGAATGACCTAATAAGGCATCTAGACCAAATGGCACAAGATTTGGAATAGAGCAACTTGATCAGATCATCTCAAAACCCTTTCTGTTCAAATGCAAATTTGAACAACTTTACATTACCAACTTTTTATCTGGAGCTTCAAACTTTGTGGGCATGATCAATACCCCAAATGATGATGCTACACCAAGTGGTGCATCAAGGGGAGATGATTAGCTTGACTCAATCAAGATGAAACTGTTTTTGTTAATTTCTAGGGTTCACCAAAGTTACATTGGCTAGTTTCTTCAAATGAGCCCAAATTTGGTGAAGCACCCTATCTTCTGATGTCTTTCAACCCTGTCAAGTGCCATGTCAAGTGGAGTTCATTTACTTGACCAAACACTGATCAAACACCTTCTGCAGATTACTAAAACCTCCAAGTTGATCACTTTTACTCTTCTCCATGGCCTGTACTTTTTACCACATGATCATTGAGTTACTAGCTACCCCCAGTAACTTCCCCAGCACCCCAGCTCCATGATTGAGGGGTAAGAACCATGTTTTACCTTGCTGGACAGCAGGTTTTCACCAAGTCCCCAGCCTCCTCACTCTCTCTCAGCATCTCCAGGGCATCCAAGGCCTCAGGCCATTTCTTTACTCCTCCCTCAACGTGCTAGACACTGCTGGACACGCTAGTTTTGACCAGGACGGCGAGAGCGCGGCGATGCCAGCCAAACGCGCGCTCTGGAGCACGCAACAGTGCAGACAAGCACTGTAGCTCCAGCCAATCAGCCTCCCCCGACAGCCTCGGGCCTCCCCTTCGCGCCAGTCGAGGCATCTCGACGTCCGCGACCTCCCCGGCGCTGTCCCCCCTCCTCCTGCGCCCTCCAGTGGTCGTCGCCGCACGCGTGCTGGCCGCCCGCGACGGCCACTCTGCTGCTTCACACGCGCGCACGCTCCAGACGCTCCCCCGCTCCTCTTTTCCCCTCAGCTGGACGTGGAGCAAGTCCACGGTCCTCCCCGGCGTGATCCCAGGCTCCAGAACCCCTCCTAGCCTCGCCTGCAACCTCGCCGGCGCACGGGTCCACGGTGGACCGTGGGCGCGGCTATATAAGCCCCTCCCGAGCCTCTCCAGCACCACCAGCGACCTCTCCTCACTCCACTCAGCCTCCCAGTACCACCCACTCCTCCCCAGGACGTCCCAGTGCTCGGGATCGACCGGAGCTCCGCCGCGTCGGGCCGCCGGCGATCTCGTGGTACGGGCCTCACCTGCCCTTCCTTTCACCTGATTCGGAACCCCCTTGCCTCACTGATCCTTCCCCCCTTGTTTCCCCCTCCGTTTGCAGTCGGAAACGACCAGAGCCACCACCTCCCGACGAGCCTCCGCCGTCCCACCTCGCCGCCGGCGAACCGGACCTCCCCGGCGTGCCGCACCACCACCCCTGCATCCGCGACACGACGCTGATTCCATCCCTGCCCTCCGTTGCCGTCGCCGTGGCCGGGAACCTCGCCGGTGAGCTCGCCATCGCCATGGCCGCAAGGTTGGAGATGACAGGCGGGCCCCGCCTGTCATCCCCACACCTCTCTCCCCCTCCTCTCTGCCGCTGACCCACGGGCCCCGCCCGTCAGGTTCGAAAACCTGACATGCGCGCGCAGGCTCCCGTGCGGCTGGGCTGGACCGCCCTGGGCCGTGCACTGTGGCCTTCTCTGGCCCAGTGCACAGGGCACATTTTTCTTTTTCTTTTCTGTAAATGTTTTAAACATTTCTACAGAAAAGAATAATGGTCCAAATTAAATAATTCCAACTCCTAAAATCTTGTAATATTCCAACCTATTTAATGGTACCACTTTCACTCAAATCCATAAAAAAATTATGTACTGTTCAAATTTAAATTCAAATTTGGGCAGTAATACTCCTGTTCAAAAATCAATAGATTCCATTCTGTTACTACAAAACTCCAACTAAGATTTTTTCCCCATCTTAGAAATTCCTCTAGTATTTTACAAAAATAAGTTGACATTTTTCTGAGCACTTTGATTTTTCTGTTTTGTTTGTATTCTTATTTTCCCGTGGTTATTATGCGACGTATAGATCCCGTATTTGACGAAGTTGCTGTGGAAGAAGAAGGAGAAGGATTTGAAGACTTTGAAGACCAAGCCAATCCAGGCAAGCAGCCCTTTGACCATGATACACTTGTTCTCGGAACCCGTTTGTTTCCGATGCATGATGATAGGGTTACGATGGTAACCTAGATGAACCACCACATGATGCATGCCTTATTGATGATCTCACTA
This sequence comes from Secale cereale, assembly GCA_902687465.1. Taxonomy (NCBI): domain Eukaryota; kingdom Viridiplantae; phylum Streptophyta; class Magnoliopsida; order Poales; family Poaceae; genus Secale; species Secale cereale. The sequence continues at coordinate 393,234,207 of LR738715.1, read as the reverse complement.
TGTGCTAGATGACATGCAAGGTAATATCTTGTGCATAGTGGAATGATGGATTAGATTTATGTGTGACTACCGTCCCAACCAAACATGTGCAACCACACTACCCCTTATGGGACGGGGCTTTATTGATTACTTAGGTCGATACTAGCATGGTGCCCGCATTACTAGTGACGGGAAGACTTGAGGTCTTTCCCGGGACGGGGTCGTGCTTGGATAGACGACCATGATTGTTTTCACAGGGCACCGGACACACCGTTGGTCCCTTCGGGTACGCGTGACATTGAAAGTAGGGCAAGTCCCGTAATCTATTGTTTGTACCCGAGGGCCGTGTACCAACGAGTGGACTCTATGTTAGTGTCGTCTAAGGAAAGGTAATGACCGGGTGCTTACCCCGGGTACTTGAGGTACCGCGGGTCGTGGATGACACGGAAGTTCCCCGGATCTTGTGGGTAAAGTGCGCAACCTCTGCAGAGTGTAAAACTATTCAAATAGTCGTGTCCACGGTCATGGACAGTTGGGTGGTGCTACTTAAACTATGTCCAGAATTTTACTTCATCGGTGTTGGAATGTGTGTGATAAGTCAAGGATGGTGACTTGACTCGATGAGTTGAATCTTATTCATGTTGATATCGGTAACCTGTCTTCGAGGTTACGCGAGGTTATTGATGCATAAACTTGATAGTAGAATGATTATTCTAGCCCTTGCTAGATTGTTCATTGTCATTCAATTGCATTATTACTTTGAACCACATCATGGGTTGCTTGCGAGTACATTCAAAGTACTCACTGGCTTGCCACTGGTTATTTAATTGGCCAGGCATGGAAGAACAGGAATATGAGGAAGAGTTCTTTGGAGACGAACATGCGAACTAGGACGCTATCCCAGTCAGAATGCCTGTAGGGTTAAGGCAGATGGCATGGGTCCTACCCGTTATCGAAGACTTCCGCTATTTGAGTTATTTGCTATTCAGCCCGTGAGGCTCTATCTATGTAAGACTTGGCCTTAATGGCTTAATTCGTGTAAGACTATTTGTATGGATGTAAGACTCTTATTATTCAGCTTCTGTGTGTTCAGTGAGCATTGATCTCTGGGATCACTGTACACGTGCATTCGGTGATCTCGACTTCTAAGTCGGGGTCCCCAGAATAAAAGACATTTATCATGATATATAAGGAAATATAAATAACGACTTTATTATTTCCTCTAGGGCATATTTCCTTCAGTAATTGCTTTACTTTATCGCTATGAGTTAGCAATAGTCGTAGAAGCAATAGTTGGCGAGATGACCATGACACAACGATGGTGATCAAGGTGTCGAGCCGGTGACGGTGCTTTGGAGATGGAGATCAAAAGCACAAGATGATGATGGCCATATCATGTCACATATTTTGCATGTCATGTTTATCCTGTATGCATCTTATTTTGCTTAGTACGGCGGTAGCATTATAAGATGATCCCTTCACTAAATTTCAAGATAATAGTGTTCTCCCCGAGTATGCACCGTTGCTACAGTTCGTTGTTTCGAGACACCACGTGATGACGGGGTGTGATACACTCTATGTTTACATACAACTCGTGTAATAGACAGTTTTACACACACGAAATACTTGGGTTAAACTTGATGAGCCTAGCATGTACAGACATGGCCTCGGAACACTGGAGACCGAAAGGTCGAACATGAGTCATATAGAAGATATGATCAACATAGAGATGTTCACCATTGATGACTACTCCATCTCACAGGGTGATCGGACATGGTTTAGTTGATTTGAATCCTGTATCACTTAGATAAACCTGAGCGATGTTAATTAGTTCATTAGTAATTTGAATAATTGAACTTAATTTATCATGAACTTAGTCCTGATAGTATTTGCATATCTATGTTGTAGATCAATAGCCTATGATTTAGCTCCCTGTTTTTAGATACGGTCCTAGAGAAAACTAGGTTCAAAGATGTTAGTAGAAATGATGCGGACTGGGTCCGTGATCTAAGGAGTATCCTCATTGATGCGCAGAAGTATTATGTCCTTGATGCACCGCTAGGTGACAGACCTATTGCAGAAGCAGATGCAGGCGTTATGAACTTTTGGCAAGCTCGATATGATGACTACTTAATAGTTTAGTGCGCCATGCTTTACGGCTTAGAACTGGGACTTCAAAAATGTTGTGAATGCCACAGAGCATATTAGATGTTCCAAGAACTGAATTTGGTATTTCAGACTCATCCCATGTAAAGAGGCATGAGACCTCTAACAAGTACTTTGCCTACAAGATGGAGGAGAATGGCTCAGCTAGTGAGAATGTGCTCAGAATGTCTGGGTACTACAATCACTTAAATCAAGTGGGAGTTAATCTTCCAGATAAGATAGTGATTGACAGAGTTCTCTAGTCACTATCGCCAAGCTACTAGAACTTCGTGATGAACTATAATATGTAAGGGATGATGAGAAAGATTTCGGAGTTCTTTGCAATGTTGAAATCAGCGAAGGTAGAAATCAAGAAAGAGCGTCAAGTGTTGATGGTTAACAAGACCACTAGTTTCAAGTAAAAGGGCAAGGGAAAGACAGGAACTTCAAAAATGTAGGATCGAAAGTATGTATAGAGGGGTGATTAGACTACTTGACCAAATAAAAACTTAGCATTTTCCCAATTTTAAGTTTTGACAGAATTTAACAATTTAGCATAAGTCAAGCAATCTTCCTACACATGCAAATCTAGAGCTGTGGTAGCCGAAAGTAAAGCATTGCATACGAAGGTAAAGGGAGGGGTTGGAGAGTGCAAACACAATTGGAGACACGAATGTTTTGGTGTGGTTCCGATAGGTGGTGCTATTGTACATCCACGTTGATGGAGACTTCAACCCACGAAGGGTAACGGCTGCGCGAGTCCACGGAGGGCTCCACCCACGAAGGGTCCACGAAGAAGCAACCTTGTCTATCCCACCATGGTCGTCGCCCACGAAGTACTTGCCTCACTAGGGTAGATCTTCATGAAATAGGCGATCTCCTTCCCTTACACACTCCTTGGTTCAACTCCGTAATCTTGTCGGAGGCTCCCAAGTGACACCTAACCAATCTAGGAGACACCACTCTCCAAAAGGTAATAAATGGTGTGCTGATGATGAACTCCTTGCTCTTGTGCTTCAAGTGATAGTCTCCCCAACACTCAACTCTCTCTCACAAATTTGGATATGGTGGCAAGAAGACTTGAGTGGAAAGCAACTTGGGGAAGGCTAAAGAGTAGAGATCAAGATTCTTGTGGTTGGATTGGAATATCTTCATCTCAACACATGAGCAGGTGGTTCTCTCTCAGAAAATGTATAGTGGAAGTGTAGGCACGTTCTGATGGCTCTCACACTGGTGGAGAAGGAGTGGAGGGGTATATATAGCCTCCACAAAAAATTAGCCATTACACACATTTGACCCAACTCGGTCAGACCAGATAAACGAACTCGGTCAGACCGAAGCAGTTCAAAATGTGAACGTTAGACATTTCGGTGGGACCGACAATATCAACTCGGTGAGACCGGTGCGTTAGGGTTAGGGTAGACCTCATCTCGGTGAGATCGATCACATCAACTCGGTGAGACCGATTTCAGTAATGGGCTAACAAAGACTTGGTCAGGCAAACTCGGTGGGACCGATTCGCTCATCTCGTTGAGACCGAAACATTACGAAGAGGAAACAGAGAGTTTGGATTGCCAACTCGGTGGGACTGATTCTCTCATCTCGGTTAGACCTAAACGTTATGAAGGGAAACAGACAGTTTGCAATCCCATCTCGGTGAGACCGAGATCCCTATCAGTGAGACCGAATTGATTAGGGTTTGTGGAAGTGGCTATTTCAAGTGAACTCGGTGGCGCCGGATAGATCAAATCGGTGGGGCCAAGTTTGACTTTTAGGTTTGGGCAATATGTGGAAATGAGAAAGTGGTTGAGGGATTTGGAGCATATCACTAAGTATTTTGAGTAAGTAAGCCATTAAGCAACACCTCATCGCCTTTTAATAGTATTGGCTTTTCCTGTGGACTCAATGTGATATTGGATCACTAAAATGAAAATGTAGAGTCTTGAGCTTTTGCCAATATTTGCCCTTAGCATTTTGAGGGGTCCACATTTCTAATCCATGCCATGCCAACCATTGTACTTCCTAAAATATTTATCTTGAAAGGATATTAGTTCAATGAGCTATATGTTGTTATTAATTACCAAAACCACTCGGGGATTAGTTGCACTTTCAAAAAAGAATGGCAAGTAAGTTGTCACTCCTGAGAAGAAGCCCAAAGCTAGACCCAAGCCTGAAACTAAGTGCTTATGCTGCAAAGGAAATGGTCACTGGAAGCGGAACTACCCAAAATATTTGGCAGATAAGAAGGATGGTAAAGTGAACAAAGGTATATTTGATATACTTGTTATTAATGCGTACCTTACTAGTGCTCGTAGTAGCCCCTGGGTATTTGATATTTGTTCGGTTGCTAAGATTAGTAACTCGAAACAAGAGTTGCAGAATAAACGGAGAGTAGTTGAGGGCGAGGTGACGATGTGTGTTGGAAGTACTTCCAAGATTGATATGATCATCATCTCACACTCCCTACACTTTCGGGATTAGTGTTAAACCTAAATAAATGTTATTTGGTATTTGCGCTGAGCATGAACAAGATTGGATCGTGTTTATTGCAATACGGTTATTCATTTAAGTCAGACTATAATTGTTATTCTGTTTACATGAATAAAACCTTCTATGGTCATACACCCAAGGTGAATGGTTTATTGAATCTTGATCATTGTAATACACATATTCATAATATTGAAGCCAAATGATGCAGAGTTGATAATGATAGTGCAACATACTTGTGGCACTACCATTTAGGTCATATTGGTTTAAAGCGCATGAAGAAACTCCAAGCTGATGGGCTTTTGGAATCACCTGATTATGAATCATTTGATACTTGCGAACCATGCCTCATGGGCAAGATGACTAAAACTCTATTCTCCGGAACAATGGAGTGAGCTAATGACTTATTGGAAATAAAACATACCGATGTTTGCGGTCCAATGAGTGATGAAGCACGCGACGGGTATCGTTATTTTCTCACCTTTATAGATGATTTGAGAAGATATGGGTATATCTACTTAATGAAACACAAGTCTGAAACATTTGAACAGTTCAATGAATTCCAGAGTGAAGTAGATAACCATCGTAACAAGAAAATAAAGTTTCTACGATCCGATCGCAGAGACGAATATTTGAGTTACGAGCTTGTTCTTCATTTGAAACAATGTGGAATAGTTTCACAGCTCACGCCACCTGGAACACCACAGTGTAATGTTGTGTCCGAACGTCGTAACTGTACTCTATTGGATATGGTGCGTTCTATGATATCTCTTACTAATTTTCCTTTATCAATTTGGGGTTATGCATTAGAAGACAGATGCATTCACGTTAAATAGGGCACTGTCTAAATCCGTTGAGACGACACCGTATGAACTATGGTTTGGCAAGAAACCAAAGTTGTCGTTTCATAAAGTTTGGGGTTGCGACGCTTATGTCAAAAAGGCTTCAGCCTGATAAGCTCGAACCCAAATCGGAGAAGTGCATCTTCATAGGATACCCAAAAAGAAACTGTTGGGTACACCTTCTACCACAGATCTGAAGGCAAGATTTTTGTTGCTAAGAATGGGTCCTTTCTAGAGAAGGATTTTCTCTCGAAAGAAGTGAGCGGGAGGAAGGTAGAACTTGATGAGGTAATAGTACCTTCTCTCCAATTGGAAAGTAGCTCATCAGATAAAATCGTTACCGTGATGCCTACACCAACTAGAGAAGAAGCTAATGATGATGATCATGAAACTTCATATCAAGTTACCACTGAACCTCGAAGGTTGACCAGAACACGTACCGCACCAAAGTGGCATGGTAACCTTGTCCTAGAAGTCATGTTGTTAGACAACGGCGAACCTTTGAACTATGAAGAAGCTATGATGAGCCCAGATTCCAAAAAATGGCTTGAGGCCATGAAATCTAGGATAGGATCCATGTATGAGAACAAAGTGTGGACTTTGGTGGACTTTCCCGATGATCAGCAAGCCATAGAGAATCAATGGATCTTCAAGAAGAAGACTGACACTGATGTTAATGTTACTATCTACAAAGCTCGACTTGTCGCAAAGGGGTTTTCGACAAGTTCAAGTGGTTGACTATGATGAGAATTTCTCACCCGTAGTGATGCTTAAGTCTGTCCGAATCATGTTAGCAATTGCCGCATTTTATGATTATGAAATCTGGCAAATGGATGTCAAAACTGCATTCCTTAATGAATTTCTAAAAGAAGAATTATATATGATGCAACCAGAAGGTTTTGTCGATCCTAAAGGTGCTAGCAAAGTGTGCAAGCTCCAGCGATCCATCTATGGACTGGTGCAAGCATCTCGGAGTTGGAATATAAACTTTGATGTCGTGATCAAAGCATATGATTTTATACAGACTTATGGTGAAGTCTGTATTTATGAAAAGTGAGTGGGAGCACTACAAAATTTCTGATAAGTATATGTGGATGACATATTGTTGATCGGAAATGATGAAGAATTTTTGGATAGCATACAATGATTTTTAGATAAGGATTTTTTCAAAGAAAGACATTAGGTGAAGCTACTTACATATTGGGCATCAAGATCTATAGAGATAGATCAACACGCTTATAAGACTTTCGATGAGTACATGATAAGATTTTGAAGGAGTTCAAAATGGATCAGTCAAAGAAGGAGTTCTTGCCTGAGTTGTAATGTGTGAAGTTGAGTAAGACTCAAAGCCCGACCACAACAGTAAAATAGAAAGAGACTGAAAGTCATTCCCTATGCCTCAGTGATACGTCTCCATCGTATCTATAATTTTTTATTGTTCCATGCTAATATTATACAACTTTCATATACTTTTGGCTACTTTTTATACTATTTTTTGGGACTAATATATTGATCCAGTGCCCAGTGTCAGTTCCTGTTTGTTGCATGTTTTTTGTTTCGCAGAATATCCATATCAACCGGAGTCCAAACGGAATAAAAACGGACGGAGATTTTTTTTGGAATATATGTGAATTTTGGGAAGCGGAACCAACATGAAACGATGCGCGAGTGGGCCACAAGGCAGGGGCGCGCCCTGGGAAGGGGAGCATGCCCTAGGCCCTCGTGGCCACACCGTAAGCCAGTTGATGCCCTTCTTTCGCCCCAATAAAGCTAATATCCGGATAAAAATCGTGTCAAAAAATCAGCCCAATCGGAGTTATGGATCTCCGGGAATATAAGAAACGGTGAAGGGGCAGAATCTGGGAACGCAGAAACAGAGAGAGACAGATAGACAGATCCAATCTCGGTGGGGCTCTCGCCCCTCCCACGCCATGGAGACCATGGACCAGAGGGGAAACCCTTCTCCCACCTTGGGAGAAGGTCAAGGAAGAAGAAGAAGGATGGGGGCTCTCTCCCCCTCACTTCTGGTGGCACAGGAGTGCCACCGGGGCCATCATCGTGTGACGGCGATCTACACCAACACCTCCGTCATCTTCACCAACATCTCCATCACCTTCCCCCATCTATCTACAGCGGTCCACTCTCCCGCAACCCGTTGTACCCTCTACTTGAACATGGTGCTTTATGCTTCATATTATTATCCAATGATGTGTTGCCATCCTATGATGTCTGAGTAGATTATCATTGTCCTATCGGTGATTGGTGAATTGTTATGATTGATTTAAATTGCTTGTGGTTATGTTGATGTCCTTTGGTGCCCATCATATGAGCGTGCGCGTGGATCACACCATAGGTTAGTTGTATGTTGATAGGGCTACGTATTGGAGGGCAAGAGTGACAGAAGCTTCAACCTAGCGTAGAAATTGATGCATACGGGATTGAAGGGGGACCAATATATCTTAATGCTATGGTTGGGTTTTACCTTAATGAACGTTAGTAGCTGCAGATGCTTGCTAATAGTTCAATCATAAGTTCATAGAATTCCAAGTAAGGGAGGACATCCTAGCAGTGGCCTTTCCCACATAAAACTTGCTATCGATTTAGTAACGTAGTCAATTGCTTAGGGGCAATTTCGCAACTCCTACCACCACTTTTCCACACTCGCTATCATTAACTTTATTGTTTCTTTATCTTAACAGCCCCTAGTTTTATTTACGTGTTCTTTATATTCTAGCAAACCTATCCAAAAACACCTACAAAGTACTTCTAGTTTCATACTTGTTCTAGGTAAAGTAAACGTCAAGCGTGCATAGAGTTGTATCGGTGGTCGATAGAACTTGGGGGAATATTTCTGCTGCCTTTAGCTCCTCGTTGGGTTCAACACTCTTACTTATCGAAAGAGGCTACAACTGATCCCCTACACTTGTGGGTTATCAAGACCTTTTTCTGGCGTCGTTGTCGGGGAGCAATAGCGTGGGGTAAATATTCTCGTGTGTGTGCTTGTTTGCTTTATCACTAAGTAGATTTTATTTGATGTTCTAAGTTGTTCTCTATCTTTAGTTATGGATATGGAACACGAAAGACCAAAAAACTTAGGTGTACTTGCTACTCATGGAGATGGGGAACCTCCTAAAACCCTCGATGCTCATTATGTGAAAGATATTATGTACTACTTTGATAATCGTGAGAAAACCCCATTCAACTATGTAATGGGAGTAATGTTGGATCAACGTGAATACTTTAGGGATTATCGCTTGACACAAAAAGGGAAACTGTTATGGGATCAAATTCATATGTTGCATTGGTATGCTCGGCAACTATGCTTGAGATATGATTATGCTTGTTGCTCTAGGATGAAGGCTCCACACCTTCCCTTTTCATGCAAATTTAATCATAATGAAACCTTAGCTTCTTATGCTAATGGTATATATGATTATTATGATGTGGAACAAATAGAAGAATTCGTTGCTTTTAAGGGTGCTTATGAAATTGAATCTCTGTTTAAAAAGAACAATGCTTTTGATGATGATGTTTCTAGGCCTGAAAATCTTGCTATATTGAAATATTGCTATTTGAATTATGAATACAATGCCAATATTGATGCGTTTATTGAGAAGGTCTCCGTTGTCTAAGAAGAGACTGATATTTTGCAGGAAACTATGGAAGAAGGAATTGATGACACTATGAGCCCATTAGATGGAAAAGATGAGGAGGAGAGCGAAGAACAAAAGGAGGAAGAGCGGATTAGCTACCCGTGCCCACCTTCTAATGGGAGTAACTCTTCAACTCATACATTGTTTAATTTCCATTCATGCTTACCGAAGGATGATTGCTATGATCCCGTTGATTCTTTTGAAATATCCCTTTTTGATGATGCTTGCTATGCTTGTGGCCAAGATGCCAATATGAATTATGCTTATGGAGATGAACTTGCTATAGTTCCTTATGTTAAACATGAGATAGTTGCTATTGCACCCACACATGATAGTCCTATTATCTTTTTGAATTCTCCAAACTACACTATATTGGAGAAGTTTGCACTTTATTAAAGATTATATTGATGGGTTGCCTTTTTCCATTACACATGATGATTTTGATGAGTATAATATGCATGTGCTTGCTGATCCTACTTGCAATTATTATGAGAGAGGAACTACATCTCCGCCTCTCTATGTTTCCAACACGATAAAATTGCAAGAAACTGCTTAAACTATGCATTGGCCTTTACTTGATGTGCATGAATTGTTCTTTTATGACATGCCGATGCATAGGAAGAGAGTTAGACTTCGTTGTTGCATGATATATATCACTTTGTGCTCACTACTAAATGCCAAATCATTGTTAATTAAAATTGGCTTTGATATACCTTGTGTCGTGGTTTCGTCACGGCAGATGTCCTAGCAAAAGGACTTAGTCGTGAGGCCATCGCTACGGGTTAGCTTAAAGGGGTTAAAGCAGACAAGGACACAGGGATTTTATACTAGTTTGGCCCCTTCGATGAAGGTAAAAGCCTACGTCTAGTTTGGTGTAATATTGCTAGGGTTTCGATGACCAGGGAGCGAATCCGCTTTGCCTGTGTCTCGAGCTGTTGTTCTCTGCCCTGAACCATCGCCGGGTCATCCCTTTATATAAGAGGTGACGCCCGGTCCGGTTTACGGAATCCCGAGGTCGGCTCATAAACGTGTCCGGCTCAGTCTCTATCCTTCCTATCTTACATCACATGTTTACATATCATATGGCGGTTTACAAATCATGGGCCCTAATGCCTCTTGGGCCTTAAGCTTCTTGGACTTAAAACATCTTGCTCCACGCTTGGCTGGGCTTCAGTAAAAATAATCTCCATGGGCATAAACCGGCCCCTCCTGGGCGGTTTATACCTAATAGTAATATCCCTGACATTAGGCTCGAGATTGATTTGAACCTGTTCATGTCAATCTTCAACGTCTTGTATAAATTTCCCTTTCTGCAGCTTCAAAATGCTTCATAAACCGGCGTGACGTCATCTTCTCAGATCGCTTTAAACCATCGTGATGTCATCTGCACATTTAGTACTTGTACCTGTTTTTTACCTTTTATTCATTAAAGCTCCGAAGATCGAGGCGACAGTATCGTCCATATCCATTTTTTTCGGCTCCTCAATTCCCGCCGCTACCATTTTATCCTTTGGCTTATAAATAGGGCAGAGGGGCATCTCCTTTTCCCCCCTTCCCTCTTCTTCTTCCTCCGTCCACTCGCGCTCAAGCTCCGCCGCCGTCGTCGAGCACTGCATCCTCATCAAGTCCGGCCGCTACATCAACCTGATCGTTCCAGAGATTCGTCGGCACTTCTTCGCATCCGTCGCCTTAGGTACATCCTCTCCTTACCCCGTCACAGATCTTGTTTTAGGGTTTCCTCATACTAGCTCGCGGGTATGCATTGTTCTTCGCGGTTCTTCGCCATGGCTCAGTAGTTTCGCTGTAGATCTAAATCTCCTAGTTAATAACTGTAAGAGTAACTCCGCTCCTTCATGGTGGCTTTATCTTTCCCAATATGACTAGTTAGAATTCATCTGCTATAACCTTCATCGCGTCTGCTGAATATAATCTTGAATGTCTCTGAATTTTCAACATGATGTAGATCTGTATTTCATTGTTGTCTGTGCGAAAGCTGTTTTTCATAACTTCAGATATGCATCTTGTTTACCTTTGTTGGCGGTTTAGCTTTTTCAGACTCTATAATCCGGTAGATGTCATTGTTATAGTTGTTCCAGATATTTTAATCCGGTAGATACCATTAGGCCCCTGCCTAAATTGCCGCTTTAGACCAGTACCTTTATAGAGCATGTCGGTTTAAACTTTCTTAGATTACAAATCGGCTCTTCCTTGTATTTTCAGCCTTTTCCTTCCGAAAACATGGCCACTCAAGCCAAGCAGTTTGTCTCCTACAACTGGGTTCCGTCCCGGATAACTGAGGAGGATTTGGAGAAAATGGCCTCAATTGGTGGTTTAGGTCCAAAAAACGTCCTTCACTGGAGGGTTCCCGGATCAGAATGTCCTCCAGAGCCCAAAGAGGGAGAGATTGTTGTCTTCTTTGATAACTTGGCTCGGGGATTCAACCCTCCCGGGTCAAAAAAATTCTGTGATGTGTTAGCAAACTTCGAGCTTCATCCACAAGATATTGGTCCCAACTCTGTATCAAACATTTGCAACTTCCAAGTCTTTTGTGAAGTTTATCTGCAAGAGGAGCCGTCAGTGGAGCTATTCCGGGATTTCTTTCACATAAACCGTCGTACTGAATTTCATGATGGTCCAAACACTGAACTTGGTGGGATGTGTATTCAAAAAAGGAAGGATGATAGTTTTCCTCACGCCACTCTCCACAGCCATCCAAAGGACTAGAACCAGACTTGGTTTTACTGCGTAGACACTTCCCCGGAAGATGAAAATCCACTGGCGGGTTATCGCTCCCACCGTCTTCCAGAAAATCACCCCTTTCCACAGCGGCTGAGTGCCCAAGAGCGAGCTCAGTATGCCCCTCAGCTTTCAAAGCTCAGGGCCTTTGTGGCCAATGGTCTGACGGGGGTTGACTTCGTCCACTTATGGATATCCTGGAGTGTCCTTCCACTAAGCCGGCGTTCCGGTTTAATGTGTGAGTATACTGGGAATCCCAAAGACCCTTTGCGCCACACAGAGGCGGTGCTATCAGAGAATGAGATCAATGAATCTGTCAAGAAGCTGCTGAATTTGCCTATAGAAGCTTGCAGTCAAACCGGCTTGGCACCTTTCTACGTGACCAACAAACCACTGTCTGTAAAAATCTCTTCCCTATTGTCTTGCTTTATTTTAATCCGTCTGTAGCACTTGTCTTGAAGTGTCTTTATTTCTTTCAATAGAGCAATGACCCTTTCTGGAAAAGGAAAACCCAGGATAAACCAGCGAAAGCAGCTCGCCAAAAGACCCAAGTTGTCAAAAGAAACAAGAAGAAGAACACTGCCGCATCAGGATTCAATGCGGAAGAAGATGATCCGGCCTCCGAGGTACCACCTAATTCTTTTGATTTCCTTGTCTTTCTTTTATCTGCATTTTTATTAACAATGACTGTTCCCAGGGACGTGCCGAAGGCAGTAAAGCGGACGATGTTGAGGTAATCACTCTTTCTTCCGATTCAGAACCGCTGCCACCACCAAAAAATCGTCGGACAGTCCGAAAATTTCAATTTTCTCGTCCCTATGCTTATTTGGATCCAAACTTTCGTTTGAAGAAACAGCAACATGAAGCTCGCCGCACCACTCGTCATAGTGGTCGTGCTATTGAATCCACCGGATTAACGCACACTCCCGCTCAGAGGCGTCGTTCCGAGGTTCTACTTACTCCAACTGATCTTTACCCCAAAGCAGGTCTTATTCGACAACCCCTTAATCCGTCTGATTCGAATTATCAGGAAACTCCTCACTCATCTTCTGGCGAGTCAACAGCCACTCAGATTCCTCCCCTCAAGACTGTTCCTGGGTAAGCTGTTTTTCACTTTTTCTAGTTTAACATTTGTTTCTAACTTCTTCTGATTTTCATTATCTTTAACTTTGACAGTAAACCCAAGCCTAGTAAAAAGGCCAAATTGAGTAAACCGGCAGTTGATAATACCACTCCTGAACCGGCAGAAGATGCTGAACCTTCTGAAGACAATGTTGAGATTCCACATGATCATC